>OY986436.1:197856523-198545273 GCA_963920525.1 Dichetophora obliterata | reverse complement strand
TATGTGTTTGTTGTAATTTTTTTATTTCAAAACAAAATTTGAAACTCAAAAATAATCAAATTTGATAAAAATTGTCAACTGCTTTTCAGATAGTGATCATAGTATAATAGTTACAAAGTGGAAGCGACAATTTTCGCTGCGGTCAACGTATGTCAAACAAAAGAAAATCAAAACGAGAGCGTGCTATGGTAGCTGATGCAAAATGGAGATATTAAAAATATTTTGTGTCACACAAAGAAAATATAAAAATTTATTTCATGTAAGTTGTAAAAAAAAAAGTGTAATTGAACGCACTTTGTATGTTTTCTTTTGTTTGACGTTCATTGAACACAGCTCGTGAGAAAATAGGCAGTTCTCAAGGCTACCTGATAAATAATTGTACATGGATAAAGACAATTTCATTAAAAAATTTTGTTTTTTGAGCTTCCAATTTTGTTTTGAAATAAAAACACTACAACAAGCACATAGAAATATTAAAAATACTGGTTGACTTTTGTCAAGTTGCCAGCATAAGGCTGTTAGTCTCTATATTATTGGAGATACAGTGGTTTTCCAATATTGCCACGCCTTACACTTTCTCGACCGTAATTAGTCATAATTGTGCCTACTCCTGTACTAAATTTGAGCACCCTAGCGTTAATATAATTCAAGATAGTGGTATTCTTATACTGACACGCCCCTTTGTCGAGAGAGAGAAAGATAAATTACCAGAGAGAAAGAGAAAGAGAGGAAGAGAGAGTTGCGCACTTGCCTCCTCAATTGTTAGTCTGCTCAAATTTCAATACTAGCATGCACACATTCACAGCGCACTCGAGTGCTAGTTTTTACATTCTTAAAATACAAGTTCAAGCTTGCTTGAGCTTGATAATTTTCAATCGTGTATAACTTGAATATAAATAAGCCCACGACAGCTTGCGACTTGCAAGTATGCTAGCTTACAAGCGAACGGCACGAAGTCCCAAGTAAACGAAAACTTTATACCTTCGGCAAAAAGCTTGAAAAGCTTAAAATTGAAGGCAAGTATCCAAATTAAAGCAATTATCCAAAAACTTCAATGAGCTTAAACTAAGGAAGCTTAAACGTAATAGAATTTTTTAAGGTTCTGTGGACTCCGTGGTTGGCGGTTTTAGGGGCTGATTTCTGAATTGATGTCAAAATTTAAAATTTAAGATGGAGGTTAGGGTTGCCAGCTATATTTTTACCACAGTATTGCCGCTGATTTCAAATCTGAACTCAGAATTTAAAAATTAAATTAACCCACCTAATAGGGTTGCCACCTAATTTTTTATTTTTAAGATTTCGGTGTCAGCGCGAACTTTGGGTAAAAATGGGTTGCTGAATCCGAATCCGTTGTCAGAATTTCAAAATTTTGTTATTTTTGTATTTTGTTAAATAGGGTTGCCACCTAATAATATGTATTTTCAAGAGTTTCAAATATCATTTAACAGTGTTAGGGGATCGCTGATTTTGAATCTGCACTCATACTTTCAAAATTCAATATGGTGGATAGTGTTGCCACCTATTTTTTTTTGTTTTTACGACTTTAAAAAACCTTAGATTAAAATGGGTCGCTGAATCCGAATCCGTTGTAAGAATTTCAAAATTATGAAATTTTTGTATAATAGGGGGTTGCCACCTAATAATACATGCTAGTATCGCCTGCGGTCGAAATTCGACGAACTTTCTGAAATTTCAATCGTTCTTCTCTCATTCTGAGGCATTGACCTTGCCTTAAGAAAATGTGTTATACTAAGAAAATATTAAGTTTCGAAAGAAAGCAACAGTTTTCGAGATATCGTCATAGCTTTTATATCAAAATTTTTCCGAATTTACTATTAGTAAAATAAAAGAAAAATACTTTAAAAAAATGCTTATTGTGGGTCTCCGTAAGAGATAGCGAAAACTTTTTTCCTACATTAAATTGATACAGTGTTGCGCAAAACAATAGCAACAAAATCAGTACGCTGCTACAAAATAGTGTATCTTTTTAAATATTAGGTACACACAAAAATGATTACAGGAACCAAAGCATATATTCATACATTATATTAAAAACAAATCATATTCAAATTTGGTTTTGTTTTCTTTATTAAATTTAAAATTAATGTGATTTCATTCAGTTTGTCTGAGAGCAAAACAAAAGCAACATAATTAATATTTGGTGTAAGATTCATTGTTCTTGATAACCGCTGCACATCTGAGCGACATCGACTCTATTAAATTAGATATGTTGGTATTAGGTTTATGTTCCCAATTAACTTTCAGGGCTTCATACAGTGCAGTCTTATTGGAAAACCTTTGACCAGAAACTTTTACCTTCAAAATCCCAAAAAGATTTTCAATGGGATTCAAGTCATTTTTACTGTGCCGGCCAATCAAGGACTTGAATCCCATTGCCTCTAATGTAATCTTTGATGAGCTTTTAAGTGTGCTTCGGGTCGTTGTCGGGCTGAAACGTTCACTGAAGCGACATATTCCACTCTGAATGTGGTCGCATCTTCCTTTCTAAAATGTCATTATATACAAATCGATCCATATTCCATCAATTTTTTGAAATAGTTCAATTTCATTATAGGAAAAACAAGTGCAGACCATAATGCCACCGCCTCCGTGATTAAAATTTATTTTGCAGTTTCGGGCTTTCAAGTAGTGTACCTGGGTGGTACCGTACCGTGCACACCCCATCTGAATTAATCAAGTTGAACTTTGATTCATCGCTAAAAAAAGGTTTTCCATTTTTGAACGGTCCAATTTAGGTTCTCTTTTGCAAGACTGAGTCTAAAAAACAATAAATTGCAACTTGTTGTCACAATTTTAGACAGAATTGTTTAAATTGTAACACCTCCCTTGTTTTTTATGCTTAGCTGTAAGCAAAGGTTTCTCTGCCGGTCTGTAACTTCTTTAATCGTTCTCAACGGCTCGTCATAAAACAGTGCTGTGATGGATATCTAAATCAAGTGTCCGAACAACCTCTTTGGATGTGGCAAATGTATTTCGTTTGAACACGCCATAAATGTTGCTGTCATCACGCAGCGATGTCTTGCGCGGCCGCCCTCTTTAATGTACCGTTCTTACGTCTTTTGTGATGGTATATTTCTTTATTAATCTGCAAACTATTGACTGATTAATATCAAACTTGTTCACGTTAGATATTTGTGAATTTTCATTTTTTATTCGGAAATAATTTGCAATTTAAGAGCTTCAAAGTATTTAAAACGTGCCATTATAAATGGAACAGTCAATGTCACAACTAGCGTAAAAACAAAACTAAATTTAAGTGTTTATGACTTACAAACAACACGTGCTTTGCAATAACGGAACTTTTACCGGTAATTCTTGAAACTTCTGTTCTCATTTTACATTTTTCAAGTACTGTTGCTTTTGTTTTGTTCTCAGACAAATTGAATGTAGCCACATTAATTTAAAATTTAATTAAATAAAACAAAACCAAATTTGAATTTGATTTGTTTTATATATGATGTATGAATATATGCTTTGATTCCCATGATCATTTTTGTGTGTCCCCAATATTAAAAAAGATACACGATTTTGTTGCAGCGCACTTATTTTGTTGCTATTGTTTTGCGCAACACTGTATCTAAAAATTCCTCCTACGCCATGTTCTTCCATTTCTTATAGTATAGATTTTACTTCTGAAATATTATTTCAATGCTCATATTTCAGGTCAAAGGTCACATAACTATTCGGAGAACTTATTCTCCCTACTCTGATTTATTTAAAAAAATTATCAAAATCGGTTCAGAAACAAGGAAAAACTGATTCTCCTACGCTAATTTTTATATATAACGAAATGGCTTAAAACATAGATTTGAGTATATAACTTTGGAGTGGTTTGAAATATTTGAAATTTTTTTTTACAGAAATTATTTTTTAAGCTGTAAAACTTTGTAGAAAATATAAAAACAACATTTTGAAAAATTTCATTTCCATCAAAAAAATCATAGGGGTAGCTCATGATTTTCGATGGTAGAAACTGTTTATTAAATTATGTGTCAAAATGAGGCAATTTTTGCAAATAAATGATATGTCATATAAAAGAGTGTGAAAAAAGAAAATTTTATAAGAAAACAAAATTACAACAACAAAAACGTTTGGCCTATTTTTTGAGCAAAAACTGAATATTTTAGAGGTATTTTTAAAATAAAATATAAAACATTGAATTGGTGAAATAACGGTAAATCTTTTCTTATTTCTCCAAAGTCAATAAATTGATCTTTCAGACAAAGAAAATTTGTTGAAAAAAATCGATTAAGAAATGGCTGAGATATTTGCTTGCAAAGTCAAAACTTGAAATTTCAATAGTTTTTTCCTCATTCTGAGGCGATGGCCTTGATGCAAGGAAATACGTTGTACTGAGAAGATATACATTTTTCGAGATATCTCAGTAGTTTTGATGTCATTATAACGGGAATTTTTTTAACATATTACCGGAGAAAAACATTAAAAAAAAAGCTTTCGTAAACCGTTATATTTCTGAAGCAACGTCGTTTCATACAAAAATACGTTGTTCTGAAAACATCTATAGTTTTCGAGCTATCACAATAATTTTTATGTTAAAATAACGGAAATTTTTTGTAATTTGCTATTTGTAAGAAATTTCACCATACAATATATATTCACACTTTTTACATAGAAAAATGCTTATTGTAGGGTATTCGTAAGGGATGGCGCAAAATTTCGCAAGTATTTTTTGCACAACTTATCAATGTCTAAAATTTCCTCTTACATTATATTTGTCCATCTGTAATAATTTAGCTTTTATTTAATAAATGCTCTTTTTACGCTTATAAGTATTGCATGTCGAAGGTCACCATTCTAAAATGTGATCATACTGTGCAGCCAGATCTTTCATTTGATACCTCATTCACCATTCTACCTCTTTTTAGCCCTGAGATTCCTTATTAAAAATAATACAAACTTTCAACGTCAATATTTCGGGTCAGAGGTCATAAATTTAAAATCTAAAATAATTCTGCACATATCGGGTGCAGTACCTTTCGAATGATATAAGTTTCATTGCCTTTATTCTAAAATTAATATCGAAAATTAATATCGACAACATTTGATGTTTGCCTATTAGTACATAAGATTATACTAATCTAGTAAATTTTGATATTGTTGCCTTAAATAATCCCTTCTTGGGTGAACATATTTATGAATATGATTTTAATAAAGCTGATTATGCTGTAATATCGGATTTTTATATAATGTAAACTGGTGCACAATCTTTGGTGATAGTCTCTTACAGAATCATCTCTGTTTAATGAATATCATTAAGGAAACATTCACGAGATTTGATCCATTTAAAAAGGTTCGTATAGCTACTAAACCAAGTTGGTATAATAGTCGCCTGGCTAACCTTAAAAATACTATGAACAAAAAATATAAAAAGAGCAAGATTAACATAGCTTTAAAACAGGAATATGTTCTGGCACGCAAACAATATGAGACACTTAAAAAATTTTTGTATAGGAATCATTTGCTGGCCTTAGAATCGAACATTAAGTGCAACCCAAAAGCATTTTGGACTTTTTTGAACAACAAAAAAAAAGTTCGGGTCTCCCTAAAAATATGTTTTTCCAGGATAATAAATCTGACAATTTTCAAGAAATAAGCGAACTTTTTGCACTCTATTTTCAGTCCAATTTCAAGTGCTATGAACAATCAATTAATGATGTTGCGTCTGAGTTTAATGTTATTCCTATTACAGATCTTGGTTCCTTAACCTTATCTGGAGAAGAGGTGTATCGAGAATTAATTAGATTAGATTCGAAGAAGAAATGTGGCCCTGACAATATTCCTCCAATCTATCTAAAATATTGTGCTATGGCACTTTTTCATCCTCTAACCTTTCTTTTTAATCAATCCCTTAAAAAGGGAGAATTTTTAAATGTATGGAAAATATCCGAGATAACTCCAATATTTAAATCGGGGTCGCGGCAAAATATTGCAAACTATCGACCTATTTGAATCTCTGGTAAAAAAGTTAATATATTCTTGCATCAAAGGCGCATTATCAGAGTGTCAACATGGTTTTGTGTCTGGCAGATCTACCTCAACAAATCTTGCGCTATTTACTCACTTTATAGCAAGCGAAATGGAGAGAGGTCAACAAGTACTTACCTACTTACTTACTTAGTTGGCGCTACAACCGTATGTCGGTCTTGGCCTCATCTAAGAATTTGCGCCAGCCATTTCTGTCTTTCGATTGCTGGCGCCAGTTGGAAATTCCAAGCTTCGTCAGGTTGTCCTCTACTTGGTCTTTCCAACGAAGATGCGGTCGTCCTCTTCTGCGTTGACCGCCGCTGGGTACCGAATCGAATGTTTTCTTCACTGGAGCATCGTCTTTCATGCGCTGAACATGACCTAGCCAGCGAAGCCGCTCGATTTTAATGCGCTTGACTATGTCGATGTCAGCGTACAGCTCATACAATTCATCATTCCACCGTATTCGTTACTCGCCATTGACGCAGATTGGTCCGTAGATCTTACGAAGAATCTTTCTCTCGAATGCTCCTAAAGTCTTTTTATCTTAACTGCTCAGCGTCCAGGTTTGTGATGCATATAGTAGGACGGGCATGATGAGCGATTTATAGAGCGTGATTTTCGTTCGTCGAGAGAGGGCTCTGCTTCTCAATTGCCTACTGAGCCCAAAATAACACCTGTTGGCAAGAGTTATTCTTCGTTTGATCTCAATGCTGATGTCGTTGGTTGAATTAATGCTGGATCCCAGATAAACGAAGTTATTCACAACCTCGAATGAGGTATTGTCAACGGTAACGTGTGTTCCAAGACGCTGGGACTATTTGTTTGTTTGTTGACACCAAGTATTTCGTCTTATCTGCATTCACTGACAAACCCATTCGACTTGACTCTCTTTCTAATCTGGAAAATGCTGCACTGACTTCGCGCGTATTATGGCCAATGATATCTATGTCATCAGCATACGCAAGCAGCATAACACTCTTATAGAATATTGTGCCACTACGTCTCAGATCAGCAGCTCGGATGATCTTTTCCATCATTAGGTTGAAAAAGTCGCACGATAAGGAATCACCTTGTCTGAAACCTCGTTTGGTAATAAATGGTGGGGAGAGGTCCTTCCCGATTTTAACTGCGCTGCTGGTGTTGCTCAGTGTCATCCTGCAAAGTCGTATTAGTTTTGCAGGAATACCAAATTCAGACATGGTGGAGTACAGGTGCTTCCTTATTGGGCTGTCGAAGGCTGCTTTGTAGTCGACAAAAAGATGGTGGGTGTCGACTTGTTTTTCTTGAGTCTTCTCCAAGATTTGTCGTAGCGTGAAAATCTGGTCGATGGTGGACTTTCCCGGTCTGAAGCCACACTGATAAGGTCCGATCAGTTCGTTCACAATGGGCTTCAATCTTTCACATAAAACGCTCGACAGGACCTTATATGCGATATTAAGAAGGCTTATCCCACGGTAATTGGCACAGATAGTGGGATCGCCTTTCTTGTGGATTGGGCAGAACACACTGAGATTCCAATCGTTCGGAATGCATTCTTCCAACCATATTCTGCATAGAAGCTCGTGAATGCATTTAAGAAGAGCTTCGCCTCCATTCTTAAACAGCTCAGCAGGTAAGCCATCAGCTCCCGCGGCTTTGTTATTTTTAAGCCGAGCTATAGCTGTCAAAACTTCATCACAGTCGGGCAGCGGAACCTCAACGCTGTCATCCAAAATTGGGGTTTCCGGAATATCATCTCTATTGGCGGGATTGTTGTCAGCGTCGCCATTTAGAAGCTTAGAGAAGTGTTCCCTCCATAACGTCAGTGTACTCTGGAAATCTGTCACTAGATTCCCGTTTTCATTCTTGCAGGAAGAGGCCCCGGTTTTAAACCATCGGCAAGGCGTCTTATTCTTTCGAAAAATTTTCGGGCCTCATTCCTGACACCATACATCTCAATCTTCTCCTGCTCGCGCTTTTCTGCCTCTCTTTTTTTTCCGCCTGAAAATGTGTCTCTCTTCCCTCCTCTTTTCTTTGTATCGCTCCTTAGCAGCGCGCGTTACAACCGACTGCAGGGTGGCTTTGTAGGCGGCGTCTTTCTCTGCAGTGGCGTCGCGACACTATTAGTCGTACCACTGGTTTCGGCGAGGGCGTTGGTAACCAATCACTTCTTCAGCAGCCGCACGCATGGAGTTGGAAATGTGTGTCCACTGCGCGCATATATCATCGATTGGAGGAGTGCTTTGAAGCAGGAGTGAGAGTCGAGTGGCGATAGCATCGGCTGTCTGTTTCGATTGCAGCTTGTCGACGTCTACCTTTCTCTGTGTAGGGTTGCGTGTATTCTTAGCTGCGCACAGACGTGTACGGATCTTGGCTGCAACAAGATAGTGATCCGAGGTCAACAAGTAGATGTAGTTTTTACAAATGTTGCGAAAGCATTCGATAGAGTCCAGCACTCAGTTTTAATAAGGAAACTTGGTATACTGGGTTTTCACTCCTTCTTGCTAAGGTGGCTAGTTCGGTCGTAGACAAGCGATTAGGATTGGTAAATACCGGTCTAAATATATTGATAATTTTTCTGGTGTGCCCCAAGGCAGTCATCTTGGTCCGCTTTTGGTTGTCTTATTTATTAACGAGCTTCAAAACTATGTCCAGTTTTCGAGATGTCTCATGTATGCTGATGACGTGAAGTTATTTAAAATTATTAATTCTTCAGTAGACTGTCAATTTATTCAGCAGGATTTGGATGGGTTGCAGAAGTGGTGTGATGTTAATAAGTTATATTTTAATGTTACTAAATGTAGTGTAATGTAATTTACCATGAAACAGCAATTAATTGTATGCAACTATACTTTGTGCTCAGATATAATCTTAAGAGTTGAAATTAAAATAGATTTGGGAGTAATTTTTGACAAAAAACTTACTTTCGGTAAGCATTATGATGCTGTTATTTCCAAAGCTAATGCAATGATGGGTTTCATCATGCGCAACACTAAGGAGTTCTCAGATCCCTTTACTCTAAATTCAATTTTCTTCTCTTTGGTTAGATCAAGTTTGGAGTATTGTTGTTTTGTCTGGGACCCTCGATATGTTGTGCATATTTCTAGAATTGAAAATATTCAGAGACGTTTTACTCGGCTAGTGTTTAGAAAACTTCGGTGGGAGTTTATGCCGACTTATGACTCCCGTTGTGCGCTTTTAGGCTTGAAAACCTTAGAGTTTAGAAGAAAGTATTTTTTGGTTATATTTGCTTGTGATATATTCATGAATCACTTAGATTGTGCACCATTGCTTGCTTTATTTGGTATATATGCGCCCGAAAGGAATTTTAGACGCAGACAGTTTTTTCATATTCCATATCGCAGGACAAATTATGGTAGACAGGACCCTGTTTATAATATGAGTTCTTCTTTTAATGCAATGTGTAGCAATATTGATATAACCCAAACGAGGGTCTCTTTTAAAAATTGTATTATGTTAAGCTAATATTATATTGTTAAATTCTTGTTTAATTTTAAGATAATTTTTAGTAACTGTAGAACAAACTGGTTTATAGTTGAATAATAAATAAATAAATAAATGTTAGAGTTAAAACTCTTAAAAATACATATTATTAGGTGGCAGCCCTTTTTTAAAAAATTTCATAACTTTGAAATTCTGACAACGGATTCGGATTCAGCGACCCATTTTTACCCATAGTGCTCGCGCCAGCACCGAATTCATGAAAATAAAAACCTAGGTGGCAACCCTATCCACAATATGGAATTTTGAAATTCTGAGTGCAGATTCTAAATCAGCTGTTCCCTAACACTGTCAAATGATGTTTGAAACTCTTAAAAATGCATTTTTAGAGTTAACCTAACCTCCATCTTAAATTTTAAAACTGTGACATAAGATTTGAAATCAAATCCGTTGTCAAATTACAAGAATTCGAAAAATACAAAAAAAAATCTATGTAGCAACTCTATCCGCCATCTTGAATTTTAAATTTTGACATCAATTCCGAAATCAGCTACCCCTTAAAACTGCTAACCACGAAGTCCACAAAACCCTTAAAAGTCCAATTACGCTTAAGCTTTCTCTACGCAAGCTCGTTGAATTTTTTAGATACTTGATCAAAAATGCTTTGAATTCGATTAATTGGATACTTGCGAGCTTACAAGCTTTTGCCGATCGTTCCAAGCTTTTCAACTTTCTGCCCGGCAAAGTAAGTCTAAACAAGCCAAGCCAACGAGCAAGCGTGGATATTACTTGTATCTGCTTGGTATTTTTGCAAGCTGGCTAAAGGTTGCTTTTTCAAGTTTGGATACATACTTGATTTCAAGTACTTCAAAAGGCTTGAACTTCAAGTAGGCTTGTGCAACTCTCTGATACACATACAGTAATCTCACTGTTACGTGATTTTTTTTCTACCAAATCGCACTACCCGCAAGCTGCGTAAAGGAACTTCGTTCCGAAAATTTAAGCTACTTTAGTTCGTATTATTTGAATACTGCCAAAATATCGCCAAAATTTCAGGAAATCAAAAGGCATGAGGTAAATTTTTCGAAAATAAAACTTACATTAGGCTTGCAATGGCTTTGGAGCTATGACGTGCTCTTTTTTGAGATTTCAATAGGTGATTCCTCCCAAAGTTCCGGCTACGGAAGAACTATAACTTCTAAACGTTGTTACTTACCCTAGAACCTATGCACACACAAAATCTTAGCTTTGCTAAAATAACGATTTTTGGGTCTCCGTCTATAAAATCTTGCATAATTTTTTTTTTTATTTGTCACAGTGTTTTTTATATTTTTTGCCTTTTATTTGGCTCCTTGAACCATTGTAGAAGCAAGTAATATGATTGTGTCCAGCAAAATCAAACAACAGTTGCAACCTTTCAAAATTGGCTGTCAGCATTTTTATGTAGTATTTACTAAAACTTTTGGGTGTTTTGGATATGAGCAAAATTTTAAATATCTTATTACATTTGTTCGAACATAGCCAAACTACAATACTTTAGTGATTCATCAGTTATCTTAGAAAATCGAATAAAACTATTTTGCAACCACTTTAAATCTATACTTTAAAGCTAGTGCATACTTTAGTTGCAACATTTTCTATGATATGGTAAGAAAAAGGTAAAAGTAGGTAAGGAACAAAATATCATACTATTAAATTTAGAATTTTTTATGTTTTGAGTCTTTTCTTTTTCTTGATGCAACCTCTTGAGCATCGATACATTGTCGTTAAACGCGAAACAATTTGTAGTTCTAACACGTGTGTCAGTCACAAGTCACTTAAAAAAAATTGCTACTCCGCTCCATTTCTTTCCGAAAATATTAATCTTTGAAAGTCTCGATTCCGGCACGCGTACCTCGCAGCCACAACTAATACGCTGCACAATTGTTGCGAATCGCTTCAACTCGTGCCACATTGAAGTTGCAGCTGTTCTGCAACACTTCGATTATCAGTTCAGTGTATTTTATGCACAAAGCAATGAAAACGTGCGTTTTTGCTACTTGCTAGAAGTTGCCACAAATAAGTTAAAAAATACGGAGCCTGAGCGCTCAAACTTTGTGCTGCTGCATTCTAAAGCTGAGCTTTTGAGCAGACAACAAATCAATTGAAATTATTTTTCAAAGGTTTTTGTGCGCATTCTACCGTTTTTCGATTACCGAACGAATCACTTAAGATTCTGTGAGCCACGTAAAAACAAATTGATTTCGTTGAATTGAACTGCAACGTTTTGATGTTACCTTTAGGAGTTGATGCATGTTGGTGCAAACTAAAAAACCCATCGAATTTTTTGCAACATAAAAAGTAAGCAATTTTTTTGCTCAGCCATAAATCTATATGTATGTAAGAATATAAAACAAATACTGTGGCAACAATGCCACAGGATTTGTAAAAGCTTGCAACACTTTCAGTTAACTTTGTTGCACACGCACACATGGTCTATTAATGCGTTTGTGTGTGTGTGCAAAAATAAAGGATTTCCCAGCCATCACCGCTTTTCAACTTGACTATTATTTTTTGCTATCCTACCCACTTCGTTTGGCATAAAGTTTCGAAAGTCAATTGAATTTTTTGTACTAATTGCTTGCAACGCTTTGATTGCTGCGTGACTTTTCATTCGGCCGCAGAATTAAGTGCACTGCAGATACGAATTGCTGCGTGAACTACACACTTAGTGGTTGAAGGTGTGACTCGATGCAACCGCAAGTTGTTCTTCGTTATGTTAATTCGGTGAGTTGTGCTGATTTTGTTTCTCGTTAAAAAAATCTATAACAGTATTCACATTCGATAAAAACTGTGTTTTAGCCAAATGGGATTGTAACAAAGACTACTGGTAACGTAGAGTCAAAAGCCCACTCAAGCTACAGTGGGCGTAAGATAATTCAATTAGCTTTTCTTACGGTTGTGAACACACTTGGAAGCAGAAGTTTAGTACTTTTGCTTAGAGCTTTAGGGTAAAAAATGTTTTAAGCAATACGTGTGACACACCCACTGATAAAAATGTAGGCGTTATAAAAGCAAATCGATACAGAATTCAAAATGTGGTGTTGCCTAAATGTTATTAGAAGAAAACGAAGAATGAGTACGTGACCTAACGAGAAAAATAAAAAAATATGACGTCATCAGGTCGCAAAAGTTTCAACTTATGCAACAAAATCGCAATATCGTTACACGGATTTATTACAAGCTAAGTATAGGTGCTACGTTAAAAATTTTTATACGACAGTACAGCCCTGTTCTTTGACCTTCTGACATAAATAAAAACAAAATGTATAACTACCTAATATCGTAACAAAAATGCAAAAGCGTTGCATGCAATTTTTTAGCTCAGTGCCTATAGGCATAACGGTTCTTAAGCTTACTTACTTACTTAGTTGGCGCTACAACCGTATGTCGGTCTTGGCCTCATCTAAAAATCATCTAAAATACGCGCGAAGTCAGTGCAGCATTTTCCAGATTAGAAAGAGAGTCAAGTCGAATGGGTCTGGCAGTGAATGCAGATAAGACGAAATACTTAGTGTCAACAAACAAACAGTCCCAGCGTCTTGGAACCCACGTTACCGTTGACAATACCTCCATCGAGGTTGTGAAGAACTTCGTTTATCTGGGATCCAGCATAAACTCAACCAACGACATCAGCATTGAGATCAAACGAAGAATAACTCTTGCCAACTGGTGTTACTTTGGGCTCAGTAGGCAATTGAGAAGCAGAGCCCTCTTTCGACGAACGAAAATCACGCTCTATAAATCGCTCATCATGCCCGTCCTACTTTATGCATCACAAACCTGGTCGCTGAGCAGTTAAGATGAAAAGACTTTAGGAGCCTTCGAGCGAAAGATTCTTCGTAAGATCTACTGACCAATCTTCGTCAATGGCGAGCACCGAATACGGTGGAATGCTGAACTGTACGAGCTGTACGCTGACATCGACATAGTCAAGTGCATTAAAATCGAGCGGCTTCGCTGGCTTGGTCATGTTCAGCGCATGAAAGACGATGCTCCAGTGAAGAAAACATTCGATTCGGTACCCAGCGGCGGTCAACGCAGAAGAGGACGACCGCATCTTCGTTGGAAAGACCAAGTAGAGGACAACCTAACGAAGCTTGGAATTTCCAACTGGCGCCAGCAAGCGAAAGATAGAAATGGCTGGCGCAAATTCTGAGATGAGACGGTTCTTAAGCTTTGTGACAAAAATTAAAAAAATTTTACATAATCAGAAGGATTATGTCAAGGGTTTGGACAAGGATAAGAACAAGGATTGGGATAAGGACTTGTACAAGGATTAGTACAAGGACTGATTTGGACAAAGATTAAAACAAAGATTAAGATGAAAGTTAAAACAAGGATTAAGACAAGAATTTAGATGATGACTTGGATAAGGATTCGAACAAGGATTGTGTTTTTGACAAGGGTTTGACAAGGCTTGGGACAAGAATTTTGACAAATGAGTAGACATGAATTTAGACAATGATTTGGAGACTGATTTGGAAAAGGATCTCGATAAAGATTTCAATACAGATTTTGAAAAGGATTTGGAGAGGTAAAAGGATAAGGAATTGGGTAAAGATTTAGATAAGGATTAGGTAAAGGATCAGTGTAAGGATTAGGACATATGTAAGGACCAGAATTTGGACAAGGATTAAAACAATGATTTGGGTAAAGATTTAGACAAGAGTGAAGGTAGAATTGGCGACCACTTAAGAAGGAAGTGGCGACCGTAGCCTAGTGGGTAGAGTACGTGGCCCCTAAGCTAAAGAACCGCGGCAGCCCGGGTTCAATTCCAGCTCAGACAGAAAGTTTTTTCAATTCAATTAATTTTTCTGTTCGGTTGACACCTCTCTGCAGATAATGGCAAACCTCAGAGAGTAAAAATTGCCATGAAAAGCTACTTGAGAACATAAGCCGTTCGGAATCGGCATAAAACACGTAGGTCCAGTTCTCGGTTATTTGTGATCAAACATTTAATAACACGCACAATTGATCAATAGAAGCTAGGTCAAAGTCCTTCCAAGGGCTGAAATGGCCAGTTTATTTTTTTTTTAGGATTAGGAACAAGGATTAGGACAATGTTTAAGATAAGGATTTGGACAAGAGTGTTGACAAGACTTGGAACAAGGATTTTAACACTGTTGTGGACAAGGATTTGAAAAAAGATTTGAACAATCAGTGGGACAAGGATTTAGACAAGGACTGGAACAGAATTAGAACAAAGATCAGGATAAAAATTTAAACAAGGATTGATTTGGTGAAGTAAAGATTTTGATTAAGATTTAAACAAAGTTTAGAGACAAAGGTTTAGAGACAAATGTTAAGACATGGATTTAGACAAGGACTAGAACAAAGCTTAGGACAAGGATTAATACAAGGGTTTCGAAACGAATGTGTAGAAGGATTTGAACAAGGGTTAAGAATAGAATAGAGACGAATTTGTGCAAGGATTTGGACAAAGATTTGGACAAGGATTATTATTAGGATAATTATTTAGACAAATAAGAAGAAAAGAGTTTGGACAAGGATTGAGACATGGACTTAGACAAGAATTAGTACAAGGATTACTACAGGGGTTTGGACCAATTTTGGACGGGGACTAGGACAGGCATTACTACATGGATTGGATCAATGACTGGGACAGGGATTAGCACAGAACTAAAACAAGAATTTGAACAAGGATTAGGTGAAGAATTCTTACAAGAATTAGGACATAGACTGCTGCAATTATTAGGGCAAAGATTTTGAATAGAATTTGGAAAAAAATTAAAATTAGGACAAGAATGGGTACAAGAAATTTGCACAAGGATTAGGGCAATAATTAATACAAATCAGAAGGTGGGATGACATCACTTTTCACACACAAAGTAAACCATAAACACGTGAAACTTTAGGCAAAGGATAGTAAAACTGCGTTCCCCACTTTTTCTCTAAAACTTCAGGATTCTTTTTAAAAAGTCTTTTAACATACAAAAAAGAATTGTTTAAAAAAATTGATTTAACCTTCATCGTTAACTTATTTCTAGAAACGAATAGGTTCCTTTTGTGTAAATTTTAACCACTTTTTTCAGGAAAAATATTTTCATCGATGAATGAAAAGCAAGTAATTTTCGCCCGAAAAGTAATTATGTACTTATTCACTATTTTATTCAATTTAAAAAAAATTTCAAATCGATTAATCGAGTAAAAAATCTATATATCGGTCATTCCATGTCAAATCGGACGCTTTTCGAAGCTCACATTTCTGTAAAAATAAGCACTTTAAAAAAGAAAAATATTTGCATTTTTTTTAATTTTAAAAAACTATAAAGAAAAACAAAAATTGTCATTCGGACATGTACTCAAACAACTATATCTTCTAAGCCGTTAGTCCTACAAAAAAAGTATAGGATATATTTTAAAGATCTTGAATTGGTCTTTATTGTGGTGTCCTTTTTTCCATTTTTTTACCACTACAAATTGCATCACTATTTTTTTTGCACTTTGAAAATATTATCGTATTGAAGATTCTCAAAATTTGGAGAATCAATGTTTACTATTTTACACTAAATTTTCAAAAACTGACTACAAAATTTTTAAGTACAAAATACTTTAATTTTTAATTAAAAATGGAATTTTTAGTATTTTTTGCTAAGCTAGTTACATATCGGCCGTGGCGACCGTAGCCTAGTGGGTAGAGTGCGTGGCCCCTAAGCTAAAGAACCGGGGCAGCCCGGGTTCAATTCCAGTTCAGACAGAAAGTTTTTTCAATGGAATTAATTTTTCTGTTCGGTCGTCACCTCTCTGCAGACAATGGCATACCTCAGAGAGTAAAAATTGCCATGTAAAGCTTCTTGAGAACATAAGCCGTTCGGAGTCGGCATAAAATACGTAGGTCCAGTTCTCGGTCATTTGTGATCAAACATTTAATAACACGCACAACGCAATTAAACAATAGAAGCTAGGTCAAAGTCCGTCCAAGGGCTGAAATGGCCAGTTTATTTTATTTTTTTTTTTTTAACTTTTTAGCGGTCAAATAAATAAAAAATTTTCACAAAAGTGTTTGTAGAAAAGGACACCACAAAAAAACCAATTCAAGATCTTTAAAATATGTTCTAAACAATTTTTTGTAGGACTAACGGTTTAGAAGATATAGTTGTTTGGCTAAATGTTTGAATGACAATTTCTCATTTTCTTTTTAATTGTTCACTGTGCATAGCTGCAAAAAAAAATAAAAAAAATTATAAAAAAGTATGCAAATGTTTTTTGTTTTTATAGTTCTATCGACGTGGAAAATTTGAAAAAAAAGGAATTGTGAAGGATCGTCACAATTAGTTTTTGGACAAAAGCGTCCGATATGGGATGGAATTACCGATCTATAAAAGTAGATGTATATATGTGGGCTTGTATGTACATATATCACCGTATAGATTAAAAACCGCTAAACCGATCTTTATGAAATTTTCAGGGGAATTGAAACAACATCACCCACAAAATATGCTATATATCAGACGGTTTTGATCGTAAAAAAACTAAAATTTTGTTCGGATGGTTGCGGATATCGGCAACTGTACTAAAAATGGGCGTGGTCGCACTTTATCTACGACTATTTTTTCGAAATCATGCCATCTCCTGAGTTGTCCAAGTTTTGATATTGAACTACATACATATATAAACGCTGCCACGCCCATTTGACTGTCCACAAATCAATGAAACTTCTGTATATAAGGCGGTTTTGTTCGAACAAAACTAGTATTTAGTAGTTTAGTTCATATGCTTACTATGGTAGCAATATAGCTACGCCCACTTTTACGAAATCATGCTAATTCCTGAGATTTTCACGTTTTGATAGTGAAAATTGGTATGTAGGTGCAGTGGGACAAAGTGGCGGTCACTTTATATACAAATATTGACACGCCTACTTTTCCGCCCATCTATCTTTATAAAAAAATTAATATATGCATGTGTGTAAATCACATAAAGACTCCGAAACCGCTGAACCAATTTTTATGAAATTTTCAGGGAAACGGTAGCAAAGTCTTGAGAATGTTTTTGGGAATTCTGGTGCCGTTTAAAAAAAGGGGCGTGGCACCTCAAATATACCCCAAAATTTGGAGCTTTGGAATAATAGGTCACTCAGCATCGGAATTCGGTTTCGTGAAACTTTAGCAAGTCTTAAAACGCATAATACCACGGATGATTTTTGCATTGGAAAAGGGGGCCTGGCACCTCCTAAGCAACCCAAATTTGCTTTATCGAATAGCTTTGCACTTATAGAACGCACAGCCTCGGAATTTGGTATTCGACCACAATTTAAACGTACCGTTTCACGCGCCGGGTTTAAGATAGTTAAAAAAGCAGATGCGTCGCAGGACACATGAGAGAAGCGAAGCTTTTTCGCAGTTTCATAAGCATGATAGTTTAATGGTTTTTTTAATAAAAATTTTAAATTTAAAAAAATGGTTTTTTTTAATAAAAAAAATTTTAAATACCATAAAATTTTAAATGTTAACTAAACAATAATATTTCCACCAGTAAATTGTATTACCTTACTTTAATCTTTTACATTAATTTTAAATTATTTTTGTAAATGTTAATGATACTAGTGGTTTTAAATATCTGAAATATCAAACGTATATTATGTAGTATTATATACAGTGATTTGAAAAGAAATAGGGACACCTGTATTTTTATATTTAAAGCTACATGAATTATATACAAGGTGCCCCAGATAGAGCATTAATTCCCTCGGGTGATGATTCTCCTTAATGAGGCGAGTAAGAAAATGCAAGGATGAAGGTGACCCCCTTCCTCCTTTGGGAGCTAGAGAGAAAAAACCAAAAAATAGGTCTCATTACATTTTACTCCATTTATAATGTTTCTCTTAACCGATCTCCAAAGTCAATAGCATCTTAAAAAAGAGACTACATGACCTTCAAACCATTGATATAAAAGCCGTTTTCTTATCGTACTACACTAAAAGTTAACTGTTTTATGTGTGACAATTTAAAATGAAAAAGTAGTTATGTAGTAGCAAGATCAAAAACCAAGTCAGTAGAAAATTTTATCATAAAAAGATATTACATCACAAAAATTATCAAATAATGTATTTAAAATTCGCGATATATTTATTATCAAAGTTTAATTCAAAATATTTTTAGAATTTAGTTGCTCATAACTTTCTTAATTGTGACTTTAGGCAAAATGTTTTATAAAAATCTTTATGTCAAGAGATACATAATAAATGGAGTAAAATGTAATGACACCTATTTTTTGGTTTTTTCTCTCTAGCTCCCAAAGGGGGGAGAGGGTCACCTCATCCTTGCATTTCCTTACTCGCCTTATCAAGGAGAATCACTACCCAAGGGAATTACTGCTATATCTGAGGCACCTTGTATATAATTCATGCAGCTTTGAGTATAAAAATACAGGTGTCCCTATTTCTTTACACATCACTGTAGATGTAATGTCATCGATATTTCTACACATATTGCATCAATAGTTTTCCTTATAGTGTTGTGCAAATATTTCGATCGCGTATCATTACCGAAATATATTTATGGTCGGCCTTTGTAGTCTAATGGAGAGTGCGCTAGACCAGAGGTTGCCAAGTGGGGGGCCGAAGACCGCCTGCAGGGGAGCCGCAGATATTTCCAAAAAGCTCTTTTGTCTTATCTCTGAAAAAACAATTAAAAAAAAAATTACGAGAGACTTACATTGTAACATATCTTGCGTAAAAGTTACTTGTACGTAAATTTTTGAAACCTCTGAGCGACCCTGTGTATTCTGTACACTTTTTGACAGCTCTTGCAACGGTGTTAACTTGGCGCAAGTGAAATCAATCATTTCTACTAATTGTCAAAATATTTAAAAAACCTGCAACTTTGACCGGTAAACATAGCAGTCATTTTTTAAGCTAATTTAATCAGGAGAAAAAATGGATAAATGGTTAATAAAAAAAACACAGGAAACAACACACAATTCGACGCAAGGATTAACAAATGCAGCAGGCTCATCTTCATCTGAGGAGAATATTTCTGAAGTGGTTCCCGTTGCAAAGAAACCAAAATTTTCTTTGGTTGGGAAAACAAGAAAATATGACGAATCATATTTGCAGTTTGGTTTTATTATAACTGAGGAAAATTCAATGCATCCTTTGTGTGTAATCTGTCAAAAAACATTATCAAATGATTGCATGAGACCAGGAAAACTTAAACGCCATTTGAGTTTGGTTCACAGTGTGTTTAAAGAAAAACCAATTGAGTTTTTTAGAAGGAAAGCTGAAATTATAAAAACCCAAAACAAATGTTTGATTAAATACACAAAGTTAGTAGAACGGTGCTTAAGAGCTTCTTTTGAAACAGCTTTGCTTATTGCAAAAAATAAAAAGGCTCATAGTATTGGCAAAACTTTGATTTTACCAGCAGCAATAAAAATTTGCGAAGTTATTCATGATTCGCATATAGCAGAACCACTAAAAAAGATTCCGATGTCCGACAATACAATTAAAAGGAGAATTAGTTCCATGGCTGAGAATATCAGTTCAGCGCTTATATTACGTATTAAACAGAGTAAAATATTTGCTATTCAGCTTGATGAATCAACGGATAACACAAATAATGCAAACTTAATGGTGTTTGTGAGGTATCCACATGAATTACAACTGAAGGAAGATTTACTATTCTGTAAAAATCTTATGGGAACAACAAGGGGGCTTGACATTTTTAAATTAGTAGATGAATTTTTTGAAGAAAACGAGCTGGACTGGAGAAAGTGCGTTGGTGTTTGTACCGATGGTGCTGCAGCTATGACTGGAAGAAATGCAGGCTTCATAGCAGAGGTAAAAAAGGTGAGCCCAAACGCAATCCACGTTCATTGCATTATTCATAGAGAGCATTTAACATTTCGAAACACATCCAGTCAGCTAAATAAAGTTCTGACCGATGTTACGAGTGTAGTTAATTTTATAAAACGCCATGCTCGTAATTCAAGACTGTTTACTATTGTATGCAAAGAAATGGGTTCGGATCACGAATGCCTCTTGTACCTGAGGTAAGATGGCTTTCTCGAGGAAAAGTTCTGAAAAGGGTTTTGGAATTAAAAGATTAAATTTAATTCTCTTTCTGGAGAAAAAAGAATGCTAAGCAAATAGCTTTTGTGATGAAAAATGGCTCTGCCTTCTTTCTTACTTATCAGATTTTTTCGAAAAAGTAAACGAATTAAATCTTTCACTACAAGGTAGATCCACAAATATCATCACTCTTAATTCAAAAATACAATCATTTCAACAAAAATTAGTTATGTGGTCCAAAGTTTTGAAGAATGACAATTTTGATTTTTATCCATCTTTACAAGCTTTCACAGAGGAAAATGATATACTGATATCAAGTGAACTGAAAAATATCATTGGAGAACACCTTTCGCAGTGCATAAAATTTTTTCAAAAATATTTTCCAAACCTAAATAACGATGGAGAACATGATTGGATAAAAATTCCATTTTCTTCGAATTTAGACTTCGATCACCTTCCATTAACAATTCAGGAGAATTTAATTGAAATGAGGTCTGATTCAATCATTCAAAATTAATTCATCACAAGTGATCTCTCAGAATTTTGGATGAAGCGACTTGAGGAGTATCCAAATTTAACACACATGGCTTTAAAAATTTTAATTCCTTTTGCAACCACATATTTGTGTGAATCCGCATTTTCGTCCCTTGTTTACATAAAAAATAAACAAAGATCTCAACTTGCACCTGAATCGCTTGAGCATAATTTAAGACTTTTGCTTTCAAGTATTGAACCAGACATAAATTTTTTATGCAAATCTCATCATACTCAAAAATCACATTAAAATCTATAATTTACTGTTTTTGTTTTGTTCTATAAAATTTTTGTTATGTTTTTTCTCATATATTTTAAAGTTTGTTTTTTATTAATTAATTGTTTACTAATTACTTTGAATTGACTTCAAAAATAAAAAATAGTTGATCTCATTAAAAATATGTAAAAAAATGTATTTAGAGGGCCGCACATTTTTAAGGGTGGTGTTAGGGAGCCGCGAGCAAGATGAAGTTGACGACCACTGCGCTAGACTATCAACCCATAGGTCCCTGGTTCGAATCCGTGCTCGGGCATGGTTCTTTTCACTTTCTTTGTTCTTTTCTTAATTTAAGAATTATGGAAAACTAAAAATCCACAAATTGTGGAAAATGTGGAATTAAAGCACAGAAACACAACTAAGGGCTGGAAATGCTTGCCGAGGTTAAGGCATAACACTAGCTTCGGCTAAAAGTAACTCAAATTGTCATTCACGGTTGTTTCGCCTAATCAATAATTCACGTATGGTTCCTTTCCTTTTAGGTCAAAGACCAAAACTTGTTTGTTTAAGGCGAGTGCCTTAGTTCTTTGATCTTTAAAAAAAAAAAAAAAAAATGCCAGCCATAGCTGCACTCATAGTGATAAATAATATTCTTGGTTTTTATTTTTCAGATAAATAGAAAAGTCAAAATCTGCAACACCGCGTCTCCTTAAAAGCGTCTCATTGAGAGCCATTTGGAACAAGAACAACAATTTTTTAAATTAAAAAAATAATTTTTTTATAATAAATACCTTAAATTTTCGATCGCTAGACCACCGGCCTTGCCTTAAGTGCCTGTGAACATTCATGCCTGAATTCGCAATTAAAATCTATACTTAAAACAATTGGCATCTTGTGATAATTTTCAACCCGTTTAATGGAACTTTGCTACTTTTGTTGTTAAAATAGCTAATAGGAGGTTTCGGACTATCCTACATGTAGGACGAATTTGACAGATCGGATGGTCATGTAAGATGTGTGAAAGCAAATACTGCGGCACGTCCTACATGTAGGATGCAAATCAAAAACTTTAGATTTTTTTGTGGTTGTCCATCCTACATGTATTATGTGCGAACGTACGCTCATCCGACTTCATACATTTTCTTATTCTAAAAAAAACGTGGTGGAGTGAACATATAAAGAAAAACGTAAACAGAGTGCAAAGTTTAATATATAAAAAATGGCAGGTGGTTCGAATACTATTTTTGAAAAGAGTTCGTTGAACTTTATAGAAGTAAACTTCATAAATTATAGAACAGAAGAAATTGTTTTGCCATTGCACGATTCTATCTTATTGAACGCTAAAAAATAATGAAGTCCCACATGCAGGATAGTCCGAAAGTTCGAACAGACTTTCCTGTTATTCTGCCGTCCTACATGTAGGATAGTTCAAAACCCCCTAACAATACTTTTGATCGATTATTGTGATCTGCTGCATCCTAACTTCACGCATTCACAATAGAATATGTAGGATAGCTAATGCACAATCATTTTAATAAATCCCTGTCATCTACTGCAACATAGTTTCAGTTCATACTTAATATTGAATGAATCACATCACAACAGAAAGGGTTTTGGAGAGGTGGTTAGTGTGTAGAACTCTCGATCGAAATGGTGCAAGCTTGATTCTCACGCTTGCAAAGAAATATTTTTAGTTTTATATCCTCTTGTTGTGATAGACACAAGTAAAAACACAACAACAATTCTAAGAAAAGGTGTATGGAAAAAGTGTCGTTTTTGAGATTTCACTCAAAAATTAAGTATTGGGAAAATATCGAAACAAAAATTAACAATAAAGTAGAACAGTGACAAATGCGCTCCAAGACTATAGTGTGTACATTTTACATGTTAATGTTATATGGTGGAGATGCGTACTGCGACCTAAATTAGATCTATTGTACCTCCTTCTCAAGGCTCCGCTGGGTTTGTGGATTACAGAATTCCATCCAGCCCTATTTTTCTAATGAATTTGAGAATATTCTTAGGTTCAAGGGATGAAACTTGCTCTAGACTCAGCTCATAGTTCCCTAGTGCTAGCTTACGTCTGCGAGCCACGGCGTCACAGTTTGTGAGTAGGTGTATTGGAGTCTCCTCTGCTTCTTCACAGAAACGGCAGTTACTATCGGTTCCTATGCCCAATTTCATCAGGTGGTATTTGAGTTTACAGTGTCCTATAAGGAACCCCGTTAGAATCCTTAGATTCGGTTTGCCTAAGCTTATGCACAATTTTGCTCTCCGAGTGTTAAAATCTTTAAAGAGCAATTTGGATTGTCTTAGCTTTGGGAGGCTTTTCCAGAGGTTTGAACGTTTATGCCTCTCCTCCCTTCTTAGTAATTTTTTTTTATAGAATGTGTGCCCAATCCGCAGAATGGTTCTGGTCCTATAAATTTTGTGGCTGCACCCTATCGCGCTAGACCATCGGCTTCTTCGTGACTCTGTATACCTTTGTGCCCTGGGACCCAAAGTATAGTAACAGTGTTATTCTTGCCTAGTTCGTTGAGTTTTGTTAGGCATTCCCATGTTATTCTCGATGATATCTCACAGGAAACTAATGCTGTCTGACACCACAACTATATCCTGATCTTTGCATTTCCGGTCCAGATTGAATTGTGCACACAGCTGTATTGCTAGGATTTCTGCTTGGAAGATACTGGGTGTTGTCCCCATAGGTTCAGAGTGCTTGGTTCTTGGTCCGTACACCCCTGCGCCTATACCTTCCAATGTCTTGGACCCATCTGTATACCATGCTATGCTGTGTGGTTTCTTGACTTGCGATATCATCTCGCTGTCCCACTCTTTCTTGGTACTAAGCTTAATTCCGAAGTATTTTTCGAAGTTCGCTGGCTCGGCCTTTGCGCAACCTTTTCAACATCTCCTACAGAACAGGAATATTTCCATCTTGTTGGAAGGTGGCAAATGTCCAGCCGGTACCTAAAAAGGGTGATGCCACGAACCCTGCAAACTACCGACCCATTGCGATATGCTCTACGCTTTCCAAAGTTATGGAGAGCGTAATAAACTTCAACGTTATGAACTATCTGGAGCACAACCAACTGCTCAGTGACCGTCAATATGGTTTCCGTAGGGCTCGCTCTACTGGTGATCTTATGGCGTTCTTAACCGAAGAATGGAATAAATGCGTTCACTTTTTCGGCGAAAGCAGGGTTGTTGCTCTGGATATTTCAAAAGCGTTCGACCGAGTGTGGCATAAAGCGCTCGTGTCAAAACTTGATGCATATGGTTTTGGTGGTAATTTTGCTCGATGGATCATGTGTTTCCTCAAGGACAGAACGATTCGAGTCGTAGTTGACGGTATTTCGTCCGAGAAGCACGCCATCAACGCGGGAGTACCGCAGGGTTCAGTTCTATCGCCCACCTTGTTTCTGGTTTTTATCAACGACCTTCTGTCGTTGACGCATAACCCAATACATTCGTTTGCGGACGACAGCAGCATTTGTCATTCATATTCATTCAAAAAACGCCCAAGCTCTATGGAGATTGAGAGAAAAAGGCAAAGTATGAATGACACACTCCTTAATGATCTACAAAAAATCTCCGAGTGGGGTCTTGCTAATAGAGTAGAGTTCAATGCAAGCAAGACCCAGTGTTGTCTGTTAACCCACAAGCGAGTGAATTGCCCTTTAGCTCCTCTCAGTATGAATGGTGTGGATCTTGTGGAATCAGCCGCTCTTGACGTTCTGGGCATATCGATTCAATCTGATCTTCGTTGGAATTATCATATTTTCGATGTGTCGAAAGAAGCGGGCAAGTGCCTAGGTTTTCTAAAACGGTGCAAAAATATTTCACTTCAGCTGATCTTCGCATGATCTACACCTCATATATTAGGCCGAAAATGGAGTACAATTCGCACATTTGGGCAGGGGCTTCAAAATCTTATTTGGAGCTTCTGGACCGAATTCAACGTCGTGCGATATATTTGATAGGGGATGAAAGTATTTCATCCTCTCTCAACTCTCTTGGGCATCGACGTAATGTAGGTTGCCTAAGCCTTCTGTATAGGTATTACCATGGGAAGTGTTCAAGGGAGATACATGGCCTGACGCCACCAGCTCGTGTGTTTCCCAGGTCCACTCGGGCAGCTGTCCAAGCCCACCCCTTTACCATTGCATCGATGCCTAATAGAACCTCGCATTACCGCGATAATTCGTTCTTTAGTCGCGCGGTTAAGTTGTGGAATAGTCTCCCTGCGAGCGTGTTTCCCGGCAGTTTTGAGCTGTGCAAATTCAAAACAAATCTTCACCGACACTACTCCATCTATCCACCCTCCAACTAACTATCACCCATCTTCCGAATCAACACAATGCTTACGCATTTATAGGGGGCATCCCCTGAGCGTTGGTTCAGTCTAAAAAAAAAAAAAAAAAAAAAAAAGTTATACCTTTTTACTATATCGTCTCTTGGTAGATCTATGTAGGGAGTGTGCTTTGCAATATCCTCCTTCTCTCTACTGCTGATAGTTTTACTTAAACCTGTCCCCTCTTTTGCAATGCACAACAGATTTCGCTTGGCTACTCCCTCTATGACAAGGTGTAAGGGTGTTAGGTCCAGAATTACTTCTAGTGCTGCTGTAGGGCATGTCCTCATGGCCCCTGTGATGCATACACAAGCCAGTCTCTGCACCTTTGTTAGCATATTCCTCATTGTGGTTAGCTTGGTTCTCTCAGCACATGCTATTGCACCATAGGTGAGGATGGGTCTCACCATCATGGTATACATCCAGCGGAGAATTTTTGGGTTACAACCCCAGCTTTTCCCCGCCAGGCTCCTACATACCATGAGTGCGCGCGTTGCTTTGTTTATAGTTACCTCTACATGTCTTCTCCAGAGAAGCAGTGAATCTAGTGTAAGTCCCAGATACTTTACTTCTCCTTTGAAGGAAATTTCAGTGCCATCAATTCTCATTGTTCGGAGGTTTGGCAGGCTTCTTTTGTTAGTAAAAGGTACTATGGTGGTTTTCGCTGGGTTGATACTTAATCCCACTGTGTTGCACCATTCCTTTCTTACTGACAGTCCTCTCTGTATCAGGTTACAGAGTGTATCCTCGAACTTCCCTCTCGCTATTAAGGCGATGTCGTCTGCGTAACCCTGACATTTTATGCCATTCTCGGTTGGCATCATTAATAATTCGTTCACAACAAGACTCCACAGCAGTGGAGAAAGAACTCCGCCTTGTGGGCAGCCTTTTGTTGTTTTGATTCTCATAGTGGTGTTACCCACTTTTGTTTCTGCAGTTCTAGTGCCAAGCATTTGGCATATCCATCTGCTGAGCATATCATTTACTCCTTTTTTATATAAAGACTTCTTCACAGCCTCGTGAGAAGTATTATCAAAGGCTACTTCTATGTCTAAAAGGCACATAGTACGATTTCTTTGTTTTTGAGAGCCGACTAGATGTTACTAGCCTACCTGCCCTATACGCATGTTGGCATGGGTGCATTGGCGCCTTCTCTAGAATCTCAGTTCTTATATAGTTATCTATTACCTTTTCCATTGTTTTAAGTACAAATGAGGTAAGGCTAATGGGTCTAAACGACTTTGGTAGCGTGTAGTCTGTTTTCCCTACTTTTGGTATGAAGGTGACTATGGCCCTTCTCCATTTCCTTGGGATATAGCCCAGCGCAAGGCTGCTTCTAGTTATTTTGACTAGGTGGGGCAATATAGTTTCTGCACCCTTTTGTAGAAGTGCAGGAAAGATGCCGTCTACACCTGCTGATTTGAATGGTTGAAAGGTTCTGAGTGCCCAATCTAAACGAGCCTAAGTACAAATGCTCGTTGCGAGTTTCCATTCTTCTTGATTTGGAGCAATTTGCCTGTCTGCCGTCTCATACTAAGTTACTGGTGTGCTGCCCGGGAAATGAGTTTCTAGAAGGTGACTGGCTCGTTGATCTTCTCTAAGCGTATAGCTTCCGTCCGGCAATAAAAGTGGCATTCTTATCTCCACTCTGCCTTTAGCTATTGCTTTGTGTATCCTGGCTGCTGCTGGCGTGGAAGAAATGTCTTCACACAAAGTTCTAAAGCTCTGTCTTTTGGCTTTCCTGATTTCTTTATTATACTCCGTCAGAGTCGCCGTGTAGTTGTACCATTCTCCGTTGCGCTTTGCGACATTAAAGCTGCATCGCACCTTCTTCCGGAGTCTGGTCAGCTCAGCGCTCCACCAAGGAGTATGTTTTGTTCTTGCCTTGTGCCCTGTTGGACACAATTGCATATACTGCATTGTTTACCTGCTCTACATAGCATTCAAGTTCTAGGATGTTACTAATTCTACTCCTAGCTTTTACGTTCTGTAGGTTTTCTTTCAGGATGTTGGTGTATGTGTCCCAACTGGTATTTCTTGGGTTTCTTTTGGGTTCTATCTCTTGACATTTTGCCCCAAAACATTTTACATACAAGAACCTATTAGGGAAATTTTTTCTGTAGGGTAGCAGCGACACCTAGCGTAAAAAAAACTTCAAAAACATAAATTTTGCATACGATTTTTATACTGAGCCAAAATCCTAGCTCGATTTGACTAACTCATATTAAAAAAATATCAGCTTGAAGTTGAAAAGTGTTTAAAATGTACACAAAGAACCGATTAAGGTTAAATACTTACTAACTTCAAGACATGACAACATGGTATCAAATGAAATAAGACAATCTCTGTTATCAACAAAAAAAAAATATTGGAAAACCTTTTTTTGGTTTGGTATTAAAAGTAACGGAAGCTTTTTACTTCTACATGCAATAACAATAGAGTTCAGCTACTACAGTTTTTTCGCACTTTCTCCACATTAGATTATCTAAAGAACCAACTTAATATCATTGAAATGTCTCAACGATATACATAGATAGAAGTGGTCCAAAAGAATCTTTAGGAGGAAAAATTTACCCACCATAATATGGGTTGGGCTCAGAGACAACACAAGACATAACAACTAATCATGCGTTTACATAGATCTAGTCATGCATTAGTTTTCAATCTACTTTTGAGTTGACCTTTCGATAAATTTACATCAAAAAAGCTACAGTTGTTAACAAAAGTAATCATGCGATTTAAAGGAGCAGTAGCCATATACTTTGTTCTACTAAAAGGTAAGTAAATTAAATTGTTAGCGTTTCTACTGCTTCTACGGTTAGTGTTAAAATTTATAAGAGTTAGGAGTTCCTGTGAATCGAAAACACCAGTTATGATATCAGCAGACTTCCTTCTCTCATTTAAGGATTGCATTTTTAATAGTTTTAAACGATCCTCATAAGGAGGAAGATTTAAAGTGTCAGTTCCACTTAAGCCCCTTAGAGCAAACCGAACAAAACGTTTTTGAATTCTTTCTATTCGTGCAACATGTACATTGTAACTTGGCGACCAAACTTGACTTGCATACTCTAAATGAGGACGGACAATTGAATAATACAGCGTTGTAGTTGTAATCATACTATTAAATTCTTTGGCCCAGCGTTTTATAAAACCGAGCATAGAAGACTTTTTTTTAAAATGCTATCAATATAAACGCTAAACGATAGCTTAGAATCACCCTTAAAGAAGATATTGGTGCATCAGCAACAGAAAGAGCATTTGAAGAACAACTTCATTCACGGGAAGAATTCTTTCGTAATTCAACATTACATAATCCACCTGATGTTTTGCATCATTTACGTTCTGCAGTTGCTGAACTCAAGCCCGAAAACATTTCAAATCATTCTAAATAATCAACATTCGTGAGTGAAGATCTGTCAAAATGTTCCCACGTTAAGATTAGATGCGATATGTCTACAAAACCAATTCAACCTAAATATGTAGGATCAAATTTGATCATAAAATGATCGCCGAAAACCGACTTTTCTTAAAAACCATCAATCAACATTATCTTTTGGCAGTTCAAGCAAAATTTATCAAGTATTCCTACTATGCTTTTCGCACTGGAAGAGGGTAGTTGTGGTGTTCTTTATGAATTTTTAACTGTGTATTTTGATTTAGTTTCATTGAGTTTTCATTGTTTTCTAAATTCTAAAAATTACTAATTTTGCTTTTTTCTGTTCAGCATCTTCAATTTTTCAATTTCAAACACCACCTCAACTAACAAATAAATTAAAAAAAAATTTAACCCTTTTAATAATTGTGTTTAACTTAAAAACATAATGGTGTAACGAACCCTTTTGCTCGTTACTGATTTTTGCTGAGGTAGGCTCAGTGAGTAAACCAGGGGTTCTTACAGAATAATTTATTTACCAATGATTCCGTTGTTTTAAATAAGAAAGCCAGCGTTTTAGTTTTAAACTGTAGAGTAAGTGTTTCTTATTTTCATTTGTTTTATTTATTACTTAACGAGTACGTTACTTAATTATTATTAATCACTAAGAATTATATAAATTAAATTGATATAATTAATCCTTGCTTATTCATATTTATTCCGTTACTTGCTATGATCCCTATCGCTGTGAGTGACTATGATAGAACTCAGATTAAAACTATGTTCAAAGGGTGGAGGTACCTTCGCTTAAGATAACTACGCCTGAGCTTAGGGTAAACTATGTTCGAAGGGTGAGTACACCTTCGCTTAAGATAACTACGCCTAAGCTTAGAGTAAAACTACGTTCGAAGGGTGAGTACACTTTCGCTTAAGATAACTACGTTTTTAACTTATAGCCAACAAAGTTCGAAGGGTAAGTACACCTTCGCTTACGATAACTACGCCTGACTTAGAGTAAACAACGTTCGAAGGGTGAGTACACCTTCGCTTAAGATAACTACGCCTAAGCTTAGAGTAAAACTACGTTCGAAGGGTGAGTACACTTTCGCTTAAGATAACTACGTTTTGAACTTATAGCAAACAAAGTTCGAAGGGTAAGTACACCTTCGCTTACGATAACTACGCCTGACTTAGTGTTAACAATGTTCGAAGGGTGAGGACACCTTCGCTTAAGATAACTACGATTGAACTAACTACTCAGTCTCAAAGCATGTGCATGCTACTACGCCTGCGACAAGACTGCCTGTCCTAAGCAAACGCGACTGCTTTATATTCTCCCGTTGCCTTTCTGTTCCATGTTCACTTGTATTGTTTTCCCTGCCTGTGTATATGTGACTGTGTACATGGCTTTGCATGTTTGTATGTGTGTATTTATTATTTGTTTACTTATTTGTTACTGAATACATTATTATTTCCTCAATACAATATTTATAACATTAATATTATATATTTTCCTCATAAGATATAATATAATAATTTCCATACATCTTTTTCATAATATGTAATAAATCTCTAAATTTCATTAAGATAGTTTAATTTACATTTCATGTTTTGGTTGTTTACATTTTCCATATTTTAAATTCAGTTAACAATTCATTTATATACTTTGTGAGACCCAAATTGTGTAACAATTTGAGTCCTCACAATGGTATAACTCAATTTTTATATATTAATTGATCTTTTCTGAATTTCAATTGATCTCTTCTGAACTTTAATGAATTATTGTAAATTAAATTTGGAAATGGCGTAAATCATAAGAAGCTCGGTCAAAGTCATTTAGAGGGTTGAAATAGGCAAGTTTTTTTAAATCAAGTAAATTAGGATTAATTCGACATATTCTTGAATCAGGCAAAAAACTTTCTAAATAACTACAGGAAAATTAATATTCTCTCCGTGTACAATTTAGTAGCCCAACACTTTATTGAATGCTAACCATTCGATTTAGTTTTGAATATTTATTATCCAACTACTAAATATTTCTATGGCATTCATATACAACATTTAATTATTCACAAATAAGACACAATTATGCATAATTTTGTTCGATTGAACGAACCAAGTAACTAAGTATGAGGTTCATTAATAAACAGAATGTTGTCAGAATTAATATTTTTCCAATCGTTGTCATCGACATTGTCAAGGCTTTCGTGGCAAAATTTTGAAGATAATATGAAAATAGTTGGACGAAGAGATGCACAACATAAATATTTAAATTGCAAACAATTATGTCTATAATTATAAATATTAATATCATAGTTTTTAAATACTGTTGTGTTTTACACATTCCTCAGTCGTCACAGAAATAATAGAAATGCTTTAATATGTACTAACGTACAGTACAGAGCAAATTAATGACATAGTTTTTATGAAAAAGGATATGAGATTCATAAAAGAGTCTTAAAAGCATTTTTATGGAGAAAGATTCTGTAATTTAATTGAGAAAAATATTAAAATTTAGTACAAAATTAAAGCTAATATACAGATAAGGCAAGCAAACACATAGCCAAAACGAAATAATAAAAAAGAACTAAATAAATAATATTTCTTCATGGTTTTCATCCAAAAAGACGGTTTTATCAAAACAATAAAGAACATTTTCTACAGACCCTGTTATTTGTTATTAGTTAAATCATATAATTTCAAGAAAAATTTTATTATTTTTTAGAGAAAACTTTTTAAAACTATATGAAAGACTTCTTAAAAAACATGTGATTTTCTTATTATTTTAAAAGTTATCTTCTCGATACTAAATTAGAAAATCTCATTGATTTAATAAGATTTCTTTTTGAAATTTAATAAGGAAATTTTATTGATTTCATAAGCTGTTTTTAAATTTGATAAGTGAATCTTTTGAAAGCAAAACGGAATCTTATAACTAAACCTTTTACCTGAAAATATACTTACATTAAATCTATATATATAAAAATGAATGTACGTTTGTTTGTTTGTTTGTGTGTCCTGAATACGATCCGATCGTGGTGAAACTTTCCAAATTGGTTGTTCGTATTCATGCGCATGTTTTAATCGTAGTACGGACAGCGTTGGACAAGGGGGCGTGGCACCTCCAATACATCCCAAATTTGAGATATCGAATAGCTTTTGAGTTTTAGTTCGCACAGCCATGGAATTTGGTATTCGACCACAATTTACACGTGCCGTTTTACTGATAACATTTTATAGGCGTTGGTAAAGGGGCGTGGCCCCTCCCATACAACCCAAATTTGAGATTTTGAATAGCTTTTGAGTTATAATTCGCACAGCCTCGGAATTCAGTATTCGACGACAATTTGCACGTGCTGTTTTACTGATAATATTTTATGGGCGTTGTACAAGGGGGCGTTGCACAAGGGGGCGTGGTACCTCCCATACAACCCAAATTTGAGATATTAAATAGCTTTGGAGTTATAGACAGCACAGCCTCGGAATTCGGTATTCGAGCACAATTTACACATGTCGTTTTACTGATAACATTTTATGGACGTTGGACAAGAGGGCGTGGCTCCTCCCATACAACCCAAATTTGATATATTGAATAGCTTTGGAGTTATAGACCGCACAACTATCGGAATTCGGTATTCGAGCACAATTTACACATGTCGTTTTACTGATAGCATTTTTTGGGCGATGGTAAAGGGGGCGTGGCATCTCCCATACAATCCAAATTTGAGATTTTGAATAGTTTTTGCGTTATAATTCGCACATCCTCGGAAGTCAGTTTTCGACGACAATTTGCACGTGCTGTTTTACTGATAATATTTTATGGGCGTTGTACAAGGGGGCGTTGCACAAGGGGGCGTGGCTCCTCCCATACAACCCGAATTTGAGATATTGAATAGCTTTGGAGTTATAGACCGCACAGCCTCGGAATTCGGTATTCGAGCACAATTTACACATGTCGTTTTACTGACAACATTTTATGGGCGTAGTACGAGGGGCGTGGCAACCTCCCATAATTTTCGATATCAAAAATATTTATTTATAGTTTGCACAGCCATGGAATTCGATATTCTACGACGATTTACACATGCCTTTTCACGATCAAATTTTATGGGCGTTGTAAAATGGTAAGTGACACCTTCCATACAGCCCAAATTTGCGATATCGAATTGCTTTGGAGTTAAAGATCGCACAGCCTCAGAATTAAGTATTCGAACTCAATTTACACATGCAGGTTCACTGATAACATTTTATGGAAGTTTGGCAACAGGGGCGTGGCAGCAAAGCGCCGGGTTTCAGCTAGTTACCTATTAAATTAAGAAGAAATACATTTTTTTAATATTTTAGCCAAAACTAAGTCTCTCAAGCCCCACGACCAAAATATAGCTTGAGTTTCGAGAATCTCAGTTTGGTTAAAAACTAACCTGGAATAGCACTATTCATTGTTAATTTTTTTTTATTGCAAAATAAGACTTTTTTATCATTTTTATTCTTAACGCATGTATAAGCTTCACAACAACGACCACGACTACGACTGAAAGCCAAAGCTTTAGTATGTATACTAAGGTGCTTTTTTTTTAGATCCAAAAGAATATTGAAATCGGGGTAATCGTCTGTCAGCGGTTTTGATTTGAAAAAAATCACTTTTTCGCCAACAATCAACGGTTTTTGCCGTAAGTTTTCATTATGCTGAAATAATTGCTTCAAACTAGGGTGCAAATAAAAAGTACCTGGGGCCCCAAAATTGGTGAAAATTAAGATTGTTAGATTCGAGAATTTTTTAGTGCAACAGTGTTCAGTAGAGCGGGTCGATTTAAAAATCGCCCATTGCTCAGTGAAAATCGTATTCTAGTGATCAAAATAAGAAACTGTAAGGAACAAAATTTTGATTAAATTTTATCCCTACATGCCTTATTTTACACCTTACCTTTCCTTACAGCTTTCGTACTGGGTCATGCACTCGTGGCCAACCACCAAGTTCACCCGGCGGGAACCACGTCTCGAGCGCCAAGACACGGTCGGCCTTACCGATTAAGGGCTATACGGAAAGCCGACCGTCGTGCTAGAAAATAATTATACGTAGGCTGTCCAAGCCAGAGCATGCAGAGAAGCATGCCACCGCGCAGTACATTTCGTTTCTATCATATTTAATCTATTATGTTTAATTATACTATTAATACCCTAGCATATAGTATCTTATACTATAGCGTATTATTTATTGTATACACCTTACCGATGGTTTAAGTTTAAGTTCATTCCGTGTATGGAGTAAACACGAAATAATTAGTAATCATCCAATCGGATGACAACGCCATCAAAGCGTCAGTGAACCTAGGCTAGGACAAAATAAATAAATGAAGATATAGTTAGCTAGAAGTAGAATAAGCCAAAGTAAAATAAAATAATCAAACTAAACTAGTCCATAAATATCGTCGTTTAATTATTTAAAATGGAGGAATAACTTGGGTTACAAGTTTAAGGTTAGCCAAATCCTGGCTGAAGTAAGTTGTGCCCTAAGTAATTTCCTTAGATAAAGCACCGCAGTGTTTTGGAATTAATAGTAGCTTTGGGTGTCGGTCTCGACAACGATCAATTACGCTATTGCTTACCGTCACATTACCGACCATAATTTTCCTACTGGGGTGAATAGATCACTAATGTTTTTATTCTCTTATTTTCATGTATATAACGGAGACTTATCATGCTAGAGAAGCTGATACATATAGTTAAGAAAGGCACGATGGCGTGATATTAAGGAGAAGCGAAGGAAGAACAAGCACGGCGTGCTTACAGAAGGAAGTGATAAAAGGGCAAACAACATGAGATCTGGACAGTCTTTCTCTACCGCGGCCAGTGACCAGACGTGTTGGTCACAGTAAAGTGTTCATCTAATAAAAGCAGATCAAGTGTTACGACGCCGTCGCTACAAGTAAGCGACTGCGCTGCGTAATAACGAGCAGCATTGCAACTGTGCTGCTACGATTAAGGCAGAGACGCCATCGGTGCAGTCGTCATCGCAGCAGAATAGCAGCAGAAGAGCTGAACAGTCGACAGCACGCCAGCAGTGATGGGGACTGCATAAGAAGCGAACAGCGACGGAACGGCATAGAGGCAGCGGTGCCAAACAGCAATAAAGTGACACAAGAGATCCAGGATACAGGTTCTATAATAAATTCGTATCGAAATAGGTTATTGTAATGTATTCATAAGTTTTCTTTTATGTAAATCATGAATTAGTGCAACTAGTTGATAGAGTGAATAAGAAATTTTAAATTCAATTACTAAAAGTAAATGTAAAAAGAATAAGAAATTTTAAATTCAATTATTTAAAGTAAATGTAAAAAGATTAAGTTGAAGTAAAATTATAATTAAATTAAATACGGAACAAGTGTGACAGTGAGCTGCCTGAAGGGCACAGGTCGAGACATAAGCGGGAAGCTAAAAGTGAAAAGTGATTAAACAATTTAAGAAAGATAGGTTTTCTTAGGTCATAGACGCATCCCTCTGCGGCGGACGGTTCAGGATAGCTGGGCTTGACCACGCCTGAGCTGCTCTCCTGTACGGATGGCTCCATTGCCGAAGTTAGGGTAGCATGTTGAGGGCAATTCCAACTAGTTCGTTATCCAAACATCACAGTGGGACGTCAATACGGGAGAGATTTTGTTGTAGTAAATTCAGGTTAGAATTGGCAGTGTTGTATCCTTTCGCAGATGTTTTAAAATAGCTGGGGTTGACCACGCTCAAACCGATCTGCCGCCCGAGTGGCACTCCTGCCAAAGTTAGAAGTAGGTAGATAGGGATACTTAGTCAGGCAACCAATAACGTAGTAACTCTTTACACAGACAGTTTGAAACAGCTGGGGGTTGACCACGCTCAAACCGATCTGCCGCATAAACGGCAACTTTGCCAAACTAGAACATTTTTGTTAATTGACAACAGCGTAGCCGAACCTGGATACCAACCTATACCCTCAAAATCCGGGTACAACCGGGAAATGTTTGTAGCAGAGGCTTTGGGATAGCTGGGTTTGACCACGCCCAAAGCTCATCTGCCTTGTAGACAGCCTGGCTGTCCGTTAGTGTAGTTTTCCGGTAAGGACAGGGGACCACAGGGGCTCACTGGAACACTCAGTTTCAAGTCATCTGAAATCTATGAATAACACTTACCAAATTTAGTAGCGAAAATATGTTATATTAAGTTAGTTTTAAGGACACATAAATTTGTGAATAAAGTTGTTGAATTCCCAAACCTAGGTGTTTTGATTCGGTGTCTGTAAAAGACAAAATAGAAATAATTGCAACGAACCCTGGGTCCAGCGAGCGCATCCTCGGCCGGAAAATTAATTCATTACAAAACTTTGCCCGAGAAACTATACCTCTAAAACGAATTCTAATGCCCCAACTTTGGACTTTTGTCCCGTAGGTTAAAATTTTGAAAAATCCCTCTTTGATCCATTAAGAGTGCCCAAATCGAGTCCAAATGTATGACCGACCCCCACCAACTTTGGAAGGCCGATCCACCCATGCCAGTGGCGACCCCATTTCGCTGATTTTTTCATGTAAAGTGCCAAAAATGGGTGCCAAATTTTTTAAATGTTTGTATGGGGAACCCCCAGGGGTTCCAGGAGGGTTCCAGGGGGTGTGTCGTTGGCATGATTGGATTGGCACTACAAAGTTAGTGAGGGTCGGTCATACATTTGGACTCGATTGGGGCACTCTAAATGGGTCAAAGAGGGATTTTTCAAAATTTGACCCTACGGGACAAAAATCAAAAGTTGGGGCATTGGAATTCATTTTAGAAGTATAGTTCCTCGGGCAAATTTTCTTATTTTGATCCCTAGAATACGATTTTCACTGAGCATTGGGCGATTTTTTTGCCTCCCACAAATCGACCCGGCCTAGTGTTCAGATTTCGGCCAAAATTTTGGGTATTTTTCACAAAAATAGCTATAAATCCTTTTTTCTTTTCCTTTCCTTTTTTTTCTTTACTAAATTTCATTCGTAAGCCATTCATGTGCAACTGTATCAGAAGAGCAAAGTCACGGGCACATTTTATGTTCATTTGATTTACAAGAATTCACTATGGGCCAGAAATTTCAAAATGTGGCAGAGAAAAGACATGGTTGAGACATGATTACTGCAATAATAATTTTTTTACTACAATTATTGTACTATTTCTGCAAACACAAATTTTTGCCTTAATAAAGTCATTATTTACTAATAATGAAACCAATTGTGAGAAATATCCAAACTTTATCCATTCTCATACTCTTAATCCTTCACCACCAACCGGAAGTGGTTTACCAAAACCATCTTCTGTTTCAAATGAGCTTTGCAATCAACCTGGTAGTCCTACGTCATTTTTAGACCCCCTACTTCCTCCAAAAGTGAAATTGACACTAAACTCTTGCGAAGGCACTGAGAGCAGATATGCCCTTTCTCGCCTCAGGGAGAACAACGTTTATAACAATGTTCGCCTGTATCTCGCTTATATGTATAAAGCCCCTGATTCAACATGCATTGAAGGCAAGACCAAAACTAATCTTAGAGTATTAATTCAGCAAGAAGGTCTTCCTACCGGTGTTGAAGACTTGCGTAATTTATTTGTCCGCTTTCACGAGCACCTGGGTGTAACGGTTGATCAAGTCAAGGTGGATCTGGAAACCTATGGCGCTCATGTCAGAGCTAAACATGTTTCTCTTCTTCAAAAATCTCGTAAAGAGCAACAGCAATATTATCGTTCCTAACTCTTCTTTCTTAAATATATTCTACCATAACTGTGGCGGCATGAGAAGCAAATTAAACAAACTTTATGTTGACGCTAAATCATGCCACTTCAATGTCCTAGTATTCACTGAGACATGGCTAAACGAAACCTTCAATAATGAGGAAATTCTTGATAGCAATTGGACTGTCTTCAGAAACGATCGGGACTACTCCTCAACAGGTCTTTCTCGAGGAGGTGGTGTCCTTGTAGCATCTCACAATTCCCTTTCAAGTGAGCTAATAGACACACCTAACCATAAACTGTTCGATCACCGAATTATTAGAGTTTGTTCAGGTAAAAGTCTCAATGTGTACATAGGTGTCGTTTACATTCCTCCCGGCTCAAGTGAAACAACATACAACGAGCTATGTGAAACACTGACCACCTTTACCTCCTCCCTAAAAGAGGAAGATAAAGTTGTTATTCTTGGTGACTTCAATCGCCCAAATATATCTTTTGTCACCGACGAAAACGACAACTTTCTTCTTCCTGTAAATCTTTCTAATGCCATAGACTTCAACTTACTTAGCACCTTTTATGGCAGTGACTTGCAGCAAGTCTCTTCTGTACAAAATCAGAATGGCAGATGGTTGGACCTAATTTTTACTAACTCGTATGAAGAAGTGAAGGTTAGTCCATGCATGGGAGCAGAAAATTTATTAACCAACACTGTTCATCATACAGCCTTAAAAGTTGTTTTCTCTGCTAATGACATCAACTTTACCTAGTCTTATAATAACACCATTACGTACGATTACCTCAACGCCGATTATGAAAAAATAAAATGTTATCTTAGTTCTCTAAATTGGAATCATATTCTATTCAATTTAGATTTAGACAGTGCTGTCTCTATATTTTATCAGCACATTTTTACCGCTATCGAAAGTTATGTGCCAATAATAAAGAAAAAGAATAAGCTCACAGAACCATGGCTAGACAACAATCTCAGATTTTTGAGGAATCAAAGAAATAAAATCTACAAACTTCTCAAAAACACTGATAATATAAGCGATGAACTGAAGCTTAGATATGACGAGCTATCAAGAGAGTTCTCTATCAAGTCAGAAGAAGCGTACAAGTTGTACACGAACATCATCGGAGAAAAAATTGTCCAAGAGCCGAGAAAATTCTTTGACTTTGTTAACATGAAGCGCAAATCTAGCGGCTATCCATCGTCTATGTTTAAAGGTAATGTCACTTCGTCCAATTCTCTTGAAATAAGCAACTTGTATGCCGATCACTTTAAGGAGGTCTTTTGTCTTCCTACCACCTTATCTGAAACTTCTCCTAGCTCAACTATTATAGTTGATAGTTTATATTTAACCCATGAAGAGATTTCTAATGCAATAAAAGAACTGGATATATTAAAGGGACCAGGACCAGACTTAATACCTACAAGCTTTTTGGTGCGATGTTTAGACCAACTGCTATTGCCATTACACATAATCTTTAACGAATCACTGGTTTGTGGGACATTTCCTTCATATTGGAAATCATCCCATCTTACGCCAATTTACAAGAATGGTGATAAAAGATCAGTTGAAAATTATAGAGGCATAGCAATCTTGTCAGCCATTCCAAAACTTTTTGAAAAACTTATTTGTGAAAAGCTAACAAGTTTCATTAACCCACGTCTAAATGAGCAGCAACACGGGTTCCGAAAAGGGCGATCTACCACCACTAATCTCATGATTATGGTATCAGATGTTTTAGTCAAAATGGAAAAATGGCACCAAATAGATGCTGTTTATACTGATTTCAGTAAAGCTTTTGATCGAGTTGATTCTTATATATAAGTTAGAAAAATTTTGTGTTGCGGGGTCCATACTAAGTTGGCTAAAATCATATTTTAACGGCAGATCCCAGTTTGTTAAATTCCAGGGAGTTCTATCGAAAAAAATTGCAGTCTCCTCGGGAGTTCCGCAAGGTAGTCATCTTGGTCCTCTTCTTTTCAACATATTCATATCCGATCTGTCAGAAGTTCTTAACGATATCCCACATCTTATGTATGCAGATGATTTAAAAATGTACTATTCAATTCAATCAGATGTAGATGTAAATTTTTTGCAATCAAAATTGTTGTCTTTTGAGCAATGGTGTTTTCAAAATAAACTACATCTTAATGTCAATAAATGCAATGGTTTTAGCTTTTCTCGTAAAAACAACGTAACATTACATACCTACCACCTCAATAGTATCGAACTAAAAAGGGTCAACCATATAGTGGATCTTGGAGTTGTCTTAGATTGCAAGATGCGCTTTAATCTGCACTATGATAAAATTGTGTCCAGGGCCAGCAAACAGCTCGGTTTTATAAAAAGGCGTGCAAATGAATTCAAGAATATATGGGTCACTACATCCTTGTACCGTGCATTAGTGCGCCCAATACTTGAATATGCATGCATAATTTGGAATCCATCTTTCGATTCCCATAGAGAAAGAATTGAGTCTATTCAAAAGCAGTTCTTACTATACGCGCTTAGAGATATGTACAACCCCCATGATTATTGTAGCCTTCCATCATATGAACATAGACTCAGCCTTTTAAATTTGATGCCACTATCAAGAAGAAGATCGTTATTGGGCTCATGCTTCACATTTGATGTAATTAATGGTGCTATTCACAGCGAATATATTTCTAATATGATTTCTTTTAACGATCCAATTAGGCGCACTAGGCATACTCGATTGTTAACTGAATATCAGCACCAAACTACATATGCAAATAATGAACACATCAATCGTTGTTGCAGAGAATTTAATAATATCTCTATATACTACTCACCTTCTATGTCCAAATCCTCTTTCAAGCAAACCCTATATAAATCACTCAGTAATCAGAATTAACACAGGCCTCAGATAAACTACATACATGTATGGATTTATATGTATAAGCATTTAGTTTAATAAATCAAAATTCTTTAACATCCCTCTCCAAATCTCCCATTTACGTCCTTTTGTCCTTATAGTCTTTAAGAATAATATATATACATCGTATCTTAAGTGTGTATATAGTCTCTCTTGTTTTCCTCCTCTTCTCTTAGTTTTGACATGGTTTTTGAAATCATGTCAATCCGGTGGGCGGAGTATGCCCACTAAGAGCACCAAATAAAAAATAAAATAAAAACAAGGAAAGGGGAGAAGAAAAACAAAAAACTTAGTAATAAGTAAACAAAACCTGTTAGAATAAGTTAGAATAAGTAATTTGCATTGCCTTGTTTGGCCAATAAATAAATAAATAAATAATGGTGGTATCAAAAATAACATTATAGTTGAAATCATAACATCACTGAAATCATCAACATACTATGATTGCGTCAACTATTAGTTGCAACAAAAATGTTGTGGTTCTGTCAATCATGATAAATGTGTATATTATTATAGAGACAAACATATTAGAATTTTGAATGTTTGTCTGAACTATTCTTTGATTGTGGGCAAACGAAGCAGAACATAACCAAAAATCGAAAGAATTTATTGTGTCTGAACAGTTTGCAGGAAAACTTTCACTTCATTCAGACACAATAAGTTTTATCGATTTCTGGCTATGTGCCATTTCGTTTGTCAACTGTTCAATTATTGTGTTTTGTTTTAAATCGCCTTATCCTAAAAACAGCACGCAGAAAAGTGACATTTTCGACTTTAATTGTAGCAAGCATGTTTCTTTTTACCGTAAATATATTTCGCGATTCTGACCATATTTTGTTTATCACACATATTGCTATTTTTGTGACAATGCACTTAATGTACCATGTTTTATCAAAAAAATTTTTCAATTGAATTCATATTTCTGTTCAGCCCAGACAATGGCAAACCTCTGGAGATATCTTAATTAATAAATAACTGTGGAAATTGGAGTGCATTAAAATAAAAAAAATAAAATTATTGTTTCAATAATATTCTGGATCCTAAAAATAAATTCATAATATAGTTGTTGCAATCATTCCATTTTCGACCCAATAAGAAAATAATGATTGTTTAAATAATATTTTGGTCCCTAAAAAAAGTTCCTTTTCTAAATATAGTAGTTGTTATCATTTTATAATGATCAAAGAAAATATAACACGTTTAAGAACATGTTGCAACAATCATTATCCGAATCATACTATGATCCTCTTAAAACATGGTTGTTGCAACTATGTTTTTTCTCTGCGTGTATTCATAGGTAGATCCGAATCTTATGTCAGAAAATCCAAATTGAAGATAGTGCGTTTGTTAGGGTGGCCGACCAAGTATTTTATTTTTCATCAGATTCGTACTCAATTTTAACTGAGAGAATTGGCTGTCAATCATTTCGAATTTTTTATATCTAATATTCGAAATTCAAGATTGTGCATATTTAAGAGGGTCAAAGAGCGTTTGTTAGGATGAACCAAGCATTGATTTTTTTTCATCAGATTTAAACCTAATCTGAACTGATAGGTGATTAAGGGTCATTAATTTCAAATCTCATATCTAAAAACCGAAATTTAAGATGGCACATATTTTAGGGTAGACCAAAAATGATTTTCATCACATTTTTTTTCATCACAGCAGAAACATCGGGATTTATAATGCACGAACCCAATATCGAAATATTGAGGAAGTTTCGTTAACGAAAAGAAGACAGGAATATAAAGAAAATTCGTCAAGGAATTAAAATCGAAACGTGCTTCTAGACCGGTATAAAAGACCGGATAGGGGATAAAAATATTTCATCCTCTCTCAACTCTGTTGGAAATCGACGTAATGTTGGTTTCGTAATGGCCTCAAGCCACCACACCGTATGTTTACCAGGTCCAATCGGGCAGCTGTCCAAGCCCATTCCTTTACCATTGCCTTGATGCCACACAGAACCTCACGTTGTAGTGATAATTTGTTCTTTAGTCGTATGGTAAAGTTATGGAATAGTCTCCCTGCTAGCATGTTTCCCGTCAGTTTTAAGCTGTGCAAATTTAAATAATCAGTCCAAAACTATCGATAGTCACGATAGTGTGAGATTATCAAATTCTACAGTTAAGCCTCTGAACAATTCGGCGAATTACAACAATAATGAATATCTTGAAGTTGTTGTAATAGTGTGGAAAAAGTTAGGCGCTGACAACCGTTACTTTGTGTTATAGTAGCTCCTGCAGAAACTTCCTTTAAAAAATCATCACGAAAAGTTCGTCAATGATGCCGCGAACTACTGGGACTGTATGTGTAGTATGTAAATATGTATAGTATATATATATAAGACAAAATGTTATAATATAAAACAAATCTAATACTGGACCTATTGCAAATATAATTGATGAAGCCAGGAGCGAACCAGTTGAAACTAATTTTATTTTGAGAATGAAAAATATTTCAAGATTGACTTTCAAAACACCGATAACACAATAAACGGATTAAAACACCTCATGTAACTGTAGAAAAATGTCTCAAAAAAGCGCAGGTTTTTCTGTAAGAATACATTCTTATAATAATTATGATGGGTCCACTTTTTTAAAAAACTATCTTTTTTGAATTCATTTATGAACCTTTTCGGGTAGAAAAAATAATTTTCGGCACTCATAAAAGAACCCTTTTGGACTCATTTGTTAAACCAAAATGCCTCTCGAAAGTGAACCTTCTTTTTTTCAGAAATGAGTTAAAAAAAGAATCATCAATTGTCCTTTTTTTTATTCGGAAACGAGTTGAAAAAAACTACTGAAAAGTTATTTTTCTGCACTCATAAAAAAACTATTTTGAATTCATTCGCCGGACTGAATTGCCTCTCAAAAACGAACTTTTTTTTTGTTCGAAAACTAGTTAAAAAACGAACCATAGTAATGCACTTTTTCGGCACTCAGAAATTAATCTTTTTCAATTATAAATTGTTTTATTATTGCATATCGATAATGTGATTAAAAAGAAATTAAAAGAAATGTTAAAATATTATTTGAATTTTGTATGGACAAAGTATTTATATATTCAGGGCCGTCGCCAGCGAAATATTGCTCACAGAACTAAATTTATTCGAAATTGAAAAACAATAAGATTAGAATTAAAACGAAAACTTTAGCGGGCATTGAACCATTTTTTGTGATTTTTATTTATCAGTTTAATGAATTCAGTCCTATCAGTGATGTAGTTTAATTAGATCTGCTAATTCAAAAATAAATTAAAAAATCTTCTACCCGAAGATATGTACACAAAAAGAAAGTGAAAATTTTATGATTATGTTTTAACTAATTTCAGAATGAGAAGAAGTTACATTTACTGCTTTGAACTTATTTATGAATAAAAATTATATGTGTAAAATTATATGTATAATAATATGAATAAAATTTATAAGTAATTGTTTATGAATAAAAAATTGTTAATTTATAAGTAATTGTTTCCTACTAAAATAATAAAAGAATGTTTCTTTTTCGGCTCAAAATAAGTTTCTTTATAATTTTGCAAAAGAATTAAATATGTTTTGTGGAATAACTGCTCACGCATTTTGTCTTCAGCAATTGATTATAAGAATTAAAACATTACAAAAATTAAAAAAAAATTTCTACCCGAAAACTTGCTCAAAACTATCACCTTACGCAAAACCTTCGCATATGGTTCAGTGGGATCAAGACAATTTTTAAAATTTTGCAAAAAAATTTGCTGAAATGTACTAAAAGATATCTACATTCCGAAAATATAATGAATTGAAATTAAACAATAGGTTTTTGGCCAATTCTGTGGCCGCTGGTCCACTGTAGAACGCTACAATGTAATTGAATCACGAAAAGTTTTTTCAATTTCAATTCAATGGGCCTTAGTAATAAGCATTTAAAAATCGATTCTGTGATTCGATTTAGTGTGAGCTTTTCTGGCATTATTCCTATAGAATTTGCTGTCAAAAAGCGTACACTAAATTTAGAGTCGATTTTAAAATGTTTATTACTAAGGCCCAATGACTTTGCAATGTAAATTCATACAAACATTAAACTCCACTATTTTGAATTTCTTTTGTCTATCACAAACAGATTCATCAAGTCTTTTTTAAAAATACTAAATTTTCTTAAATTTGCTGAAAAAGCGGATCAATAGCGATTTTTGTGGAAAATACCCAACATTTTTACCCAAATCTGAACACTGTTGCACTATTCCTATTCCTATAGAATTTTCCTATTCACAACTTTGGGGCCCTAGGTATCTTTAATTTCCACCCAACTTTGGGGTTAATTATTTCAGCATAATTTAAGCTTACGGCGAAAAAACCGTTGATTTTTGACGAAAAAGTGATTTTTTTCAAATCAAAACCGCTGGCAGACAGTTACACCAATTTCGGTATCTTTTGGGATTTAAGATTTTCTTGAATCCAGCATTCAGAATACGAAAGTCGAAAAAAGTTTTTTTTTACGCAAAGACGAAACGATTCACCTTAATATATACAGCTAATTACAACTAATTAGGGACAAAGGTTTTTGATGTGTACAGCATTGCATACAATTTTTCAAACTCAACAAAATTTGTGTTAGCAGTACTTTTTAGAAAATGCAACTCTGGTACTTTCGAAAACACCACATAGGCATCACTTTTTTACAATTATTCTTTAGCAGTGAAGCTAAATTTGCTCTGAAATTTTGTTAAAAGTAGCTCGTGCAACAAATTGGGGACAGTGACAAAATTAGTGGCCGACCGAATATTCGGTTTAGGTTTCGGTTACGGCCAGTTTCGGCCCTTTTTGTCAGTATCAATATGGCCGAATAACCGAAACTAGCCGAAACTTTTGGTAAAAACTTCTTGCTTCAGTCATTTAATTCAAATATAAAAATATTTACAACGCATTGTACAAAACAAAATTTTTTAATTCGTCTATAATTTGATTTTTTCTCGTGTTAACTTAAAATATTTTTGTTAATTATGTTGACTTTATATGATTTAAATACAAATTCTAAATGTTTGATAGTTTAAATCATACTTGATTTTAAATACAAACTCTAGTTGTTTGATAGTTTTAAAATCGTTTATTGAGCTTAAGGTCAAAGTTAGAACAATTAATTGTTCTAACGAATTTTTCCAAAGAAACAACAACAACAACAAAGTTTTTACAATATGAAAAGGAAAAAATCACTAGCTTGATTTTATTGTACAATTTCTGCTATGCTAAAAGCGTCCTCAGAAACCTTTGTGATTACCCGTGCAAGCACGCGCTAACGCACTGCACCATCGGGGCGATGAGATTTGAAGCGTCAATTTCTCATTTTTTCCTCAATTTCATAATGGCAGTGCGTTAGCGCGCGCTTGCACGGGTAATCACAAAGATTTCTGATGACGCTTTTAGCATAGCAGAAATTGTACAATAAAATCAAGCTAGTGATTTTTTCCTTTTCATATTGAAAAAACTTTGTTGTTGTTGTTGTTTCTTTGGAAAAATTCGTTAGAACAATTAATTGTTCTAACTTTGACCTTAAGCTCAATAAACGATTTTAAAACTATCAAACTACTAGAATTTGTATTTAAAATCAAGTATGATTTAAACTATCAAACATTTAGAATTTGTATTTAAATCATATAAAGTCAACATAATAAATATAGAGGTCATTTAGAAAAAAACTTTATTTTTGTTAATTTTATGCGTTCGATACTATCATTTTCGATTCTATCCTCTCTATTGCATTTAATATAAAAGTTTTATAGGTACTGAAGCAAAAAAATGATAATTAAACTACGGAACGAATTCTGTGCGTGTAAAATAAAGGAAAAGAAAATAAAATATTTTTTATTTTTATAATACTAAACCTTAAAAAAACAAAAATACTTTCTTTTGTAGTTCTATAAAAATGTACATTGTAGGTGCATACTATTTTGAGTGTGTACTGATGAAAAAAACTATGCAATGATTTTGTAATAAGAAATAAAATAAAAAATTATCTCATATATTATTATGGTCAACTTCAATTAATTATTATAAGCTTCAATATTCAAATAATACTTTATTATATTACATTTTTTTCTTATGTGTATGAAAGTACTTTTGTTTCCTTTTAATAAAAAAAATTATTTGTAAAAACTTACATTTTCATATTAATAACCAGTTTCGGTTTCGGCCGAATATTATAAAATGGCCGAATATTCGGTTTCGGCCAAAATTCCGGTTTCGGTCGGACACTAGACAAAATGACATTTTTAATAATCTTACATCTAATATATTAAAATTAATGTTCGTTTGTTTGTTTGTTTGTTTGTTCGTTCGCTATGCGCTGCAATACCGTTCATCCGATTGCGATAAAACTTTGTCAACTTATTGCTTGCACTTACGCGAACAATAAAGGCATATTTAAAATTTACCACACCCCCTTTTACCACCCACAAATCAATAAAAATGCTATATTTAACAGAGTTTTTTTCGTGTTAAACTAAAATTTGGTAATTAAGTTCGTATGATAACTATCGGTAACTATACTTAAAATGGGCGTGGTCCCACTATAGCTACGCCTACTTTTAAGAAAAGATAAAGAGACTTCTAAGTTACTGGTCCGATCGAGCTAAAATTTTGGCAGTGCATTTGTTTCGAGTACGAGATGGTTTAAGAAAAAATTACCTCACCCCCTTTTACCGCCCACAAATATATAAAAAATTCGCGATATCAAATTGCTTTGCAGTTATGGGTCGCACAGCCTCGAAATTCGGTATTCAGCCACAATTTACACATGTCGTTCCACTGATGACATTTTATGGGAGTTAAACAAGGGGGAGTGGAACCTCCGATACAACCAAAACTTGCGATATCGAATAGTTTTGGAGTAACAGGCCACACAGCATCGCAATTCAGTATTCGACATCGATTTATGCATGTAGTTTCATTAATAACATTTTATGGGCGTTGGAAACGGTGGAGTTTCACCTCCCTTCATACAACCAAAATTTGTGCCATCGAATAGCTTTGAAATTATAGGTCGCACAGCATCGAAATTCAGTAATCGACCTAAATTTACACATCCAGTTTTACAGAAATCATTTTAAAGCGTTGGACAAGTACAACCCAAACATGCAAAATCGAATAGCTTTAAAGTTATGGCTAACACAGCGTCAGAATTCAGCATTCGACCTTAATTCATACATACAGTTTCATTAATAACATTTTATGGGCGTAGGAAAAGGGGGACGGGCATCTCCCATACAACCCAGATTTGTGCTATCGAATAGCTTTGGAATTATAAGACGCACAGCGTCGGAATTCAGTATTCGATCTGAATTTACACATGCACTTTCATTGGAAACATTTTTTTGGGCGTTGGACAAGGGAGAGTGACACCTCCCATACAACCCAAATTTGCGATATCGAATAGCTTCTGAGTTATTTCTCGCACAGCGTCGGAACTCAGTATTCGACGTAAGTGTACACATGCCATTTGTCTGATTAAATTTTATGGGCGTTTGCCAAGGGACCTCTTATTTGACCCAAATTTGCGATATCGAATTGCTTTGGAGTTATAGGTCGCACAGCGTCGGAATTCCGTATTCGACCTTAATTTACACATTCAGTTTCATTGATTACATATAATAGGCGTTGGTCAAGGGGGCGTTGCACCTACCATACAACCCAAATTTGGGATATCTAGCAGCTTTGGATTTATAGGTCGCACAGTATCGAAATTCAGTATTCGACCTCAATTTACACATGCAAGAGAGCGTGGCAGCAACGCACCGGGTTTCAGCTAGTGTTGTGACTCACAACGAGGCACTCCCCAAAATATTGACTGTTTACTGGTAGCCAAGTGCTGGCAATGAAAGTTGATCCACCGCAACAACTAAGCGAGCGATCAACATTCATTGCATTGCGGCACTTTTATATGAATTCAATGTCAAGGCCAGCAAAGTAAACAAATAAAGTCAACTAAATCATAAATAAGACAGTAAAATGAACACTGATCTACCGCAACAATAACTGGGCGATCAGTTTTCATTTTATTTAAAGACAATAAAACAAAGCCAACAATTTACTTCTGTGTGGCCAGCGTCAAATGCTGACAAAGCAAAACCCAGAGGTAAATTAATTTTAATATATTATTGTTGTAATTAGCATGCACACATTTTGGCTAGTATAAAAGTAGTATTTGACGCAACACTAGTATAAAATAAAAAAATATGATTTTATATACATTTATACATAGTTACAAGTTATTATTAAAGTTATATTTGGTAGTTTACAATGGACAAAAATAAATCTCACCACCCGAGAAATCATTATTCAGATCCACCAAGATGGAAGATCATGCCGACAAGTCACAGCTGCCTTCAAAGTTTCTAAAACCATGGTAGTTAATGCTCTCCAGTATATAAAAAAAAATCGACTGCAGAAGAGGTGCAACGCAAACAAAGAAGCCGAATTACTATTGCTCGAGAAGATTCTCTCATATTTCGGGAATTTAAAAAAAACCGCAAAAGTCTGCACACGAAGTACCAGTGGCTATCTATGGCGAAAATGAAGCAGCACCATCCATAGACACTATTAAGAGATGTTTGTGTTAAAGCGGACTTTTTGGAAGGATTTCACGGAAGAAGCCTCTATTTTCTGAACGCAACCATAAGAAAAGGTTTGAGTTCGCTAAAAAGTATCGTCATTGGGGAACAGAAGAGTGGAAAAGAGCATTGTTTTCAGACGAAACTAAAATAAATAGAGCATCATCCGATGGGGAAAAATATGTCCGCCGCCCAAGGTCAAAGGAGTTCGACCCAAAGTACACCGGAGCTACACTGAAGCATGGAGGAGGACGCATTATGCTTTGGTGTGCTATGTCATGGTCAGTGTCGGCCCACTGCAAAAAAAAATGAGGGTCTTAGAAACCAGTTCCAATATATTTAAATTCCGGTTAATGCCTTATTCGGATGAAAATATGCCCGTAGCTTGCATATTTCAGCAGGGCAATGACCCGAAGCACACCGCTCGGCTGGGCAAGCAGTGGTTTTCGAATAATCAAGTTACTGTTTTGAACTGGCCATCTTGCAGTCCTAACCTTAATCCAATTGAGAACTTATGGCAGCTTGCATAAAAAGAAGTGAGCTTGCTCAAAATAGGCAACTTTGATAATCTGTACGATGAAACAAAAAAGTTTGGGAAGCGCTTCCTAACAGTGTTTGCGAAAATTTAGTCACAATCTAAACTATTCTATTCAATTCAAATCTATTCCATTTAACAGCCCTATTCTGGCAAATTTACAAATTGTTTACCAGTATTTTGAATATTTCTATGTGTTTGTTGTAATTTTTTTATTTCAAAACAAAATTTAAAGCTCAAAAAAAAATGTTGATAAATATTGTCAAATGCTTTTCAGTTACTGACAATTTCACTAACACATTTTGTTTTTTGAGCATTAAATTTTGTATTGAAAACAACAAACACATAGATATATTCAAAATACTGGTTAACAATTTGTTAATTTGTCAGAATAAGGCTGTAAATTAAACCAAAACTCTGTGTTTTTCGGAAAAACAATAACGAATTTACCCAAAGTTTCTGTGTTCATATAGTGTCCCTAATTAGTTGCACGGAGCTGTACATATAAATAAGGATACAACTTTCTTCTTAAACTTTAGTGAGATGAGTGATCAAGATAACATGATCTTTAATAAGATTTTCAGATCAAAAATATTTTCTTCTTAGTTTAAAGTGATTTCTTCTTAAAAGTTATTGAGATAAGTGAGTGAGATGGCATGAGTGCTGCAAAAGACTTTTACATCCTTTCATTCATTCAATAACGAATTAAACAATTTTTTGAAAATCGATTTTTTTTAAATTGATTATTGTTGTGTTTAATCAGTCCCGTTTATAATAAAGATTCTACAGCGCTTAAAACCCGGTGCGCCAAAGTAACTTTAACCAACCAGACTAACTTTAAACGCTTTTTTCTAAACACACACTTTTTTAAAACGGGCCACACTATTGCAAACAAACTAATCGACCAGTTTTATTTTTATTTTTTAATGCTTGCAGTGTAATTCTACGTATCTTTTACCAAAACAAGTGTCTTTGCAAAATTTGACTAGTTTCCACACGCATCAATATGGTCAAAAATAACGTAAATGTTTCTACTTTTTTTTCACGCTCCATAATTTTTCATTTTGGTACAGATGTCCATTCAAGGGTCTATTTTTAAATGCATTTTTGTTTTTATTTTCAGACGATCTGGAGCCGAGCTCCAATGGTGTGGCCCGATTTTCACATTTTTTTTAAGCACACCAACTTCAGCACCATCTTTATATATCTATAGTAATAAAACTCATTTTCTGTTTGTTTGTTTGTTTGTTTGATTGTTTGTTTGGCCTTAACTCAAAATAAGTATACATATTAAGTGCATCCCAACTTAAAATGTTACATACTTAGTTTTCGCCACGCCTCCTCCGAAATTTTTTAGCTAACGGTAATTTTGTTATTATAATACTTTTTGTATCAGAGTTTTTTGTGTGTTTAATTTGAAAAATTTCTGTTATTTTGTCATCAAAAACACTCACATATATTTAAAATTGTAAAAATTTTCAGTACAACCACTTTCTCATAAAACATCGTTGCCTAATAATGAGAAAAAAACGACATGAAAATCAAAGTTTGGTCTTGCGATGCAAATATCTCTGCTGTCCATTAATATATTTCATTTTTTGTTCAAAAGTTTAATAAAATCACTTCACAAAAATAAGTTGAACTGTACCGTTAAGTCAGTGTATATATGTTTTATGATTATGTCAAAAAAGGTCCAAAATATTGACTTTTTACTCAAAAAATGACTCAAAAATTGTTGTTGTTGTAAAAATGAAATCAATTAAAAATTGCACATCTGACTGCCTTTCATATGACATAGCATTTATTTGCAAAAAATCTTCCAACCAAGCGCAAAAATTATTTTATTGTTTTTGTCATCAAAACAACAAGAGTACCCCTTTGATTTTTTCCACGAAATTTATTTTTTCAAAATGTTGTTTTTATATTTTTTTTTTAAATAAGTCAAGTCTCAAAAATAATTTATGTGAAAAATTACCCCAATATCTCTTTGCAATCAAAAGTTATGGCTAAAAATCTATTTTTTCATACCAGACTATTAATAAAACTAAGTTTTGTTTTAAAATTCTCTATATAATTTTAACGTTCCCATTTATCTCTAAGGGCCATTTTGTTCACAAAGGGCATAAATATGATTTAATTCGGAGATAACTATCTCTAGGTTAATTTTATACCAAGCGTATAAATCGGGAGATAAAAAAGTGGTTTTGCTCACATTTTATCCCAGCTTTATGCTTAGAGCATAAATTCGCTCTCAGTTTATATCGATTTCCATTGGAATGTTAGAGTGTTGCTCATTAATTAAAAACTGTGTGAGAATTTTTGGTTTATTTTTACTAATTTGGGGGTTGGAGTGAACACTAGGTAAAAATGGATCGCTGATTTTGCATCTGATGTCAGAATTTTAAAATTTTTCTACACAGGGCTGCCAGCTAAACATTTTTTTAAGAATTTTAAACATGAAGAAACAGTATTGGGGGTTACTTCTTCCGAATCTGGTGTCAGAATTTTAAAATTCAAGATGGCGGATAAAGTTGCCACCTAATTTCTTGTTTATTTATGCGAATTCAACTCTGGGAGAAACACTATGTAAAATTGGGTAGCTGATTCCGAATCTGTTGTCAGAATTACAAAACTCGAAAATTTTTCTACACGTAGGGGTGCCACCTAAAAATGTTTTATTTTAAGAATTTTAAACATGAGGAAAGAGTATTGGGGGTCGCTAAGTTCGAATCTGAAGTCAAAAATTTTAAATTCAAGATGGTGGATAGGGTTGCCACCTTAATTTTTTTGTATTTTTATGAATTCGGGGCTGGCAAAAAAAAATAGTACACCAAAAATGGGTCGCTGAATCCGAATCCTTGGCAAGACTTTCAAAATGAAAAAGCTTTGAAATAATAGGGCTGCCACCTAATAATATGTATTTTTTAGAATTTTAAACATTATTTAACAGTGTTAAGAAGTCACTTATTTCGAATCTGAAGTCAGAATTTTAAAATTCAAAATGGTGGATAGGGTTGCCACCTTAATTTTTTTGTATTTTTATGAATTCGAGGCTGGCAAAAAAAATGGTACATCAAAAATGGGTCGCTGAATACGAATCCAAGGTCAGAATTTCAAAATTATAAAGTTTTGAAATAATAGGGCTGCCACCTAATAATAAGTCATTTTAAGAATTTTAAACATCATTTAACAGTATAAGGGAGTCGCTGATTTCGAATCTGAAGTAAGAATTTTAAAATTAAAAATGCTGGATAGGGTTGCCACCTTAGTTTTTTGTATTTTTATGAATTCGGGGCTGGCAAAAAAAAATGGTACACCAAAAATGGGTCGCTGAATATGAATCCATGGTCAGAGTTTCAAAATTATAAAGTTTTCAAATAATAGGGTTGCCACCTAATAATAAGTATTTTTAAGAATTTTAAACATTATTTAACGGTGTTAAGGAGTCACTGATTTCGAATGTGAAGTCAGAATTTTAAAATTTAAAATGGTGGATAGGTTTGCCACCTTAATTTTTTGTATTTTTATGAATTCGGGGGCTGGCAAAAAAATGTTATGCCAAAAATGGGTCGCTGAGTCCGAATCCGTGGTCAGAATTTCAAAATGATAAAATTTTATAATAATTGGGCTGCCACCTAATAATATGTATTTTCAAAAGTAAAAGCAACCCTATAATTTCAAAATTTAATAATTTTAATATTCTGACCGCGGATTCGGATTCAGCGACCCATTTTTGGTGTACTATTTTTTTTGCCAGCCCCGAATTCATAAAAATACAAAAAATTAAGGTGGCAACCCTATCCACCATTTTGAATTTTAAAATTCTGACTTCAGATTCGAAATCAGTGACTCCCTAATACTGTTAAATGATGTTTAAAATTCTAAAAAATACATATTATTAGGTGGCAGCCCTATTATTTCAAAACTTTATCATTTTGAAATTCTGGCCACGGATTCGGATTCAGCGACCCATTTTTGGTGTACCATTTTTTTTTTTTTGGCAGCCCCGAATTCGTAAAAATGTAGAATATTAAAGTGGCCACCCTATCCACCATCTTGAATTTAAAAATTTTGAGTTCAGATTCGAAATCAGTAACCTCCCAATACTGTTCCCTCATGTTTAAAATTCTTAAATTTAAAATTCTTAAAATTCTATGTGTAGAAAAATTTTCGAATTTTGAAATTCTGACAACGGATTCGGATTCAGCGACCCATTTTTACCCTTTAGTTCGCGCCAGCCCCGAACTCGTAAAAATACAAAATAAATCCAACCTTACCCAAATTTTAAAATTCTGACACCAGATTCGAAATCAGTAACCCCCAATACTGTTTCCTTTGTTTAAAAATCTGTATTTTCAATATTTTGACACCAAGTAAATAAAAAATATTAAAATGAGAGTGATGAGAGCGAATTAAAAATCTTAACTCACCAATTTTCACGAGCTAAATATTTCTGGGGTTAAGCTATCTCGCCACCATTTTTATCTCCAGCTTGAAGAGTTAAATGCTTAACTCACGGTGAACAAATGAAAAACTGGAAAAATCATGGAATTAGCTCGGGGATAAATTTATCTCTCTGTGAACAAAATGGCCATAAGAATGCAGTTGTGTGTCTAGAGTAATAACGAACATTTTGGTTTATATAAAATCTTCCTTTTAGTAATCTAATTAGTTTACTAGCCCCCTCCTGTAAAATTTGTATTGTTGTGATGGTTCTATTTTTTCTCACTATTGTGTCACCGCTGTCACTCAGTTCTTTTTCAATGGTACTTTCACCATATCACCATTTCATCGAAAATATGACCGTGAATAGAATGCTGTAAAAGTAAATATTTTCATACAATCAGCTTCAACAATATGGCGCTATAATAAAACATATGCGCATCGGTTGAGCACAATTATTTCATTGGTTTTGATCTGTGCTTTAAATTCACAGATAGATGGCGCCGCATTTGTAAGTGCTGTGGGTGCAAACTATATACCTTGCGGTGAATAGCCTAATGATGTCTACCACAAGTTTCTTCAAATTTAACCTCACACGTTTGGCTGGCTCAATAGCTACGTTTTTTTTTTTCTTGGGAGATCAGAAAAAAATAATTCAGATCAATTATTGCTATGTTTTCTACTTACGAACAGATAGCGCTATTTTTTTGCTTATAGATGAACATCTGATGTTCTTATGTAGCTGGCAGATAAGATTTGCGAAATTTTTTGCGAATATGCTACCAAACTTTTAAAATGTTAAATAATGCAGTACTGCCAGTTTTTTCAGTTGCAGCGTCATCTAGCCATCAAAAACGGCTAAGTGTTGTCTACTTTTACAGTTGCGCCCTCAACACTTAAAAACATAGAATTGGATCAATTTAAATGTCCAGCTCACTTGCTGGATCATTTGTTGTTTTTGCTTTGCTTGCAAATGCGATGATATGATCCTGATCTTCCATGAAAAAACGCAGCTATTATATATTTTAGTGCAATCATTTTTAGAACAACGAATTTTTTATAAGACATTGATAGCTAAGAATGAGAAAAAATTATATGAAAATCAAAGTTTTTACTTTTAATGCCAATATCTCCGCTGTTTTTAATATATTTCCTTAAAATTATTTTTGTTAAAAAGTTCAATGTATTTTTTAATATAAATTCTTGTTCTTGTTAACATCTAGTCAAGGACCCATTGAGTCCCACCATAAATTTTATATAGTCGAAAAGGTAATTTTGCTAGCTTTAAGATTAAGTAAATATAAAAACTATTTTTAATTTTTAAAATATGTTTTTCGTACCCCTTCTTTGAATTCAATTAGCTCACCGCAAGAGATGGAACCACCAACAACAAAAATTTTCCAAAACTTTTCTGGATTAAAGTTCATTCAATTGCCTTCCTAACGGTAGCTTAAAAATAAAATTCAACATATTTTTCATTCTTCCAGAATTTAAAAAATATTTAATCGAGATGTGTATATTAAAATGTTTATATAAATGACTCTCGAGTAACACCGGGTATATCAGCTAGTAAAAAATATATGTTAAGAAACAACAAAAAAAATTTTAATTAAACTGATGATGTAACATTAACATACAAATGGACTTTTTGTAAATAAAATAAATTTTTTTAGTAAACATCTTCCAAAATATGCCTTAATTTTAACCGCTTTTGCCTAATACCCCCCTTATTAGTTTGATCAGTTTTATTAAGATTTTTCTCTATAGAACTAAGAAGATTTCTCTACGAAAAATTCTTACTATTAAGAAGAAAACCTATTAAAATAGCTCAATAAGTTGATCTTCTTGATTTTAAGTGATGGTTTCTGGCTCTGTTTACTTTGTAAATATTTCTGTTTTTTTTCTACTGGGTGTTTTTGGTTGCAAATAGGATACGACAATTTAGGTCTTGCTAATTTGAACACTAAAAATCAACAAATCTATGCAAATTGTTTGCATACAATTTGAAAATTGTTAAGTAACAAATAAAAGTAAGAGACCAAATACTGTTTTAAACTGGCACTTAACAAAATTAAATGACTAAAATGAGCACAAAACTCTTTAAGCATTATTATCGACAAAAAAAAGTTTTTTGACAAACTCTGTTTTAGAAAGAAGAACCCTCAAAAATCGCCTATTCAATATCAAAAAGTTTTCATCGAACATTTAAACGACTTAGCTTCAACTAGTTTAAATACCATTAAAGAGAAACTTCAACTACGCGCAAAGTTGAGTCTATTCAAAAGCAGTTCTTACTATACGCGCTTAGAGATATGTACAACCCCCATGATTATTGTAGCCTTCCATCATATGAACATAGACTCAGCCTTTTAAATTTGATGCCACTATCAAGAAGAAGATCGTTATTGGGCTCATGCTTCACATTTGATGTAATTAATGGTGCTATTCACAGCGAATATATTTCTAATATGATTTCTTTTAACGATCCAATTAGGCGCACTAGGCATACTCGATTGTTAACTGAATATCAGCACCAAACTACATATGCAAATAATGAACACATCAATCGTTGTTGCAGAGAATTTAATAATATCTCTATATACTACTCACCTTCTATGTCCAAATCCTCTTTCAAGCAAACCCTATATAAATCACTCAGTAATCAGAATTAACACAGGCCTCAGATAAACTACATACATGTATGGATTTATATGTATAAGCATTTAGTTTAATAAATCAAAATTCTTTAACATCCCTCTCCAAATCTCCCATTTACGTCCTTTTGTCCTTATAGTCTTTAAGAATAATATATATACATCGTATCTTAAGTGTGTATATAGTCTCTCTTGTTTTCCTCCTCTTCTCTTAGTTTTGACATGGTTTTTGAAATCATGTCAATCCGGTGGGCGGAGTATGCCCACTAAGAGCACCAAATAAAAAATAAAATAAAAACAAGGAAAGGGGAGAAGAAAAACAAAAAACTTAGTAATAAGTAAACAAAACCTGTTAGAATAAGTTAGAATAAGTAATTTGCATTGCCTTGTTTGGCCAATAAATAAATAAATAAATAATGGTGGTATCAAAAATAACATTATAGTTGAAATCATAACATCACTGAAATCATCAACATACTATGATTGCGTCAACTATTAGTTGCAACAAAAATGTTGTGGTTCTGTCAATCATGATAAATGTGTATATTATTATAGAGACAAACATATTAGAATTTTGAATGTTTGTCTGAACTATTCTTTGATTGTGGGCAAACGAAGCAGAACATAACCAAAAATCGAAAGAATTTATTGTGTCTGAACAGTTTGCAGGAAAACTTTCACTTCATTCAGACACAATAAGTTTTATCGATTTCTGGCTATGTGCCATTTCGTTTGTCAACTGTTCAATTATTGTGTTTTGTTTTAAATCGCCTTATCCTAAAAACAGCACGCAGAAAAGTGACATTTTCGACTTTAATTGTAGCAAGCATGTTTCTTTTTACCGTAAATATATTTCGCGATTCTGACCATATTTTGTTTATCACACATATTGCTATTTTTGTGACAATGCACTTAATGTACCATGTTTATGAATGGCATTAGTCAGGCGAGCGGAAGTAGCGGCTGTGTCCTACTGGTAGTGTGCGTGGCTCGTAAGCGAAAAAGCCGCGGTTCAAACCCCAGCTCGGACAGAAAGTTTTATCAAAAAAATTTTTCAATTGAATTCATATTTCTGTTCAGCCCAGACAATGGCAAACCTCTGGAGATATCTTAATTAATAAATAACTGTGGAAATTGGAGTGCATTAAAATAAAAAAAATAAAATTATTGTTTCAATAATATTCTGGATCCTAAAAATAAATTCATAATATAGTTGTTGCAATCATTCCATTTTCGACCCAATAAGAAAATAATGATTGTTTAAATAATATTTTGGTCCCTAAAAAAAGTTCCTTTTCTAAATATAGTAGTTGTTATCGTTTTATAATGATCAAAGAAAATATAACACGTTTAAGAACATGTTGCAACAATCATTATCCGAATCATACTATGATCCTCTTAAAACATGGTTGTTGCAACTATGTTTTTTCTCTGCGTGTATTCATAGGTAGATCCGAATCTTATGTCAGAAAATCCAAATTGAAGATAGTGCGTTTGTTAGGGTGGCCGACCAAGTATTTTATTTTTCATCAGATTCGTACTCAATTTTAACTGAGAGAATTGGCTGTCAATCATTTCGAATTTTTTATATCTAATATTCGAAATTCAAGATTGTGCATATTTAAGAGGGTCAAAGAGCGTTTGTTAGGATGAACCAAGCATTGATTTTTTTTCATCAGATTTAAACCTAATCTGAACTGATAGGTGATTAAGGGTCATTAATTTCAAATCTCATATCTAAAAACCGAAATTTAAGATGGCACATATTTTAGGGTAGACCAAAAATGATTTTCATCACATTTTTTTTCATCACAGCAGAAACATCGGGATTTATAATGCACGAACCCAATATCGAAATATTGAGGAAGTTTCGTTAACGAAAAGAAGACAGGAATATAAAGAAAATTCGTCAAGGAATTAAAATCGAAACGTGCTTCTAGACCGGTATAAAAGACCGGATAGGGGATAAAAATATTTCATCCTCTCTCAACTCTGTTGGAAATCGACGTAATGTTGGTTTCGTAATGGCCTCAAGCCACCACACCGTATGTTTACCAGGTCCAATCGGGCAGCTGTCCAAGCCCATTCCTTTACCATTGCCTTGATGCCACACAGAACCTCACGTTGTAGTGATAATTTGTTCTTTAGTCGTATGGTAAAGTTATGGAATAGTCTCCCTGCTAGCATGTTTCCCGTCAGTTTTAAGCTGTGCAAATTTAAATAATCAGTCCAAAACTATCGATAGTCACGATAGTGTGAGATTATCAAATTCTACAGTTAAGCCTCTGAACAATTCGGCGAATTACAACAATAATGAATATCTTGAAGTTGTTGTAATAGTGTGGAAAAAGTTAGGCGCTGACAACCGTTACTTTGTGTTATAGTAGCTCCTGCAGAAACTTCCTTTAAAAAATCATCACGAAAAGTTCGTCAATGATGCCGCGAACTACTGGGACTGTATGTGTAGTATGTAAATATGTATAGTATATATATATAAGACAAAATGTTATAATATAAAACAAATCTAATACTGGACCTATTGCAAATATAATTGATGAAGCCAGGAGCGAACCAGTTGAAACTAATTTTATTTTGAGAATGAAAAATATTTCAAGATTGACTTTCAAAACACCGATAACACAATAAACGGATTAAAACACCTCATGTAACTGTAGAAAAATGTCTCAAAAAAGCGCAGGTTTTTCTGTAAGAATACATTCTTATAATAATTATGATGGGTCCACTTTTTTAAAAAACTATCTTTTTTGAATTCATTTATGAACCTTTTCGGGTAGAAAAAATAATTTTCGGCACTCATAAAAGAACCCTTTTGGACTCATTTGTTAAACCAAAATGCCTCTCGAAAGTGAACCTTCTTTTTTTCAGAAATGAGTTAAAAAAAGAATCATCAATTGTCCTTTTTTTTATTCGGAAACGAGTTGAAAAAAACTACTGAAAAGTTATTTTTCTGCACTCATAAAAAAACTATTTTGAATTCATTCGCCGGACTGAATTGCCTCTCAAAAACGAACTTTTTTTTTGTTCGAAAACTAGTTAAAAAACGAACCATAGTAATGCACTTTTTCGGCACTCAGAAATTAATCTTTTTCAATTATAAATTGTTTTATTATTGCATATCGATAATGTGATTAAAAAGAAATTAAAAGAAATGTTAAAATATTATTTGAATTTTGTATGGACAAAGTATTTATATATTCAGGGCCGTCGCCAGCGAAATATTGCTCACAGAACTAAATTTATTCGAAATTGAAAAACAATAAGATTAGAATTAAAACGAAAACTTTAGCGGGCATTGAACCATTTTTTGTGATTTTTATTTATCAGTTTAATGAATTCAGTCCTATCAGTGATGTAGTTTAATTAGATCTGCTAATTCAAAAATAAATTAAAAAATCTTCTACCCGAAGATATGTACACAAAAAGAAAGTGAAAATTTTATGATTATGTTTTAACTAATTTCAGAATGAGAAGAAGTTACATTTACTGCTTTGAACTTATTTATGAATAAAAATTATATGTGTAAAATTATATGTATAATAATATGAATAAAATTTATAAGTAATTGTTTATGAATAAAAAATTGTTAATTTATAAGTAATTGTTTCCTACTAAAATAATAAAAGAATGTTTCTTTTTCGGCTCAAAATAAGTTTCTTTATAATTTTGCAAAAGAATTAAATATGTTTTGTGGAATAACTGCTCACGCATTTTGTCTTCAGCAATTGATTATAAGAATTAAAACATTACAAAAATTAAAAAAAAATTTCTACCCGAAAACTTGCTCAAAACTATCACCTTACGCAAAACCTTCGCATATGGTTCAGTGGGATCAAGACAATTTTTAAAATTTTGCAAAAAAATTTGCTGAAATGTACTAAAAGATATCTACATTCCGAAAATATAATGAATTGAAATTAAACAATAGGTTTTTGGCCAATTCTGTGGCCGCTGGTCCACTGTAGAACGCTACAATGTAATTGAATCACGAAAAGTTTTTTCAATTTCAATTCAATGGGCCTTAGTAATAAGCATTTAAAAATCGATTCTGTGATTCGATTTAGTGTGAGCTTTTCTGGCATTATTCCTATAGAATTTGCTGTCAAAAAGCGTACACTAAATTTAGAGTCGATTTTAAAATGTTTATTACTAAGGCCCAATGACTTTGCAATGTAAATTCATACAAACATTAAACTCCACTATTTTGAATTTCTTTTGTCTATCACAAACAGATTCATCAAGTCTTTTTTAAAAATACTAAATTTTCTTAAATTTGCTGAAAAAGCGGATCAATAGCGATTTTTGTGGAAAATACCCAACATTTTTACCCAAATCTGAACACTGTTGCACTATTCCTATTCCTATAGAATTTTCCTATTCACAACTTTGGGGCCCTAGGTATCTTTAATTTCCACCCAACTTTGGGGTTAATTATTTCAGCATAATTTAAGCTTACGGCGAAAAAACCGTTGATTTTTGACGAAAAAGTGATTTTTTTCAAATCAAAACCGCTGGCAGACAGTTACACCAATTTCGGTATCTTTTGGGATTTAAGATTTTCTTGAATCCAGCATTCAGAATACGAAAGTCGAAAAAAGTTTTTTTTTACGCAAAGACGAAACGATTCACCTTAATATATACAGCTAATTACAACTAATTAGGGACAAAGGTTTTTGATGTGTACAGCATTGCATACAATTTTTCAAACTCAACAAAATTTGTGTTAGCAGTACTTTTTAGAAAATGCAACTCTGGTACTTTCGAAAACACCACATAGGCATCACTTTTTTACAATTATTCTTTAGCAGTGAAGCTAAATTTGCTCTGAAATTTTGTTAAAAGTAGCTCGTGCAACAAATTGGGGACAGTGACAAAATTAGTGGCCGACCGAATATTCGGTTTAGGTTTCGGTTACGGCCAGTTTCGGCCCTTTTTGTCAGTTTCAATATGGCCGAATAACCGAAACTAGCCGAAACTTTTGGTAAAAACTTCTTGCTTCAGTCATTTAATTCAAATATAAAAATATTTACAACGCATTGTACAAAACAAAATTTTTTAATTCGTCTATAATTTGATTTTTTCTCGTGTTAACTTAAAATATTTTTGTTAATTATGTTGACTTTATATGATTTAAATACAAATTCTAAATGTTTGATAGTTTAAATCATACTTGATTTTAAATACAAACTCTAGTTGTTTGATAGTTTTAAAATCGTTTATTGAGCTTAAGGTCAAAGTTAGAACAATTAATTGTTCTAACGAATTTTTCCAAAGAAACAACAACAACAACAAAGTTTTTACAATATGAAAAGGAAAAAATCACTAGCTTGATTTTATTGTACAATTTCTGCTATGCTAAAAGCGTCCTCAGAAACCTTTGTGATTACCCGTGCAAGCACGCGCTAACGCACTGCACCATCGGGGCGATGAGATTTGAAGCGTCAATTTCTCATTTTTTCCTCAATTTCATAATGGCAGTGCGTTAGCGCGCGCTTGCACGGGTAATCACAAAGATTTCTGATGACGCTTTTAGCATAGCAGAAATTGTACAATAAAATCAAGCTAGTGATTTTTTCCTTTTCATATTGAAAAAACTTTGTTGTTGTTGTTGTTTCTTTGGAAAAATTCGTTAGAACAATTAATTGTTCTAACTTTGACCTTAAGCTCAATAAACGATTTTAAAACTATCAAACTACTAGAATTTGTATTTAAAATCAAGTATGATTTAAACTATCAAACATTTAGAATTTGTATTTAAATCATATAAAGTCAACATAATAAATATAGAGGTCATTTAGAAAAAAACTTTATTTTTGTTAATTTTATGCGTTCGATACTATCATTTTCGATTCTATCCTCTCTATTGCATTTAATATAAAAGTTTTATAGGTACTGAAGCAAAAAAATGATAATTAAACTACGGAACGAATTCTGTGCGTGTAAAATAAAGGAAAAGAAAATAAAATATTTTTTATTTTTATAATACTAAACCTTAAAAAAACAAAAATACTTTCTTTTGTAGTTCTATAAAAATGTACATTGTAGGTGCATACTATTTTGAGTGTGTACTGATGAAAAAAACTATGCAATGATTTTGTAATAAGAAATAAAATAAAAAATTATCTCATATATTATTATGGTCAACTTCAATTAATTATTATAAGCTTCAATATTCAAATAATACTTTATTATATTACATTTTTTTCTTATGTGTATGAAAGTACTTTTGTTTCCTTTTAATAAAAAAAATTATTTGTAAAAACTTACATTTTCATATTAATAACCAGTTTCGGTTTCGGCCGAATATTATAAAATGGCCGAATATTCGGTTTCGGCCAAAATTCCGGTTTCGGTCGGACACTAGACAAAATGACATTTTTAATAATCTTACATCTAATATATTAAAATTAATGTTCGTTTGTTTGTTTGTTTGTTTGTTCGTTCGCTATGCGCTGCAATACCGTTCATCCGATTGCGATAAAACTTTGTCAACTTATTGCTTGCACTTACGCGAACAATAAAGGCATATTTAAAATTTACCACACCCCCTTTTACCACCCACAAATCAATAAAAATGCTATATTTAACAGAGTTTTTTTCGTGTTAAACTAAAATTTGGTAATTAAGTTCGTATGATAACTATCGGTAACTATACTTAAAATGGGCGTGGTCCCACTATAGCTACGCCTACTTTTAAGAAAAGATAAAGAGACTTCTAAGTTACTGGTCCGATCGAGCTAAAATTTTGGCAGTGCATTTGTTTCGAGTACGAGATGGTTTAAGAAAAAATTACCTCACCCCCTTTTACCGCCCACAAATATATAAAAAATTCGCGATATCAAATTGCTTTGCAGTTATGGGTCGCACAGCCTCGAAATTCGGTATTCAGCCACAATTTACACATGTCGTTCCACTGATGACATTTTATGGGAGTTAAACAAGGGGGAGTGGAACCTCCGATACAACCAAAACTTGCGATATCGAATAGTTTTGGAGTAACAGGCCACACAGCATCGCAATTCAGTATTCGACATCGATTTATGCATGTAGTTTCATTAATAACATTTTATGGGCGTTGGAAACGGTGGAGTTTCACCTCCCTTCATACAACCAAAATTTGTGCCATCGAATAGCTTTGAAATTATAGGTCGCACAGCATCGAAATTCAGTAATCGACCTAAATTTACACATCCAGTTTTACAGAAATCATTTTAAAGCGTTGGACAAGTACAACCCAAACATGCAAAATCGAATAGCTTTAAAGTTATGGCTAACACAGCGTCAGAATTCAGCATTCGACCTTAATTCATACATACAGTTTCATTAATAACATTTTATGGGCGTAGGAAAAGGGGGACGGGCATCTCCCATACAACCCAGATTTGTGCTATCGAATAGCTTTGGAATTATAAGACGCACAGCGTCGGAATTCAGTATTCGATCTGAATTTACACATGCACTTTCATTGGAAACATTTTTTTGGGCGTTGGACAAGGGAGAGTGACACCTCCCATACAACCCAAATTTGCGATATCGAATAGCTTCTGAGTTATTTCTCGCACAGCGTCGGAACTCAGTATTCGACGTAAGTGTACACATGCCATTTGTCTGATTAAATTTTATGGGCGTTTGCCAAGGGACCTCTTATTTGACCCAAATTTGCGATATCGAATTGCTTTGGAGTTATAGGTCGCACAGCGTCGGAATTCCGTATTCGACCTTAATTTACACATTCAGTTTCATTGATTACATATAATAGGCGTTGGTCAAGGGGGCGTTGCACCTACCATACAACCCAAATTTGGGATATCTAGCAGCTTTGGATTTATAGGTCGCACAGTATCGAAATTCAGTATTCGACCTCAATTTACACATGCAAGAGAGCGTGGCAGCAACGCACCGGGTTTCAGCTAGTGTTGTGACTCACAACGAGGCACTCCCCAAAATATTGACTGTTTACTGGTAGCCAAGTGCTGGCAATGAAAGTTGATCCACCGCAACAACTAAGCGAGCGATCAACATTCATTGCATTGCGGCACTTTTATATGAATTCAATGTCAAGGCCAGCAAAGTAAACAAATAAAGTCAACTAAATCATAAATAAGACAGTAAAATGAACACTGATCTACCGCAACAATAACTGGGCGATCAGTTTACATTTTATTTAAAGACAATAAAACAAAGCCAACAATTTACTTCTGTGTGGCCAGCGTCAAATGCTGACAAAGCAAAACCCAGAGGTAAATTAATTTTAATATATTATTGTTGTAATTAGCATGCACACATTTTGGCTAGTATAAAAGTAGTATTTGACGCAACACTAGTATAAAATAAAAAAATATGATTTTATATACATTTATACATAGTTACAAGTTATTATTAAAGTTATATTTGGTAGTTTACAATGGACAAAAATAAATCTCACCACCCGAGAAATCATTATTCAGATCCACCAAGATGGAAGATCATGCCGACAAGTCACAGCTGCCTTCAAAGTTTCTAAAACCATGGTAGTTAATGCTCTCCAGTATATAAAAAAAAATCGACTGCAGAAGAGGTGCAACGCAAACAAAGAAGCCGAATTACTATTGCTCGAGAAGATTCTCTCATATTTCGGGAATTTAAAAAAAACCGCAAAAGTCTGCACACGAAGTACCAGTGGCTATCTATGGCGAAAATGAAGCAGCACCATCCATAGACACTATTAAGAGATGTTTGTGTTAAAGCGGACTTTTTGGAAGGATTTCACGGAAGAAGCCTCTATTTTCTGAACGCAACCATAAGAAAAGGTTTGAGTTCGCTAAAAAGTATCGTCATTGGGGAACAGAAGAGTGGAAAAGAGCATTGTTTTCAGACGAAACTAAAATAAATAGAGCATCATCCGATGGGGAAAAATATGTCCGCCGCCCAAGGTCAAAGGAGTTCGACCCAAAGTACACCGGAGCTACACTGAAGCATGGAGGAGGACGCATTATGCTTTGGTGTGCTATGTCATGGTCAGTGTCGGCCCACTGCAAAAAAAATGAGGGTCTTAGAAACCAGTTCCAATATATTTAAATTCCGGTTAATGCCTTATTCGGATGAAAATATGCCCGTAGCTTGCATATTTCAGCAGGGCAATGACCCGAAGCACACCGCTCGGCTGGGCAAGCAGTGGTTTTCGAATAATCAAGTTACTGTTTTGAACTGGCCATCTTGCAGTCCTAACCTTAATCCAATTGAGAACTTATGGCAGCTTGCATAAAAAGAAGTGAGCTTGCTCAAAATAGGCAACTTTGATAATCTGTACGATGAAACAAAAAAGTTTGGGAAGCGCTTCCTAACAGTGTTTGCGAAAATTTAGTCACAATCTAAACTATTCTATTCAATTCAAATCTATTCCATTTAACAGCCCTATTCTGGCAAATTTACAAATTGTTTACCAGTATTTTGAATATTTCTATGTGTTTGTTGTAATTTTTTTATTTCAAAACAAAATTTAAAGCTCAAAAAAAAATGTTGATAAATATTGTCAAATGCTTTTCAGTTACTGACAATTTCACTAACACATTTTGTTTTTTGAGCATTAAATTTTGTATTGAAAACAACAAACACATAGATATATTCAAAATACTGGTTAACAATTTGTTAATTTGTCAGAATAAGGCTGTAAATTAAACCAAAACTCTGTGTTTTTCGGAAAAACAATAACGAATTTACCCAAAGTTTCTGTGTTCATATAGTGTCCCTAATTAGTTGCACGGAGCTGTACATATAAATAAGGATACAACTTTCTTCTTAAACTTTAGTGAGATGAGTGATCAAGATAACATGATCTTTAATAAGATTTTCAGATCAAAAATATTTTCTTCTTAGTTTAAAGTGATTTCTTCTTAAAAGTTATTGAGATAAGTGAGTGAGATGGCATGAGTGCTGCAAAAGACTTTTACATCCTTTCATTCATTCAATAACGAATTAAACAATTTTTTGAAAATCGATTTTTTTTAAATTGATTATTGTTGTGTTTAATCAGTCCCGTTTATAATAAAGATTCTACAGCGCTTAAAACCCGGTGCGCCAAAGTAACTTTAACCAACCAGACTAACTTTAAACGCTTTTTTCTAAACACACACTTTTTTAAAACGGGCCACACTATTGCAAACAAACTAATCGACCAGTTTTATTTTTATTTTTTAATGCTTGCAGTGTAATTCTACGTATCTTTTACCAAAACAAGTGTCTTTGCAAAATTTGACTAGTTTCCACACGCATCAATATGGTCAAAAATAACGTAAATGTTTCTACTTTTTTTTCACGCTCCATAATTTTTCATTTTGGTACAGATGTCCATTCAAGGGTCTATTTTTAAATGCATTTTTGTTTTTATTTTCAGACGATCTGGAGCCGAGCTCCAATGGTGTGGCCCGATTTTCACATTTTTTTTAAGCACACCAACTTCAGCACCATCTTTATATATCTATAGTAATAAAACTCATTTTCTGTTTGTTTGTTTGTTTGTTTGATTGTTTGTTTGGCCTTAACTCAAAATAAGTATACATATTAAGTGCATCCCAACTTAAAATGTTACATACTTAGTTTTCGCCACGCCTCCTCCGAAATTTTTTAGCTAACGGTAATTTTGTTATTATAATACTTTTTGTATCAGAGTTTTTTGTGTGTTTAATTTGAAAAATTTCTGTTATTTTGTCATCAAAAACACTCACATATATTTAAAATTGTAGAAATTTTCAGTACAACCACTTTCTCATAAAACATCGTTGCCTAATAATGAGAAAAAAACGACATGAAAATCAAAGTTTGGTCTTGCGATGCAAATATCTCTGCTGTCCATTAATATATTTCATTTTTTGTTCAAAAGTTTAATAAAATCACTTCACAAAAATAAGTTGAACTGTACCGTTAAGTCAGTGTATATATGTTTTATGATTATGTCAAAAAAGGTCCAAAATATTGACTTTTTACTCAAAAAATGACTCAAAAATTGTTGTTGTTGTAAAAATGAAATCAATTAAAAATTGCACATCTGACTGCCTTTCATATGACATAGCATTTATTTGCAAAAAATCTTCCAACCAAGCGCAAAAATTATTTTATTGTTTTTGTCATCAAAACAACAAGAGTACCCCTTTGATTTTTTCCACGAAATTTATTTTTTCAAAATGTTGTTTTTATATTTTTTTTTTAAATAAGTCAAGTCTCAAAAATAATTTATGTGAAAAATTACCCCAATATCTCTTTGCAATCAAAAGTTATGGCTAAAAATCTATTTTTTCATACCAGACTATTAATAAAACTAAGTTTTGTTTTAAAATTCTCTATATAATTTTAACGTTCCCATTTATCTCTAAGGGCCATTTTGTTCACAAAGGGCATAAATATGATTTAATTCGGAGATAACTATCTCTAGGTTAATTTTATACCAAGCGTATAAATCGGGAGATAAAAAAGTGGTTTTGCTCACATTTTATCCCAGCTTTATGCTTAGAGCATAAATTCGCTCTCAGTTTATATCGATTTCCATTGGAATGTTAGAGTGTTGCTCATTAATTAAAAACTGTGTGAGAATTTTTGGTTTATTTTTACTAATTTGGGGGTTGGAGTGAACACTAGGTAAAAATGGATCGCTGATTTTGCATCTGATGTCAGAATTTTAAAATTTTTCTACACAGGGCTGCCAGCTAAACATTTTTTTAAGAATTTTAAACATGAAGAAACAGTATTGGGGGTTACTTCTTCCGAATCTGGTGTCAGAATTTTAAAATTCAAGATGGCGGATAAAGTTGCCACCTAATTTCTTGTTTATTTATGCGAATTCAACTCTGGGAGAAACACTATGTAAAATTGGGTAGCTGATTCCGAATCTGTTGTCAGAATTACAAAACTCGAAAATTTTTCTACACGTAGGGGTGCCACCTAAAAATGTTTTATTTTAAGAATTTTAAACATGAGGAAAGAGTATTGGGGGTCGCTAAGTTCGAATCTGAAGTCAAAAATTTTAAATTCAAGATGGTGGATAGGGTTGCCACCTTAATTTTTTTGTATTTTTATGAATTCGGGGCTGGCAAAAAAAAATAGTACACCAAAAATGGGTCGCTGAATCCGAATCCTTGGCAAGACTTTCAAAATGAAAAAGTTTTGAAATAATAGGGCTGCCACCTAATAATATGTATTTTTTAGAATTTTAAACATTATTTAACAGTGTTAAGAAGTCACTTATTTCGAATCTGAAGTCAGAATTTTAAAATTCAAAATGGTGGATAGGGTTGCCACCTTAATTTTTTTGTATTTTTATGAATTCGAGGCTGGCAAAAAAAATGGTACATCAAAAATGGGTCGCTGAATACGAATCCAAGGTCAGAATTTCAAAATTATAAAGTTTTGAAATAATAGGGCTGCCACCTAATAATAAGTCATTTTAAGAATTTTAAACATCATTTAACAGTATAAGGGAGTCGCTGATTTCGAATCTGAAGTAAGAATTTTAAAATTAAAAATGCTGGATAGGGTTGCCACCTTAGTTTTTTGTATTTTTATGAATTCGGGGCTGGCAAAAAAAAATGGTACACCAAAAATGGGTCGCTGAATATGAATCCATGGTCAGAGTTTCAAAATTATAAAGTTTTCAAATAATAGGGTTGCCACCTAATAATAAGTATTTTTAAGAATTTTAAACATTATTTAACGGTGTTAAGGAGTCACTGATTTCGAATGTGAAGTCAGAATTTTAAAATTTAAAATGGTGGATAGGTTTGCCACCTTAATTTTTTGTATTTTTATGAATTCGGGGGCTGGCAAAAAAATGTTATGCCAAAAATGGGTCGCTGAGTCCGAATCCGTGGTCAGAATTTCAAAATGATAAAATTTTATAATAATTGGGCTGCCACCTAATAATATGTATTTTCAAAAGTAAAAGCAACCCTATAATTTCAAAATTTAATAATTTTAATATTCTGACCGCGGATTCGGATTCAGCGACCCATTTTTGGTGTACTATTTTTTTTGCCAGCCCCGAATTCATAAAAATACAAAAAATTAAGGTGGCAACCCTATCCACCATTTTGAATTTTAAAATTCTGACTTCAGATTCGAAATCAGTGACTCCCTAATACTGTTAAATGATGTTTAAAATTCTAAAAAATACATATTATTAGGTGGCAGCCCTATTATTTCAAAACTTTATCATTTTGAAATTCTGGCCACGGATTCCCATTTTTGGTGTACCATTTTTTTTTTTTTGGCAGCCCCGAATTCGTAAAAATGTAGAATATTAAAGTGGCCACCCTATCCACCATCTTGAATTTAAAAATTTTGAGTTCAGATTCGAAATCAGTAACCTCCCAATACTGTTCCCTCATGTTTAAAATTCTTAAATTTAAAATTCTTAAAATTCTATGTGTAGAAAAATTTTCGAATTTTGAAATTCTGACAACGGATTCGGATTCAGCGACCCATTTTTACCCTTTAGTTCGCGCCAGCCCCGAACTCGTAAAAATACAAAATAAATCCAACCTTACCCAAATTTTAAAATTCTGACACCAGATTCGAAATCAGTAACCCCCAATACTGTTTCCTTTGTTTAAAAATCTGTATTTTCAATATTTTGACACCAAGTAAATAAAAAATATTAAAATGAGAGTGATGAGAGCGAATTAAAAATCTTAACTCACCAATTTTCACGAGCTAAATATTTCTGGGGTTAAGCTATCTCGCCACCATTTTTATCTCCAGCTTGAAGAGTTAAATGCTTAACTCACGGTGAACAAATGAAAAACTGGAAAAATCATGGAATTAGCTCGGGGATAAATTTATCTCTCTGTGAACAAAATGGCCATAAGAATGCAGTTGTGTGTCTAGAGTAATAACGAACATTTTGGTTTATATAAAATCTTCCTTTTAGTAATCTAATTAGTTTACTAGCCCCCTCCTGTAAAATTTGTATTGTTGTGATGGTTCTATTTTTTCTCACTATTGTGTCACCGCTGTCACTCAGTTCTTTTTCAATGGTACTTTCACCATATCACCATTTCATCGAAAATATGACCGTGAATAGAATGCTGTAAAAGTAAATATTTTCATACAATCAGCTTCAACAATATGGCGCTATAATAAAACATATGCGCATCGGTTGAGCACAATTATTTCATTGGTTTTGATCTGTGCTTTAAATTCACAGATAGATGGCGCCGCATTTGTAAGTGCTGTGGGTGCAAACTATATACCTTGCGGTGAATAGCCTAATGATGTCTACCACAAGTTTCTTCAAATTTAACCTCACACGTTTGGCTGGCTCAATAGCTACGTTTTTTTTTTCTTGGGAGATCAGAAAAAAATAATTCAGATCAATTATTGCTATGTTTTCTACTTACGAACAGATAGCGCTATTTTTTTGCTTATAGATGAACATCTGATGTTCTTATGTAGCTGGCAGATAAGATTTGCGAAATTTTTTGCGAATATGCTACCAAACTTTTAAAATGTTAAATAATGCAGTACTGCCAGTTTTTTCAGTTGCAGCGTCATCTAGCCATCAAAAACGGCTAAGTGTTGTCTACTTTTACAGTTGCGCCCTCAACACTTAAAAACATAGAATTGGATCAATTTAAATGTCCAGCTCACTTGCTGGATCATTTGTTGTTTTTGCTTTGCTTGCAAATGCGATGATATGATCCTGATCTTCCATGAAAAAACGCAGCTATTATATATTTTAGTGCAATCATTTTTAGAACAACGAATTTTTTATAAGACATTGATAGCTAAGAATGAGAAAAAATTATATGAAAATCAAAGTTTTTACTTTTAATGCCAATATCTCCGCTGTTTTTAATATATTTCCTTAAAATTATTTTTGTTAAAAAGTTCAATGTATTTTTTAATATAAATTCTTGTTCTTGTTAACATCTAGTCAAGGACCCATTGAGTCCCACCATAAATTTTATATAGTCGAAAAGGTAATTTTGCTAGCTTTAAGATTAAGTAAATATAAAAACTATTTTTAATTTTTAAAATATGTTTTTCGTACCCCTTCTTTGAATTCAATTAGCTCACCGCAAGAGATGGAACCACCAACAACAAAAATTTTCCAAAACTTTTCTGGATTAAAGTTCATTCAATTGCCTTCCTAACGGTAGCTTAAAAATAAAATTCAACATATTTTTCATTCTTCCAGAATTTAAAAAATATTTAATCGAGATGTGTATATTAAAATGTTTATATAAATGACTCTCGAGTAACACCGGGTATATCAGCTAGTAAAAAATATATGTTAAGAAACAACAAAAAAAATTTTAATTAAACTGATGATGTAACATTAACATACAAATGGACTTTTTGTAAATAAAATAAATTTTTTTAGTAAACATCTTCCAAAATATGCCTTAATTTTAACCGCTTTTGCCTAATACCCCCCTTATTAGTTTGATCAGTTTTATTAAGATTTTTCTCTATAGAACTAAGAAGATTTCTCTACGAAAAATTCTTACTATTAAGAAGAAAACCTATTAAAATAGCTCAATAAGTTGATCTTCTTGATTTTAAGTGATGGTTTCTGGCTCTGTTTACTTTGTAAATATTTCTGTTTTTTTTCTACTGGGTGTTTTTGGTTGCAAATAGGATACGACAATTTAGGTCTTGCTAATTTGAACACTAAAAATCAACAAATCTATGCAAATTGTTTGCATACAATTTGAAAATTGTTAAGTAACAAATAAAAGTAAGAGACCAAATACTGTTTTAAACTGGCACTTAACAAAATTAAATGACTAAAATGAGCACAAAACTCTTTAAGCATTATTATCGACAAAAAAAAGTTTTTTGACCAACTCTGTTTTAGAAAGAAGAACCCTCAAAAATCGCCTATTCAATATCAAAAAGTTTTCATCGAACATTTAAACGACTTAGCTTCAACTAGTTTAAATACCATTAAAGAGAAACTTCAACTACGCGCAAAGTTTTAACAACTTTAATTTTATTTTATTTTCATTTCCTACTTTCTACTCTCCATTTTTGTTATGAGTGTTTAACAAATAATAATCATTATTTTAAACGATAAACTGCTCTGCTACAGCTGCTGTTTTCTTTCTTCTTTCCCAGCTATCGAATCACATTTCGGTTAAGGCAATTCATATTTCATCCACTCTCCGTCTATCCTTGCATCCATCCAGCCAACCATTCATCCAAAACCATGTTTTACAGACTGTCCAAGTATGCCTTTGCTGTGTATCCGATGGAGTCTCTTGAGTTTCTTCTTATTTTTTGTCATCTAGTTGATGAGTTTTTGCCAAGTTAACTTGAGCTGCCACTACTACTATGTTGCACAGTGTTGAAGGTAGAGAAGACGCCGCCTGAGACTTTTGAATGCAAAGTAGTAGAAGTTAGTTAACAAATTAAGTTATGACAAGCAAGCAAAAAGTAATGCAAATTCAGTTTAAGACAAAGAAAGCGTTTGTTGCATTCCTCACTCAATGAGTCGGTGTGTTCAACTGTCAGTCCGCTAGTCTGGGTGTGTGTGTGTGTTGGAATTTAATTTGCATTTTAATTGTGATAACAAGAAATTGAAAAAAAAATTCTTTTTTCAAGCTATCCACATGGTGTTAAATTGCTTCAGGATTCATTGAAGCACTTTAAAATGTTTTAAAACCTGGCGGCTAAAAATTCAAACAAGATAAAAATTTGAATTTAGTTGCATAATATTATGAAAAGATTAAACGCATGACCAGGGTTGCCAGTTTGGTAATTAATTACCAAATTTGGTAGAAAATTTCTGACTTGGTAATTTGGTAATTTTTTTATAGTTTTGGTAATTTTTTTCCTTTGAGTTTTTCCAAAAAATTCAAAATAATCAGTTTGTTTGCAAGATTTATATTGTTTTCTTCCTTATTAAGGCCCTATTCTCCTTCAGCTTGCTGTTTTTGGACCCTTTTTGAAAAAATTCTCATTTGAAAACGCAAAAAGATATTTGAATTTTGTTTTTTTTATTGAATTAGTAATGAATGAAAGAAAATAAAAAAATTTTTTTCGCCGCGATATAGGGGCTGTCCATAGATGATGGCACCGTCAAAGTTGGCCCTCAAAATAAAAGGCATGGTGCTGGCGGCCACGATTCCGGCCCTCAGGAGCGTCTGAAAAAAAAAACAAATATAGGGTTATGATCAGCATAGATGTAATTCTGGCCCGTAGTAAAATAAAAATTTTGCGATTTTTTTGACAAAATGGCGGCCATTTGAAATTGACAAATCGAATTTGGACCCATTTTTTGTAGTTTAGTGTAAAAAAAAAATAGTAAAAAAAATTGCATTTTTATTTTACTACGGGCCAGAATGGTGACAATTCTACGTCGATTAAAGTTTGTTTCATCCAAATCGGTTCAGTAGAACTGGCGGAATCGTGGCCGCCAGCTCGAAAAACGTGGTTTCGAGATAAACGCGTTCAAAGTTCAAAGCAACATAAAAACTACTCATTTTAGCGAAGACATGACCCCACAAAAATGGCCATATCTTCTAAAGTATTTCGAATTTCAAAAAACCCTTTTAGGGTTATATTCTTAAATGTCCAAGCTATAAAAAAATGCAAAAAAAAGTCGAAAAAATTTTTTGCTGAAAGAGAATAGGGCCTTAAGTTTCCTGAATGTTCTTGAGGATTATCTTAAAAATGAAAACTCCCTTTTTCGATTCCGCATGAAAAGTTATTCATGATAGGGCTGATTAGGTCTAACCAATTTTGTAAACGAATTCTTTTTCATCATTTGTTTTGAAGATAATGGCCTTTAAAAATCATAAATTTTAAAACTTTTTCAAAATAAACATTGCTACCGTGAATTGTCTGAACCATAAAAATTTTTTTGTCTTTGGAGTTTAGGCATACATTTTACCTTTGCAAATATTGCGGATAATTCCAGATATATTATGAATTACAGAAAACTGATTACAAAAAAAAAATGTTTAGGAAAATTTCTAAAGTAACTTCCTGAAAAATTAGGGTTTTCCAGCCGCTTTACTTTAAATTGCTTTGAATAAATTTAATAAAATTTTTGTTTCTTTCACAATATATTTTTGAAAACGTAAAAAGGTATCATCAAAAGTTTTAAATACTATGCAATAGTTTGTGCTTAGGAGCAGTTTTTGGGAAAAAAACTTTATATCATATTTTTTCATAACTCCTTAACTTGAGGTGATGGTTACCTTATATTTAAAATCAGTGCCCGTAGTTAGAATTGATATCCTACAAAACAAATGACCTGTGTAGTTTCTGATTTAAGTTATTAAGAAATGATTAAAATTTAAACTTGAGGAAACCGATAATTTTTTTAAAGCATTAAATGCCATTTCTTTGTATTTATTCATTTACTTTCTTAAAATCAATATTCATTGCCAATGAATGCGGTATACTTCTTTAGTTTCTACTTATTTCATATATAAAAGTTAGGATATCATTTTAATAATACCATTAATTTATCATCTTTGCTTTGTGACTTGTGATTTTTATATTAATATAATAATTCATTTTAAACAAGAAAAAGTTCTACTTTTTCTATATATGTATTTATTTTTTTTATTTAGTTAAAATAAAACAGATATACGTCTCATTGTTATAAGTATATGAGCTTATGAATTTTACTAATTTTTTGATTTTTAGTTATTAAAAAGAAGAAATTTTAAACAAAAAAATTTAATACTTACAGCCCTATTCTGGCAAATTAACAAATTGTTAATCAGTATTGTGAATATTTCTATGTGTTTATTGTAATTTTTTGATTTCAAAAAAACATTTGAAGCTCAAAAATAAACAATTTTGATAAAAATTGTCAACTGCTTTTCAATTATTGACAATTTCATTAACCAATTTAGATTTTTGAGCTTTAAATTTTGTTTTGAAAACAACAAACACATAGAAATATTCAAAATACTGGTTAACAATTTGTTAATTTGCCAGAATAGGGCTATTAATATCAACTAAATTTATTTTATCACTATATCTTTTTATTAATTTTAAGTATATTAATGTTGAATAAATGTTTTTTATTAACAAAAATTATAATTTTATTGATTTTCCTTCTTTAAAAAATGTTTGTTTAGTTTGGTAATTTTTATTTAATTTTGGTAACTTTTTTATCAAATTTTGGTGACTTAATTTCTGTACAAGTGGCAACTCTGCGCATGACCTGAAAATTCAGCAAAAAATTACTTGATAAAACATTTAGCACTAAAACTTTTAAAGAGCGAATTCCGGCGTGAAAGTAACCTAATGTTTAAAAATTGTATTTGAAGAATTTGGCGAAATTATATTTTTTTCAGAAAGTGCTTCGCGAAGATTGACAAAAAGCGTTTTTGTGTTTTTGCGATCGATGATGTTATTTTCTGGTATCGGTACGTAAGAATAAGGTGACCAGATTTTAGGAGCCTCAATGTTGAACAGAAAAAACATTAAAATATATCAATTTTTAACTTTTGTAAGCCCAATCATCAGTATTTATGTAGACCACAATACCACTTAAATTGCAAACCAAATTCAGAAGACATTTTTAAAATATTTATTATTAAATTACAATTATAAGCTTATCAAGCAGTTTTGCCCATGCGGGTTAAGGTTGGGTGCTAGTGTCTAATCAGGCAGCTGGGTGTCTAAGACCGAACATACGTGCCAGGTGCGTAGCCAGAAAAAAATTTCGGGGGGTTTTTAATTTTTTTTAGACTTCTTCCAATTTTTTTTTTTATAAAGGGTGATTCTTTTGTTATTTGTTTTTTCAGTATAAATTTTTTGGCACCTCACGCGTAATTCGTAACATGTGGCAAAACCAAAAATGCTCAGTAAGGTTTGCCATTTCACCATCAATAGACGTACAAGCGAACAGCGCTTGCAAATCATTGAATTTAATTATCGAAATTCGTGCTCTGTGAGAAATATCTTTTTTTTCAATGAAATTGTTCTTAATTTCATCATATGCCTAAAAATATGTGAGATATTTAGTGCCACCTCTGGGCTAATAGCTATGAAACTGTTATACTGACGAAAAAACTCCCAAGCTCTATGGAGATTGAGAGAAAGAGGAAAATATGAATGACACTCCTAAATGATCTACTAAAAATCTCCGAATGGAATCTTGCTAATAGAGTAGAGTTCAATGCAAGCAAAACCCAGTGCTGTCTGTTAACTCACAAGCGTGTAGATTGCCCCTTAGCTTTTTATTTTGAATGGTGTGGATCTTGTGGAATCAGCCGCTCTGGACGGTCTGGGCATATCGATTGGAATGATCATATTTTCAATGTGTCGAAAGAAGCAGGCAAGTGCCTAGGTTTTCTAAAACGGTGCAAAAATATTTCACTTCAGCTCATCTTCACATGATCTACACCTCATATATTAGGCCGAAAATGGAGTACAATTCGCACATTTGGGCAGGGGCTTCAAGATCTTATTTGGAGCTTCTGAATCGAATTCAACGTCGTGCGATATATTTGATAGGGGATGAAAGTTTTCATCCTCTCTAACTCTCTTGGGCATCGACGTACTGTTGGTTGCTCAAGCCATCTGTATAGGTATTACCATGGGAAGTGTTCAATACATGGCCTGACGCCACCAGCTCGTGTGTTTCCCAGGTCCACTCGGGCAGCTGTCCAAGCCCACCGCTTTATCATTGCGTCGATGCCCAATAGAACCTCGCTTTACCGTGATAATTCATTCTTTAGTCGCACGGTTAAGTTGTGGAAAAGTCTCCCTGCGAGTGTGTTTCCCGGCAGTTTTGAGCTGTGCAAATTTAAAACGAATCTTCACCGACACTACTCCATCTATCCACCCTCCAACTAACTATCACCCATCTTCCGAATCAACACAATGCTTACACATTTATAGGGGCATCCCCTGAGCGTTGGTTTAGTCTAAAAAATAATAAATTAATCTATATAAATAAAAACCAAATGTCGTTCGTTGGTAATTGTATCAGTTGAAAACGGCTGGACCGATTTGGATATTTTTTTTAATGTTCGTAATAGTCCAACTAAGATTTTAACGGAAAGAAAAATTGACCACGCCCACTTTTACGCCCACTTTTTTTATTTATCTAAAATCGGAAAACAGCTACATCGATTTGGCTAATTTATTTTTTAAATGTTCGTAGTAATCCATTTTAAGTTTTTACTTAAGAAAAATTGACCACTCCCACTTTTACGCCCACTTTTTTTGTATATATCTAAAATCGCAGAACGCCTGCGCCGATTTGGCTAACTTTTTAAAATGTTTGTAATAGTCTACAAAAGTTTTTTACAGAAAGAAAACATGGGCGATGGACAAGGGGGCGTGGCACTCTCATACAACCCAAATTTGCGATATCGAATAGCTCTTTAGTTGAAGACCGCACAGTCTCGGGTTCGAACTCAATTTACACATGAAGTTTAACTGATAACATTGTATGGTGTTGGAAAAGGGGCGTGGCACCTCCCATACAACCCAAATTTGAGATATCGACTAGCTTTGGCGCTATAGACCGCACAGCCTCGGAATTCAGTATTCGAACTCAATTCACACATTAAGTTTAACTGATAACATTTTATGGTGTTGGACAAGGGGCGTGGCATCACCCATACAACCCAAATTTGAGATATCGAATAGCTTTTGAGTTATAGTTCGCACAGCCATGGAATTTGGTATTCAACCACAATTTACACGTGCCGTTTTACTGATAACATTTTATAGGCGTTGAACAAGGGTGTGTAGCACCTCTCATACAACCCAAATTTGAGATTTTGGATGGTTTTTGCGTTATAATTTGCACAGCCTTGGAGTTCAGTATTCGAAGACAATTTACACGTACTGTTTTACTGATAACATTTTATGGGCGTTGGACAAGGGGCATGGCTAATCCCATACAACCAAAATTTGCGATATCGAATAGCTTTGGAGGTAAAAGCCTCGGTATTCGAGCACAATTTACACATATCGTTTTACTGATAACATTTTATGGTAGTACAAGGGGCGTGGCAACCTCCCATAATTTGCGATGTCGAATAACTTTTCAGTTATAGCTCGCACAGCCTCGGAATTCGGTATTCTACCACAATTTACACACGCCATTCAGGGGGCGTGGCACCTCCCATACAATCCAAATATGCAATTTGCGATATCGAATAGCTTTGAAGTTATAGGTCGCACAGCCTAAGAATTCATTATTCTACCACAATTTACACATGACGGTTCACCACTAATAAAATTTTATGGGCGTTAAACAAAGGGGCGTGGCACCTCTCATTCCACCCAAATTTTGCGATATCGAATATCTTTGAAAGTATAGCTCGTACAGCCTCGGAATTCGGTATTCGACCGCAAATTACACAAGCAGGTTCACTGATAACATTTTATGGAAGTTTGGCAACGGGGGCATGTTAGCAACGCGCCGCGTTCCAGCTAGTCTTATATAATTTCACAGCTACAACTATGAATTGATATATTCAATATCAAACTGATACTGGAATGATTTACACAAAAATTGAATAAGAAATTGGAAGCTGGCAATGAAACATTTTTGCTAAAGCATTTCTCAACTCGAAATCAAGAAATATTCTTGCTCCTGTATATTTAATATAAATTTGGGTATGCAATTATATATGCTAACATTATATCGTCGTTGCGCGTGCAATACCGCGTATATTGCAAAAAGGCCAAAATTAATTTCATTTCAATTTTGATCAGTTGAAAATCTATTCAATAGCTTAAAAGAAAATCTAGGGTTTACAAGTTTCACAAATTTCTCAATAAAGCATTGAGTTCCGGCACCGCTGGTTTAATTTGGTGTCCGTTTCCAAAGTAAACGTATAGAAATTTTTTGCAACGAGCCCTGGGTCCGGCGAGCAAAACTTCGGCTGGAAAATTAGGTCGTTACAATTTCAAAAACCAAATGCTAAAAAATCACCCATAAATAGGTTTAATTTTTTATGGTTTTTTGTTATCAATTTTAATTAAACGCGTTTTTAGTTTTTATTTATGTTCCAAAAACATGTTTTTCTGCAATTTATTTTAAACTTACTTACTTAGTTGGCGCTACAACCGTATGTCGGTCTTGGCCTCATCTAAGAATTTGCGCCAGCTATTTCTGTCTTTCGCTTGCTGGCGCCAGTTGGAAATTCCAAGCTTCGTCAGGTTGTCCTCTACTTGGTCTTTCCAACGAAGATGCGGTCGTCCTCTTCTGCGTTGACCGCCGCTGGGTACCGAATCGGATGTTTTCTTCACTGGAGTATCGTCTTTCATGCGCTGAACATGACCAAGCCAGCGAAGCCGCTCGATTTTAATGCGCTTGACTATGTCGATGTCAGCGTATAGCTCATACAGTTCATCATTCCACCGTATTCGGTACTCGCCATTGACGCAGATTGGTCCGTAGATCTTGTGAAGAATCTTTCGCTCGAAGGCTCCTAAAGTCTTTTCATCTTAACTGCTCAGCGTCCAGGTTTGTGATGCATAAAGTAGGACGGGCATGATGAGCGATTTATAGAGCGCGATTTTCGTTCGTCGAAAGAGGGCTCTGCTTCTCAATTGCCTACTGAGCCCAAAGTAACACCAGTTGGCAAGAGTTATTCTTCGTTTGATCTCAATGCTGATGTCGTTGGTTGAGTTTATGCTGGATCCCATAGAGGCGAAGTCCTTCACAACCTCGAAGAAGGTATTGTCAACTGTAACGTGGGTTCCAAGACGCTGGGACTGTTTGCTTGTTTACACCAAGTATTTCGTCTTATCTGCATTCAATGCCAGACCCATTCGACTTGACTCTCTTTCTAAACTGGAGAATTCTGCATTAACTTCGCGCATATTATGGCCAATGATATCGATGTCATCAGCATACGCAAGCAGCATAACACTCTTGTAGAATATTGTGCCACTACGTCTCAGATCAGCAGCTCGGATGATCTTTTCCATCATTAGGTTGAAAAAGTCGCACGATAAGGAATCACCTTGTCTGAAACCTCGTTTGGTAATAAATGGTGGGGAGAGGTCCTTCCCGATTTTAGCTGCGCTGCTGGTGTTGCTCAGTGTCATCCTGCAAAGTCGTATTAGTTTTGCAGGAATACCAAATTCAGACATGGTGGAGTACAGGTGCTTCCTTATTGGGCTGTCGAAAGCGGCTTTGTAGTCGACAAAAAGATGGTGGGTGTCGACTTGTTTTTCTTGAGTCTTCTCCACGATATGTCGTAGCGTGAAAATCTGGTCGATGGTGGACTTTCCAGGTCTGAAGCCACACTGATAAGGTCCGATCAGTTTGTTTACAATGGGCTTCAATCTTTCACATAAAACGCTCGACAGGACCTTATATGCGATATTAAGAAGGCTTATCCTACGGTAATTGACACAGATAGTGGATCGCCTTTCTTGTGGATTGGGCAGAAGACACTGAGATTCCAATCGTTCGGAATGCATTCTTCCGACCATATTCTGCATAGAAGCTCATGAATGCATTTAGTAGAGCTTCGCCTCCATTCTTAAACAGCTCAGCAGGTCAGCTCCCGCGGCCATCAGCTCCCGCGGCTTTGTTATTTTTAAGCCGAGCTATAGCTGTCAGAACTTCATCATAGTCGGGCAGCGGAACTTCAACGCTGTCATCCAAAATTGGGGTTTCCGGAATATCATCTCTATTGGCGGGATTGTTGTCAGCGTTGCCATTTAGAAGCTTAGAGAAGTGTTCCCTCCATAACGTCAGTGTACTCTGGACATCTGTCACTAGATTCCCGTTTTCATCCTTGCAGGAAGAGGCCCCGGTTTTAAAACCATCGGCAAGGCGTCTTATTTTTTCGAAAATTTTTCGGGCCTCATTCCTGTCACCATACATCTCAATCTTCTCTTGCTCGCGCTTTTCTGCCTCTCTTTTTTTCCGCCTGAAAATATGTCTATCTTCCCTCCTCTTTTCTTTGTATCACTCCTTAGCAGCGCGCGTTACAACCGACTGCAGGGTGGTTTTGTAGGTGGCGTCTTTCTCTGCAGTGGCGTCGCGACACTCCTGGTCGTAAAACTGGTTTCGGCTAGGGCGTTGGTAGCCAATCACCTCTTCAGCAGCCGCACGCATGGAGTTGGAAATGTGTGTCCACTGCGCGCATATATCATCGATTGGAGGAGTGCTTTGAAGCAGGAGTGAGAGTCGAGTGGCGAAAGCATCGGCTGTCTGTTTCGATTGCAGCTTATCGACGTCTAGCTTTCTCTGTGTAGGGTTGCGTGTATTCTTAGCTGCGCACAGACGTGTACGAATCTTGGCTGCAACAAGATAGTGATCCGAGTCAATGTTTGCACCACGGATCGTGCGTACATCCAATACACTGGAAGAGTGCCTTGCGTCGATCAAAACATGATCAATTTGATTCTTGGTTTTTTGATCAGGGGACATCCAGGTGGCTTTATGAATATTGAGATGCTTGAATATAGTGCTACTTACGACCATGTTTCGTGCTGCGGCGAAGTCAATCAGCCTCATTCCGTTATCGGAGGTGTTGTCGTGGAGGCTGAACTTTCCGACTGTTGGACCAAAAATATTTTCCTTGCCCACCTAAGCGTTGAAGTCACCAAGCACAATTTTTACGTCGTGATGTGGGCAGCGCTCGTAAGCATTTTCAAGGTGCTCGTAGAAAATTTCCTTGATCTCATCGTCCTTGTCTTCTGTCGGAGCGTGCGCACATATTAGGCTTACATTGAAAAATCTAACCTTGATGCGGATTATGGCAAGTAGTTCGTTCACAGGTGTGAATCGCAGGACGTGGGGCCGTAGTCTCTTGCCAACTACAAATCCGCATACAAACTCGTGCTTCTCCGTATGGCCGCTGTAGTAGATATCACAAAGTGCATGCTGGATGCAACCCTGTCCCTTCCATCGCATTTCTTGGATAGCAGTGATATCAGCTTTGTATCTTTCCAAGACATCAGTCAGTTGGATAGAGACACCTTCCCAATTGAGGGTTCGGACATTCCAGGTGCATATCCGTAAATCATTATCAGTTTTTCGTTTGCGGTAGTCGTCATCAGATTTGGGGATCATTTTTCTTCTTTTCTTATTTGTTTTCATTGAAATTGGTTTTTACGGGTGGGCTTCAAACCCGACGCACAGCCTATTTTAAGCCTTTTTTACACGTTCCTTAATTCTAACATTCCAGATAAACTTCTTATCCAAAATAGCTCCTAGGTTTTACTTATTCTGTCGCTAAAGATTAACCTCGTGCCGTTCAGATGCGGAGGATCTAAGTTGGGGTTTTATATTTCCTAGTGAAAAGGATGAGATCTGTTTTCTCGGGGCTTACACTTAAACCACACGTGGATGCCCATCTCGAAAGAATTAAGAGTGCTCTCTCCATGAGTTGGCAGAGAGTCTGGGGAAACTTTTCGCTAAAAATGATTGCAATATCGTCTGCGTAAGCAACAGCCTTGTAGCCTTCCCCCTCCATGATACGCAACAAACAGCTGGTCAACCGTCACGGACCACAGAAGTGAAGACAAAACTCCTCCCTGCGGAGTACCTCTGCTTACAAGCCTGCGAGTAGAGGATCCCCCAGTTCTGAGTTCTGGAGTTCTAAGATTGGTATTTAGATCTTACGAAAATCTTTCTCTCGAATGCTCCTAAAGTTTTTCATCTGAACTGCTAAACTTAATATATTTTAAAAACGAGTTATACACTTTGTAATACTTTAACGGGACCTTAGGTGGTACTTTTTTATATTTTGGCCAGAAATAAATTTGACTTTAAAAATTAACAACACAATTCAGTTTTAATTTAAAATCATGCATACTACACATATGTATGTGTGAGTTAAAGTTTTTACTTGAGTCACTAGCTTCACTTTTCAAAGTCCCTTGCGTCGCTACCTTGTTAACTTTTTAAGCGGCATAATTTAACAATCAATAATTAACAACTAATTTTAATATGTAAATCAACCGCAAAACGACGCAAAATGCAACCAACATAGACACATGCAATCCTTGGTACTCTCCCTTTCACACACACACACACACACACACATAGGTGTGTATATATAGATAAGGGCACAGAAGCAGCATAATAATTTATACCGGAAACGGAAGTGGGTCGCCACAGAAATAACCCACAACAAGGCCAAAATATGAGCGTCACAACGCGGTTAAGTTTTTGGAGTTGGATACAACAACAAACCTCAATGGAATACATTTTAAACAATACATGGAGGAACCACATTGCAATACACACTCATACAAACACACACACAAACACACACATAACCACGTACACTTTCACACGTACCAGCAAAGTGATATAACAATACTTTTACCTTTACGGTACCCGGCGTATTTTAGCGTTTTCGTGTTTGTCAGGAATTTTATTTAATTTTTTTCCGTTGTTTTTTTTTTGTTTTCTTGTGACTGCTTTTGGTTTGTTACCACATACAATTACGTTGCAATAAATAATGGAAAACGCATTAATTTGCACGTTGAGCACACAAAATGTGTTGAACACCGCCGAAGGCAACCTTTGTGTTTTGTTAGGTTGGTTGTGGTTGGCACCACTCAGGTGGTGCGACTGGTGCGACTGGTGCTCTCTGACGCCGCTTGAGGTTACCTTCATGCGGTTGTTGTTGTTGTTGCTTTTTTGCCCATTTAAATGTCTCTTTTATACAACGTAAATACTTTGTGAACTGTGTTAATTTCTTTTTTATGTTAATATAAACATCAGTTAATTAATTGTCGATTATATTACGAGTATAAATAAATATTCAGTGATTATCATACACATCCAACATAAATCCTTAACGGTGCCTTCAAGCGTCAATTACAAAAATAATTAGATTTGTGGCTTGGTTCCGGGCTACACTGAACACGAAGTTGAGCACTTCGTTTTGAAATTTAATTTTTTAAACATTTGAAATATGGCAAACAATAACAAAATCTGCACCATTTTTAATTCTAATTCAGAGTAGGCAATTGAAGTTTGAATTGAAATTTCATATAAAACTAGCTAAAACCCGGCGCGTTGCTGCCACTCTTCCTTGTCAAACGCCCATAAAATGTTATCAGTTATACAGCATGTCTAAATTGAGATCGAATACTGAATTCCAAGAATGTGCGACCTATACCCACAAAGCTATTCGATATAACAAATTTGGGTTGTATAGGAAGCGTCACGCCCTCTTGATCACCACTCATAGAATGTAGTCAATTAAACATGGAGGTCAAATACCGAATTCGAAAACTGTGCGACATATGAGCTGTTCAGAGCACAAGTGGCGTAAGTCCATTTTTTAGGGAAATTAAGTTTAGTACGTAGAAGTGAAGAGAAAAATGTGCCCTATTTATGAGTACGGGCTACAAACTCCTAGCTTACGTAATCTCTGAATAAAATGCAACACTTTGTTATTGCTCTGACAAATACCATAATTTTTTCAGAGCACAAGTGGCGTAAGTCCATTTTTGGTAGTTTTGAGAAAATCGAACATTTAGAAAAATTCTTAAGATAAATTCCAAGTATGAAGAACTCAGTTTTGCTTATAAACTTGGTCAAGAGCATAATTGGAGCTATCCATATCGTAAAATATAAACTAAATAATACACCAAAATAATGCAGAATATTGCATATTAGTAAAAACATTTGGAGTTGCGCCACTGAAAATTATTTTAAATTTCTCGTTTCCGCTGTAGGAATCTAAAAGGAGATTTTTCAAGAATTTTTTGATGAGGAATGGCAGCATTTTTGCCTAGAAGTTGAACAAAACTACCCATTAGCGATTATCTTCATTATCTTCTTCCTTTCTGCTGTGAAAATGTAATGGAAAATATTTTTAAGAATTTTTTGACAAGGAATAACAGTATTTTTACATAGAAGTGGGACAAAACCATCCCTTAGCGATTGTTTTCATTATGAAGGGAGTTTTCATATTTACCTTTTCGAAAATTTACCAATGCTCCAAATAACGACACCGATAAAAAAAAGATAACGATAACGATGATAACTTATATTTGCAAAGATTTTTTATTACATTTTTGAATATATTTATAAATATTACATATTATTACATCTCTACTAAATAGAAACAACTGTGTTTAATTTCAACTGTGAAACCTTAATAAGAATAAATGCATTCTGGCCTCCTCAATTATTCAAAAAATCACAAACGGATGCTAAAATCGCACTTCTGAAACTAAATTTAGTCAATTCTTACCAAAAAATTCTTAAGAATATTGTCTATTATATTTTTGCAGCGGAAAAAAGAAATTTTACATAATTTTCAGAGGACAACTGGCGAAAGTCCATTCATTTTATATCTCCCTTAATAATGAAGATAATCGCTAATGGGTAGTTTTGCCCAACTTCTATTTAAAAATGCTGTTATTTTTCATCAAAACATTCTTAAAAATATTGTCCATTACATATTTACAGCAGAAAGGAGGAATTTTAAGATATTTTCAGAGGACAAGTGGCGTAAGTCCATTCATTTTATATCTCCCTTAATAATAAAGATAATCGCTAATGGGTAGTTTTGTCCAATTTCTATGTAAAAATTATGTCATTCCTCATCAAAAAATTCTTAATAATATTGTTCATTACATTTTTACAGCGGAAAGGAGAAATTTTAAAAAAATTTCAGAGGACAAGTGGCGTAAGTCCATTCATTTTATATCTCCCTTAATAATGGAGATAATCGCTAAGGGGTGGTTTTGTCCGACTTGTAGGTAAAAATGCTGCCACTTCACATCAAAAAATTCTTAAAAATATTGTCCATTACATATTTACAGCAGAAAGGAGGAATTTTAAGAAAAATTCAGAAGACAAGTGGCGTAAGTCCATTCATTTTATATCTCCCTTAATAATGAAGATAATCGCTAATGGGTAGTTTTGTCCAACTTCTATGTAAAAATGCTGTTATTCCTCATCAAAAAATTCTTAAAAATATTGTCCATTACATTTTTACAGCAGAAAGGAGGAATTTTAAGAAATTTTCAGAGGACAAGTGGCGTAAGTCCATTCATTTTATATCTCCCTTAATAATAAAGATAATCGCTAATGGGTAGTTTTGTCCAATTTATATGTAAAAATTATGTCATTCCTCATCAAAAAACTCTTAAAAATATTTTCCATTACATTTTTACAGCGGAAAGGAGGAATTTTAAGAAATTTTCAGAGGACAAGTGGCGTAAGTCCATTCATTTTATATCGCCCTTAATAATGGAGATAATCGCTAAGGAGTGGTTTTGTCCGACTTGTAGGTAAAAATGCTGCCACTTCACATCAAAAAATTCTTAAAAATATTTTCCATTACATTTTTACAGCAGAAAGGAGGAATTTTAAGAAATTTTCAGAGGACAAGTGGCGTAAGTCCATTCATTTTATATCTCCCTTAATAATAAAGATAATCGCTAATGGGTAGTTTTGTCCAATTTCTATGTAAAAATTATGTCATTCCTCATTAAAAAACTCTTAAAAATATTGTCCATTACATATTTACAGCAGAAAGGAGGAATTTTAAGAAATTTTCAGAGGACACGTGGCGTAAGTCCATTCATTTTATATCTCCCTTAAAAATAAAGATAATCGCTAATGGGTAGTTTTGTCCAATTTCTATGTAAAAATTATGTCATTCCTCATCAAAAAATTCTTAAAAATATTTTTCATTACATTTTTACAGCGGAAACGAGAAATTTAAAAAATTTTCAGTGGCGCAAGTCCACATGTTTCTACTAATATGCAATATTCTGCATCATTTTTGTGTACTATTTAGTTTATTTTGTACGATATGGATAGCTACATTTATGCTCTTGACCTAGCTTATAAGCCAAACTGAGTTCTTTATACTTGGAATTTATTATAAGAATTTTTCTAAATGTTCAATTTTCTCAAAACTACCAAAAATGGACTTACGCCACTTGTGCTCTGAACAGCTCATATAACACCAAAACTTTTGATAGCACAAATTTAGGTTGTAAAGGAGGTGCGACTCACCTTTTCCCTACGCCCATTAAATTTTACCAATGAACTGCATGTATAAATTGAGGTCGAACAGTGAATTCCGAGGCTGAGTTACCTATAACTCCAAAGCTATTCGATATCGCAAATTTGGGCTAAGTTGGAGGTGTCACGCCCCCCGACAAACTCTAAAAAATGTAATCAATGAAACTGCATGTGTACATTGAGGTCCAATACTGAATTGAAAAACTGTGCGACCTATAACCCCAAAGCTATTTGATATCTCTAATTTGGGTTAAAGAGAAGGTTTAACGCCTCCTTGTCGTACGCCCATAAAATGTAATTAATGAAACTGCATGTATAAATTGAGGTCGAATACTGAATTCTGACGCTGTGCGACCTATAACTTCAATGATATTCGATATCGAAAATGTACGTTAAATGGGAGGTGCCACGCCCCTCTTACCAATGAACATAAAATTAAATCAATGAAACTGCATGTGTACATTGAGGTCGAATACTGAATTCCGGCGTTGTGCGACCTATAACTCCAAAGGTATTTGATAGCACAAAGTTGGGTTGTATGGGAAGTGCCACTCCCCTTTGCCCTACGCCCATAAAATGTAAGTAATGAAAGTGCATGTATAAATTTAGGTCGAATACCGAATTCTTAAGCTGTCAACCTATAACTTCAAAGCAATTCGATATCGCGAATTTGGGTTGTAAGAGAGATGTCACGCCTCCCTGTCCAACGCCCATTAAATAAAACCATTGAAACTGCATATGTAAATTGAGGTCAAAAACTTAATTCCAAAACTGTGCGGCCTATAACTTCAAAGCTATTCATTATCGCAAATTTGAGTTGTATGGGAGGTGCCCCTCCTCCTTGTCCAACTCCCATAAAATTTCACCACTGAAACGGTATGTCTAAATTGTGGTCGAAAACCGAATTTCTAAGCAGTTAGACCCATAACTCTAAAGCTATTCGATAACACAAATGTTGTATATATTTGTGGGAGGTAAAAGGGGGTGTGGCATTTCTTCTTAAACCATCTCGTACTCAAAGCAAAGCCACTTACAAAATTTGAGCTCAATCGGACCAATAGTTTCGAAGTAATTTGATATTTTCTTAAAAGTAGGCGTAGATGAAGAGTGACCACAACCGTTTTTATTAAAGTTAATGACAGTTATCATACGAACTTATTTACTAAATTTTAATTTAATACGACCAAAATCGTCTTAAATATAGCATTTTTATTAGTAATTTGTGTGCGATAAAAGGGGGTGTGGCATTATTTTTTTCCTAAACCTTTGCGTAGCAGTTACGAACAAACCCGTAGAAAGAAGTATGCAATTTCAAGTTTTCCAGTCGTTTTGAAGTTTTAAGCATCCGAACAAATCACGATTCATTTTTATATATACAGATATTGATTTGTGGGCGGAAAAGTGGGCGTAAAGACATTTATGTATCGTGAATACTTATTTTACTATCAAATTTTAGTCTAATACGATCAAAACCGTGCGAAATATAGCATTTTTGTTGTTTTCAATTTTCAATTTTCAATTCAATTTATTTAACATATAGTGTTGGCAAATAAGAGTTAAGTCTCTTTTAAAAGCCCAGAGAAAAATATAAAATACATTAAACGAGATCATAACAACCATTCATAAGACAATAATAAAATTTTTAAAGAATTTATACAAAATTAAAAGCAACAATCATATAAAAATTTTAGATTAAAAATTAGACGGAATATATTATATGAATACATAACAACCATTAATTATATAAAGATAACATTTAAAACAGAATTTATATAAAGTTAAAAGTAGTTAACATTTAATTAAAGAAATAATTTTGAGCAGCCTTAAAGTAAACGACAGCAAAAATAAAATTAGAGATAGAATCAAAGAAGAGTAAAAGCAAGAGGGATAGAATCAGTAGTTAAGAAAAGTAGTTTAAAATTAAATGCTTAAAGGTCCTATAGTTTGGAATACTTTTGAGGCTAAGTGGAAGTGAATTCCACAATCTGATCGCACTTACGAAAAACAATCTACTAGAAACAATGTAGTTGTATCTTGGGACCAAAATGTTCCTACTTCTACTTGACCTGCAGAACTCAAGTTTATCAAAAAGATATCGTGGGGATCGCGAGAAGATGACTTTGTGTAAGAAAATACAGTTCCTTGCCTTAAGGAATTCGAGTAAGCCAATGCCCAAAATTTGGTTGCAATATTGTGAGATATGGTCAAATCTTTTCAGATCGTAAATATAGCGGGCAGCGTTATTGAATGCAACTAATAGCTTGTGAGAAGACCTCGAATCTAACTGGCTATAAACAACTTCTGAGTATGTTATGATTGGAAGCAGCAATTGTAAAACCAACTTTCTTTTAGTATTTGTTGGCATAAACGAAGCAGTCATACGGAGATTTCGTAATACATAATAAACTTTGCTTACACAAGAGTTAATGTGGTCCTCACAGGACAGGGTGGAATTAACAATGTATCCAAGATTGGTTACCTTTTTAACTGTTTTCAGCTCAATGTCGTCCAATAACACAGGTGGAAAATCAGTATACTGAAGGTGCGTTTTCGAGATTGGTAGTATATATGATTTAAGGGGGTTTAATTTCAGCATATTGGCTCTGGCCCACACTGAAATTTTTTTTTTTGCAAGCGGTAAAAAGTGGTGCGGCAAAATATTTCCCTTGAGCCATCTCGTAATCGAAACAAATCGACTGCCCAAATTTCAGCTCAATTTAGGTTAAGCCTGGCGCACTTTACTTCACTCGACGATAACTCCCCGAAAAGTGAGTTTAACTAAAGTGGGACAGGCCTCCTAGGTCAAGAGTAACCATATGAACTATATTATAAAATTTTTGTCTTATACGACCCAAACCGTTGAAATAAAACGTTTTCATTGGTTTGTGGGCGGTAAAAGGGGGTGTGGCAAAAAAATTTCCTCAACCATCTCGTAACTGAAACAAATCGACTGCAAAAATTTCAGGACAATCGGTTCAGTAGTTTTGGAGTCTATAGACATCACACAGACAGACACACTTCGTTTTGCTTTTTATATATATATAGATATTGATTTGTGGGCGGTAAAAGTGGGCGTGAAAACATTTATGTATAGTGACCACCTCCTAGAGCACCTACACAGCAAGTTTCACTATAAAAATGTGTATAACTTCGCAATTGCGATGATTTCGAAAAAGTGGGCGTATATATATATTGTGACCACGCCCATTTTTTGTACAGTTACCGACAGTAATCATCTGAACAAAATTGTCAAATTTTAGTTTTTTACTATCGAAACCGTCTGATATATACACTTTTTTTGGATTGTGGTCGATAGCGCAAATTTGGCTTGTATAGGAGGTACCACGCCCCCTTGTCCAATCGTTACCAAACCTCACAGGAACACTCTCAAGATGTGGGTTCAGTTTCCCTGAAAATTTCATAACAATCGGTTTAGCGGTTCCGGAGTCTATACGTGATATAGCCACATACCCACACACCCACATACATACATCCATTTTTATATATATATAGATTATAGTTAGATCCAGGCCCGTATCCAGGATTTTCCATTGTGGAAGGGGTTCTGTCTACTTAAATTTATTGGTGCCAATACGATATTTAGAGGAAGAGTATTTCTTCAAAATATTTTATGTATTAAATTAATCTTCAATGTTGCTTAATTTTTTTTTTAATTTGTATAAAAGTTACCATAGATAATTATATATTTTTTATTGAGGAAAGAGCCACCCTAAAAATGGATTAAAACAAGCCGATTTTTGGAGTAAGTATCCTGCTTATGACGCACCAAATAGGAGAGTACAAAAAAATTAACGAAAATTTAGCAAAGAATTTAACGAAAACGAAAACACACAACGAAAAGAAAAACAAAAAAGAAACAAACGAAATAAAATGACGCCACAAATTATTATTTTATTTTAGTCGATTCAAAGTTTCCTAGGTTTTCACCAAAGTTTTCACCAGCGACAAAATTCCGTCTATTTTCAAACGTTTTAAATATATGTCTAACGCAATGTGTTCTAGAGAACTTTTGGGTGATGATTTTCACTTCTTGAATATCTGATATAAATTTGAAATTTGCTGTCATACACACAGAAAAATTTTGCATAGTAAAATCGTTGTGATGCATAGTTGATTTCATTTTACATGATTTTATATTTCATGGTGGCAGCAACATAAAAATCATTACGATTCCATGTAAAATCATTATGATTTCATGTAGAATTATTATGAAAACCAGTAAAACCATTATTGCATCATGTAAAAAGTTAATCAACACGATTTCATGTAGAATCATTATGATTTCATGTAGAATCATTATGATATCATTTTGAAATATTATGAAATCTAGTAAAATTATTATAGCATCATGTAAAAAAAAATTTTGTGTGCTGAAGAAGTTCCGTTGTTTGTAGCACATTAGAAGTTTTATCGCGAGAAGTAGCTCCGTTAAAAATTAAGTAAGTAAATTAATTAATTCGTTAAGAATTCGAATCCATAAACTGACGCAGATGAACAAGGTAATGTGATATATGACTTATGTTGCTATAACAAAATAATATCAAAATGCTGTATTACTTTTCAATAGAAACAGAAGCTTCAGTTGACTAGGAAAGTTTAAGGTACTTATCTAAGGAAGATAAACAGGAAGCTGTACCACCCATAGGACTACGTGCACGTTATCGAGAAAAATTATTTAGTTGGAGAAAAATTGAGGTATGTTTTGTAATTATAAGTCGTATTTTTTATATTTTTCAATAAAAAAAACTTAATAAAACCAACTTGAAGTTCTTTTTATTTCAAACTGAGGTTAGGATTCAGCTGCATTTCATAATGATTTCATAATGATTCAACATGTCCATCACAATGATTTTACATGATTTCATAATAATTCCACATGAAAATTTGTTGCGATTTTTACATGAAAATCACAATGATTTTACTATAAATCTCTATGAAGCAAAATCATAGGGCAAACATGTAAAATCATTACACAGTACAACACATGATTTGCCAACTCAATTCTGAGAACTGTATGTGAAATAAGACCCAAAAAGAAGAATTTCTGCATCATTCGTTTTGTCTTCTTACCTACCAAAATATTTTTAATATCGATTTGAAGTTTGTACTTTCGTATAGGGGAATTTATCACGTTTTAGGCCCTGTTGTTTGACATAGCTCGACAACCACTAGCCCGATTTAGTTGGAGTAAATTTTTATTAAGAATTACAGTTCCCTTAATCTTTTCATATATTGTTTCAGTTATTGTTACAGTTTCCAAGTTAAAAATAAGCGCATGAAGAAAAAAAATATATTTTTTTTAAATTCATAAAAAATACAAAACGGAAATAAGTTTCAAGTCTAGTTACTTTTTCGCAAAGTCACATAACCTATGAGCAAAATAAAGGTATGAATTTCAAAAATCAGTTATAGCCATCACCCTTAAAATAAAAATAAAAATAAAAATTAGAAAATTATCATGCAAAAAAAAATTTATTTATAAAAACTTATTGAAAATAAAATAATATGCAATTAATACGCAATTATAATATGCATAAAAACAAAATTTAGAACATTTTTTCAATTATTGGCAATATCCATCCTTGTAGAAGTTGACGCTTGTGGTTCTGATGATCTTGTTTTCTTCGTAGGTTGTTCATATTCATGGTCTGAGTCTGTATCGTCATCCGAGATACACATACTATTCAAGGGCGTGTTTCTTTCACTGTGTCCACCAATTTCAATGTCTTCATCTTCGGTGCTTTCTTCAAACTGCATAATTGTGGAACTCCACCAACAAACCTCCGCAAGCAATGCATCCAATTTTTTGCTTTTGAACCGCTTTTCAATTGGCATGGTCACCTCTCTCCGTGGAACCTCTCTCCTTGTTCGTCTGATTCCTGAGGTGATTGTCCTCGAGGAAAGGTATCGAGGAGGTAATGCAAGAAATGCAATTTCAGCGTCATGGATGCACCGATTTTTTCGAAATAATACAGCAACCTGTCCACTCGTTGCTGTATCTCTTCTCGCTGGACACGGTTCTTTCCTAGAACGCCTTCTATTACTTCTTTCAATGCTTTCCATGCATGTTGGTGGTCGTGATGCTCTGAAAGCAAATTTGTGAAAGAATCACTTTTGATCAATTTCCGAATATCAGGTCCATTGAGAATACCTGTTTTAAATACATAAGAAAAACGAACAAATTATTGGTAATGCGAATGTATAGAGATTAACAAATTTAAATATGACAATATTTAAATACAGAGTACGATACGTACCGTTTTTAATTTTCTCATCACTGAGTTTCGGAAAGATGGATTTCAAACAGTCAAAGGCGCCGTTAACTTTTTTGACCACCACTTCAACGAATTTCCCAGCTATTCCCAGTTTCATGTGGAGCGGTGGCAACAAAATATCATCCAGGTCCTTTCTCTTAGGTTCATTGCGTAATTTTAATTGTTTGTTGAGCTCGGGAGTTCTTCCTTTCCAATATTTACATTGATATTGATTTCCTTTGTATCGTGAATCCCAATAACAAAGGAAGCAGAAATATTTTGGATATCCGCCCTTTTCTATAATCCTTTGTAGTATGTTGACCACCTTCAGATCGCAACAAATGTTCCATTTGTGTTCATCGTATTTGATTTTCTTCAAAATTTCGCCCAATGCTTCATACGTTTCCTTCATAGTTATGCTGAATCCCAATGGAATGGATAGTTTTTTATTTTTTCTGTGCAGCAGCACAGCCTTCAAACTGGTAACTGAACCATCGATGAATAAACGCCAGTCGCCAGCGATATAAACCATTCCCAATTTTTCCACTAAGCCTAGTATATCATGGCAGTACGTGAACGTATTTGCTTCGTCAACAGAATAAAATTTCTGAAAATCAGCTTGGCGTTGTCGGTATGATGTTGCGCTGACATTTTGCTGTGTGAGTTTTCTGCGCTTCAAAAATGATGTCAACCATTCCGAGTTTTGTTGTGATAGTCCCATCTTAGCCACAATGTAATCCCTTTCGTTTTGTGTTACTGGTTCTGATCCATTATTTTCAATATTGGGTGTCCAATCAGCATCATCCAAATTGCTCGTATTGGTGAAAACGGTTTCGGCTAGCAGGGACACAGTATCCGCACTCGGAGGTTTAGGTGCATCGGTATCAGCAGGGCGTTGCACTGGAAGTGTGGCAGTAAATGCAGCAGTGTATACTTTTGCTTTCAATTGTTTTCTGTTTAATCCAGGACGAAAATTTATGCATGCGTAACACCTGGATTCATCATGTCCAGTTAGGTCTTCCACCCAAATTACTGGCTTTATAAAAGACAACTTTCTACTTTTTCCGTGCATCCATTTTAGAAGGGTAGTATAACAACTGTTGCACACTGTGTTCGGCGTAAAATTTGCACCACTTAAATCTGCTTCATCGAAATAATTACAATACGCGGTTTTGAATTGCTCAGTAAACAAATTTTTTTGATCTTTTATCTGTATTTTTCGGACGATGTGACCACAAACGTAACAAAATGCATCCAAATTTGAGCACTTGTTGTTTTCCATATTGATATATTTTATGTTTTGTTGTTATTCACTTTTAAAAAACTGGAGAAAAATCACTTTCACTATTCGCGTTCGTCGGCACTGGCTGAATGACAAAAATCGATCAATGCACACCAGAGACCTGCAGCGATGAACTGCAACTGCTTTTACACCCAGAACATACTTGGTTTTTGTATGACTTCAATATCTTTAATACCATGCAACATATTCTACGCCATCGAGCTCACTTACAACATCAAGCATGTTGCATTAGCCAATTGTATCAAAGTCAAACACTGTGTGATGTGTGCTTCGACTTCAGTGGAAAGTATAGATGTTTGCATAAAATAATTAAGTGTATAAACCACAGCGCACGAACGGCAATCGTTATAATTATGCATTATTTTGAGCTACTGCCTCGTGTACCATTGCAGGTTGATTTCAACTTCGGCTAAGCAGTGATACAAAAGTAAGCTTACGAACGATGAAATCAGCGCGTACACTGCATTTTTACTCAAGTGTTTGTAGATTACTTCAGTATGAATAGAGTAAATAGTTTTAGGAAGTTTTAGGAGTAACTTATTTCGAAGATGATGTCAAACTTTAAAATTTAAGATGGCGGATAGAGTTGCCACCTAATTTTTTTTTATTTTTGCAAATTCTTGTAATTTTGAAATTCTGACAACGGATTTGATTTTGAATATAATGTCACAGTCTTAAAATTTAAGATGGAGGTTAGGGTTGCCACCTAAATTTTTACCACAGTATTGCCACCTAATAATATATATTTTTAAGAGTTTTAAACATCATTTATCAGTGTTAAGGGGTCGCTGATTTCGAATCTAAAGTCAGAATTTTAAAATTCAAGATGGTGGATAGGGTTGCCACCTTAATTTTTTGTAGTTTTATGAATTCGGGGCTGGCAAAAAAAAATCGTATACCAAAAATGGGTCGCTGAATCCGAATCCATTGTCAGAATTTCAAAATTATAAAATTTTGAAATAATAGGGTTGCCACCTAATAATATGTCTTTTCAAGAGATTTAAACGTCATTTATCAGTTTTAAACTCTTGAAAAGACATATTATTAGGTGGCGACCCTATTATTTCAAAATTTTGAACAATTGAACAAAAGTTGTAGCTTTATTAAAGATCTGCATGCATACAAAATCTTATCAAAATCAGTGATTAAAGGTGTTTTATAGTAAAATGGCGTCTGATATAATTTCTTAAAAAACTAAATTTAATAAATATCTTTAAAAATTTACTAAGCAAATTTTATTGCTCACTCAATTAAACTTTATAATTTATTTTAAAAAAGAAATCAGCTCAATTGAACCATTAGCTTATGAGCTACAAGCTCTCAAAAGTCACGCAAAGTAACTGCAATATTACTGCAATGTTACTGCAAATACTTTGTGTTCGGAGAACAAAATAAGCGCTGGTTTTTTTATGCAGGAGTTACGCTTTATGTCTTTGTTTTGTTGCTTGTAAATGACCATACTTACCATTGCATACCAGAAGTTGAAAAGACCCTGCGCTGGTTATCAAACCAACAACTCGAACATGCATTATTGTGGTGTTACGACACGCTCATACACAGTTGGCATCAATGTTGCAAGTATGTTCGACACAACAATCGCAGCGCTTGCGTAGTGCGGTCAGACTGTCACTGTATTTGTTGAGGGTAGATTGCAAGTAGCGAAAATGCCATCGCTTGCAGATCACTGATGCACACCTATAAATACTACGTATTTTTCAATATTTTACTGCCAGGTACTTATAAATGGGCGCATATTTTAAGGGTGGTTGGCTATATACCTGATTCAGCACTTGTACGTTTCAAATTGTGCAAAACTTTCCAAATAATCAGCACCCTTAAATGTGGGTGCAATTTCTGTAAAAAAATCATACAGGTAGTCACCGGAAATCCCAAAATAATTAAAAAATTCCACTTTCAGTTTTTCCTTTGAATTGTTCACGCACATTTATAAGCGTTTATTGCTTTGCTGACGAAATCATAAAAATCAAATAACCTTTTGTTTATTCCTTTTTTTTTTTTAATTCTCAGAATCATAAAAAAGGTGTCAATGTTTTCTCCAAATATTGTTGTGCATATCTCGAGCAAATTTTTGAAATTCATACATTTACTTAATTGTGAATAAATGAGAAACGCGTGCATCGATTTTCATGATCTATGCCTTATTTTGCTCATAGGTTATGTGACTTTACGTTAAAGTAATTAGATTTGACTCTTTTTCCATTTAAAAAAAAAAATTTAATTTTTAGGCCAAAAATACTTTTTTCCCTTCATACATTCATTTTTAACTTCGAAAGTGTTGCACACATAGAAAAATGGTATAAAAAAATATTAGAGAAATTGTAATTCTTAAGTTTTCTAAATTTGTTTCAGCTAAATCGGACTAGTGGTTCTCGAGTTATGTCAAACAAAAGAGCCTAAAACGTGAAAAATTGCCCTACACGATAGTTACTAACTTCAAATCGATATTAAAAATATTTTGGCAGGTAAGAAGACAAAACGAATGATGCAGAAATTTTTCTTTTTTGGGTCTAATTTCACATACAGTTCTCAGAATTGAGTTGGCAATCAATGAACTGAAAAATGTTGTACTGTGTTATGTTTCTAGTTGATTTTTCAATGATTTTTTTGTGTGTACGATTTTTGTCTTGAGCTACGCATGAATCAATACATATAGGGTCTTTTCGGAAATGCATCATGATGCGCAAACTGTTTTTCCAGCACAAGCACATGTCCAAAAAAGGCCAATTTTGCAGCTCTACAAACGTTAAACATTCTAAAATGTAATTTTTCTATCAAGAGTCACTCATCATTCGCATCAAAAAAATGCACGCTGCAATTTGGACACCATTTGTGCGCTGACTGTAAATGTAGTATGCATTTCCGAAGAGACCCATAATTATATTTTTAATATTCGCATAATCTGTATTCATATCTTTAAAAGCCAACTGCTTATATAGTTGCCTCCACGACCACAAATTTTTTATTTACAGTTTTAAGCATCTTCCTACAATGTTTTACATGTAGTTGGTATGAAAATGTATGTAATGGACAACTGTGTCACAATTTCAGAAATTTCGGCATGTTTTATGTATTACATTGTAAACTTAGAATGCTCTAAAGTAGGTTTAGCAAAAAACAGTCAGAAGTTTTTTAAACCGAAACCTAAGATCCGCCACTGGTTATCAGGAACTCTGTTCTCACTCTTATGTTATTTTTATTTTCTAACATCTGCATTGCAACCCAGCAAACATTAAGACTCTTTTAATGCTCTTTTTAGACTCTTATTTATGAGGCTTTATCATCATTATGCGCTCAAAAAATACCCTTTCTTGATTCTTTTTTTTTTTCTAGGTTAAGGGCACCCCAATATGACTCCTTTTAGTGATTCTTTTATGATGCAAAAAAATATTCTTTTATGACTCTAATTTTATCAGCGGCGGATCTGGAAAAAATCTTGGGGAAGGGGGTTAATTACACTGTGCGGCACGAAAATTTGTATTGAATAATTTCAACGTTTTTCACTTAATTTTAATATGAGGAATCTCGTGGTAACATCCCTTTTTCCACTTTACCGAAGACTTTAGTACAAATTTTTTTTTTAATTAGTCCAGATATTCACTCATTTGCATGTTGAGAACTCTTGAACCATTAGGATACTCATTTTGGTTTTCTCAGCAAACTTCTTTCTATTATTCTTGCCAACAACTTTGTTGAACAAATATTTAACGAAAAACATTTTAAATTGTCTTTAAACCATTAATAAGCGATATATGTCTTGTCCGCTTTCAACGCTTCAAAGCAAAAAATGTTGTTCGAATCTTTTTTCGTTTGACTTTTTGTAAGAATCACTCGATAAGACCCACTGGAAGCGATTTTTTCATATTCATTTATTGGGCAAAGTTGTTGGCCAGAACTATAGAAATAACTTTACCAAATAAACCCTAATGAAAATCTTAATGGTTCAAGAGTTATCAACATGAAAACGAGTGCATGTCTTGAGTAATTTTTGATATATCTTAAAAAAGAAAATTTTGTTCTAAAATGTTCAGTAAAGTGGTAAAACAAATGTCACCACGAGATTCCTTATACTAAAATTAAGTGAGAAGCGTTTAAATTATCAAATATAGAGAAAAAATATACAAAAAAGCGCACAGTGTTATCAAATACACACATTTTCGATTTGAGAAAATTTTGTCTTTTTACAAAGAGACAAATTGTACTTTTTTGGATTTTAATTATCCCATTGTTTAAAAAGCAGTTTTTCCTAGATTCATACACGCACATTTCCGTATTTATTTATTTTTCCCTTTTTCTGGAATAATATCTTAGCGAAAAATAAATAAAAACTCTAAATTTAACTAATTTTGGAATTAAGGTGGGTTTATTCAAATTTTTCACATTTATTCCATTATAAAAACATTGCACAATTATATTTTAAAGTATGTGCAATGAAAAAACATAGTATTTTTCAATAAAAAAAAATTAAAGGAATTTGAAACTTATTGTTCTGACGTAACGACTATGATATGGTAGACTTTGAAAAATAAATGAACAATACAAAATTTACAGGGTGCGTACGGTATTTGAGGACAGTCTTATATGTGGCTGCCATTTTATCCATGGTAACATGATCTTTTATTTCTTTTCACATTAACAATGGACGACAATATCCTAACGCAAGAAATGAAAAGACACGCAGTTATCGTCCTTTTACACGCAGAGCACAGCTATCTTGAAACCAGCCGATTTTTTAAAGTCGCCCGATCATTTATTTATAAAGTTCGTCAGAAGTTGGAAGCATCTGGTGGCGCTGTGGAAAGTAATGCTAAACGCAAAAAGCATAACGAACGTTCGGACAGTGTTAAAATCCCACAATTTGTTCAACAAGTTCAAGACGTTATTGAGCAAAACCATTCAAAGCCGTTTATATCGGCACAAACTCAGGATCAGCGATTAGTTCGTGCAAAACGACTTTTTAACAAATTTAAACATCCTGAAAGTCCGTATATGGGCAATTTTTTTACTGGCTTCGTTACATTTTCAGGGACTTGGCTATCGTTTTCGTCGAACTGTTACTTAAAACTACAAAAATTCTATATTTTGCATGAGCTTTTCAGTTTACCTTGATTAAATGTACATTTCGTCTAAAGCAATGTTTGCAATAACTTCGACGGTTTAAAAGTTATTGCTGCGCAAAAGACTGCTGGCTTCGTTACATTTTTTGGAACTACTTTTGTAGGAATGAGCAAATTTGAGATGATTTCTGCGAATCAGCAAGGGTCACATTTCTGTTATATACATATATTATGTGGAAAGGATGTCAGAAGAAACTGGCATACTTAGTTTGTGTCAAAATTATAGTTTTCCTATTATTAGGGCAAAAGTTTGTGTACTGGCTTCGTTACATGATTTGCTGGCTTCGTTACTTGTCACTTTTCTTATCGAAATAGTTGAGCTATCTGAACCAAACTTTGCAAAAATACTTTTTGGGATGGCAAGCAGATCAAGTTTGAATATGAACCCGATCGGACCATTTTATGGGTACCCCCCATATAGAGGGGGGTTCAAAATTTCACAAAATTCGGCATAAGAACTGCAAATATGTATGTACCTTCCAGAAAATTGGTGAGTAAGCAATGCTGGGCGATGTCTTTCACTCATCTAAGAATGATGGGAGCCGGACATCTACTAGAGGTACCCTCCATATAAAGGGGGACTCAAAATATCACAGAAAGGGACGTTAAACTATCAAAACGCATTTATCTTCCTGAAAGCTGGCAATTGAGCAGTACTAGAAGACATCTTTCTCAAATAGGGGTGTCCCTTATGCAAAGAGGGTTTCAAAATTTCAAAAAACGGCCGTATGCTTAACTTAAACACTATCTTGTTATATTTTTTCATTACTTGAAAGAATATTGCAATAGCAGAACAGAAGAACAAGAAGACACAGAAGAAAAAGAATAAAAATGCGTATTTTATTTTCTTCGTGATTAGTTTATTACGTATCACATTTCTCAATAAAGCTTTGGTAAAGGCTCTTTTTTCTTGGCTTTAAGCTAATGTGTGATGCTGTATTTTGCGCAATTTGGTTTAATTCTGTTGCCAATTTATTAGCACAGGAGCTGCAGCTGCTATGCCAGCAATCCATTGTGGTTGGCTTGCACAAAAAATGCTCAACAAAGCCATCAGCATAGCCTGGCAATTGTGAGCATATTTTTTTAAGAACTGAAACAGCTTCAATGAAATTTTCATGGTAAGAACATAAACAGACATTATGTGGCAGCTTGTTATTTAATTTAACGTGCTCTGGTCGCTGGCTAATAAAATAACTCAGACTACAAGTATCTAAAAATTAAAATAAAGGGAAACCCTTAAATAAAGAGAATATACGCCAACATTTTTTTCCGTACCTTTTCCTGAACTGTTTTGCTCATCCCGAAACCTAGCAAAGCACTCCTTAAGAGTAAGCAGCATGTGTCTTGTCGGCAAAAGTATTTTTCCTCCATTTTCATTTCGAAATTGCTTAACGTCACGCATCTTTGGCGAGACACGTGAAATATCATCCTTTTCATAAAATTCTCGAATGGCCTTATCTGAAGCTGAATCGTTCTTGCTCATCGTTGAATTTTGTACACTTGCGCCAGAAATCTTATTAAGCGCGACGATTTTCCTGATTACAGTTTCCCTTTTTCTCGGAGATTGAGGAAGTGCACGGGTAACTTTGCTCACTGCCTTTCCAAGCGATTGTTTTGATTCGTAGCCGTTAGATTCCGAATTTTGAAAAAACATTTCGCCTTGAGCCAATCGTTTTCTCTCTCTACACAGCCTAACTCGTTCACGTACCGCATCACGGCGCTCATCTTCCAAACGCTTTCGCAAAGTCACTGACATATTTTTCTCGTCCGCCTTTTTCTTTTCTCGACACTTCCTCAATACAGCGGACTTTCTTTTTTTATAATCTTCGTATTTCGGCTGCGCTTTAAGCTTTATCATATAATTTTTGTTATATTGAGCTTTCCTTATCTGGGCCTGAAAATTAATAAATTTTTAGAAGGTAACGCAGGACACAAAAAATAGCAGCAAAAATGACTGGCTTCGTTACAATATTTTGCGACCCATTTAAACCTCAATGGAAAACAATATTACCTTTTTCTTTTTTTTCTTTGAAAGTAGACTCAAAACGCTAAAAAAGTGTGTTATTGGTTATTTTAAAAAATCGCTAGACACCGAAGCAAAAAAAATTTTGTGCTTTTTTGCTGGCTTCGTTACATCTCAAATTGCGACATATTTCATTGCGGTCAAATGGGCCGAAAAAAATGGTTTTTGCACAAGTTCGTATAAAATTACGTTAAAGCCAAATATTTTCAGTATGTGTAAACATAAGAATGTAATATTATTGTTGCCAAACACTTTTATTCACCTTTGTTTTGCCAGCCTCGTTTTTTTCCATGTTTGCTCTGTTTCACGCACGCGAACAAAAATAGTAAAATTTTAATGACAAATAACCCAGTGCTGCAAAAAATTCTTGATTTCAGATGGTTTGACATGTACTGAGTACATTTGAAACCGAATTCCGCCAGTTTTACACACAAAAAAATTTTCGAGCCGGTTGACCTTTTCAAAAAATTGCCCATATGCTCTGGTTTTTTTCCGACGAGAAAATTTTTGATCAGGATCAGAAAACAAACCGACGAAATGACAGGTGGTTGTGCTCGGATCCTTCAGATGTTCCTCATATTATGCACACAAAATTTCCTGCAACAGTCAGGTTTTGGGTGCTGTAAGTCATGCCACCACATTTCTTTTCTCAGGGGCTTCGAGGGAATGCTGCCGCCTACATAGAGGTTTTAGAGACAGTTGTGAAAACCTGGATAAATAGCGTGCACGCTGAGAAGCCATATGCATTCCAACAGGACTCTGCGCTATCACACAAAGCCATGACGACTCAAGATTGGATGTACCAGAATTTGCATGACCCGACACTTGTGACCACCTAGCTCACCGGACCTTAATCCTCTGAATTATTACGTATGGGGCGTGTGTTGACTCAATAACTTTAAGTTGCATCACCACATTAGTTAAATTCCTAACTTCCATTTTACTTATCTTCTGTTACATTGATTTTCAACTTACATTTTACTTACCTTCTCGTTGATTCTTAACTTACATTGTACTTACCTATTGTTGATTATTAATTTACATCTTACTTACCTCAACTTAACATTTATATTATTCTTATGTTAATTTATTTACACTTTGTTATAAATACTTGTTATTATAAAAACATTTGTATAAATATTCATATTTGTATCAATCAGAAATTTTCATTTGAAAATTTCAGTTGAATAAAATATTTTCAAAAAACAGTTATAAAAAATATTTTAAAAAAATAAAAAAATTATAAATTAAAATTAAAAAGTTTGTTGTGCACCAAATACTGGCGATCCTGCCAGGAGGCGAACTACAAAAACCAACAACTACAAGTATCGGCATTGTGCGTCCAAAATAGCAAAAACAGCAGCCGCAGTTACAACAGCATCAAACTTCATTGCCAGCACCGTCGCTCTGGCAAACGCCACTGCTTTTGGAAACCATAGTGAGTCCGCCAACATCTCCGGCCTCGCTACGCCTATCGCCAACGCCTGTAGCACCTGCTCTCCCTAATATATCAACTACCTTGCCGTCCTCGAATTTCCATCATACTACTTTTGCACAACATTTGCAAAAAGTGTGTTGTAAGCCAGACTTACAAAAACAAATGCAAGTGCACCAATAAGAACTCGTAAGGATCCAAATCAAGAGGAAAATTACCAGAATCGCTTAATACAACTAAATTTATACATCAAAAAAATACCCGTCAACGCCACCTCCACTTCAAGTTCCTCATCAGTCGTTGCTTCCACTAGCCAAAGCTACAACAACAACAACAACAAAAACTAAACAACAACAACAACAAAACAACTACAGTAGCAGTAATAACAACATCTACAACAACAGCAGCAATAAAAGCAACAACAACAACATTAGCAGCAACAACAATTTTCTTTCTACATAAAAAATATTTTTGTATACTGTGTTAAATTTGTTTTGACAATTTATGTAAATCCTTTTTGTTTGTTACATTTTATAAAAATTTTTTCAGGTTGCCTTGTTATTCTAGTTTATATTAACGAATATTATACAATCGGGACGTAAGAAACCAATTGTATCATATTCGTAGGCACTCCACTGCACTAGGGCATTTAGGACATTTTAGGAAATTATGAGTCTGTCACACACACCACCACCCGTTCCTAGGCAAACACCTATACCTTCACAAACTTCTGACCCTCTCGCTCACTTTGGCGAAGGCGACCATCGTCCCCTTATACATTTACAGACTGATTTCGTCAATCCATTTGACACTCCAATGCGGTCAGAAATTCAAGCGGCAATTTTGGACAACTTGTCCAGACGCATGGTTCGTCCATGCAGAAATTCAATTTCAATCAAAAGGAATTTCCACTGACAAAACAAAGTACGAATACCTAGTTACAGCTCTACCTCAAGAGGTAATCATAACGGTGCTTGACTTTATTCAAAAACCTCCGTCTTCAAATTTATATGAAGGTTTAAAAAGAACATTAATCGATAGACACACTCTGAGCGAAACTAAGAGGTTCGACAAAATTCTGTCTGGCACCGAGATGGGTGACCAAAAACCATCTCAATTCTATAGAGCACTACTTATGTTGGCCGGTACCACAGTTGATAGTGAATTAATCTCTAAAAGTTGGCTACGAAAGCTCCCCAAAAGTCTCAATATAGCATTGACCGGATCTAATCACAAAGACTTAGATGAATTATTGAGATTAGCTGACAAACTGTGGGAAGTTATGTCAGAAACAGAAGTAGCTTCAGTTGGCAATGATACCCAACGCATCCCTAAATCTACTGAACTCACGATGATTACGCAATCGTTTGCCTCAAAGATTCTAACAATTTTCAACAAACTGGCAATTGAGGTCCAAGAACTAAAAAACGATCGATATCGTAATAATTCACGAGAAACAAATTACCAAAGATACCCAAAACGTAGATCCCCTTCAAGAAGCATATCACGACCTTTCAACTGGGTATGCAGATACCACTTTAGATTTGGTAGGGCAGCTAGACGATGTGAACAACCATGTTCATTCAGACAAAACGACACTCAACACAACACAACAAAACACAATTCGACAAACTAGGTGACTCCATAATTGCGACGGCTAATAATGGAAGTCAAACAATTCTAACACGCCGTCTTTTTATTTATGACAATGACAACCACATAAATTTTTTAATAGACAGCGGAGCTGAAGTATCAGTACTTCCCGTAAATAAATTCAGACCCCACCAAAAAAATTCAGACTTAATACTGACAGCAGCTAACGGTAGCACGATTGCGACTTTTGGCAAGAAATTACTAAACGTAAATTTAAAACTAAGACGTGACTTTCCTTTTACATTCATATTAGCAGACATCACACGACCGATCATAGGAGCAGATTTTTTAACAAAATACGGACTCCTAATAGACTTACAACACAAAAAGCTCATTGATCCACTTACGCAATTAACAGTCAACGCCATCACAGCATTCACAGAAACATCATTACCTAAACTAATTTCACTAGAAAACAAATACACAAATATACTCAAAAATTATCCATCACTGAATACAGAAGCAGACTACAACAAACCAGTTAAACACAAAACAGTACACCATATAACTACAGAAGGACAGCTACCTTTTTCCAGACCCAGACGCCAAGACTCTAACAAATACAAAATTGCTAAAAAAGAATTTGATTTTTTAATTAAAGTAGGCATTTGTCGTCCTTCAGACTCCATGTCAGCATCTTCTCTACACTTGGTACCTAAAAAGGATGTGAATGACTGGAGACCCTGTGGTGACTATAGAAGACTTAACGCAATTACAATTCCAGACCGCTACCCTTTACCACACATACACGACTTGAATATAGACTTATACAATAAACACATATTTTCAAAATTAGACTTAATTAGAGCATACCACCAAATACCCATGGCTACAGAAGACATACATAAAACTGCAATCACCACACCGTTCGGAATGTTTGAGTTTCTAAGAATGCCATTCGGTTTACGAAACGCAGCTCAAACATTCCAACGATTTATCAACGAAGTACTGAGAGAACTAGACTTCGTTTTCGTATACCTTGATGGCATTTTAGTGGCCAGTGAGACAGAAGAAGAACACATTAGACACCTAAATTTAGTTTTTGAAAAACTAGACAATTACGGACTAAACATCAAACCCAATAAATGTATTTTCGGCGTGGACAAAATAAATTTTCTAAGTTACACAATTTCAAACAAAGGCATACAACCATCTCCCGATAGAATTCAATGCATAAAAGACTACCCAAAACCAGAAACAGTCAAACAAATGCAGAAATTCATCGGGATGATTAACTACTACCACAGATGCATTCCAAAACTAGCACACACACTCACACACATTTACGAAATGGTAACTACAGCAACAAAAACAAAGGACAAACACTTAACATGGACAGAAAACACAACACAAGCATTCGCAGAGATAAAAGAAAGTTTCGCTAAGGAAACACTACTTAAACATTTCAATAGTAAAGCAAAACTTTCTATAGCGGTGGATGCATCAAACACTGCTATAGGCGCAGTCTTACAACAAGAACATAATCAAGAAACAGAACCACTGGCATTCTTTTCAAAAAAATTATCTACTACAGAAATAAAATACAGCACGTTCGATCGCATACTACTAGCCATTTACCTCACAATTAAACACTTTAGACACTATTTAGAAGGACGCACATTTACCATATACACGGATCACAAACCACTAACTTCAGCATTACATTCAAAAACTGAGAGAAGTCCAAGACAAATACGACATTTAGAATACATCGCACAGTTTTCCAACGACATCAGACACATTAAAGGTACAGATAACACCGTAGCAGACGCACTTTCAAGAGCTGAGATAGAGGCTTTCACAACCTCAGAGATTAATCTCAAAACTCTACACAAAGAACAAAATATAGATCCAGAACTACAAGAAATACTAACCAAACATATTTACAAACTAGAACAAGTACACATACCAATACTTAACATTAAAATTTGGTGCGAACAAACTAATTCAGAAACACGTCCATATATTCCACAAACATTACGCAAACAAATTTTCGAACAAATACATAACATTTCACACTCAGGTACACGAGCTACTCGAAAACTCATTACACAAAGATATTTTTGGCCTAAAATGAGCGCACAAATCAATAAATGGTCACAAGAATGCATTAAATGCCAACGAGCAAAGATACACAAACATACGAAGACAATCCCACAAAAGATAGACATTCCACACGGACGTTTTGAACACGTTCATGTCGATATAGTTGGTCCCTTACCAATATCACAAGGTTACAGATATTTGCTTACCCTAGTTGACAGAAACACACGTTGGCCCGAAGCGTATCCAATTAAAGATACTAACGCTAACACTGTCGTAGATACACTCCAAAAAGAATACCTCTCACGTTTCGGAGTTCCTTTGGAAATTACCACTGATCGAGGACCTCAATTCACGTCCACAACTTTTAGAAACTTCGTTAAGAATCTAGGAAGCAAACACATTACCACTTCTGCTTATCATCCACAAGCTAACGGGATTGTAGAAAGGTTTCATCGTCAAATGAAGACGTCTATAATAGCAAGCAACAATCAGACAAATTGGTACACAGAGTTGCCACTAATTCTTCTAGGACTCAGGTCCACGGTCAAAGAAGACATTAAAGCTTCACCCGCTGAGATGATATTTGGGCAAACACTCAGGCTACCACAGCAACTAGTAATACATAGCAGTCAGAATTTTAATCCATCGGACACCTTAGCCAAACTTAAAGAGGTAGTAGAAAACAAAAAGTCAAACATTACGCATCATAACACTAACTTCCAATCGTATATACCTCGAGCCCTCAGTACTTGTAACTTTGTTTTCGTACGCAACGACACGATCCGCAAAACACTACAAGAACCGTACGATGGCCCCTTCAAAGTGGTTGAGAGAACACCAAAATATTTCACAATTCGTAGACATAACACTAACACAACAGTCAACATCGATAGAATAAAACCAGCCTCCCTAGACACTGAGACAGCACAGACACAGTTAACCAAACATAAAGATACTAAAAAAGTACACTTTAACCTGTTAGCGAATACTACCAAGATTTTTTTTTAAAAAGGAGGGGGAATAATGTGGTGACTAAATAACTTTAAGTTGCATCACCACATTAGTTGAATTCCTAACTTCCATTTTACTTATCTTCTGTTACATTGATTTTCAACTTACATTTTACTTACCTTCTCGTTGATTCTTAACTTACATTGTACTTACCTATTGTTGATTATTAATTTACATCTTACTTACCTCAACTTAACATTTATATTATTCTTACGTTAATTTATTTACACTTTGTTATAAATACTTGTTATTATAAAAACATTTGTATAAATATTCATATTTGTATCAATCAGAAATTTTCATTTGAAAATTTCAGTTGAATAAAATATTTTCAAATAAACAGTTATAAAAATATATTAAAAAAATAAAAATTATAAATCAAAATTAAAAAGTTTTTTGTGCACCAAAGGCGTACTTGAACGGGAGACCAATAAACACCCCCATAATACGCTTTCTTTCCTTCGAGCTACTACTGCCAGAGCTATGCCCGAAATGAATAAGGAACACCTAATTCGGGTACGCAGACGTTTTCGATCGAGAATTGGAGCTGTAATTGGCGCGGACGGGGGTTTTATTGAATACTTGTTAGTAAAAGAGTCGATTAACTTGCTGCAAAAATGTCATTGAATTACAATTACATTTGTTAAAAATATGAACAATTTTGTTTTATTTGCAATATGTCCTCAAATACCGTACGTACCTTGTATACTAATTATTAGATAGTCATTAGAGAGAGAAAAAATTATATGACAAAATCATCGCAGCGCTTCTTTTTTGCGGCAAAGTTATCAACAACTTCGTTAATATTTATTTTAATGTCTCTATGTATATGCAATAATGCAAGTCCGTTCTTGATGCACAGTTGAACGTAACCATGTTTTTATTCGTCGCAGTGTAGTTGATGTTTTTATGAAGCGATGCGAGAAGAGTAAGACCATTTTGCTTGTAGAATAACATGATCTGTAATCATCTGAAAAAAAACAAAATATAATTATATGCAAAACAAACACTAACGTCGAGGTAGTGACTTCGCCCTTTTTTAAAAAATGAGCCTGAAAATAAAGTTACAGCTCGTTATGTACTCAAATTTACAGCCATTTTTTAAACAATCAACTTAAAATACGCTTTATTTTCTAACAAATAAAAATTAAAAAAAAACTCGAAGTCACTACCTCAGCGTAAGTGTTTACTTTACAAGTATACATATTTTGTTTTTTCATATGGTTACAGATCATGTTATTCTGCAAGCAAAATGGTCCTACTCTTCTCGCATCGCTTCATAAAAACGCCACGTACACGCAAATGAAGTCACAAAAAAAAATTTAAGTACTTTAATAATTGTTGAAATCAAGAAAAAACTTTATATCAATATCTCTGATCATTTTTTTGTAGTATTCTTTCAAAACACGCCTTCAAAATCGCTTTGTATACAAAAAAGTACCCTTAAGCTGTGGGCACAATTATTTACTTCAAATAAAGTATTAAAAAGTAAAGTATTTAAAAATTCTTTGGGGGGTAATTACCCCCTTTACCACCAACTTGTATCCGCGCCTGAATTAAATACTCTTTTTAGACTCATATTAAAGACTATTTTATGACCCTTAAATACACTTATTAAACATTCAGATTAAATACTCTTTTATGACTCATATAAATAACTATTTTAGGACTCATATTAAGGACTCATATCAAAGACTTTTTTAATACTCATATTAAAGACTCTTTTAATACTCATATTAAAGACTCTTTTGAGACTCATAACAAAGACTATTTTGTGACCCTTATATTCCTTCATAAAAATAGTATAGACTTTTTATAACTTAAATAATGACTCTTTTTAACACTTTCAAAATAAAGGCTCAAATAACTTTTTTATGCCTTATATGTAGCTTAATTACTTTTTAATATTTGTTTGTCCACTGCTCAATGAAAACTCCATAGTTTCCAGAAAATTATTATCAGGAGTTCGATAATTGAAAATCTCCTCATTCGCTTCCTCATATTCTTCACTTTTTTGCTCCCATCTCCACCTATAAATAAATTTTTGTATTTTTTAAGTAGTTACTTAAGGCCGCTTTACATTATCCCACTGTGTGTTAACACATGTCAAAATTTTCATGTGTGATAGAAAGTGAGATGGTGTAAACAACGGAAAGCAATGTGTGTTCTGATTTTTTTGGCATGTCGTACCACATTTTATTTTTTGGTTTGTTTCTAATTTCATCACACATTCTATCCCACCAGAGATGCATTTTACCATAAACTTACTTGAAATTTATTATTTAGGTGAGAAAATTTTAAGCTCGTAATGTATTTTCAAATGGAATAACAGAAGGAAGCAGTTTTACAGCTTATTGAACTTTGTAGGGGCTTTAAATTGATTAAAAACCGATTCATTACTCAAATTTTCACGTTTTAGTATAGTGTAAAGTATAAAAATGCGGTGCGACTCTGTGAGATAGTCTAAAAGCGAAAAATTAATTTCTTCATACAAAAATTAAAAATGACAGCATGATGAAATTCAATTATACTTTCTATCTCACATGTGGTAACACACAGTAGGACAATGTAAAGCGGCCTTTATGTCCGAAGACATTTTCTTGCACTCTTTTCTTGACATTATTATTCGTGACAGTTCGTGAAAAATTTATAAGGACTTTCTTGACTATTTGTTATATAAAATATGTTTAATAAATAAAAATGAAATCTCTTCCACGCCCTTCGAGTTTTAAGTCACGATCAATATATCAATGTTGTTTATAGTGCTTGCTGCGTTTTTGGTGCGCAGCAAGAATGGAATTCCCCGAATTCCGGCGCCAGCATAGCAAGCGCCTATTTTATACTGGAATTAAATTCGCAGGAATCACAGGACTCATAAAACATGCATTAAAAGTATTCTCTTATGAGTCCTTTTTATAAGATGTCATGAAACACGCATAAAAAGTATTTTTTATGAATCCATTTCATGATCACGCATAAAAGTATTCTTTTATGACTCCATTTCATGAACACTCAAAAAATCTTCGTAAAAAGGATTCTTTTATGAGTCCTTTTTGTGAACACTCATACAATATGCATAAAAAGGATTCTTTTAGGAGTCATTTATATGAGCACTCATAAAACACGCATAAAAAGTATTCTTTTATGACTTCTTTTATAAACACTCATAAAACATGCATAAAATTGATTCTTTTAAGAGTCCCTTTTATGAACACTAATAAAACATGCATAAAAAGGATTCTTGTATGAGTCATTTTTAATGAGCAATGATAAAACACGTATAAAAAGGACTCTTTTATGATTCATTTTTATGAACAATCATAAAACACTCACATAAATGACGCATTTTAGAGTTATATTTATTGAGGGCTCATAAAATGTTTGCTGGGAAGCTTTCCAACTCACCACTCACACAACAAGGGATACAGAATAGCAATGTATTTGAATATTCTTGACGAGAAATTTTGATGATAATAGTAATAACTAGATAAGATTAAAATATGTAAAAGCATATTGCAAAAATTGCATATGCTTTTGCATATTTTGACACAGGCGCGTACCCAGAAAAAATTTCGAGGGAGTTTTTAATTCTTTTATTTAGACTTATTCCAATTTTTTTATATGAAATAATCTTTATATCATTACATCTAGTCTTATTTTATTTCGGGCTTGTGCATTTAAAATTTTGTGCGTGGTCACTTCCACATTACGGTGAACATTTAGAACAGCTAACCCATTAAGGGCCATTTTGTTCACAAAGGGCATAAATATGATTTAATTTGGGGATAACTATCTCTAGGTTAATTTTATACCAAGCGTATAAATCGGGAGATAAAAAAGTGGTTTTGTTCACATTTTATCCCAGCTCTATGCTTAGAGCATAAATTCGCTCTCAGTTTATATCGATTTCCATTGGAATGTTAGAGTGTTGCTCATTAATTAAAAAATTTGTGAGGATTTTTGGTTTATTTTTGTGAATTTGGGGGTTGGAGTGAACACTAGGTCAAAATGGATCGCTGATTTTGCATCTGATGTCAGAATTTTAAAATTCTGAAATTTTTCTACACAGGGCTGCCAACTAAACATTTTTTAAGAATTTTAAAAATGTAGAAACAGTATTGGGGTTACTTCTTCCGAATCTGGTGTCAGAATTTTAAAATTCAAGATGGCGGATAAAGTTGCCACCTAATTTCTTGTTTATTTATGCGAATTCAACTCTGGGAGAAACACTAGGTAAAATTGGGTCGCTGATTCCGAATCCGTTGTCAGAATTTCAAAACTCGAAAATTTTTCTACACGTAGGGGTGCCACCTAAAAATGTTTTATTTTAAGAATTTTAAACATGAGGAAAGAGTATTGGGGGTCGCTGAGTCCGAATCTGAAGTCAGAAATTTCAAATTCAAAATGGTGGATAGGGTTGCCACCTTAATTTTTTGTATTTTTATGAATTCGGGGCTGGCAAAAAAATTGGTATACCAAAAATGGGTCGCTGAATCCAAATCCGTCGTCAGAATTTCAAAATTATAAAATTTTGAAATAATAGGGTTGCCACCTAATAATATATCTTTTCAAGAGTTTTAAACGTCATGTATCAGTGTTAAAGGGTCGCTGATTTCGAATCTTAAGTCAGAATTTTAAAATTCAAGATGGTGGATAGGGTTGCCACCTTAATTTTATGTATTTTTATGAATTCGGGGCTGGCAAAAAAATGGTACACCAAAAATGGGTCGCTGAATACGAATCCATGGTCAGAATTTCAAAGTTATAAAGTTTTGAAATAATAGGGTTGCCACCTAATAATAAGTATTTTTAAAAATTTTAAATATTATTTAACAGTGTTAAGGAGTCACTGATTTCGAATCTGAAGTCAGAATTTTAAAATTCAAAATGGTGGATAGGGTTGCCACCTTAATTTTTTTATTTTTATGAATTCGGGGCTGGCAAAAAAATGGTACACCAAAAATGGGTCGCTGAATACGAATCCATGGTTAGAATTTCAAAATTATAAAGTTTTGAAATAACAGGGTTGCCACCTAATAATAAGTATTTTTAAGAATTTTAAACATTATTTAACAGTGTTAAGGAGTCACTGATTTCGAATCTGAAGTCAGAATTTTAAAATTCAAAATGGTGGATAGGGTTGCCACCTTAATTGTTTGTATTTTTATAAATTCGGGGCTGGCAAAAAAATGGTATGCCAAAAATGGGTCGCTGAGTCCGAATCCGTGGTCAGAATTTCAAAATGATAAAATTTTATAATAATAGGGCTGCCACCTAATAATATGTATTTTCAAAAGTAAAAGCAATCCTATTATTTCAAAATTTTATAATTTTAATATTCTGACAGCGGATTCGGATTCAGCGACCCATTTTTGGCATACCATTTTTTTGGCAGCCCCGAATTCATAAAAATATAAAAAATTAAGGTGGCAGCCCTATCCACTATTTTGAATTTTAAAATTCTGACTTCAGATTCGAAATCAGTGACTCCTTTACACTGTTAAATAATGTTTAAAATTCTTAAAAATATATATTATTAGGTGGCAGCCTTATTATTTCAAAACTTTAACATTTTGACATTCTGGCCACGGATTCGGATTCAGCGAATTCGCCTCGAATTCGTAAAAATAAAAAATTAAGGTGGCAACCTTATCCAAATTTTAAAATTCTGACACCAGATTCGAAATCAGTAACCCCCAATACTGTTTCCCTATGTTTAAAAATCTGTATTTTCAATATTTTGACACCAAATAAATAAAAAATATTAAAATGAGAGTGATGAGAGCGAATTAAAAATCTTAACTCAGCAATTTTCACGAGTTAAATATTTCTGGGGTTAAGCTATCTCGCCACCATTTTTATCTCCAGCTTGAAGAGTTGAATGCTTAACTCACTGTGAACAAATGAAAAACTGGAAAAATCATGGAATTAACTCGGGGATAAATTTATCTCTCTGTGAACAAAATGGCCCTAAGAGTTTCTTCTCCAGTTTTACTTCTCATGTTTTTTTTGTTTGAGTCTTCGAAGCGACGAAAACGCGAGTTCGCTTGAGACGACTGAAACCGGCAACGTTGCACCAATCCTCAGGAATCGGTTTATTGATGGATATATCATTGCATTTCAAAATTTAAGGGATTCGATAAACGTTACAGGTCGATTTGTTTGATTTAAGGAGTGCCTACAAAAATACCGTTTTAAAAACTTTTTCAAACAAATTCGCTCACCGCAATTTGTAATAACATTTTTTCTTAATTTTCAAAATGAGCTGCTAACGAAAAATATAGAATGGCTTACACTAAAATCAGCGCATTTTTAGTGTTTATATTTGCGTGGCCATATGGCAACCACAGTGTGATTCGGGTAGAAAAAATTTCGTCAAAGTAGGAACAAATTGTTTTCAAATATGTCCTCATATCACATTGAAGTGTAACATCAGTTGCCTGACCATCTCCGATTTGACTCAAATTTTGTTCTTATATTGGTTTATTGTTTAGAAAACTAAGTCCGGAGTTTAAGATTTTTTTTTTAGACCAACTGCCATGCGAAAATTTCATGCATAGCTCAGTCAATTTAAATGCAGTTTTCGTTAAAAGGATATCATTTGGTATTTTTTAAGGGAAAAATTTGAAACTTTTGAAAAAATTTGCTGTAAGTTGACCCATTATTAATTTCAAAGTTTAATACCATTCCAGCAATAGACGCTATAATTTTTTTCATTTTCATTTTTTCGTTCCATTGTCTTTCCAACGATATAAAATAAAAGTGTGTTCTTCAAGGGTTCAGAAGTTATGGAATTTTTCATACAAATTCAACTAGCTTTGATATTTATTGTAATAAGACTATAATACATAGAGACTTCAAAATTTTTTTCTCGTAAATAATATAGAAAACAAGTTTTCAAAGCACATTTTTTTATGCCACTTAGCGAGAAAAAGATGTATTCAAAAACAAATAAAAAATTTATTTTAGAATAAACTTTTAATTTAAGCAAATTTCAATAAACAAAAATTTTAAAATAGAAATTTTACGCTTTTGCGTTTCTAAAAAACAAAATTTAAAACAAGCGTGTTAAATTTTTATCTTTATAATTTTTTTTTTTTTTGTATAATTTTTCTTAATATTTCTTTGCAATAACAAAAAATAGCTATCTAAGATTGAATCAAAAAATTATGTGCAGTAGAATCATTGACCAAACAGATGAGATCCAGCTGCGAAAAAATTCAATTTTACATTTGATTATTTGAAAATATTTTTGAATTGGTTTTACAAATAATGAACATTAAATGAAATAAAAACTATGTTATTATTTTAATACTTAAAATATTTTAACTTCAATATTTTAAGCCGCAATAAAACACTATTTCATCGAATGGAGTTAAAACTTTGTATTTGAAGGGTCCCGGGGGTGGCTGATCGTGAATATAATCGAAAACTCGATAAAATTAAAAAATGTCATCGAATTTAAGAACAATATTTTAAAATTATGTTTTAAATTATTTATTTTCAATATTAAAGATTTTGTTTTAAATTTTTTTTTTTAAACAAATGTTTTCAAACTGTAAATTACTATAAAAGTAGTTTTAAAAATAAGGTTTTGAAAACAAAAACTTTTGTTTTAAATTTAACTTAACAAGCATTTGTGTTTAACTTTAATGAAATTGTTTCAAGCTCTATTTCAAAAACAAATTCGTTTAAAATGAACACAGTTTCATTAAATTTTAACACATATTTTCCTGAGTATACATAAAAAAATTTTAAGTCTCTATATATATTATAGTCTTTTCAGAATAAATGTTTTAAATTGAATCTTTTTATTTTATTTTTTTTACCAATGTGCAATGTTATCTAAGGATCTTTATAGTGACCATAAACACACAACGGATGGCATGTTACGCTGAGAGTTGCTCTAGGTGCTCATAAACTTTCGTTCATTTCGGGGAGGTTTAAACCCCCAAAATCCCCCCTGCGTACGCGCCTGTTCTGGCACATTTTAGACCTTTTTGCAATTTTACTACGTTCGTGCTTATAGTTAAGCATATTTGGCACGTAATAAAAATTAAAAATATAAAATATGTATTAATTAGTTTCTTAAAAACTAAGATAGTTCGCTAAAAATTAGCCTTTAAAAAACAACTTATTAATATAAATGAAAAGTGACCTTAAAATCTAAATCACAACTTCATAAAATATATATATATTGTAACCTTTTCCTAAGAGGTGAGATATTATTTTCGAATTCATCTGCCAAACTTTTCCAATCTGCGAAATATGACATGAAAGAAACATGTAGGTATTCACAAGGTGTGCCATTATATCATAATGTCATATTGTCCTAAGATTTGGCACTAATTTAAACATTTTATTGTTGCCTTCCATATAAAAAAGTACTAATATATTACAACTCTGAAAGCTATGTTTATTGAAGTGTCGTAATCAAACAGCTGTTTTTTATTTGCATTTATTTATCTTGTAAATTTTAGTTGTAAAATTTTAGGACAATATGACAATATGACATGATATCACACCTTGTGAATACCCTAATTATGTAACGATTTGGCCCTTATTAAATCATACTTTTCGATAATTTATTACTCACTAACCACTTAAGAAACAAAGGGTTTGTCGCTTTAATCTAGCCTAAAATTGGTTACGATGTTAAAGGATCTTTGAAAAAGTGAAATGAAAAAAATTTTCTGAATGAATTCAATTCCGTTTTCAGTCTTAATTTTTAAGGATATTAACCCTCTAATGCCTCTTTTTTGTTTGAGCTCCAAATCAGATTATACTAATCAGATTATACTAATCAGATTATACTAATTTGGGACGAGTAAAACGAATCTGAAGTTCGTATTCAATTTTAGTTCTTCGTACATTTTTTACAGGTAAAAATATCCATAACATGTGAAAATATTACCGGTTTTTTTAACGCCTTGCAGTGTTGTTTTACATATTTTTTATCTCAATTAAAAGAAAAAACAACAAGTAAGAATACTAACTAGTATCTTTTTTCCACTTCGATCTCACTTCAATTAATTTTTTTTTATTTACCGAAAATCGAGCTAAAAATTTCCAGTAAAAAATTAATTGAATTAGTAAAAACTAGTTAGGAATTATCTTCGACTGGGCCGAAGTTAAAATACCCCACGGCCGAATTAGAGTATATAAGTTAAAGTTTAAAAACGAATTTTTATTTTAGGCACTATGTGCCACTTCTTTATTAAACATTCACTTAAAAACTAACTTATTAATTGAAAGTTACCCTAAGTTATACCTATTCTGGGCACATTGAAGATGATGATGTAGTTGTTGTTGTTGCTGTTGTTGTTACTACTGTTGATATTGTTGCTGTCGTTGATGCTCTCTTTGCTTTATATTTTGGCATTGTTATTGTTGTTGTTGCTGCTGGTTTTCTACATAGTGGATCCTCCCACGTTAAAAACCATGCAGCTGGCAAATTTATCAAAAGTCACGTACTTTTGAATGTAGCACAGATTTTGTCTTCTAAGCGATTTCGACAGAATCTTGTGTTAACTTATATAAAGTCTTAAGCAAACTGTTAAATATATTTAAAGAGATTTTCCCCTTTTTGTTAAGTCACTTTGTATGGGAGGTAGGTGTGTTTTTCATCTGATTTTTACAAATTTAATACTCAAAATAAATATTAAATATTTAAGACACTGTGCGAAATTTGAAGTCATTAAATTGATTTTTGTGGAATTTAAATAGATCTTACCGTTTTGGTTAAGTCACTTTGTATGGGAGGTAGGCGTGGTTTTCATCCGATTTTGCTCAGATTCGAACTTGACCTCCATTTTTGTATAAAAAGCTTATATTTTGAATTTCGTTGATAGCTCAAAAATTACGGCTGCTATCGTGGACACAGACGGACACACGGGCAGACGGACAGACGGACAGACGGATATGGCTAAATCGACTCAGGACGTGATGCTGATCAGGAATATATATACTTTTCTATACCGGCCACACCTCTTTATCGGCGTTACAAACGGAGTGACAAAATTAATATACCCCCATTACGTTTTTTAAACGTGGGGGTATAAAAATTGTCAAACAGACATGCTAGCTCCAAGCGAGAAAAACTGAAATCTAGCTTAAAGATTCGTCTAGACTCTGAAGGAAACCATTTGAAAAATTTTCCACAGACTACGGTTTTATAGCGATAGGTGTGAGCCCCGTCTATAGGCGGGCTTGGGCATTAGAGGGTTAAGATTGTTGACAAAATTTTGTTAAAATCAAGAAGTTTTTAGTGAATATACGAGTAAGCTACAGCCCAATGAATTGCTTTATTTAAGATATTTCCCCGCAATATCCTGCGAGTTTGAGCGCAGTTTCTCTGTGTATAAGATTTTGTTTTTTTTTATTCAATAGTAACACCAAGACTGAAAAGTGGAGTTATTCAGTATAAATTAATATTATTTTAAACTAGTTTTCAATATAAATTTTTTAAATGTATTGCTTCTTTTACCTTATATATGCCTACGTACTAATATATTCGATATATAAAAATGCTTGAGGTAAATATAATGCCCTTCTATAAATTTATAAGGTTGAAAATGTATGGAGATCCAATAAGAGCTTCCTACTTTGTTTTCTAAATGAAATACATAAAAAACAATGTATTGATTGGAATGATAGTTCGGTTCCTACAACTCAATGTTTAAGAATTATTTCGATCAAATTTTGCTCATGACTAACTCTTAAATGGTCTATTCTGTGGGTGCAATTTGGAAATTTCGACAAAATTTGAGATCGGCGACGATTGTTCGATTGTTCACGGTTTTCACGAACACTCTCTGCTACTGCAGCAATATTCTCAAAATTACGGGCTCTATGCACTCTGATTGAATGATGAATGTCCAATAGTGTAAAATTGGTTTGAAATTTGGTGATGGTTTGATGGTTTGAGCGCCCATAACGACCAAAATGATGTTGAAGAACTCTATAACATTCTCTAACTGATGACTGATTTTGGTAGTAAGTTTTCACAATTAATAAAGTTGTTCAGGAGTAGTGCTGAGAGCTTAATGCACACTTACGAAATCCACATTTACGAACTCGTTGTAGCAGTAACAGGGACAAATATATAAAGTAAATACTCTAAATGCGCATTTAGCTCTTCAGTGTGAATTTAGCATAAGTCTATACATGATTGGGTCGTATTGAATAGTGAACACAAACATCATGTGGACAAGCTATTTGACACATAACAGCCGTCAAAACAACCCAGTTGAAAAATAGACCTCGTATTGGATCACCCACGTTTCAAAAAATTTTAAATTTTGTTTTATTTTAACTTTTATAGTAGTATTATCAAGCATATTATCGAGTATATTTCAGCGGTTTTTCTAGCTTGTTAATACGCTTCAAACAGACTTTTATCGTGCATATTTTAATCCTCTCTAATAATTACAATAACGTCAATAAAGCTATGTATTCAAATACTTCGCCACTCTTTCCTTACCCCCTCTTTTTAACATTTAGGCTGTATGCGAATTGATCTTAACTAAACGACCTTAACTAAATTGTGTCGATAAGGATTTCTTAATAATTTAGGTAATTCTCGAGCTACCTAAATGTCTCCTAAATTAGGAAGCACTGCCCTTTCGACATCATGTAGTTTAGGTCGCATTTAGATCAATTCGCACACAGCCTTAGTATTGTAATTTCGCTTTATACGCCTTTGATTGGCGGATTTGAAACATTTGGTATCAAAAACCCGGTATGATACCATCAACTCAAAATTGCCAAATGGCGTATGGAGCACATGAATCCCCGGTCGACGAGCTCCTGAGTCAATTTAGCCATGTCCGTCTGTCTGTCTGTCTGTGATGACGATAAAAGCCGTAATTTGATAGTTATCGTAACGAATTTCAATATATCTGTGGTCACAAGGAATAACAACTCAACTCAAAGTATCGTAAAAAACGATATTTTATTTGCACGAACTAAGACCCATTTTTTTGAAATATATTAACAGTTCCAAACAAAATATGTGCACACATACGTAATGATCAATTCTGAGCAAAAAATGGATATCTGCATACTTCCAAAAATTGGCAATAAAGTATATTCCATATCGCTTTTTTACGATATTTTGAGTTAAGTCATTATTCCTTATGACCACAGATATAAGCTCTATATTCAAAAATACAGATCAAGTTAAAAAATAAGCCAAATCGGATGAAAACCACGCGTACCTCCCATAAAAAAAGACTTAACCAAAACGCAAAAATCTCTTTACATTCCACAAAAACTAATCAAATTATTGTAAAATTCGGATGGAAATTACGTCTACCTCCCATACAAAAGGATTTAATCAAAACGGTAAAATCTCTTTCGATTCCACAAAAATTAATCTAATCACTTTAAATTTTGCACATAAACAAACCTTTAACCTTTAAGATGCACTTTGAATATGAAGTTTGTAAAAGTCGAATGATTTTTGGTTTTACCAAAACTGTAAAATCTCTTTTAATTCCGCAAAAATTAATCTAATGTTTTCAAATAACAATACGGCAGTGGGGGTATTTAAACTTCGGTCCAGTCGAAGATAACTCCTTACTAGTTTTATTTCGCTTCTCCTTGTATTTGTCGCCATAGTTGCATTTTTCAGACTGTCCTAAGGTTAAGGCTAGATTAGGTTGACCTTGAGGAGTTTCCTGCTTAAACATTAGGGCAGTTCACGATCATGTTGCATCGTTGCAAATGCAAAATAAACAGCTTTTACAAAAACAAAAAGCATTGAAAAGCTTTTGCAACATATGCTTTTTGTTTTTGTAAAAACTGTTTATTTTGCATTTGCAACGATGCAACAAGATCATGAACTGCCTTATTATCACAGAAAAAGAATTGCTTAAAGCAGATGTTTTCTAAAAAAAAGGCTTACCTAAAAACCTTTCGTACACCGTTATTTTTATCAATCAACTACTTTTCATACAAAAATACGGTGTGATAAGAAAAGCTACAGTTTTCGAGTTATCGTCATAAGTAGAGATTTCCCTCCTAAAAACAGGTTCGAGCGGATAATGAATTTAAGGATATGCTTGATTTCCAGGCATTCTCCTTAAAGCTTCGAGCCGGACATTCGCAGATGAGGTGATAAACATTTTCTACCTCCTCCCCACATCTGCAGCTTCTGCAGAAATCGTTTGATGCAACTGCCAACCGAAGAGCATGCGCTTCGATCAGGCAGTGACCCGTCAGGATTCCTACTATTTTTGACAGGTTTACCCTGCTTAACTCAAGCAGTGAGTTGGTGCGTTTTAAGTCGTAGGTAGGCCATGTTATCTTAGTTATCCTAAATGTATCAAAGTGTTCCCAGCGATCTTGTGCAAGACCTAAGGATCTGTTCTTGCACTGGAGTTTATAGGAGGAAATGGGTATACCAATAAAGTCCTCATTTAAGAGGGTGTTACAGGTCGTACCGTTCCTTGCCAATTCGTCGGCCAAATTGTTGCCCTCGATATCCCTGTGTCCGGGTACCCATATGAGGTGGATCCTGAGTAGCCTTGTCATCTCGTTAAGAGATCTGCGGCACTCAGTGAGAGTTTTAGAGTTGTCAATATTTGAGTTCAGTGCTTTCAGTGCAGCTTAGCTATCTGAAAAGATGGAAATACTCTGTCCTTCAAGGTCTTTTTGACGTAGAATCTTAGTGGTTTCGTAAATAGCCATCATTTCCGCTTGGTAGACACTACAATAGTTAGGAAGTCTAACGGACGCTTCGATTTCGAGATCCTGGGAGTAAATACCTCCCCCTACTTGTTCTCGAAGTTTGGATCCATCTGTGAAGATTTTTGTGCCGGAGATTTTAAGGGGGATTTTGTTTGCCCAGTCTAGGCGTGAAGGGATGAGAACTAAGTAGTTCTTTTCAAGATTTAAGCACGGTACAGAGTAGTCTGTTTTGTCGGATAGAGACGTGTTCAGAATAATTGTGTGGCCGCAGTTGTTACATATCCAATTACCAGATTCTCTGTCTCAGGGCTGCTGTGTTGGCACATTCCCTGGCAAAGATATCGAGAGGAGGAAGGTGAAGCATGACATTGAGGGCGCTAGTTGGTGTTGAGGACAGTGCCCCAGTAATACATAGACCTGCGCTTCTTTGCATCTTTGCAAACTTCTGAAGTGCAGTTGTCTTATCAAGGGCCCTCCACCATACCAGTGAGCCATATATAAATCCAGCGTACTATTTTGGGGGAAAGCCCCATTTTTACAGGCAAATTGTGCTATGTTTGCCTTTTTAACACGTTCCTTAATGTTAACATTCCAGATAAACTTCTTATCCAGAATAACTCCTAGGTATTTCGTGCTGTCGCTAAAGAGCGACCTCGTGCCGTTCAGACGCGGAGGTTCTAAGTTGGGTGTTTTATATTTCCTAGTGAAAAGGATGAGATCTGTTTTCTCGGAGCTTACACTTAAACCACACGTGGATGGCCATCTCGAGAGAATTAAGAGAGCTCTCTCCATGAGTTGATAGAGAGTCTGGGGAAACCTTCCGCTTAAAATGATTGCAATATCGTCTGCATAAGCAACAACCTTATAGCCTTCCCCCTCCATGATACGCAACAGCTGGTCAACCGTCACGGACCACAGAAGTGGAGACAAAACTCCTCCCTGCGGAGTGCTTCTGCTTACAAACCTGCGAGTGGAGGATCCCCCAGTTCTGAGTTCACCACCCTGCCCAAGAGCATCTGGTGTATGAAACTCACGAGAAAATCCTCCACCCCCAGTTCCGACAAGACTGAGGTGACTGCACATGGAAGGACGTTATTGAATGCCCCTGCTATATCTAGAAAAGCAGCAAGTGTGTATTCTTTGTTCTCAAGTGATTTTTTGATGGTAGATACAAGAGAGTGCAGAGCTGTCTCTGTAGATCTGCCTTTTAATGTAGGCATGTTAGGATTTTAGAAGCCTGTCCAGTTTCGGCTTAAGAAGAAGCCTAACAAGTCTCTCTAGAATTTTAACCAGGAAGGAAGAGAGGCTTATAGGTCTGAAGTCATTCGATTTAGTGTGAGAGGACTTACCTGCTTATAAGTGCCATCACAATATATATTCAACCCTCCGCGGCTTTGTTCGCGAAACGTAAACAATATTTTTTATGTGTGTTGTAGCAATGCGTAACGCAAGTAACAGCGATAAATGTTTTTAAAAAATTGGAAATATTTCTTGCTATTATGAAAGGCAATGGCTTATGTAAGGAAATTCTATACTTTCATACAGTATAGTATAGTATAGTATAGTATAGTATAGTATAGTATAGTATAGTATAGTATAGTATAGTATAGTATAGTATAGTATAGTATAGTATAGTATAGTATAGTATAGTATAGTATAGTATAGTATAGTATAGTATAGTATAGTATAGTATAGTATAGTATAGTATAGTATAGTATAGTATAGTATAGTATAGTATAGTATAGTATAGTATAGTATAGTATAGTATAGTATAGTATAGTATAGTATAGTATAGTATAGTATAGTATAGTATAGTATAGTATAGTATAGTATAGTATAGTATAGTATAGTATAGTATAGTATAGTATAGTATAGTATAGTATAGTATAGTATAGTATAGTATAGTATAGTATAGTATAGTATAGTATAGTATAGTATAGTATAGTATAGTATAGTATAGTATAGTATAGTATAGTATAGTATAGTATAGTATAGTATAGTATAGTATAGTATAGTATAGTATAGTATAGTATAGTTTTTTTTTTTGTTGGACGTAGTGATAGCGCGCTATCATCTAGTGGCCCCACGATACTCCACCAGCTCCACCCCGGAACCGCGTCAGCATTTCATCAGGACGGGGGTTTGATTTCGTAAGATTCCTACGTCCTCCTTAAGCAAGGAGGTTCGGAACTACTGAAGTTTCTCTCCTTTAATATTTTATTTATGTGTCTTTCACACAAAGTCCATGCATGTTCAGATTTTAGCATTTCGTTCAACAGATTCTCTTCAGTTAATGTAACACCTAGCATATCATTTAAAGCTCGTCTCTCCTCCAACCACTTTTCACATTCGAAAAGTATGTGCTTTGCATCTTCTTCTAGCGCTGCGCATGAATCACAGCTGCTTATTTCTTTTAGTTTAAATCTATGCAGGTATTTGTTAAAACTACCATGGTTTGTCATAGCCTGAGTCAGAAAATATCCCATGTTTCCATGTCGTCTTTCCAGCCAGACTTTTATATTGGGGATAAGGCTATATTTCCAGCTCCCGTTCATGTTTTGATTCCAACGTTCTTGCCATTTAGTCACTACATTGTCCCTGGCATTAATTTTTATTTCTGAAATTTTTTCTTTCGCTCTTGTGTATTAGTGTTCGCCCAACTTATAAGTTTAGTTTGGGTATATATTTCTTCTCTTTCCAGTATTAATAAGTCTATTGGTGACAGACCTGCAAGCACTAATGCCGCACTTGTGGACACTGTACGGTACGCTGATATAATACGGAGAGCACTAACTCTCTGTGCTTTCTGTAGTTCCCTCATATTATTCTTCAGATTCAGTGCCCTGACAAAGGTTGGAGCAGCATAAAGAAGCTGGGAGTGTACTACGCTGTTTATTAATTTTCTCATCTGCGGCCTTGGGCCACCACAGTTTGGCATTATTCTGGCCAATGATGCTGCCGTTCGCAAAGCTTTGTCACGAATATTTACTACGTGCTGTCCAAAGCTAAGTTTGTCATCTAATTGCACACCCAAATAGCATAAGCTTCGTTTAAAGGGTATCTCTCTATCTTGTAGACGTATTTTCGGTATTTTGAAGACCCTACGATCTGTCACTAGAATTGCTTCCGTTTTTGGAACTGCAAGTTTCAAACCGTTTCTTCGCAGCCATCTGTTACAACGACATAAGCTATCGTTTACAACTATCTCGATTAATTCGGCAGTTCGCTGGTTTACTACCAGAGCAATATCATCAGCGTAACCTATTAGTTTTGCACCTTCTTGTAATTCCAAATTCATCGTACATTACATTCCACAGGAATGGTCCTAATACTGAGCCCTGAGGTACACCTGCTGTTATTTGGTACTCTTTTATTCCATTTTCCGTCTCATAGATTAAAATTCTGTTATCCAGATAGTCTGATACTATGTTAAAGAGATAGTTATCTAAACGTCGGTTTCTGAAAGCTTGTAGTACTACTTTCCACTTTACTGTGTTAAAAGCATTTTTAACATCTAGTGTTATTATTGAGCAGTATTCTCCTGTTGTTTTGGCCTGTATAGCTTTATTGCATACTGCGCTAATGGCATCAACTGTACTCTTCCCTTTTCGGAAGCCATGTTGCATAGGGGATAGTCCGCCAAGGTCATCTATGCGCTCTTCCAAACGTTTTAGCATTACGTACTCTAACAGTTTTCCTAGTGAGTCCAACATACAGAGTGGTCTATAGGAACTAGGCTCATTTAATGGTTTATTTCCCTTTCGTAACAAAACTAACTTTTGTATTTTCCATTTAGCTGGAAAGATTCCGTTTATTAGACATGAATTGAAGACTTCAAGTAAAAGATCTGGCCATATCTCACATACTACTTTTATGACCTCATTTGGTATACCATCTGGTCCTGGGCTCTTACCTATTTTTAGTTTACTGCATGCATGTGTAATGTCATCTACGTTCAGAGGGATGAAACCTTCGACTTGATAATTTGGTTCTCTTCTTAGCCCATCTTCATCGAATGGAAATAGTGTTTCTACTATTGTTGTTGCCCACACTGGTTCTTTAATGCCGGGTATAGGTTTAATTCCACCAAGCTTTTTCATCACAATTTTGTACGGTTTGCCCCATGGGTCGGAATCTATTTCGTTACATAGCATCTGTCCAGCATCTTTTCTTACTCTCTTTTATGGCTGTTCTTAAGGTTTTACGTGCCGTTTTATACTCAACCGTTAAGAGCTGGTTATCATGGTTTCGTGTTGACGCTCGACGTGCTGCAAGGCATTTCGCCCTCAACTCACGTATTTTAGCATTCCGCCAGAATACTGGGCGCTTGTTATTATATTTTTGAGCTCTTGGCATTGCGACATTACACGCTTTTGTGAGTATCTTCGTCAGCGACTCTGCGGCATTTTCTACATTTATATTTTCGGATTGGTTATCTATATTTCTAGCCTTAGCACGAGTAATATAATCGGACAATTTTTTGTCAAGTTTTCTGACGTTCCATCTTGGGAAATTTGCATCTTCTACACTCATATTTGGACGTTCATCTATATTAAATGAGATATACTGGTGGTCACTTAAGGTGAGATCTTCCAGCACTATCCAATTCATGTTTTCATTGTAGAGGTTTGTCGTTCCAAAGGTGATGTCGATAATACTACCACCTGTACCTCTCCGAAAGGTAAGTTTGTCTCCGATATTAAATATCGTAAGACCAAGACTAGCAACCATTTCACACACTGTAGTACCCTTTTTATCCATTTTTTTTTTGGAGTTCCATTCTGTAGATTTACTATTGAAGTCTCCTCCAATGATCACTTTATATTTTGAGGACCTGATAGAAACATCAAGTACGTTAAGGGCTTCTGCAAACAAATTAAAGTCTATATTTGGTGAAAAGTAGCAACTATATACCCTAATTTTGCCCACTGTGACATATACGAGGCCAGCGTTGCTTTCATCAACTTCGCTTATTATTAATCTTCTGTTTCTTACCATGATGGCTGCGCAATGGTTTTTGTCTTCGTACCAAACTTGTGATGGTGGGTTTCTGTACGGTTCGCTTATTAAAAGTATGTGTGCATTAATCTCTGTCGCCTTCTGTATCATCAGGTCTTGCGCTTCTCTACCCCGTCCTAGATTAATCTGTAGAAAATTCGTGATCATTTTCTTGCTTTATTTCTTATGTTGATTGCACACGCTGTACTACCAATATAATGCTGAGAATTTATTGAGCCACTTTCATGGCATAGTATGCATCTCGTTTCCGCTTTGCATTCTTTAGCTTTGTGTCCCGGATTACAGCATTTTCTGCATAGATTGCTTCTATCTGTACCTTTACACTGGCTCGAAATATGACCCTGTTCTAGGCACCTGAAACATTTCTGAACTCTAATCTTACTCCTCAGCCTACACATAACCCATCCTACTCTGACTTGCCTCGTACGGAGTAGTGGAGCTCTTGTTTGGTTCCTCCAAACGATGTTCTAAAATTTAATATTTTGAACGTTGTGGGTTCTTCTACTTTTGTTGCCTTCATAAGAGCATTAACAAGTTCATCTTTATCTGTTGACTCATCCATGTCTCTGATATCAAGAATATGATTTTTGGTAACCGCTCTAATCATGACATCTTCACCAAGCGTGTTACCTATAGCGTTTCTGAGCTTTTCGGCTTGGCCTTCGCCTTTTTTTAGTTGAACGAGTAAGTCTCCAGCTTTTGTCCTTCTGATACCCCTTATCTCCACACCGATATCAGTGGGATTTATTTGTTGCTTCATCTTTTTTATAACATCTACGTATGACTCAGACGTGTTGGATTTAATTGTTATTGCCTCTCCTTGGATTCGCATTTCACGGCGTTTGTTACTTTGATTATCTTTTTTCTTCCTTGCTTTTCGGTGGCTCACTAGCTCCCAATCATTTGCCACAGCCGGAGTCTCTGGAATATTTATTTCAGCCTGGGTATGCAGTGCTTTGACTGTTGCAGGTGTTTTCGGTACTTTTCGTTTCCTCTCTTGGGCAGGAGAAATAGGGTCAACTTGAGTGGCTTTAGAAAGCACTTGCTTACGCTCGTCGCATGGCAAAACTGGGTTACTACCTATCGCTTCCCTGTACTCTTTTAGTTGCTGGTACAGTGCGAAAGCACAGTTAAGATTATCGCGTAACGTCTTGTGTATATTCTTTGCGCCGGAGACAATGCCATTTGCTGCGCTAAGTTTATTGCCTAACTCAATAAACGCTTTTTCTTCTGAAATTCTGAGCTGACTTTGATGTCTTTTTTCGCTTTCTAAGCTATCTGCTTTACGAGTATTCACAGGTGTGCTCGTGTAATCTCTTATGGTACACACATTTTTACCTGGTGGTTTTTCTGACCCCTTTGCTTGTGGTGATCTTACTATCACCAAGCTTTTCACAAAGGGATTTTTTACGACATTTTCATCACCGTTCCTCATGTACAAGTCTTCATCTCCGTTTTCCTTGTTATGGGTTAGTTTTGTTTTTTCTTGTTGTATAGTATAGTATAGTATAGTATAGTTAGTATAGTATAGTTAGTATAGTTAGTATAGTATAGTTAGGCGAACACTAATACACAAGAGCGAAAGAAAAAAATTTCAGAAATAAAAATTAATGCCAGGGACAATGTAGTGACTAAATGGCAAGAACGTTGGAATCAAAACATGAATGGGAGCTGGACATATATCCTTATCCCCAATATAAAAGTCTGGCTGGAAAGACTACACGGAAACATGGGATATTTTCTGACTCAGGCTATGACAAACCATGGTAGTTTTAACAAATACCTGCATAGATTTAAACTAAAAGAAATAAGCAGCTGTGATTCATGCGCAGCGCTAGAAGAAGATGCAAAGCACACACTTTTCGAATGTGAAAAGTGGTTGGAGGAGAGACGAGCTTTAAATGATATGCTAGGTGCTACATTAACTCAAGAGAATCTGTTGAACGAAATGTTAAAATCTGAACATGCATGGACTTTGTGTAAAAGACACATAAATAAAATATTAAAGGAGAGAAATTTAAGTAGTTCCGAACCTCCTTGCTTAAGGAGGATGTACTAATCTTACGAAAACAAACCCCCGTCCTGATAAAATGCTGACGCGGTTACGGGGTGGAGTATCGTGGGGCCACTAGATGATAGCGTGCTATCACTACGTCCAACAAAAAAAAAGTATAGTATAGTATAGTATAGTATAGTATAGTATAGTATAGTATATTACATTATAGTTTTGGATTCTGTACCTTTTATTTCACTATTCTTTTGATGAAATTGCAACAAAAAACTCGGTTAATGGTGTAAACAGGAAAGATAAGATGTTATATCAGATTTAAAAGGCAAAGCAGTACACGAAGGTAATATTTTTCACGGGAATGATGCAACGAAGGCGACAAAGACAACGAGAAGCAAAGTGAAAAAACCATGCTATCGGATGAACTTAAAGCATCTGCTTTAAGCAATTCTTTTTCTGTGCTTTTAAAATAGTTGAAATATATGTTAATTCATGTATAACATTAATTTAAATTAACAATAAATGAGTTCAATTTGCAAAATCACTTTGCATATAAAATTTAATTAGCTATCTTAAAGAAGAATTTATAAATAACAATAAATTTTTGATAGTTAAGTTTCAAAAGTATGATATATTCAGCCCTATCATGAATAATTTTTCACGCGGAATCGAAAAAGGGAGTTTTCATTTTTAAGATAAAGCTCAAAAACATTTTGGAAATTTTTTATGCAAATTTGTTGATAAACCGTTGATGAACAAATTTGCATTAAAAATTTCCAAAATATTCTTGAGCTTTTTCTTAAAAAACAAAACTCCCTTTTTCGATTCCGCGTGAAAAATTATTCATGATAGGGCTGATTAACTAAAAATTTTGGAAACATTCATTTGAATATTACATGTATTTTCTTTTTTAAGGGTCCAGTCTGGTGAAGCAGGCCGAAAATTTGCAATTTTCATTAGTGTTTTTTGGAAAAAGTAAAAAAATATAGGTACTCAAAACTTTTCATATAACTCACGTATATTTGCAGTACTTTGAGGAAGATTGCATAAAATGTTTACATTATTTAATCAATATCCTGTAGCATGATACTGGCGACGTGGGCCAGTGCTCAAAACTCGAACCAAGCTGGCGACCTTTCCTCGCAAGAATCATGTGGCACAAAAAATGAAAAGATTTTCTCGATCCAAAGTCTTCCGGATTATCCTCCTTCGATTCGGGACTATCCTCAAATTATTTATTTGTATTTATCACGGCTTAATTTAAATTTGAGGTTTGACTTTTGACGTTTCTATGCGAATTTTTATGTTTTCTGCTCTGGCAGCACTGTATCTGAGGCGAATAAGTAGGCTCGCAAAGAGGCCTTTTTCATTAAGCAATAATTGCCTTCGCCGCAAGCAGTTCGTTGATTATTTGCAAGCATGAGGTGTTGGCGAAAGTCCCCTTTCAAACTGCTTGAGGCGAAGGCAATTATTGTCTAATAAAAAAGGCCTCAAACAGTGATACCACAAAAAGATAAATTCACCAAATGATTTGACTCGAGTGAAGCATTCGATTCGCATACGATGATAGGGGCATAAATGTGGTGGAAAGATGTGCAAATATGTAAAAATGAATCGAAAGCAAGTGTAAAGATTTTACTTCAGTCAAATTAAGTTGATAAGCGATTCTCTCCACAAAATTTAGGGCATCACTGTGCTTAAAAAATCCATTCGAACCGTTTTGTAAAGTTTCATGAAAATCATTTACTGCTTTCATGGCCATGATTACAAATTATGATTACTGATTATGATTACATGTATTCAGATTGCACATATTGATTTTTCTAAATATTCGGAAAAATCACATTAAAAACCAAATAAAAATAATTTCAATTAGGTAATCATGGTAAGAATTACATGAGATTATAAAAAATATAGTAATCGTGCAGGGTGATTACATGATTTTTAAAAAAATCAGGTAATCGCAACAAGGAACTACACGATTTTTTAATAAATCAAATAATCAGTAATCAGACCCAGCTTTCAGTGATTACAGATTACTTCTCGTCAGGCAAACAATTCAAAATGTATATGTAATTTTATTATTTCAGTAATTGCTATTTACCATAATGGTTTACCATAAATACAATATTTTCTTCAGCAGATATTAAAGTGCTTTAGATACGCGTTTTACATCGTAAATGAAAGATATCACAAATGAGGCACTAAAAGTATATTTGAGGCTTTAAAAAAAAGACAAAGAGCTAATATTTGATAGTTTTATTGTTTGTAATTCTCTTACACAATTACAATATATATATATATATATATATATATATATATATATTTTATATATGTATATTAAAATAAAAACTATATCGTTTATCAACTGTTTTTATGTCGTATAATTTGCATATCAATTTATTTTATTTTTTGCATGATAAAATTTCTTTACATAAACCTAAAATTTTTAAATCTTCTACTAATTTGTTGCCGGTGTATTCATTTCGTGACGATATTTTGCTGTTTGTTTCTAATTTTCTTCTTTATTTGTCAAAATTTATTAACTTTTAACACATTTCATTTTTTTACTAACTTAATTTATTTTGTTAAATATAGCCAATGTTTTTTGTTGCTTTTTTAATTTGCTTAAGGTGATATTTTTGCCATTTTCGTTAAAATTTTTAACGTCTTGATGCGCTGTGTTGCATAAATTTTAAAATTGTTTTAAAATGTTGCTTGTTATTGATTTAAATATAATTATATACAATTTGTGTGAGTGTGTGTAGTTGTTTGTATGTGTGTGTGTATCGGAAAATAAACATTTCTGTATAAAATGACGGCTTAACAATGTACAGAATATTTATTAAATAAAAAAAATAAATTTTATATTTATTCAATTTTAAACATATTTGAATTAAATATTTAAAATAATATATTTAGTATAACGATTAAACTGTTTTTTTCTCATTTCAGAGCAGTTGTAAAAATATTTAAAGTAAAAATAATAAAACTATAATGGTAATAGTATGAATGAATTATTTAACCATGTTCAATAGTTTTGTTTGCATTAATTTTTTTGTCTGCAAATAATGTGTTTACAAAATAAAAGAAAAATTACTTTTTACAAACTTGTCTTCTAAACATGTTTTTGAGTGATTTTTTTCAAGCTACAAAGAGTTATCTTTTAACAGTAGTCATAAAATCCAACAAAACATGGTGACGCAATTGACATGGTTGCGATGGAACTAATTAATTTCTAGATAACATCGCAATGTTTTTTGTTTATATTTTTCTTTTCCATGCTTTCATGCCTGCGCCCATGTTAGTTGTTGTTTATTTAGTATAGTTTTTCTTTATCCAAAATGAGCCCATACGTTGTTTTCCCTTTGTATCAAAATAATTATGCATATTTTACTTGACTAAAACTAAAAGTACTACGACAATAATTAACACAACGAACATCTAACAACCCATCCTCTTTCCCCAACATTCAAAGCGTACATTCCAAACAGACACAAACAAAACATCTGTCTTTATGTCTTGTTTTATTCCTGACAAAAACCTTCAGTCTCTTCAATGGCAAACGTTAACTTCTCCACCAGCTGATCGTAACTCTTGTAGGGCGGCAGATCCAAACGATTGAAGCATGTATGTGAGCGTGGCAGCCAAGTTTCTTTGCCCACCTTCTCAATGCAAAAACGTTGTGGACCATTGGAGCCCATTAGTTCAGCGAAGCCACCAACAGGTACACGACATGTGCCAGTAACAAATTGTAGCAGACGTGCACGTTTTTCATTATCGGTGTCGCGCACAAACTATGTAAAATAAAAAATTTTATTTAAAAGAAACATTTTTTCAAATTTCAACACATACCTGCCAGAACCACACCACTTGTTTGCTGTTGCGATTGTAATGTCTGTAGATCGTATTGCGTTGCCAATCGTCAACATCGACATCCTGCATGCCACACAATATAAGCTCCAACTCACGCTCATCGAAATATTTGAGCCACTCCAAGGGTACGACCTCATTGAAGCCCTCAAGGAATGTTTTTGTCTGCTGCTCAATGCCTCTGTAAATAATAATTTGTGATGAATGCACTTGTATAAATTACTAGGTCGCCGCAGCCGCTTAGCGTAAGCCAAGTTAGCAGCATACATATATTGATACGTTCCAGCTTCAGAAACTTATGAATACTGCAGAGAATCGCTGCCTACTTTTTGTGTTGTTTGCAGAGAAAATGCAGTCGGAAACTTTATTCGATATGAGGCGCTCAGCGCCAGAGCGGCCTAACCTTCATTTTCAAAAAAATTAACCTAAGTATGCAATTCGAATCATAATTTTTTATCTATAAGTCATCCATATGCCCTAAAGCTGTCCAAGAAACACAAACGCTCTGAGAACGCGGAACTTGTTTTTGCCCTTTAAAATTTTTGGAAAATATTTTAGGACAAAATCGTTAATATAATAGAAAAAATTTTCATTTTAATATTTAAAAAAGTGAGTACGGATCAATTTTGATTGATATATTTTAAATGTTTACAATCAATTTGAAGAATGACCAACTCTGAACAAGACCATGGTTTCGAAGATTCTGGCTCCGAGTATAAGCCAACTGACTCTCGTTCCTATAATTCAAGTTTGAGTGGAGATAGCAACCCTTGTTCCGAAGCAAATACTTTGAACTGCTGCAATCAAGCCGCGAACTAGCGTCTTCAAATCAAAGTTCATTTACTAAATTCACTCCTGAATTCAACGGTAATAATTCAATGATTTTATTTAGAACAGCATATAGTTAGTCGGCTCACTGGTTGATTTTTAAACATTTTTTTAATGTACTGGGTGCTTAAATTTTAATATTAAAATCACTTTTATTTTGCAATAACATTTTCTAGTAAGCCAATTACTGCTAAAAAAAAAACTAAACACTCTAAAAATAAACTAGTAGTTATTTTCATTTTCATTTCAGCCTATCCCACAGCCTTACCCACATATTTAAAAATATTAATTTTTACCAGATAGCAGAACTGCCTAAGCCACTTTTTTTTTTTGTTAATATAGTCGAACTCACTAATTTTATAACAGAAATGTATATCTCATGTGTAACAAATTAAATTATATCAAAAACCGTTGATTTTTTAAAATAAAATAACAAAAAATAACCTTTTCAATACAGTGTTTTCTTCAAAGCTGTTTTTCTCGGTTCGAAAGTTTTGGGGTTAGGCCGATCTGGCGCTGAGCGCCTCATATCATTGTCAGCTATAAGTTGGTCCTTGCTGTAAAAAGGAAGCTCGCAAAATTTCTTATTTCTTAGAAATATAAATTTATCACAGTAAAACTATTAAGATCATAAGAGCTATATTTAACAAAATTTAAAAACACGTAGGAAAACACATGCGTTTGTAATCGTATAATTTTAATTTATTTTTGATTTGCTTTATGATTGCTTTTATGCTTACAATTTATACCAATTATAAACCAATTTATAAAATTAGGAATACATTTTCAAGGTTTTAACAAAAACCATTTTGAATTCAAAAATCATTTGACTGATTTCTGTAATGTCACAATTACAGATTTCATATACCCCAAACTATTAACTTAATGGACAATTTTATTTGAACTTCAAGTGCTTAGAATCATTCAAAGAGCACGTGTGAGTTCTTGCCTGAAGATTTTAAATATTTTTTGCAAACACTGACACGGTCCAGAAACTATTTTATCTCGATATGGTCAAATATACAAAAACTTTTAGTGAAAAATTGTGTTTAAAATCATTTAAAGAATTTAATTATATTTTTTAATAATTTTTAGAGACGATTTGGTGTCATTTGATTAAGCCATTTTTTTTTTAAAAATCTCAAAAATACCTACAAAAATTTCGAAAAATCACACGTTTTTTTAATGATTCGAAGCGCTTTTTATTTAATTAAAATTCTTCTAAAAGTTGAAAATTTTTGAAAATAACAAATATTAGCTGAATCAGACTGTGTAACAACATTGTCTTTTATATAATTTGTGGTAATAAAGTTTACCTATATTTCGAGTAAATGACAAAATCTGTGTGGCAGTGATGAATATGTAGTCACAATCCTAATTATATTTTCTGTGAAAACACAGTCTTTTGAATTTTGACACCGATATTTAAAAAAACAGTTCGTTTAAAACAGCTTTAATCTAAGTTTATTTAATTAGTTGTTCCAGTGAGATAAAATAGCGAATTAGAAAATTTTTTCTTATTCAGCCCTATCATGAATAATTTTTCACGCGAATTCGGAAAAGGGAGTTTTCATTTTCATTTAAAGTTCAAGAACATTTTGAAAATTTTGAATGCAAATTTGTTCATCAATGGCTTATCAACAAATTTTCATTTAAAACCTCCAAAATCCAGATGCCACGCATTGCTTAATCGTTTTTCCTTCACGCGTTTGTGTTGCGAGAGTTAAGCAAAGTCATACTAATAAAATAACTAATTGTTTATTTCAGCCATCGAAAGGACTTTGACCGAGCTTCTTATGCACAATTGTAGAAATGGACCTACTGGAATGTCGACTTCAAACGGTTCATGTTCTCAGGAAGCTTTGCATGATTTTACTCTCTGAGGTATTTCATTGTTTGCAGAGATGTGACGTCTGACACAGGTATTGATTTTAATCGCAAAACAGAATGTCGGATGACTAAACCTGGGGTATCTTGGATTACGGGTTACGCGCTTAACCAGTACACAATGGCCGCCTCAAAAGCCGTTATTCTAACAAACTTTTTGGTAAATAGCTACCGACTTTATAATGTAATTAAAAATAGGTTTTGAAATGATGAAAAATACACCTAAAGGACTTATTGAACTGTTTTTTTGCGAAATGCATCAATAAAAATTCAACAAAGATGGGTGATAGTTAGTTGGAGGGTGGATAGATGGTGTAGTGTCGGTGAAGTGTTGTTTTAAATTTGCACATCTCAAAGCTACCGTGAAACACGTTCGCAGTGAGACTATTCCACAAATATACCGTGCGACTAAAAAACGAATTATCCCGGTAATACGAAGTTCTGTTGGACATCGAGGCAATGGTAAAGGGGTGGGATTGAACCTGGGAAACACACGAGCTGGTGGCGTAAGTTTATGTATCTCCCTTAAACACTTCCCATGGTAGTACCTGGAAGTACATGAAGTACATGGAAATACTTTCATCCTCTATCAAATACATCGCACGACGTTGAATTCGATCCAGAAGCTCCAAATAAGATCTTGAAGCCCCATTTTCGGCCTGATATATAAGGTGTAGATCAGGCGAAGATCAGCTGAAGTGAAATATTTTTTGCACCAACGAAGATCAGATTGGATCGATATGTCAAGATCAGCTGATTCCACAAGATCCAAACCACTCATAGAGAGGAGATCTAAGGGGCAATCCATCCGCTTGTGGGTTAACAGGCAGCACTGGGTCTTGCTTGCATTGAACTCTACTCTATTAGCAAGACCCCACTCTGAGATTTTTAGTAGATCATTAAGGAGTCTCATTCTTATTTTGCCTCTTTCTTGCAATCGAATGAACAATATTACCGAAGCGACAAAATCTGGTTAGTACATAAACACGTTTTCCATCTTTAAAAAAAATATAGGATGCATCTCTTCAATCACCCTTAATTGAACCTCCGGCATTAACTACACCCGTAATAACTGTGGATCTACACTTATCTGCCCCACTGTTAACACACTACCCTCAACGCTTCCAGTTGCATCTCTTCAATGCTTTAGAACATCATGTATGTATTTATTTATTTAGTTAATATAGCTATAAAAATCTGCTATAATTTTATAAATTACATAATATTTAAATTAATTAATAGTATTTAGAAAACAAATAACAAAATTATTATAAAATATTCTCTTTGAGATGAATTATAAGCTTTCTTTTGAATCTTCTTAAGTTATTTTCTGATTTTATTGCTGAAGGCAATGCATTAAACAATTAAATGCCACGATAATTTTATTGATTTTGAGTTCTGGAGTCTCTCTCTATATTGCTGAAGTCTAAAATCAGAGTTAGATATCAAATTATGCGGCTGCGAGTCACCAACGGAAATCAAGCTCGACGTTAGATATTTAGACACCATGTTGTATTTAATTTAAAACACAAACAGCAGGACATTAAAGATGATTCGTTGTTTAATATTTAGCCATTTTAGACACGATAGCATCCACGCAATTGGTGTATAAACAATACATTTGAGAATAGTTCTCATAGCTTTATTTTGTAGCATTTGAAATTTATTTATTTGTTCATTATTGCCCATGAACAAAATAGTTAAACAAAACTCGAAATACGGTTTTATTATTGTGTTATATATAATAATGGCACACATTATGTTAACACTTTTTCTTATTCTCTTGAGGAACCCTATTTTCTTTGAGATTTTTTTAGCCACGTATGTCATATGACTATGAAAGTTCAGTTTACAGCCGAGTATAACACCCGAATATTTAATTTCATTCACTTTTTCTATGGTTTTTCCATCCGCTATTAAATTAACAATGTCATTACTGTTGACCACCATACATTTATTCTTACTAACATTTATTTTTAATTTGTTAAGTTGAAGCCATACACAAAGATTGTTTTAATCTTCCTTTAAACATGCAATGAGTTCACTCAAGTTTTTACCACTTATAAACAACAGGGCATCATCCGCAAACAAGTATATTTTGCACTTTTTTAATACTTTACAGATATCGTTTATGTATACCAGGAACATTAAGGGACCTAGAATGGTTTCTTTTGGGACACCGAAGCATGTTTCAATTGCACTCTACGTTACATTATTTATATTTGTCACTTGTGTTCTGTCTGTTAAGTACGATCTGAACCATTCCAGCTCAGAGCCCTTAATACCATATTTTGATAATTTACTGAGAAGTATGTCTCGGTCAATTGTTTTAAAAGCTCTTTGAAAGTCCAAAAATAGTGTTATTATTTTTTTGCCACCATGTCTCTCTTCTTTAAGAGTTGTTATCAGTCAATTTAATGACTTTCACATTAATGATCATGTCGAAAGCCTGACTGATTTTCTATTAAAATTTTATTATCACACAGAAATTTATAAAATTGATCGTACGCGCACTTTTCTACAATTTTCGCTAATAATGGCATCATGTTTATGGGTCTAAGTTTTTCACAGTCATTTGTACCAGCTTCTTTAGGTATCGGAATAAATGTAGATTTCTTTAAGTTTCTTGGAAACTCACCGCACCGTAAGGACTCATTAACTATTCGTAGTATTATTGGATCAATTATATCAAAGCAATCCTGTATGATTTTAATATTTACATTAAAAGCTTTTTTGAATTCATTTTTCTACAAATTGTTAAAAACTCATTTAAATTGATTTCTTTGAATTTAAAAATCATTTGGGATTCAGGAATGTCTACGTTACACTGATTATTTGCCGACGGTATTGAGTTACTTATTACATTAATGCTTTCTATAAAGTGAGCATTGAGCTTATTTGCAATGACAGTATTATCTGTTTCTGAAACATGATTCAATTTTGTTACACGAATAATTTCTTTTAGCAAGGTCAATCTTATTTTTATATGTGTTGCGATGGTTTCTGTAAGCATGCCAATCTTCGGGCCTGTTTAAATACTAGCCCTACTGAAGCACTGTATTTTATTGTATTTTAAGGTTCTCAGTTCATCTGTAAACCATTTATTAGCATCTTCAACTTTTGACTTTCTTGTTTGTTTTTTTACGCAATGCATTAAACTTTCTTCTAATGTCAATGCTAACACATTGAAGTCTGTATTACAATTAATGTTGCCACACATTTCATTAAGAGATTCTCTGAATTGATTTTTTTTTTTATATATAAACCGATCACTACATTTTTTATCGTTTTTAAATTTCTTATTTTTCACGGGAACTTTTATTAGTATTGATTCATGATCAACGATTTTTAATTCTGAAATAGTATCTGCCTTAATATTTCTTTTTCGTGGGCAAATAACAAAATTAATCAACGACTTCGAAGACTCCGCAATCCTTGTCGGTTTATTTATTATTTGTATCAAGTTGTTATGTATTAAAACATCATTAAAAGCTTTAGTGTAAGTATAGTTATTGTCTAGCAAATTAATATTGAAATCTCCAAAAATCATTATGTTAAGGTTTGAGTCTAACACTCTATCAAGCCAATCTGAGAAAATTGCACAAAATTCACGTTCTGAACTACTTGGTGATCTGTAAATTACAGCAACAGTTTCTTTGAAGTCATTTGTGAAGATCTCATAACATAAACACCACAGCATTGGAATATCTATTTCATTTATTAACCTGTACCGAAGATTATTGTTAACATATAGCACCACACCACCTGTATGCCTACTTGTACTGTCGCAGCGCGGCAGAGTATAATTGGGAAGATTTTAATCAGTATTTTCAACTTCATTAGTTAAATGCGTTTCAGAAAATGCAGCAATTTCAAAATTGTTATTGTTCACCAAAAATTCAATTTCATTAAAATTGTTTATAAGACCTTGAACATTAGAATACCAATACATCAATTGGTTTAGTTGCTAATGTTGGGTCCTTTCTTTCATCACTTTTAGTTTTCGAAGAAATACTGGACAGTTTTTGTCATTAGCCAAGTGGTCACACTTTACATTCATACTTAGAGCTTGGTTTAATTCTGTGCAATTTATACACTTGGGTTCATAGGTTGTACAATCCTTAATGGAATGATCTCCACCACATTTCGTACATGCAATTTTATTTTTACAGACACTTGACTTGTGATTAAATCCTTGACAGTTGATGCACCGTGAGATGTTAAAGTATTCCCTAACTGGGCATCTAACCCACCCAACTTTCAGAAATTCTAATTGCATTATTTTATTGAAACTCACACTATCCACTTCAATAACAGCGTTCAAGTTCCTCCATCTGTTTTTGTTTTTAAACATGTGGGTCAATGTAATGTTACACTCATTTAATTCGCAATTTTGTTTTTTTATTTTATTTACAATTTGGTCCTTTACTTCATCATCTTCTAGATTCATAATACATATTTTTGGTTTATTTTTGGCAGGCACAACTACTTTATATTCATCTTTGAATTTTGATTAAATTTCATTTAGTTTTTCGGACGTGACTTTAACACCACATTTAATTGCTACGCAACCATCATTTTTATTCACCAAATTGTTTGTTAGTTGGGTCTATTTTCTCTTTAATTTGTTTTCGGGTTTCATTTGACTCTTGCTTGTTTTTGGGATAAAGAAGAACAGCGGACTCATTATTCTTTAAAATGTCAGAATATAGACCCCTTTTTTGTTTTGATCTGCTACGTCATCGCTGCTCTTTTTTATTTCATGTGTTAGTGCACTGATTGACTTAGAAATATTTTGGACACTTTCTTTTAATTGTTCATCAGTTTTGTTATCGTTGTGTTTCAATATTTGTTCATTAACCTCTGTTATCGATTCGGAGGCTATTGTTACGGAGGTTATTTTACTGACACCATCACTTATTTGATCACTTTGCTTCATGAATGATTCATTAAACACACTTATTTTGCTTATTGCTTGTTCACTTGAAGATAGTGAAGATAGCTTTCAAAAGATTTTTTATTTCAGCTTCTTTTTGGTTAAAACTTTCCTCAAACTCTGTTTTGCATTTACTTAAATAGTTAGTTTTTTTCCACCGTTTCATGCATTTCTCTCACAACAGCACCGACATTTTTTTATGTACATCATGCAGTCGTCACATATGTACCGCACTCTCTCACACGAAGCAAATATATTACTTGTATAGTTGTCCAGGCCGCTACTTTTAGCAGCATCATGGACCAGATCAGAATGGGATAGTAGGATCCAAAGGTTAAATAGTGGTAACCAAAAGGGCAATACTGTGCTTCCAACTACGCCAAAATCAGCAGTTTCAATATAAGTATACCCACTAAATACGCATGGATATTTTTGAATCGTCCTGGCGGGACACTGAAAGATGGAAACTTACGCATCACTGAGTGGACCGTAAAGCATGAAAAGAAGCATATAATCTATGATAAGCCTTTTAGTAAAAATATTGCTAAGCCACCTTCCAGAATTCTTCAAAAAACACTCCGCTGATTCTAACTGGACCTTTAAAACCAACATTTTTCCTGCTTTCTCTCCCTACAGATCTCAACCTTCATATCAGCCTGCCATTTCCAAAATGTCGGTTCCGAAAAATTCCTCTAATATAGTGTTGGAATACACAAGCGAGTTTCATTTAATCTGCCACCCTCAACAAGTTCTACCCCAAGCCAGAATACTTCAGAAAAATTAGCCTCTTTCACAACTAATTACCCGAACTTTATCCGCTCCCATGTTTTAAATCTCCCAAAGTCTAAGTCTGTCATATCAAAAAACCTCTGAACATAAAAGCCGCAACCTTTTCTCCAAACAGAGAATCTATTCACCATTAGCTGTTACCGCTACCACAACACCATCTTACGCTAATGTAACTAGCAACTTTTCTGGATCCTCTTTTACCGCCTACAGACAAATTAACAAAAAATTTTGCGGAAACAAGCACTGAAGGCTGATTTGTTATGTCTCGTCTAAGAGACCGTAGGTTAAGTGAATATGTACTCTTATACTTTGCATATTTGCACGATAAATCCGACTCGATATGCATTGATGGATCGAAAAAACAAGCGTCAGAGTAGAGATACAGCAAGAAGGACTTCCAACTAATCCAACTGAACTTAAGAGAATCTTCATTCGTTTTCACGAAAGCTTCATCTTCTCCACTAACAACACTTCTCAAGTAATACCCAAAGATCCATGACAAGCTGCATCCTCAGTTAATTCTCTTAAAATATTTTATCACAATTGTGATGGTATGCGTGGCAAATTCAATGAAAATTTTTGTTGACGCAAAATCTTGCCACTTTAATGTGTTAGTTTTCACGGAAACCTGGTTAACCGATTCTTTCAGAAACGAAGAAATTCGTGATTGCAATTCGATAGTTAATCGTAATGATCGAGATTATTCCCACTCATGCCATTCCCGTGGTAGTGGTGTTTTAATCGGAACACAATTCTCTTTCAAGTCAGATAGTAGATACCACCTCTAACAAAAAATATGAATACCGAATAATCCAAATTTGTTCACACAATAATCAATGTATTTATGTTGGTATTATCTATATTCCTTCCAATTCTATCGAAACTGCTTAAGCGGATAATATGAGACCATTTCATCATTAACCACTATCTTGAATGAAGAAGATAAAGTTATTATCGATACGTTATTTGGCGATATTAACCGCCCAAATATTTCCTTTGTCAATGTTGAAAATGACAACTATCTTCTTCCGGTTAACCTCTCCACCTCAATACATTTTACTATACTCAATACCTTTTATGGCAATGACTTCCAACAAATAAATAGGACTCTGAACACGTGTTCTCTAACAGTCTTCATTACACAGTCTTAACTACGGAACTGTCCGACGCCAGTATAACATTTACCCACTCATTTAATAACTCAATTGTATATGATTTTCTTAAAGTAGATTACGACAGAATTAAAATAAGTCTTTATACTTTTGACTGGAGTGATCTTTTAGTATTGGAACTTGATAGTTCAGTTTTAATTTTATATCAGCGTGTTCTCACAATAATTGATAGACGTGTCCCAAAAATAAAGAATAAAAATAAACGCTTGGAATCATAGTTACATCAGAATCTTAGGCATCTAGACAAGAAATAAATTGTTCAAAAATATCAATACCTCAACAATGTAAGCGGAAAGTGAAAACAAGTTATGAGGAGTTGACCAAAGAGTTTTTTATTAAGTCAAAAGAAGCTTATCAACTTTATATGAAATTTTATATATTGGTGAGAAAATTGTTGAAGAACCCAAAAACTTTTTTGACTACGTCAATTTTTTTTTATTCGATTTCATTATTAACTCCAATTTAAATATATGCAACAAGGGAAATACACCTACTTTCACTTTTCCAAGTACTGATAACTTCACAGGCTGGAGTAAAGTCTTGGACATTACACTAATATCTGAAAACGAGTCTCTAAAAGTAGTCAATTGGAGAGTTTAGAGCAAAAGTTCCTTCTCGGATCACAGCTTGATCCTCTTCAATTTGAACTTGGAAATAGAGACCCCCCCTCTTCCATTTCGTAATCCGAAACGTACTGACTGGGCTAAATTTGCCAGGATGGCTCAAGACGCGAAATAGCATTCTTGGCAGGAGTATACCCAGTCAATCGATAATATCAAAGAATCGGTGAGGCTAAGCAGAATTCTGTCCAAAGAGAGCACCAGCCCATCTTTCATTAGGAAAGAAGATGGTACGTGGACAGAATCTTCCAATGAACCACTAAAACACCTACACAACACGCACTTACCCGGCTGCAGAAGCAGCTGCAATGAGACCTTAGGTTTAAAATCACCCGCGGCCACTGCTGCGGTTCCTACAGTCTCCTTTATCTCAATGAAAATGGTTATAAAGGTCTTAAACAGCTTCTCTTCATACAAATCTCCAGGCCCCGACTGCCAATAATGTTGCAGAAACTACAAGATGTAGTTGCACCTCTCCTACTTTCTATCTTCACAATTTGCCTCCGCCTTAACTACACTTCAAGGAGCAGGAGAAGAGTTAATCCACGGTGATCCCGAAGATTACAAGTCCGACGGTGCTGGCTGGCAACAAGGAGTCAAAGTCGTCGGATGTGAATTGAAGAAATCCCTGGAGTTCCTGACCAAAACCATCGCCGACATTGGTGAAATTTGGAAGGGAGCTTTACGAAAGGTGATCTCAAAATCCACGCTTCCGCTCCGCCCCAGGGTCTCGGTATGGATACCACCTCCTGCTTCGCATGAGGATGTATCCATCCAGAAACTTTTAAATAAAGACGCCAGAATTCAAGAGTATAAGCTGGTCAGGTCGCAGAAAAGTTACGGCAGCGAAGCGAAAATTATTTTCTTCTGTTCTATGTGGACGCTGCCTCTGTACTGGCTAAAGGAGCAGTCGGAAATGCTAAGATTCGGCCTCGGAACCATTAAGGTGAAGGAAGCTGCAAGTGGTGCAAATCAACTTGCACCACTGTAAGGCAACAACCGACAAATTGATGCTGTGCATGTCCGAGGAGAATGTAGTTATGGCCCTCATCCAGGAACCCTGGATCACCTGTTTCACTCTACAAATGAAGGTAAGATTAGGAGCTATATACTTGCGAAAAATCCATTAACATTTTTTTTTTCTAGATTCAGCAACGGTGACGTAGTGGCAACCAGCGTGGAAACCAGATCAGCAAAACTGATCCTCTGTTCCGCATATATGCCCTATGAAGAGGCGAACCCACCAGTGCAAACAAATCCGCGAGTTGGCAGAGCACGCTAACACAAGCAGGGTATTCCTGGTCATCGGTTGTGACGCAAACGCCCACCACTCGCAATGGGGCAGCACGAACATCAACAAAAGGGGTGAGTCTATTTTTTAATTTCTCCTTACCACAGACCTTATTCTATGTAATAGAATGGGCAATAGGCCAACATTTTAGAATAGAGTCAGGGAAGAGATAATTGATCTAACATTAGCGAGCAATGCAGAACAGGCTTTAGTCGATAAATGGGAGGCGTCACAAAAGGAATCGTTTTCCGATCACTTTAGGATCCTCTTTACCATCGACCACGATCCTCACATAAGGAAACGATTTAGGAACCCATTAAAAACCAACTGGTAGAGGTATTCAGTCTGGAACAGCAGAAATATTGCAGACCTAGACACAGAATATCTCCCAAACGACGAATCCATTGATAATGCAGTCGAGTTTATAACGGGAAAAATTAACCAGGATTTTAAGAAGTTCTGCCCAAAGTCTCGAAACCTACAATTGCGAGTTGGTGAACCAGTGACCTCAAAAAGAGGCGATCAGAGGTCAGAACATCTAGCTAAGCGAACATCTAGGACAAATTTCTGCGAGTCCATTGAGGGGATACCAGTGAAGCCACCAGACTTCAAAAGACGCTATCCAAAGACCCATCGGTCCCGGGATACTTAAGAGATCCGACGGATCCTGCACAGAATATAACCAAGAAACGCTTTTGCTACTCATGGAAACTCATTTCCCAGGTTGCAAAGAAACGGAGCAAAATGGAGCTAACACCAACCTGGAAACAACCTTACAGGAGCTCACCAACATTATTACAAGGTCAACTGTAGAATAGTCCATTGGATCTTTCAAGCCCTACAAATCTGAAGAGACTGATGGAATCCTGCCAGCCATGACATTCGGAGACAGGATATGTTCCAAAAATTTGGAGAGAAGTTCGAGTTGTTTTCATATCTAAAGCTGGGAAACCGATACACTCAGCGCCAAAGGATTACAGGCCTATTAGTCTCTCGTCGTTCATGAAAATACTGGGGAGAATACTAGATCTCCACATTAGAGAATCCTTGAACGATACTAATACTTGCAGTGTGCAACATTCCTACCTTAAAGGTAAATCAGTGGAAACGGTACTGCATGAGGTGGTTTCAGTCATAAAAGGAACCCGTCATCACAAAGAATATACTTTAGCAACTTTTTTTGATATCGAAGGCGCATTCAACAATGTGAATACAGATTCCATAAAGAATGCTCTAGTAGACAAAGGAGTCAACAGTTAAATAAAAGAATTTATAAAATGCTCAACAGTAGACGTATAAGTTCACAAAAACGAATGAGCGTGGTGAGGAAAGAGGTCATAAGAGGCACACCGCAGGAAGGAGTCATATCCCCCTGCTATGGCGGATTGCGGTTGACAAAATTATCACTGCACTCAAAACTGGTGGCACAAAGTGGCCAATGTCGTCGCCGTTCTAATATGCGGGTAATACCTGCAAACAGTTAGCGAACTAATGACTGGGGCATTGAACAAGCTATCGCCGTGGGCAGAGTCGAATGGACTTGGTGTAAGCCCAACCAAGACCGAACTCGTTCTATTCACAAGAAGGAAAATAGAAAGTTTCAAATTACCGAAACTGAACGCAGTAACTCTGAAGCTTTCCACGAAAGCTAAATACCTTGGAATTATCCTTGATAACAAGCTGGGCTGGAAAAGCAACACATAAGAAAGAAGGAAAAAAAGCACTATGCACTCTTTACGCATGTCAGAGAGTCTTTGGCAGGAAATTGGGACTAGGACCGCACATAATCTACTGGATGTATACAGCGATCGTGAGACTCATTCTTACCTACGACTTTCTTGTATGGTGGACGATAGCGCACAAAAAGGGCTACCTAAACTCCCTAACAGGAGTCCAAAGGTTAGCATGCATAAGAGTAACAGGAGCCATGAGCTCAACGCCTAAGGCGGGTCTGGAAATGATGCTAAATCTTCTCCCCATAGAAGAGGTCCTTAAGTGTTTGGCGAACAAAAGCGAGATTCGCCTCAACGAATCACAAACCTGGAGGAACAACACTTTCGGACATGCATCTATTCTGAATCTCATTGGAACCAAGGAATCAAAAAGAATAACCGACTATATCATACCCAGTGTGAGATTCGGCACAGAACACACCACATCCATCCCCAGCAGACAAGAATGGGAAGAAACGTCCGTAGAATTCAACGGCAATCTCCAATTATATACTGATGGTTCCAAAATTAAAAACGAATCTGGATCAGGTGTATACTGTGAAACGCTACAAATCAAAGAGTTCTACAAACTCCCCGACTACTGTAGCATTTTTCAGGCAGAAATATATGCTATTGAAAAAGCTGCACAGGCCATTCATAGGAAAAATCTTACCCCCACAAGGGTAGTAATTTTTGTGGATAGCCAAGTGGCCACCAAAGCGCTGAATAGTAAAATGACGAAGGCTCGAACGGTACATAATTATAAACTGGCACTGAACAGTATCTGCAATACCCACAATGTCACCCTTTGCTGGGTTCCCGGACATAACAATATCGAAGGGAACGACGCCGCGGATGAACTGGCTAAGAGTGGAGTTTTATGGAGCAAGTACAAACAGAGCTAATACAGATCTGTGCATTCCAATAGGCGTCGTCAAAAGAAATATAGACCTTAAAGCCAGAGATATTGCTAACACTAACTGGGCCTCCAGAGGTGACTGCAACATATCTCGAAGGCTCCGGCCGGAGCTAAATGAAAAGAAAACCGAAAGCCTTCTGCTTTTGGCCAAACGAGAAATCCGGATTCTTGTTGGAGTTCTAACAGGTCAATAACTCTATGGATATCATCCAAAGTAAATATAACAAACACAAAGTCACTTAATTTAGTCCTTTATTAATTATTTACAATTTTTACAATTACAACACGTCATTTCAAAACCGATTGATTACGAGTAGCGGCCACGGGTTCACAAAGACGACTAGTTTATTAAAATTCTCTTTATGGTAACATGGACCATAGTCCATGCCACCATAAGGCATTAAATATGTATTGCAGCGCACAATACACGGTAGCCGCGGCGCACATAGTCAGCACCAACAACACGAATTTATTCACGTCCATGGTTATACTTTTTCGCCAATGGAAGCGATCATTCTTTTTATTGGCCCGTCTTATTATCAGCGCTAACAATAAGACGGGCGTACGACGGAGCGGGGATGGTTGGTGCAATTAATCCAGTCATCGTACTGGCTATCTATTCGTCTGTGTGTTGGTTAGCTACTCCAACACACAAACTACAGCGCGAAATAAATGACACTTATGTGTGCGTCGTTTATTTAAATTATGTGCGATCCCACACAAGCACATGATCACCAACCACCGCTGCCACTGATCGTTGACTCGCCCCGCGGTCTCATCGTCGCGATCGACAAGCATGACATACCGTCAGTATAACAAAGCGACGCTCAGCTTGGGCGTTCAAGCCTTGAGTTACAAACTAACAATGTTTATCTTAACGGCTCAAATAACCACTGTGGCGATAATGGCAGCAACAATGTACAAAGTTTACATTGCGATTAATATTAAGAGCTGCAGTGTTCACAGCAGCAACAAAGTTGCGCGTGGCTAGGAATTCGCTTGGGTCATCACTTGAGTGACGAACCAAACTAAGCTAACCCAATTACGTTATCAGCAAGGGTGCTGTATTACGACAAAGTGTCGCCAAAGTCTAGCGGAGCCGAAACACGATTACCAGGAATTTGCGAACTAATGTGAACCCGCGTACGTAGGGGAGGACGGTACAAAGGGTACCGCCACAACACTCCCCCCATAGTGTTTCGCGAAAATCTAATAGAATCAATTTCTATGAATTAAACTAGACGTTAGATAATTTTCAATTAAAAAAATACATTTGAATTTTACAATATATAATGAAAAAATTTTTTTTGCATAAAGAAAAATTTTTAATACAGCTTGCCTGGAGCTCTTACTCTTCTACCACTCCTTGTAAAGACCGGCGCTGGTGGCTGTAGTGATGAATTTGCAATGGGATTATTCGCTTGGTGCGCACGTCTTGCGTGATCGTAACATTTTCCCTCGAGGTCCAACGGTGGGTCGGAAAAAGTCACGACCTTCCTCTTTGGGTTCATATGACTGCTTGGCTTTGGACGTATTTTAGATGTCGCGACGTCCAGCGGCGGGCCGGTAAAAGTTGACACGGCCGACTTTGTAAAGTTTTTTAGTATGCTGGGTCTCGTGATGTCCCTCGGTGGACCGGTAAAAGTTGACACAGTCTTGTTGATACTGGTAGCCGAAGGAAAACACGAAGGGGCTACGTTCGTTGCTTGCTTTGCCGCTTCGACGTCGGCTTTTACCAAGAAAGCAGCCTTCAGCCTGTCTACTGAAAGCTTGTGCTGCTTTCCTTTGATGATGATTGTGAAATACTTATCGAATTTTTCCAAGATCTCGTATGGTCCATCATAATTTGGCTGCAAGGACAAACGGTGGTTGTTACCCGAAGTCCCTTGTCCTGACGCACGATGTTGAGAGGATCGGTAGGTATCCAGTCTAACCTTTGACCTAAACCTCGGAGGCACTTCTCGCTGGAAACCTCTTCCATTTTCATACCATATTTCGTCGTCATCGTCGGAGGCTAGCTCGGCTGGGAGTGGATTGCCGTAGTTGCGATGTGTACTACGACGTCGCCCTTGGTTTTTTGGGTGTTTCTTGTTGTATAAAGCGTCTTCTAGACGATTAATGCGCTTTTCTAATTGTTCCGCATGCACACGCTCTGCTTCGTTTGGCAATGGTGAGGCTGCATCAACGCTGGCGACGCCACGGGAGCCTGCTAAAGTCTCCATAATTTTATCTGCCAAGGCGGCCCGTTGCGGTAATTCTACAACTACTGTTTGCAGCATGCCCTGGACCATGGCTGGCAAGCGCGCCGTCCACAAACTCTCGAGCATTTTTTCTGGCAAGTTTTCTCCGCCTAGCTCGCGCATTTCCGTCAGTAACTGTGACGGGCGTAAGTCTCCAAGCTCTTTTTCCGATAAGAGTTGGCGTAATTTTTCCTGCTCAGTAGCACTGAATATCTCCAGCAGGTTAGCCTTCAGTAGCGGGTAGCGATTCTTGGACGGCGGCTTCCTCACGATTTCACTCACCTGTCTTAATACTGCCTTTTCTAAGGCCCCGACCACGGTATAGAAACGAATGTGGTCACTCGACACCTTCATCTTCGAAAACTGAGCTTCCAGCTGCAGGAACCATAAATCTGGCGAGTCGTGCCAGAACTGTGGTGTTTTTATTACTGATACGCCGCTTATTTCTGCCTCTTTGTCCATTGGCGAATCCTTATTTTCTTCAACGACAACTTCCACCGGAGTTGCCGTGCCACCTTCGGCACCCTCCTCATCTGAGAGGGTGTGATCGTGCACTATTAACTGTTTTCCCGACTCAGTCATTTCACTACTTTTTATATTATTACTTTTAATTTATTTTTATTCACAATATCTTTAAAGTTTTTATTTTCAATATTTTTAAAGTTTTTATTTTCAATATTTTTAAAGTTTTTATTTTCAATATTTTAAAAGTTTTTATTTTCACTATTTAATTTGTTTAGGTCGCGTTTCGCGACGTCGGGGTCACCAATATGGATATCATCCAAAGTAAATATAACAAACACAAAGTCACTTAATTTAGTCCTTTATTAATTATTTACAATTTTTACAATTACAACACGTCATTTCAAAACCGATTGATTACGAGTAGCGGCCACGGGTTCACAAAGACGACTAGTTTATTAAAATTCTCTTTATGGTAACATGGACCATAGTCCATGCCACCATAAGGCATTAAATATGTATTGCAGCGCACAATACACGGTAGCCGCGGCGCACATAGTCAGCACCAACAACACGAATTTATTCACGTCCATGGTTATACTTTTTCGCCAATGGAAGCGATCATTCTTTTTATTGGCCCGTCTTATTATCAGCGCTAACAATAAGACGGGCGTACGACGGAGCGGGGATGGTTGGTGCAATTAATCCAGTCATCGTACTGGCTATCTATTCGTCTGTGTGTTGGTTAGCTACTCCAACACACAAACTACAGCGCGAAATAAATGACACTTATGTGTGCGTCGTTTATTTAAATTATGTGCGATCCCACACAAGCACATGATCACCAACCACCGCTGCCACTGATCGTTGACTCGCCCCGCGGTCTCATCGTCGCGATCGACAAGCATGACATACCGTCAGTATAACAAAGCGACGCTCAGCTTGGGCGTTCAAGCCTTGAGTTACAAACTAACAATGTTTATCTTAACGGCTCAAATAACCACTGTGGCGATAATGGCAGCAACAATGTACAAAGTTTACATTGCGATTAATATTAAGAGCTGCAGTGTTCACAGCAGCAACAAAGTTGCGCGTGGCTAGGAATTCGCTTGGGTCATCACTTGAGTGACGAACCAAACTAAGCTAACCCAATTACGTTATCAGCAAGGGTGCTGTATTACGACAAAGTGTCGCCAAAGTCTAGCGGAGCCGAAACACGATTACCAGGAATTTGCGAACTAATGTGAACCCGCGTACGTAGGGGAGGACGGTACAAAGGGTACCGCCACAACTCTAACAACAACTCACCTTCTATACGAATGTCCAAGTCTACAGAACCATCGACTCCGATATATGGGGAACAGATTTTCAAAGACCTGGAAGATTTAGCGAACACACCACTGCTAAACATCTGGAGGTTCATAAAAAGCACAGGCTGGTTTGAGGAATAACCGATATAATGGCTAACATGGTACCACAAAAAAATAAAAAGGTACTCGTAATGGACCTATAGGCCACCGCGAAAGCGCCGGTAATGGTGCACGACCCTATTTACCTAACCTAACCTATACCCAAAGCTGAGAAGCGAGGTCATGAATCAGCCAAGGATTTCAGACCAATAAGCCTCACATTATTCGTACTGAAAACCCTGGAACGTATACTGGAAATTTATCTTAGGGACGTTCTCAAGACCTCAAGGGAAGATCCACAGATACCGCCTTTCACGAGGTTATCACTACTATTGAAAGATCCATCATCTTTAAACAATATACTCTTGCGACTTTTTTAGACATAGAAGGGCCATTTAACAATATACACACACCCTGATTCAACAGGGAATCTTTGATTCCCTGACCAACCTTGGTGTGTAAACAGAATGCTCAGTAACAGAATAATCCTATTTATTTTAACTTGAAAACTTTCTGTAAAGATGTTACAACAAAATAAACAATTCCGTACATGAAAATTCATTTATTTCTGAATTTTAATATATTTCGTGCCTATTTGTTTGTTTTTCGTGGCATTTTTAGTGCCTATTTCGAGCCTAACACTTTTTTCTTGCCTATCTTAATCTTATCTAGTCATTATTATGATTGCTTAAAAAAGTATGACTGCAGATAAAAATTGCAGACTTCAAACGACAGGGATGGATGCAATTAATTCCGGACGAGTTAATAATTGTTAAAAAACATTTTGAGATGTATGTTTTAGCTTTGTTTTCAACAGTCACAGTTATCCTCTTTAAAAAATAACGAGAAACTTAAAAGCCCTGACAATTATTCTTAGAATGTGTGAAATCAATTTCAAAGCGTGAATACATATTTATAAATATAACAAGATGAATTAATAAGTGCTTTTATAACCAAAACTATTCATCATTACCTTGTCATGCGCCACTCCGTCATCAGCGAGATATACTCTTCTTTGTTCTCTTCGGTGACGCGCTCCTTCTCGCCCTCCTCCTTAAGCTCATGATGTATTATCTGTCCCAGCACCTCAAAGTCCACACTAAACCATAATTCAAGTCCACACTCATCGATATTATTGTCACGCACCCATATCAATGAATTATAGAACTCTGGATCGATGGTCTCAATGTCTTTAATGGTAAGTTTCTTATTTAGCATGCGCTTGTAGAAGGGCATTGTAAAGCCAGAGTAAATAAACCGGCCGTGGTAGAGGGCCATGGCAATAAAACGACCAATAAACTTGAAATATTGCAAGTGGTCGGGATTCACATACGAGGCAGGATTTATTTGTAGGCTGTAGTTATTCTTATTTGCATACTCGAAGAGGCAATACATCGGATTTAGCACCTCATGCGAGAGAAGGAAAAACCATTCGCGTGATACGCCACCATAGTCTAGACCTTCTTCGCCGCGGAATATTATATACAGACGGCGACGTAATTCGTAAGCAGGCAAACGCATGATCTGATGATAGGAATCCTCGAAGAGAGTTTGACGCGTAACGGTGATTTTGATGTGCGATGGCAAGGCATTGCTCTGGCACAAATAACGGAATTGTGACAATTTCCAACGGAATGAACGCTCATAAGCACGTGGTACGCCATAGACGCCTTTGGCACCTTTAGGCGCACCCGGACGTGGATCTTCAAAAGTGGTGCGGCGAGTATTGTGATCGACAAAGAATCGTTCACCGGTGGCGGTATAGCGTATTTCCCAACCTGGAGGCAGTGCGCCTTCATTGATAAGACTCACCTCTTGACCTGTACGGACAACATTAGTAAAAAAATATATTTTTACTCAGAATTGTATTAACCTTGTGTTCTTGGATCCTCCCATTGAGTGGTGCGATTTTTGTGGTTGACAAAGTAGGCACGGTTATCGGATTGCACCTTCTTTTCCCAGCCATCAGGAAGCGGACCCAGCTGATCCTCATCGTCTTGCGTTACGGGTGCCGTAACAGCTGTTGGCTGTTGCTGCTGCTGGGAGTAGAGGAACCTTTGATTGCCCTGAGCCACAACATGTGCACGCTGTCCCTGCCAATGTTGGAAGTGCATGAGACGCTCGCTGTTGGGCCGTTGCCAGGTAGTAGTGCGTGTGTTGTGATCCACATAGTAGACGCGTCCGTGTGGATCCTTACGTATTTCCCAGCCGGCTGGCAATGGTGTCGGTTTCTCCCAGTAGGTCGAGCGTGTATTGTGATCGACATAATAACGGCGACCATATTGATCGAAGCGTATCTCCCAACCAGCTGGCAAGGGTTCGTCATCAGCTTGAGCAGCCTGCAAAATAAATAAAATTATTTTATATAAAATATTGCTTTACAATCAGTGATAGTATCTATCTGACTCACCTGCAGCTGCTGATCCGCCACATTGGATACGGGCAATGCATTCGCTGAACCCTGCGGCTCGTTCATCATGGCATTTTCTAGAGGCATGGACTGTGGACCACTGGTTCCATTTGTATACATTTGCCGCATTGAACCAGCACCAGCGGCACCAGTCATGTAGGGCTGCGCATGCATTTGTTGTTGTTGCGACACAATCTGCTGCTGTGTCTGTTGTTGTTGTTGTTCCCAGACAGGACCCACTGTAGCACGTCGCACTGCACCAGTTTGTGCCCCACCATTGGGTACAGGTGAACGTGAGCCGCCCGCCATCATTGCACCAGCCAGTGTTCCATTTTCATTGAGAGTGTTCATGCTGCGTAAACGCATGCGTGCACGCACTCCGCCAAAGATTGTGCAGCCATTTGAATCGCTTGTTGTGGCTGGATTTAAGGAATTGACGAAACCGGTCAGATCAGAGTCAACCGCACCATTGCCATTCTGTACAACCAATTTAGACATATCCAGTTTGAGTCCATTTAATATGGCAACCAATTCGCCACTCTTTGTCTTGCGATTATCCGACTTTGAGGTAACCAAGAGATCCATGCTGACCTCGAGGAATTCACAGCGTCCATTGTAATGCTTAAGTATTTGCGCCAAATTAACAGATATTTCACCGAGCATGGCATCTTTACGGAAACTTGAATGATCCAGTACTTTGAAGTGTAGTGTTGAGTTGGGCGTAATCTAGATGGAAGAAACACAATTAATTGCAAGTTTAAATTCTCTGGAAGCTACACAAAAACATTGGTAAGGTGTTTTGTTTTATTAGAATGCACCTGAAGAATACTAAACACAAACGTCATATGGACAAGCAATTTGACACAAAATAGCTATCAAAACAACCCAGTTGAAAAAGGGACCTCGTATTGGATCACACTTTTATATATACATATATATATATGGAATCTACTCTCTAACGGTGAGCTTCCAGCTTTTCTTGCGAAAAAATTGATTGTGAAATCGTGGTCTTACTTGAAGTAAATAAAGAATGTTAAAATAGATAAAAAAACAATTTTAAAACGTCAATATTATTAAACTCAATCTGATTTTACACATATACTTTTATAACTTTTATAAGATATTTGGCTTAAATTTAAAAATTTTTTATACATTAATGAGCTCAATTATGACTTTCGTAAAGCAGACTGTCACACGCACCAACAGTGCTGCCAGTTTAGCTGCTTTATAGCTTGATTCAGTTTATTTTTTTCGAAAATTGTGTCTTGGCTTTTTTTCTTTTAAAGCTTAGCTATTTTTAGCTACTATCTTTTTTCGTTAATAGAGGGCAATATTAAACTATATTTAAAAATTTAAAAAAAGTTATCAAAAATACCTTTATTCAATTTAATATACATCAAATTTTATCAATTTTCTTAAATTTTGTGTATATAAAAATGAATAAAGATAGTTTTTAATAATTTTTTATGCAGCAATACGTTGCATTTACAAATCAATAAATACGATTGATAAACTGATTACATAATCTGATAAACTGATTAAATATAGCAGTTGTATTTTTTTTAACTATTTTCTTTTTTTAGCTTAAACAAAAATTGTTAGCTTTTTTTAGCAACACTGCTCACGATATAAATAACGCTTTTTCTTACGCTGTTTCTCATTCTCTTTGTGCATGTCCCTCGTTCCTTTTACCACCGAATTCATCCAGCATATGCTGTCGTCCGTGCTGCTTGCTACGGGCAGGCAGAACGTCCGTACGGGCGACTTTGAACACACCTACTTTAAATCATCCACAAAGAAATGGTCAGGGAAAATGCTTTGCGGACATCAATAAAAACAAACAAAAGTAACCTATTAATATATTCATAGTAATATCGTTCAACCGAAATTCTTCAGAAGTGCAATGTTGTTTCGTTTGTCTTTCCTCACAAGGCGTTGGAAAGCTTTAACATTTACATACGAATCAACATGGAATACAGCTTTCTTTGGTGCTTGTTTATCACATAAGCAAGATGTGAAACCATTCTGCACGTCAATCAGATTCCCGGTTATAAAAAAATATCAATCTTTATCAAAACTTTACCAAACTGTTCACTGCACACCTAATTCAGAAGCTAATTACTTGATTAATACATGACTGGACTGGACCTATATGGACTCCGTATTAGATTCGCATTAGATATTTCTTAAAACACACTCTTTCCTACATTTGAACATTGTTTAAAAGTATATTGATTGCACTAATTACTTAGTCCTTTGCGGTTTGGCAGTTTTTGTGTGGTTATTGAGATTCTAATGAGGCATAAAAAACAACACCTTTTTTTCTATCAAAATATAAATACACTTTGTGGATATCTTTCCCATGCGACCTCAAAATATTAAGTTTCTGGGTGCAACCTTTTAGGTGGTTGTCACAAAAACAAAAAGTCAAGACAGAAATTGTTTGTGGAGGTGATTTATTGATTACTTTAGATTCAAGATCAACTTAATGTGTTACAACAATAACAACAGCACCCACCACCTACCCAATTACACTTACCAAAACTGTAAACTCCTCATTCCATTTGGGCAAATAGCTATTCTTGACCACATCGGTTTTGCGTTTACTTTTATTATCGATTTGCAGTTCAACATATGGATTGGGTTTCAGAAAGCCAGTATTGCGTAGCGAGGCTTCTTCAACTGTAAATGGGTAAAAAGAAAAACAATGTTAGCAAAATAAAGAAATTCAAATCGACGGACATATTTACTTAAATACCATTGCCTTTTAGCCACTTTAGTTGAAAAAACAATAATTAATTTAAATCAATATAAGGCGGAATAAAGTAAAAAGGGCGACTTGTATTCAAAACTGTGCAGCAATGTTTTTTAAGACATATGCGAAAATTCTCATGAATTTTTTTGAAGGACAACCAACAATGAACGTGTTGGAATTGTGCTTCGATAGTTAGACTCACTTGTTACACTCAGCTGATGATAGCCTTGATTGTTTGCATGAAGTGTGCCACTGACGGCAGCAGCTCCGCCTGTTGCTGCTATTGTATTAGTCGTTGTTGCTGCTGTCGATGTATTGTAGTCAGCTGCAGCAGCAGAATTGCCACCGCCGGAAGCTGTTGACAGCAGCATATTTCCGTCCGCCATGTCACTCAAATTTGCTGACGCTTTTCAAAGCCGTCTATTAGACTGCTGAAAAAATTTTCTGATGCTTTTGTGTTTATTAATTCTTGTCTTGCTTTAAAACTTTTGTGATTTAGTGATGTCAAAACTGCAATGAAAAAATAAATATTTGTTTTAAAATACTATTTAGTGCTATACTACATAATAAGCAAAAAATAAATAATTTCTTTGTACTACAGACTGATAGATTAACATGCTGGCAACAATGATAAGGTCGCCGAAAAAAAAACCCAGCCCGTAATAGTAATAAAATTTACCAGTACATCCAGGCAAATTATTGTGTGGTACTCGCTTGTTTAACGTATTATTTATGTATGTGTCTAAAGAAAAAGAAATTTAATTACTGATAAGATTTGCTATCATGTTTTGGCAATAGACCTTAAACTGTTTTACTTGCTCTGCTGGCTTTTTAATGCATTTGAAATTATTTCATTTAAAGCAGGGGTTTGACAACAACTCGATAACTTACATAAACAAATTAATATAATTCCCAGCACATGACTCACATCAGAATCGTCATTCTTGATATATTTTATAATTAGCACTGCAATTAAAACACTGCGTGAACTTTGTATTGACAACATTAGCATCAAAATCAACGATAAAAATCTTTATTAGAAAACAATAAGAAAAATAATTATTCTATCACACGTTATCTACACAGTAGGATTAAAACTACAAATTTTTTTTTAGTTTGAAATGTGAACACAGATTCGCACTACACTACACTACACTACACTACACTACATTTCCAAATGTAATTCAGAATAGATCAATTGAAATTCGGAAAAGATCAACTAAAATTCGTTCTGAACTACAATTGGAAATGGATTCAACTCTTTAGATTCTTCAATCTCAAAAAAACCAGACCTACCACGATCAATGTCAATAAACATATTTTTTCACTGAATTCCAACAACGTTAACAATTTATTATTTTTATTATTTTTACATGAATTATCATACCATTTCAGTCATAGAAAGGACTTTGACCGAGCTTCTTTTGATCAATTGTTTTGTGCGTGTTATTAAATGATTGAACACAAATGATCGAGAACTGGACCTACGAGTTTAAGACTGACTCCGAACGGCTTATATTCTCAAGAAGCTTTACATGGCAGTTTTTACTCTCTGAGGTTTGCCATTGTCTGCAGAGAGTTGACGACCGAGCAGAAAAATGAATTCAATTGAAAAAAACATTCTGACTGATTTGGGATTGTACCAGGGTCGCGGTTCCTTAGCTTAGGGTCCACGCATTCTAAACTGTGGGTCTAAAATCGATGAAGGATGGCATGTTTGCAAAAATGGTTATTGTAGTGTCACAAAAAGTCTAGAGATTTAAAGCACGTAATTCCATATGATGCACTTGACCGATTTGGACACATTTAGGTTTGCTGGAAAGGTCATCTCTATGTTGCATGCGGTAAGCGCAATCGGAAGTTGCAAGAGGTAACCGGAGATTACACTAAACAATGCTATAATAGTATGGAAAAAAAAGACTATGTATTTGAAACAAGATTAGATTAGATCCAATTCTATCATAACCGGAAGTAAGAATTTAATTTTCGCTATGGTGTAAAATGTAGCTCGTATCGTTTATGACGGCCAATCACATATTCACTGTAGATAACTTACGTATAGTACAGTAAATCAGCGGCTGCTCTTTGGGACAGCCTAGGTTTTTTACATTTTTTCAATGGAAATGTAGCAAATCTTTTTTAAGTAGCAAAAAAGAATTATTAATATTAAAAAAGCATAATTTTTAGAGTAATCCGGATATTTTTACTATTCATATCCAACGTTTATTACAAAAAAGTGAATATATACGATATCCGAATAAATATTGTCTGCTAATCCGAAAATTTGGATTGTATATTCAATGTGTCCCACATCAACTAAGTTAAGTGAGCTGATTCTTGTCGGCATTAAATGCCATAACAATGAAGCCTGATAGATTGACCACAAAGCGTCATTATTTATTTGACAATTTTGAGTTTCAGAAATCAAAAATTCCACCACTCTGGTCAGGCAAAAATTAATTTTTAGTTACTAAACTACTAATATTACCAACTCACCCCAGCGTTACTCATATTTTTGTGGGAATTAATTTTGATATCAGCTACCTTTAAATTTGAATCAGAAGAATTAAGGCCCTGGCTTTGGTATATTCCAAGTATTAGAGTTGATTCGTCTCTTGTCGTTTCATCAGCAAGCTCGTGAAGTGCGGCCAGTCAGCAACAATTGTAATTGTCCATCTGCTGATGCGACTTTTACAGATATATATAGTACAGTTTTAACAAAATATATAATACAGTTTTTACAAGAAATGTGCTAATATAACTACAAAAAAAAGAAAGCATAACTGTTAAATAAATACACAAAATGTGTATTAAACAAAATAACTATTGATTTATGACAAAAGCTCTCAAGTTCGGTTTTTGAACGTTCGTTCCAGATACGAGTGTCTCGAATTTGGAATCCACTTCCAGTATTTTTAAAAAATTTTTCATCCTCAAGCGCTACTGCCAAAAAAAATACCTTGAGCACTTAATGAGCTCAAGTTTATCAAACTTAAAAATTGTTACGTCTAATTATTGCAATGATACCAGGTTCTTTTGATCTCAATTGTATTTTTAATAAAGTTATTATAAGGAATGTAACCAATGTATTTATAATTTTTTTTTTTAATAACATAGCACTTAATTAACTTGTAATCATATATGGCCTTAAAGGCTTGATTATAAAACTATGATTAAATAAAAAAAAAACCTACAATAAGAACTAGACATCTACACAAAAAGCTACCCAAGAGACACTCTCTGAACTTTGCGTCATAGCGTCATTCAATTCTTTCGTAATGAAACGCAATGAGTTTATGAAAAAGAGGAATGAAGTTCATTGAGAATGAGAATAGCGAATTCTTTGTTCTCCCTGTTCTCGCATCTTCCATGGATCGCACTCAGCAGAACCCACTACACATTGTTCATTGCTTGTGTGGAATGAGTGAAGGTTGTACTGAAAAATTATGGCACGGGTGAGGCATGTTGTGCCCGAGGGATGGGTGTGGTGGATGCATTCAAATGATTTGAATTATAGAAAGAACTCAAGAACATTGAATGAAATCTGGCATGAAATTGCATGGGCATACGCTTCATATTTTAGAACTTTAGAGTTAATTTTAAATGTTTTTTATTTTATATGATACTTTAATTTATATGTAAATAAATATATATGCATTAAGAGAAAAGAGATATTTAAATTTTTTTCAAAAAATACATTTAATGGCCCATTATCATAAGCAAAATAAGAGTCGACTCTAAATTTAGTCAACATATTTGACAACATATTGTATTAAAAAACTGTCAGAAATGCTTATACTAAATTTAGAGTCAACTATGACTTTGTTTATGATAATGGACCAATAAAAATAATATTAAATTAATTAAATGCCCAATATGACAACCAAACTAGTTAAGTTTCAAATTTTATGAGACATAATGTTTTATTGTTACTCAGAATCATTGAAATCATCTATACTTTTTTAAAAGAATATACTTTGTTTGAAAGATTTATTTAAGGTTTGTTGATTAAAATCTTAATAGCACAGGTCTTTTACACGCGTATACAGTATCCGACAAAACTATGCGTACCCGAAGATAATATTTCTCTTCTATGCTCATATACTTTTTTAAGTCTCCGAACTGTGAAACTTTTTGTTGTTGTATTCTTGGAACTATGTAAGTAACACACCACGCCACAAAATAAGTCCCGTTCGATTTCAATATTTTTGCTGTAGTGAATTATTTCTGATCAGTCACGCTCAACACGCGACAAAAGTATGCGTACTTTGAATTTAGAGAGTAACATGTTTTTTGCGTGCTAACAATTTTCAATTGACAATTTTGATCTTTTAAATTAATTTTAATGACCATTATATAGCTTTTTGCATTGTTTGATTGCCATAATGCCAAAATCAAAGGAGATAAGCATTAATCTTAGAAAACTTATTGTAGCGGATCATAATAATGGGCTGGGATATAGCGCAATTGGTAAAAAATATTCTAGGAGTAAGTCCACTATCCAAAGAGTCATAAGCAACTTTAAGAAAAATGGCGGCGTCAAGAGTGCACCCAGAACAGGACGGCCAAGGGTAACTACTGAGCGTGATGACAGCCGAATATTACGAGAGATAAAGAAGAAGCGGTCTACTTCAGCCAAGACAATAAAAGAAACTCTTAAAATACAAATTTCCGAAAGAACGATTCAACGTAGAATGCAAGAGCAGAATTATTCTAGTCATTACTGAGTTAAGAAACCTCATATCTCAAAAAAAAAAAAAATCACGACTGGGATTCGCCAAAAAGTATTATAACATGCCTTTGACTTTCTGGGAGAAGATTATTTGGAATGATGAGAGTAAATTCGAGTTAAAAAATCCAAAAAAGAGAGAAAGAAGTGGCGAAAGAGTAACGAGAGATTGCAAGCGGACTGTGTTAAAAAAACTATTAAATTTGGGGAGGAAACGTATTAGTTTGGGGCTGCTTTAGTTACAAAGGCTTATCAGAGTTGGTCCAAATAGACGGCAGAATGACGGGAGAATCGTATGTGTTGCTTTTGAGAACTTATTTAATGGATTCAGTTAAAAAAATGGGTCTGCAGATAATTTTATTTACCAGCAGGACAACGACCCAAAACATACAAGTCGTGTTGCTAAGGACTATTTTGATCAAAACTCAATAGAAGTTATAGAATGGCCCGCCCAAAGCCCAGACCGGAACCCTATTGAGCATTTGTGGCAATATTTCGATGATAAGCTCGATAGGACCTCTTACCAGTCCAGCAAAAGAGAAATTTTTACCAAACTGCAAATGGCCTGGAATTCCATACCAGAAACTTATATTCAAAACTTAGTTCATAGTATGCCTCGTCGTCTTATGGCTATAATTAACGCAAAAGGTGGAAACACGAAGTACTGAGGTCATACATACAAGGTAAGTTATGAAAAAGGAGGAGTATGCATACTTATGTCGTTGTAAAATATTATGTTCTTTCAGATAAACTCGCCTATTATACTTATAAGATTGGAGCTGAACTTTTTAATTTGCATTTTTAACTTGAACAACTTGTATGCAAAAATAAAATAATAATTGCTAAAAATCAGAAAACTATTTACAAAAATACATATATTGGGGGTTGGAATTAATTTTAAAGGTTTTTTTTTCGGTTTTTGAGCATTTATTTAGAAACAACGGTACAATGTATATTATTCAAAGTATTGTCCATCGTTAGCTACAACATTTTCCCATCTTTCTGGCAGCATATGGATTCCGCGCCGGAAGAACGATTCGTCTTTTGAGGCAATCCACGAATCGGCCCATTTTTTGGTATCCTCGTAAGAAGTGAAGCGCTGCTCAGCCAAGCCATGCGTCATCGATCTGAATAGGTGGTAGTCGGAAGGGGCTATGTCTGGGCTATAAGGCGGGTGGAGTAGCACATCCCAATTCAGCGCCTCCAACGTTTCCTTGACGGTTCTTGCAACATGTGGCCGTGCGTTGTCATGTTGAAAAACCACTTTGTCGTGTCTTTTGGCATATTCCGGCCGTTTAACCTTTAATGCTCGGCTCAATTGCATCAATTGTTGTCGGTAGCGTTCCCCAGTGATGGTTTCGTTAGGTTTTAGCAGCTCATAGTACACGACACCCTTCTGATCCCACCAAATACACAGCATAAGCTTGGCGCCATGAATATTCGGCTTGGCCCTCGATGTTGATGCATGGCCGGGTGGTCCCCACGATTTTTTTCGCTTAGGATTATCGTAATGGATCCACTTTTCATCGCCAGTGACAATACGATGCAAAAAACTCTTCCTTTTATGCCGTTGAAGCAGTTGTTCGCACATGCAAAATCGCCGTTCAATGTCTCTCGGCTTCAACTGGTACGGCACCCAATTTCCTTGCTTTTGAATCATTCCCATGGCCTTCAAGCGTTTGCCGACCGTTGATAAGTCGACTCCCAATGATTCTGACAATTCTTGAAGGGTTTGACACGGGTCTTCATCGAGCAAAGCCTCCAATTCCTCATCTTCAAACTTTTTCGGCTAGCCCGGACGCTCTTTGTCTTCCGTATCAAAATCACCACTTTTAAACCGACGGAACCAGTACTCACAAGTAGAAATCGATGGAGCATAGTCCCCGTAAGCCTCAGTAAGCGTGCGTTGTGCTTCAACCGCTTTTTTCTTCAAATGGAAGCACAAAAGTAAACCTTCCCGCAAATTGCGTTTTGTTGGAACGAAAGTCGACATGTTCACAGAGAAAAAAATATATGTTGTTTACACTTCAGTGGAATGACACATACTAAAAAATGAAGCTTAGACAATGTGCTTTGAAATGAATATAGTCACAGGTGTGCCCGATGCGATCTATTGATAGTTACGCCATCTCTTAGAAAACCTTTAAAACTAATTCCAACCCCCAATATGTTGGATTCAATTGACGAGAGGTACGCATAGTTTTGTCATATACTGTTTATATTTCGATGTTTATGTTTTTTAGAAATGATGCGAAAGATCAGTAGTGCCACTTGTAAAATTTTATTACTATGATACCTGCAGTAATATCACATGAATAGCTTAGTTTTCTTAAGGTTACATTGCACGTTTGAAAAAATGGGACTCAATTTAAAACATTTATTTTGAATAGACTATAATGTATAGAGACTTAATTTTTTTAACGTAAATACATAAAAAAGTATTACAAAATATTTTTTAATTTGTTTTTAAAAAGCTCCTTCTTCTTCGTTTTTAACCGTGGTCATAAGTGTACTTTTCGATACAATCTATACTTTTTTATTTTTTTTATTTTATTATATACATAAAAAATGAAGTCTCTATGTATTATAGTCTATCCAAAATAAATGTTAAAAATGGAGTAAAAAGACAAAAAATCCCTTGGTTTTGTAGTTTTATCACAATAAATGTGTTCATTTGACCCTTTTTAGTTTTCCAACGTATCCCAGTATCCCGCGATTAGACCCGGGATTGCAACTGACTGAAAAAAATTGTAAATAATTTTTATAATTGAAAGATCTTTTTTTACAATCTTTCACGTAAAAGAACTAAAATCGATTTTAAAACTATAAGTTATTGAAGCAACCGGACATTTTAAACATATGCAAGTACTTTTGTTTCAAAAATAACTTCCATTAAAACTAAAGAAATTTCATATTTTTAAAATTAAAACTTGTGTTTTTTGATTTAAAAGCCGAAATTTTTTCTGATTGTATAAGCATTTTCTTAATATTTTAAGAAATTGACACGTTTGAATTATATTGGAAAAAAAAGTAAAAACTTATTTTGTTAACAACTTGAACATATTTTAACGAAACAGTTTTTATTGTTTAATAAAAGCTATATAACACTTTAATTTTTATCTGAAATGAGCAATCCAGTTTGTCAAAATAGAATGGAAATCTCATCAAATTCTGATACAAAAAGTCATCACCAAAATAGCGAAACATAGTCCTCAAAACTTAATAAATTTGTTATTTTTTACAAAAATTTACTATGATATAAAGTGAGCATTGCTTTTAAAATTAAACTTTTTTTAAATTAAATCCCACCAAACAAAGCAATGTCATCAACTTGATTTGAGCATTACTATAAAGAATACTTTGGCGGTAATAACTTGAAAAATAAGTATTTTCAATTATTGAATTAAAACAAACCTAATAACGTAGTTTTTTTTTATTTTAAAATTTTTTGTATCATCGAAGCAAATAATAATAATGAAAGTGTGTATTAGTTACACTCATTTCGTTTTCTTTTTTATATGGAAACAACGCAAGAAAATATTGACCTTATACATTTTTCTACATTCTTTGCTCATAAAACCTAATTTTGTAAAAAACTGGTTTGTACTTCGTTTTTTTAAATGTTCCTTAAGATGAGCGTTAAAACATAAAAATGGGATAAAAAGTACAAGAGTTGTGATATTTTACTTTACGAAAACAATTTAATTTTCTTGTTGTATTAAAAGAAAATCGTAAAAATTCCGATTTGAAAAAATTGCAATGAAATGTTGTTGAAATATTTCCTGAAGCAACCCTTTATACAAATACAAATAAATATTATGCAATTACGTTTAATAACATGTAATAATAAAAAAATGTAAAATTTTGTTAATTTTTAGTTTGGGTGTCTTACGAAAAAAATCCAAAAATGTAAAATTTTAAAAACGACACCTATTTTTGCAAAAAATTACAAAAACCAAAATTCGGATAAAAAGTTAGCTGTGAAATTTGCCATTTTTTCAAACTCCTCAAAAGTACCTGTTTTTGGCACTGCGAACTCTAAAAAAAAACATAAAAAATCGATGAAACTATGTTTCTCTTTTAAAATAACTTCAGTTATTTAAAAAATATTCCTGATTTTAGTTAGAAAAATGTTAAAATTCCAGAGCTGCCAACATATTAGACCCTTGTTTTAGGTTAAAAAATACCTAAAAACCGCCATGACAAAATGTATATACTTGATAAAAAGTCTTTTAACCCCACCAAATAAAATTGTATTAAACCTGTGAAAAATTCTATATTTTGCACATAAATAAGAAAATCATTGAACATATTTTATTTTTAAAATATAATTTATTCATAGATCCACTAAAGATATAAGTGTTGGAAATAGTTTCCACCAAACGTAAATATTTACTTATGTGCGGTATAATTGTATTTTATATTTACATTTGTATCCGTTTCAGCATAGTTTCGTTTTAAGTGCCGTTTTCTTACCATGTATTCTTTGATTGAATTGCATTAAAATCCATCATCCCTAATTTTAAAAGTTGTAGAATTAATTTCAAATTCTAAAAATCTGTCTTAGGATGATGAAATTGTTAAATACATTTTTATTGCAGTCATTTGAATTAATAAATGTTTTCATGAATTCTCAGCTCTGCCGATTGAATGCAGGTTGTACAAAATATATTGCTGATCATCCCTTACCGCATTCACTGCTCGGTGGCTCCATCACTTCTTGTTTTCTCTCGTAATGAACACAGTGAGGTCGGGTAGTTTTGTTGTATGGCACGACACATGTAACGGACACATTCTGTCGGAAGACGAGGCATAGCGACTCACCACACTACTTCAGTGGCTGGACTCATGAAAACACATTTAAAAGCGATTGCTTGAGTTATAAAACATACACGTGAATTCGGTTGTGCATTCATTGAATGAATGAATTCATGCAGATGTTTAATAAGAACCTTGTGTTCATTGTTGCTTTTTATCGCTGGGAAAGTTTTAGAGTTTTTGGGTGTATTTCTTTCTTAATTCCGGATAAAGAAGAGAACGAATAAAATAGATTGTTGTTTATCCAGAACAGAATGAATAAAGAAACAGTATTGGAAAAGAAAGAAAATTTTTTTTATTAAAAACAGAAACATATTTTTTATTTAATTAAAGACAACAAATACACCAGATAAAATTTAAAAAATAAAAATGTAACATAGCAATTTAAAACATTTAAACTAAAAAATTGTACCATTTTCATTTAGCGACATTTTACTTCAAACAATCGAATATAACTTCACACACAAGGAATATTCAAGAAATACAAAAACAATATTCCGGACAATCAAAACTGAATAAAGAAACAAACAAAAGTTATTCCGAACGTATGGAATGAATAAAGAAATACAGCCTTTGTTAATTACACCTATCGGAGAGATTTTTTGCACCTGATCGTAAAAAAATGTAAAAAATTCAGATGGGAACACAAAAGGAACAAAGTATAACGTTAAAGATCACAAATTTTGGGCAATAGTAATTTTATAGTGCGATAGTAAAAATACATCATCTTGGTGTAGCGAAAATATTCCTATTTCTACTACTATTTCTACTACTATGTTTACTACTATTTATACTAATATTTCGACTACAACTATTATTTTCTTCCACACATGGAATAAAGGTATGATTTATGGTGTAATATGATGAAATGGAATGTTGTTTAGGATCATGAGAATTATGATACAAAGGTATTATGATTTTATTGTATGAATAGTGGTTGCCGTAGACTACTGGTGGAGTACTGCGGTTCAAACCCCAGCTCAGACGGAATGTTTTTCACTTGAATTAATATTTCTGTTCGGCCGCCATCTCTCTGCAAACGATGGAAAACCACAGAGTGAAAATTGCTATGTAAAGTTTCTTGATAACAAAGCCGTTCGGAGTCGGAATAAAACTCGTTGGTCCAGTTCTTGATCATAAGTGTTCAAACATTTACTGCATTATTCAATATCACGAAGCAGCACACCAACGACAAGCAAGACACGAGAAGCAATACTTTTTTCTATACAAAATGCTATTGCTTCTCGTATCTTGCTTGTCGTTGATGTGCATTTTCGTCAAAGAATTTCGTTTAGAAGCTCGGTCAAAATCCATTCAGAGGACGAAATGGTCAGTTTTTTTATGATGATATGGAATGATGTCTAGTATTATGTGAATTATAATACAAACCCAACGTGCACAAAAACGGATGCGGGTCGGTTTCGAGCCCGTTACGAGTTTTTCAGTACGCACTTCGCTTTTTTATGTTTTGATGGACGCGATTCGAACCCGTTACGAATCCGTCAAAAAAATGGTCACACGTTAACATAAAAGGCAGTCTTAAATATGTTATACAATTTTTTATTTTATTTTCAGTGGATTAGGGATACGAAATACAATTGTGTACTTATTTTTATTTTAAATAACTTTTTTTATCATTAGACACGTGCTCCTTAAGCTCTCTTCAAATCGAATAAAACTACTAGTCAGAATTTTTAAATAATTATCATGAGTGAACCAGTTACATGTGACTATAGGATAGCCGTTCACAAGATATTTTCCGGAAACTTACTAAATAATTACTATGAATTACTAAAAAAGGAACTAGTCCGTCTTGAATTCGCGTTAATTTGAAAAAAAAAACTAATCCGTCTCGAATTTGTATATGAAGTCCGTTCTGAGTTTGAGACGGATCCAAAAAAATTAAATTTAGTTTTTGAGAGGAATTTCATACGAAAAGGGATCAGTTCCGGATGCGAAACGCAATCCGTTTCGGATTAAATGTACGAGGAAGTGAGTCCGTCTGGAATTCGAAACGGATCCGTTTGGCACACTGGGGAGGTATATTATGAAGGTATTTTATTGTATGAATGTTGTGGTATGATATAAGTACTTATACTATACATTCTATAGTTTTTACTACTACATATTTTCTACTCTTGTTACTATTACTATTTTACTTTTATTTTCTTCTACATATGAAATGATGGTATTGTATGATTTCTTGGTAAGCGAAGATTTCTGCTTCTTTATCTACTACTATTTTCTATCACTTTTTCTGCTACAATTTTTTCACCATCTTCCTCCTTTTTACTACTATATGTTTCTACTAATATTTTTTAGTTTACAAAAACAGGGATTTAAACGAGGATTAGGAAAAGTATTAATAAAGGGATTAGGGCAAAAAGTTCAACATAAAATTGGGCGAGAACAAGTACAAGGATGTGGATAATTAGACTCAAAGAATTCTTCAAACATTATAATAGAATTGGCGCAGTGACTGCAAAAATAAATATACGTTGTCTCGTTAAAGTACTTATCGGTGCAGGACACAGCGAACTATATTTTATCTTTATATTTATATATTTTTTTTTTCATTTGAATGTTTTATTTTTTTATTATTTTTTAAGGACATACAGTGACTCAAACAACTGACTAATAACAACTCAATAATAATTCTACACCTGCAAGCATTTGGAATACGATTGGAAGAGAAGTTGGTTTTGCAAAGTACGTGCGTATCGCCCAAATGTTCATTGGAAGATAGATCGCTTTTCGATTGCCCAAGCGATGAATGCGCAATTCAAGAAAAATTTTCAAAATCTTCCATCCTTTATTCCGGCGATCGTGGAAAGATGGATCACTTTTCGAACGCCCAAGTGATGAATGCACTGTTTGAGAAAAACCTAGTTCACTTTTAAAAGAGAAAATAGGCAATTGTCAATGCTACCTGGTTCCTTATACCATGGAAAAAACAATTGACGAGCTCCATAAAACACAAAGGAATAAAGCTATTTTTTGTTTTTTTTTTTAATGAAGAGAGTATGAGTTTAAAATATTGACATTCGATGTAGATGGTCACTAAGAATTAGAGTTGAGCCTCTTTTCTTGTTAGGGTACGATATGTAGATGTGTATTTTTTATTTTTGTCTCTACTGTTTTTTAAAACACGTTTACATATAGAGATTAAGACGAGGTTAAGGCCCTCGACTAGATTAACTCTTAAATCTTGTTGAATTTTATTAGATTAGCCATAGAAAAATTAACTCCATTCTGAAGTAGATTAATAATTAATCTCTTTGCTTATCTTCTAAAAAAGTGTGCAACTCTGTTAATATTGGGAATTTCTGAAAAATTACAACACTGCAAGTGGGATTAAAAAAAACTGGTCCCGAATTACAGCATCCGTGATCGAGCAAAATTGTACAAGATTGATAGGCAATTGCCTCGTAGTGTCCTTTGTAATTTTGCTCGATCACGGATGCTGTAATTCGGCCCCTGACTTATTGAAGGCCATTAAGGCCTATGCTATGGTAGTTGTCATATGATCCCCGGTCGCGTGTTTTCATGCTAAAACAGAAATGTTGTGAATAATTTCACAACGCAACCTGCTTTGATCCCATGATTTGGTCAAAATTCATTCCATATCTCACTCTCTCCAAGTTCCCATTTACATTAAAGCAACAACAATTCATGACGTGCCCTTGACCGCCACCATAACATAGCACTAACCTAAAACAAAAAAACGAAGAGAAAAAAGAACATGCTTACCCAGATAACTTTTTCCAATTCTTAATTTTGGATTACAATTGTTGAGCACTTTGTCCTCAAAAAGAAAACAAAAAACACAAACGTCGGACTTTGAGATTGAATGGCGGAGCAAAACTGATGACTGACAGGACAGCTCATATGACGGATAATCGGAAATTTTCCATTTAATACATAACATTGTACAAACATATTAAGACATATATAAGAAGTTTAAAGAAACAAACATTTCTTCTAGAGAATTAAACATCGACAAAAACAGAAGTCTTGCGGATGTAAAGAAAAACACAACAGAAAATATACAACACCAAGAATTTCCCCGCAGGCTGCCCTTGTAAAATGCAACCAACTGCTCGTTTTCTACAGACGACGTTCAAACTTAAGGATGGGAACAGCGGCAGTAGGACGGACACACACGGACACACCTGCGTCTCAATCACCCCCGCCCAGAAGAGCGTCACAGCAAAAACTGACCGAAAGATTGCCTGTCCAGTGCACACACCCGCACAATGGTAGCAAAACAAAATGAGTACGTTGTACATCACTTCGAGTCACTTCTGTAGTATTGACGTCGATTTCACCACAGAACAAATTTTGCATATAAACTTTGTATTATCATTATAGTTAAATCAATGATTAAAAATTGGTTAAACTTACATCAAAGAGTAGCACTGCAACGCTTTAACCACGACGATGACTGCTGTGGCCGATGGTGGGCAAAAAGGTTTCACCGATTCACCGTGATAACATTTTTTCTATGTTGTATTTTTCTTCTTCACTGTAGACTTTTTTCACTTTTTCGGATTATTTTTCTTTCACTTTTCCACATAAATCACTTACACGGTTTTCTGTTATCAGTTTTCGATATTGAAAGATGCTGAATTTATTAGTTTTTTAGGTAATTTACATGAAAATATTTTAACTTGTGAAAATTTCAGTAATTTTTCTTGCAAGGAACGACAGCACAGAAATTCTTCTCGTTTTCTTTTGTGATGTTGTTTTTGCTGTGAATTTTTTCGATAGCTTTTTAAAAATTCATTTGCAGATGGCGCTATAAAAAAGTATCGATATATTTCTGTACAGTGAAAGCGAGACAGATTGGAATTATTATTGACATCACTGCTATTTTCGAAACTCGTAATAAAAGCATTTTATAGAGACGGAGAACTGTAAATTTGCTATACTGGATCCTGTGACAGCCAATTTTACATATCTCTGTAATTTATTATAAATAGACTGACGCGTAACGTTTGCCAATTGTTAAAATATTTATTTAAAAACGGCTCAAACCGAGAAACACATCGGACACTCGAGCATGTTATACCATTTTTCACGACACCTTGAATTACTTAATTCGGCTCTCATTCGTAATTCGAGGCTCTATTATGTTCCGAATTAAGGGGGAAATTATGAATTCTTTGGCACCGCGATTTGACAATGGATTTGTAAACTAGAGTTAAATTTGAAAGTAATATTTTTCTTTGGTGATCGTCTTAGAAAACTTGCTTTATTTTCCTTATTATATTACCGATTGAGATAGTTGAGGTATTATTTTAAAGAGAATAATAAGGTTTCGTAAAAATGTTAAATTAATCAAATGCGTTTAGTATTTTACATATCAAAGCTTTTGAATGTAAAAGTAAAATTTTTGTTTATATTAAACTAATATTTTCTCAAAAACTACCGTTATTAGCTGCGTTCCTTTCGACTTAATATAATTGCGATAACAAATTTTCTGAAATGAGCGGCAAGAAAAACGACTCGCACTGGTGTTGCAGTCAAAATTAAATTCAAATAAACAATCATCATACAATAACTCTTAGTTGTCATGAGAACGTGTGTCGTTCTTAACAGTTGTGACACCTTAGTAAACGATATTTTTCTCTGAATGCATTTAACTTTAAACGTCAGAAAATTTGAAAATAATTTCATTCAATTGTTATTATTATGCAATTATATAAATAATTTAAGTGCAATTGTTGGCTCTGCTGAATGCGGCCAATATGTGTGACATACACTGTTTATTTTGGTTTCTTTTGTTTAACATTCGATGGTTGCAGGTCGTGAGGAATTAGGTTGCTGTCAAGGCTACCTAATAGTGATTGTATCATGCAAACAACTTATTAAAAAATTAAATGACACCTTATAAAAATATACAGGTGTGGCACCTGTGTCTCAAATTTTTTAAAGGCTATATTAACATTTTATATGGATTGCAAAAATAATCCTATTTGTTAAAGGATTATTATTTTTGTTTTTGCTTTGCATGTAAAAAAAATAATCTGGATTGTTTTGAAGCAAATGAAACGCAGCTTTTATTATGAATCATGGAAAGTAAAAAATTAAAACTTGCAAATTTATCTTATATACCAATTTATTTGATATATTAGATATATGATTTATTTAATTTTTTAAGGTGTTTTTTAACGATGAAATGATTTTCCCTTGTGCGGAATGTTGTTATTTCAATCATATGTATTTTAGTTGTTGAACTTTCTAACTCAGTATGTTCTTACATAACTATTACAATAAACAACTGATCTTCACACAACATTGTAGCTGCTATATATATAATATTATAAGAATTCGTGGTGGCCGTAGCCTAGTTGGTATATTGCGTGACTCCTAAGCTAAAGAATCGTGGTAGACCGGGTTCAATTCCAGCTCAGACAGAAAAGTTTTTTTTTCAGTTGAATTAATTTTTCTGTTCGGTCATCACCTCTCTGCAGCCAATAGCAAACCTCAGAGAGTAAAAATTGCCAGGTAAAGCTTCTTGAGAACATAAGCCGTTCAAAGTCGGCATAAGACACGTAGGTCCAGTTCCCGATCATTTGTGATCAAACATTTAATAGCACGCACAACACAATTGATAAATAGAAGCTAGGTCAAAGTCTTTCCAAGGGCTGAAATGGCCAGTTTATTATATTTTATTTATTTATAAGAATTTTCCAGCCAGTGAAAAAAATTCTAAATTTTACATCGATCAGTTTTGGTCAATTACTTCAATTTTATTAAATCAAATAGTTGATTTTAAGGTTAATTGTTATTTATATGATCATTTTCCAAAGAATGAATGCATTTATTATAAATGGAGGAACATTACAAAAACGTATTGTATAATTTTTGTTTAACAAAATTTTTCTTGCGCGGAATTTGTTGCACTACATACGTGTTTTCATTTTTTTCATTTGATGTTGACTGCGTGTTGTTACTGACAAAAGTGATTTTTTTTAATAAAAATGTGGACAATTTTTCTAAATTTGTTTTTTTCTGGAATAAGCCTATTGGGTATTTTCTAATCAAGATAACCTACTGGGTATTTTATGCTGCTTGATTTAAAACAACCATTAGTTCTTGAATAAATCTAACTTTCTATGTATCCAGTGATTTAACAAGTGCGATTTAATAAAAAGAATTTACAAAGGGATTTTGTTAATACGTTGCTTCATCCAAAATTAGAAAATTTCTATTTTTTCTATTCTTTCCATGGAATTTCGGAAACAACAGAAAAAGCGAAAATTTTTGCGGAAGAAGTTAGATTAATTAAAAAAAAATCTGCTGTGCTGTGAATTACCGATGGCGGCTGAGGATACTACTTTTTTGAAGATGGGATGGAGATATTACAGTTCTTCTTCAAAAAAGAAGGGAATAAAATATTGCAGAAAAACGGAGAATTCATACTTTCGAACGTTTACATTGGACTAAATGACTCATTTGAAATGAGTCATTCAAAAGTGTTTACTGTTGTAGTACCGTGTAAACGCCCTAATCATACCAAGCTAGAACAGTAGCTTTTACATACGGCGTATATAACACGAGCGGTATCACGATTTGCGTTACGTCCATATAAAATTTTTCATACAAAACTTGTGGCTATTGTTCAAGAGGTGATGAAAATGTCACAAGGTTTGCACCTCTGATTCTCATTCGTGTGATCTGGCATCCCTTTCAGCCACACATGATTTTGCAATGAGAAAAATATATAGCTAAACGGCTCACACTAATTATTAATTCAGTTGTGCGCTTTCCTCCCCCCTCTCTCTATAATGTTGTGTCTAATCCACCCCCTAGCCATCAGGTTAGAGCTCTGGCCTGTTATACGCCAAATTATAAACACAATTCTTTAAAGTTTTTGCATTAATTTTTTAATAAAATATTTACCTTTCGGATAGATTTGGAATTATGATTATAAAATTTTAACCAACAAACAATTATAAAAAAAAATAAGTCAGCGTGAACAGCACATAACATCAAAATAACATTTTCCCAGTTGTTTCGTTTTTCAAACAATTTGTCCCAAGTATTCATCAGTACCATTCAATTTCTTAATCTGAAAAGAAAAATTATTAAATTTCGTTTGTACAATTTTTAATATATTTTCAAAAACTTCCATTTGACTGAACCGCTTTGTGTTGCACGTTTATTTTTCCTATTGAGTTTATTTTTTGCCCGCATAAGAGCTAGACATTCAAACACATATAACTTTCCTTGTTTCCCATGAAATGACAACTTAAGAGTGTATTGGTGAACACCAAATTTTGTTTCGTTGCGTATGTAAACTTGTTACAGCTGTCCAGCAGGGTAGCATCCCTGGTTTGATAGCTCAACTTTCGACTTTAAAGGGATGCTATGATTAAACACTTTTGAATGACTCATTTCAAATGAGTCATTTGGTCCAATGTAAACGTAGTATTAGCGTCTCTACAGTTGTTGACTACTATAGCTATTTCAGAGAAATGGCCCGAGTGGCCAGAGTTGTTGTCCCTCACGCTAAAATTTGTTTCGGTGGTGAAGGCAAGGCAGAAGGCAGAAAGTACAATCGAGGTCGCATTTCAGATCATATGACAATAGTGTTTTTGGAGATTGATTGTAAAGAAGATTACACTGGCCTCTTTTTTAAGGTTATTAATAATTTTTGTAAAAATTATTCGCTGTCAAATTAACAGAATCAATAAAATTACTTACTTACTTTTCAGGTAAATTCAAACAGTAAGGTAAATATTTGGCCTTACCTTCAAAAATATATTAATCCGGCGACAAGTGTTGTGTGCACCGATAGTGCAAAGCAATATGTGGGTGTGGAAAAATTGTTCAGATCCAACACTGTGCAAATGCAAACAAATCACAGTAAAGGCGAGTTTGTTGAGAGGGGCAGCTCCATACTTTGCCGCAGAACTCCAAAACTGATTCACCAATACTTGGCTTTATATTTATGTAGAAAGAATGTTTTGGAAAAGCTTTACAAATACTTCATTGGATCCCAAATAATGCAGTTTTTAGAAGATATAAAAGCATTATACACAGGAATTGTGAATGGTACGTGCAGAGTTGGGTTGCAACTCAAGGATATTGACGGTTGAGTCCGAAAACCTCACAGAAGCCATTCCTGAAAACCGTAAGCGTGTGTCAACAATCCAAGAGGAGATAGAGACTTTTCAAGATGAAGATGAACCTTGCGATGAATATTATTGAAGGTTTCTTTTATAATTTTTTCTGTTTCCTGTAAATATTACAATAAAATTTTTTGGAAGGTATTTTATAATAGCTATTTGGTTTGCCGTAGTACAACTTCAAGATATTTAAACTTGTTAGTTTATTATACTTGAGAGTTATACAAAAGATCACTGATAAAGAAGAGTGGCGTATATTTAAATAGCTATTATATTTAGTATTGTGTAAATTTTACAAAAGTATATTTATTATATACCAAATGAAAGACAAAACATTAAACTTTTAAAATATATTATAACTTTAGTACCTTAATAACGCACATTTTGCAGAAAATAACGGTTCTTTATTTTCTTTATTTTCTTAAAAAATTCAAGTATTACATAAAAAGCTTTTAAAATTTAAAATATACTTTCAAGAGATTTTTATCTCATATCATATAAAAGGTAATTTAATTATCTTTTAAATGACATGTCAATCTTGTGGATCGGTTTAATAATAGCAAAGATATAGATTTTAAATCTATTCCGATCCTTGGCACGATTATGATTTCTTGGACGCCACAATTTTAAAGTGTTTTCTGTTAGAGAACAACAAAAACAAATATTTGGCCAAATAAAAAATCGATTACTCAACCAGTTATCAATTTATCAATTTTTTTAGTTTTTTTTTTTTTTTTGCTAAAAGATCTTAAAAAAACATCCATTTCTTTGCCATTATCCAATGGATCTAAGAGATTGGTATGTCAATTGAAAGATAATTAAATAAACTTTTCAATGATATGCCGTACTTATGTCATTGCATGCGTATTTGTAATTTTATGAACAAAACTATATCATATTTGAAATTTGTAATTAAAAAAAAACGTTATTTTCTACTAAATTTGCGGTATTAAAGGACTAAAATTATATATATTATTTTTAAAGCTTAAAATTTATCCTTTCATTTGAAATATTAATATACGCATATATATTCTTTACAATTTACACTATATTACATAAAATTAATAAAAATTGCTATTGCATTGTCCAAAACTGATCAACTAAAAAGCTAAAATTTTTTTCGCTGGTTAGAAAATTCTATTCATTCATATTAATATTACAGCTACAATGTTGACTTAAGAACAGTAATTTATTGTAATGGTGATATAAGAAAATATGGAACTAGAATACAAAACAACTAAGGTAAATATGCTTGAATTAACAACTTTCCGTACAAGGGCAAATCATTTCATCATAGAACAAAATTAAATAAATCATATGTTTTATATACCAAACGAAAGATAAATTTTCAGGCTTCAATAATTTACTTTTCATAATCCATATTAATAAAGGTAGTTTTTGAGAAAATAACTGTTTTATAAAAGCAATATAAATATAAAATTTTATAAATACAAATAGCTATAAAATATTAAATACTTTAATTAATTTAAAATTAGTTTATAAGCTTTACGTATTACCTTTCAAATAACACCTTAGTCAGCAATATAAGTTATACGCTTAGAAAAATATAGATAGTTTTCTTAAAATCTTAAAAAATAAAAATTTTCTTAAAAATCGATAAATTGAAAACAAATCGATTAATCTATTTTTCCTTCGGCCATTCTTATTTTTTGTTAAAGACCTTCCTGAATCCATTGTAAATCGCGCCGCCCCGTAAATCGTAATTTCCCCTTAAAAGCAATGCAAAAATATACCGTCGACAATAGTCCGCTTATATCAAGTTGTCTACGCTGCACATCACTGTTGTCAATTGCGTTATTGTGAATATTTGGCCACCACTGTACTTTGTTTCCCCGATAGCTTTTCTAATCGATAGCAACGCACTGAACAGTTGAACGCACTCGCTAGAGCTCAAAACGAACATCTGGTTACGAATAATCAAAGCATAAAGAACAAAGAAAACAAACGCCGCTAACGGTGCTCACTTCCGTGAAAATAAAGAAACAATTGTTTTTGTTTACAATTTAAAAAAGAAAATGTTAGAATGACCGAGTTAATAGATTTATTTAGTAAATTGAGTGAATTTTACGATAGATCCTTGCTATGGGAAAATATTGAAGAAATCTACGAGAAGGCTGCAGAGGCGAAAACTTCAAATGCAGCCAAACAGCGGACAGTTGTCGATGACGAGGGCAGTGAGGATGAAACGCTGTCTTCACTGCGTGCTGGTACAAGCACCAACAGTGTGACTGCAATACCCATCATTCGGCGTGCACTTAATGATCCTCAGGTGCTCTCCACACTGCTGGAAATATGCACAACAATACGTAGTCTGCGTGAGTCGGACAAGAGCTACGACAACACCTACGATTGCTGGGACCAAGTGGTAAAGGTTTCACCGCGTGACTGCTATTTGGCGTTTGTTTATGCCTTATCTGGCTTGGCCACGCTGGATGCAACAAATGGACAGTACACAAGATTGGCAGTTGCAGCGGCCAATACCTATTTTCTAACGCTAACCATACCTGGAGCCAAGGGCTTTCACATCTTCGAAGAAGAGATCATTGCACACGTGCTGCAGGTTTTTGTGTTAATTGAGAAAATACAGAATCCGGATTTGTTGCGACGCATGTCGCGTCAACAGTCAATAGAAATTTGGGTAAATTTCGCCACATTCTGCGATGACATCAAGTTGCTCTTGCGGTACGTGCACTTCAACGATTACAAAGCGGCACGTGATCGCATCCTGCGTAAGCTCATTGACGTGCAGTTCCTGAACCATGAACGTGGCTATGCAAATTTATGTAAGTAAAATTTTACTCATTTTTATGAATAAGTTTTTAAATAAAAGTCTTGGCTTATTATATATAAGAACTGGCTTCAGGCATTTATTGCAAAATAAATTTATTGAAACACAAAATATAACTCGATCATGAATAAAAACTTAGCCCATTGCTTGCTTCATGAAAATGTTTTTGATCTGCGGCACGTTCTGCGTAAACTGCAGACCCAAGCTGCGCAGCAATACCACCGGACTGAAAGTGGTAGAGTACAGCTTCTGCAATCCATGTATGCCAATCATAATGGGCACATTTTTTGTCAGACACTTCTGCTCATACTTCAACAAATACTGTTTGTCACCCAATTTGGCACCAGCGTATGCCGCATCTGACAAAACATCGACCAAGTGGCACACATCGCTGAAGCCCAAATTGACACCTTGACCAGCCAATGGATGAACGCGGTGAGCTGCATCGCCGATGAGTGCAGCACCCGAACAAACATACGAGGAGGCGTGTAGAAATCCAAGTGGAAAACAAGCACGTGAGTTTTCCACCACACCAAGCACTCTCGGCGGATACTGTCTGCCATAACCAGCTGAAGCGTTGCGACCCATCAGAGAATTCAGTCCGCGCAAAGCATTGACCACGATATCGCTTTTGGCGTACTCCTTGCAGAAGGCCTCATTGAGTGCCTCAACAAACTCTGCCTCTGGCATGGCGGCTAATTGCTTGGCGTGAGGTAGAGTGGTGCTCCAAACCAGAGAACTCATTGTGTCTGTTAGTGGCAACATGGCTACCGGTCCACTGGGTATAAATCTCTGCCAAGCCACTGCATTGTCACCGCTTGACTCCTTATCTAACTCCAGAGTAGCCACCAAGCCCATGCGATCGTAATTTATGGAATAAACATCAACGGCCATCTGTTTGCGCACCAAAGAGTTTGCACCATCCGCGCCAATAAGCAACTCACAGCTTAATGTCTCGCCATTCTGCAGTCTCACTTCACAATGTTCACTTTCAGTGTCGCATGCCAGCTTCACTGCGTCAACGCGTGACTCAGTTCGTATTTCAACATTTTTGACATCGGCTTGTTGGAGTTGCTTGTACACTGCATGCATAATCAAATCATTCTCCACAATAAAGGCCACATCGTCTGAGAAGTACTCCTGTTGAAACTGTATCATGGCGTCGCTGCAGGCGTCCCAGACCTGCATCTGCTTGACGGATTTAACACGCTGCATGAGCATGTGTTCCCAGGCGCCAATTGTTTTGAATAACTCTGCACTGGCATTATTTATGGCAGAGACACGATTAGCATACTGTCCACCATGAAATCCCTTGAATGCCGGTGCACCCTCAAGCAATAAGATGCGTTTATCTGCTAACGCCCTGGGCTTGGCTAGCGCGCAAGCCAGAGTTGTTCCCACTAGTCCACCTCCATTTATAATAATGTCGTAATGATCCTTCGTTGGATTTGCTTCTACGACATTGCGCCTTGTGTTGCTGATGGACAACGAACGCATTGCCAGCAGTTGCACACACATCTTCAGCTGACATGTTGTTATTGTTGTTTGCCTAAGCAATGCCGACATGTTGTTTTCTTCAAATATTTAAAAATTGATTTAATTTTGTGAAGTAATCATCGATGCTTTCTTTATACTTTCGAGTTTCCTTTTTCGTTCGAGTATTTTGAGTGTTGCTATTTAGCAAAGCCAGGAACAGCTGATGCATCTGACATTTTCCGAGAAATGTTCAATAAACACTGATTATCGATAACTAATAAAGCGATTATCAGAAGTTTAATTTAACCCTTATACGAATTAAGGCTGTGTGCTATTTGGAAACTTTTTGTTGGATATTGCGATTACATAAAATAGCTTAAAATAAATATACTTTGTTTTGAATGTATTCATATGATTGAATTGCCTGTTTTTCAGTAGTCATGTTTTTAAATTTTAATTAATTCATTCGACTTTGTAATTTGAATAATTCAGTTAAATACATTTTTATGCTCTCTTTCTTACTAAATAATTTAATGTTTCTAAAACCACACTTCTTATCAAGCTCAATACTTTTCACTAGTGGTTAGTAGACCACTTCCTTTCGCCTTAGTATAATCGCGATAACAAATTTTCTCATAGGAACGGCAAAAAACGACTCATAGGTGGCGGTACCGTTGTAGTCAAAATTCAATTCAAACAAACTATTACTACGTTTTCATCGCGAGTTGAGCCGGAGTTAACTAGGGATTAACTCCCCATGGAAACGCGAGTAGAGTTCAATTCAGGCCTGTAGCCAGACCAAGAAGACAGAGGGGGCAGGCATGAATCTTGGGGGGATTTTTTTTGTTTTTTCATTTAAATAAAAAAAAAAACAATTTTTTTAACTTGTGAAATGAATGCATTACACATATTTATTAAAAAACAGTTAAATTTTATAATATTTACATGGATATGTAGATCTTTTTATACATGAGATTAATACATAAAAAATAATATAAAAATTAATTAAGGACTCTGTAATAAAATGAAGGTAAAAATACAAGATTTATTTAAAGTGGCTAACATAACATATGTATAAGACATTTTTTAAATAAAACAAATAAAAAAATTTAATTAACCCGCATTCGTATTCGCAGTTCGCAGATTTATATATTAAAAACAAACATGCATGTTTTGATTTAAATCTTTTGCTTCTTTAAATTTTTGCTAGAATTAAGATTTGCAGTTTTTCTTATTTTAAAATTAATAAACATTCATCATGCATAAAAAAAAATTAAAAATTAAAAACATTTCATTGAATTATATATTATTTTTCTATCTGCATCAAATTGGTGCACAACGTGCTTTTCATTTCTAGAAAGTTCCTATGGATGCGGGTTAAAATATTATTTATTTATTTATTTATTTATTTATTTATTTCATGTGTATAATCGAAGCCAATTAAGGCCAATATGATTACAAGTAAATAATTGTACAAGTAAGTCTAAGTTTATATTTTACATTAAAGATGTTTATAAATTTCTATTATAGTTTAAAGTTCAATATGATATAGTATATTTATTTTTCAATTTCAATACAAATAATAAATTGTGGAAACCCTAAATCTAAAATCCCTAATTATTTAATTTTTCACAAGACAACCCCTATATCAGACGAAATAAGACCTGCTGTTACGATTAAGCCAATTCACTAACGTGTTGCAAATATTTACGTTTGAAAGTATTTAATGAGTCTGAAAATTGCTTAAAGCTACTAGGTAAAAGGTTCCATACACGTGCAACCTTGATAAGAAATGACCGCTCAAAAATAGATTTGTAGATACGAGGAATTAATATTTGTGTGTTTCTTCGAGACCTAGTAAAACTAAATAAATTCCAAAGATAAATTGGAGTTTTAGTTTTAATAACTTTGTAAAATAGCAAAATTTGTCTCATTTCAATATAGTTAATAAAATTGCAATGAAGAAACATAAGAACATGTTCCGAAACATGATCACGAACTTGGATGTTGAAAGCAAACCGAATAATCCTATTAAAGATGCGACGCAGTTGGTTAATGTTGCACAGATTAGTACAAGAATAAATCTCTAACCCATATATGATATGGGGCATAAGTAGTGCTTGTGCAACACTAAGTTTAACTGGAGTTGGCATGTAGGTATTCATGCTATATAATTTATGTAACATAAAATTGATCTTATTACTTAACTTGTTTATATGAGCCTTATAGTTGAGGTTGGAGTCAATTATAATGCCTAAACATCTTAAGTGTTCTACGAATTCAATTTCAATGTTATTTATAGAAATTGAAATAGGTATTTCATCATTATTATAAGGCATATTAAATATAATAGCTTTTGTTTTGCTATAGTTGATAACTAATTTATTCACATCCATCCAATATAATATCTGATCAGTTGTGTAATTAATGCAAGCTTGTAGCGAGTCAACAAAGTCAAAGTTGGAAGAGAAGAGCAGGTATATGTCATCAGCATACAGATAGATATTAGAGCTATCTATACCTATTTGATCTACAAGACTGTTAATATAAATCATAAATAATAGGGGTCCCAATACAGAGCCCTGAGGGACTCACTCAGCACATCTAAAGTATTTGACAACCGATTGCCACAAGAGACAAATTGTCTTCGACCAGTTAGAAAGGACTTAATAAGGGAGCATGCAGAGCTGGAAAAAAGAAAATCTTGTGCAAGCTTATGGATTAAGATATTATGGTCAACTAAGTCAAATGCCTTAGACAGGTCAAGAGAAAGTAGTACACTGAGCTTGTTCTGATTGGAGTTGTGACGTATCTTTTCAGTTAGTCCTAGTACCATAGAAGTTGTGTTATATCCATTGCGGAATCCAGATTGACATTGACTGAGTTTACTTAAATCGCTCAGATTATCATATATTTGGGCATTGAGAATACTCTCCACAATTTTTGAGAGTGATGGAAGAATGCTTATAGGCCGAAAGTTTTCAAAAGCACAGGAATTTCCTTTCTTTTTAATCGGAACCACTCTTGCTGTTTTCCAAGCAGTGGGAAATGTTGACGTAGTAATTATTGTATTAATAAAGTGTAATAAATACTGCTCAATAAACGGGTATATTATCTTAATAAATTTTATGGGAATATTATCAGAACCAATGGAGTTCGACTTTATTCGATATGTAGCTAAGTAGAGCTCATTAAGAGTGATGTTTCTAAACATAAATCCTGTGCTTGAATCAGCGTCAAAATCACTATATGCATTATTGGAGCGTACCTGAGAAGAGACAAAAAAAGAGTTTAGCATATCTGGATCAACATCATCAGAGAAGCTATTTTCATTCACACATCCATCTCCTCTCAGCATATTCCAAAGTTGCTTTCCATTTACGTTTTGGAAACGTGCAGTTCCATACTGGATTTTTGCTTTACGAATTATAGACTTCGCTTTGTTCCTATGTTTTGAAAAAATCTTCCAGTTACTTTCGCAGTTATTTTCAATAAAAGATTTATAAGCCAAATCACGCAAACTAATAGCATAGACTACATCAGGTCTTTTCATGAAGGGGTCCATATCTCCGGTTTTCAGAGTTTTTTTACGGATAGGTACCATAGAAAAAGAGTCAGATATTACGTCATTAAGGCATTGCAGTTGCTCATTTACGCTATTTGTTTCAAAAATGTAGTTCAAGATAGTATTATTTATTCGACGTTCTAGTTGTTGGAAATTTATAGCATTATAATCACGATATTCAATAAATCTTTGTTTGTTTTCGGCAAGGAAATCAACGCTTATGTAGATAAAAGCATGCCGCGATATATTAGGACATTGAAATTGACCAGAGTACTTAAGCTTGCTAATGTCATTTAGTAAAAAGAAGTCAATAAGCGATACTGAATTCCAATGGTAATCAAAATGTGTTGGTAGGTTATTGTGAGCATAAGACAAGTTTGCACAGGAAAGCACCTCTCTCATTGTACTTACTGCAGAGGAATTAAAAAGGTTACAATTAAAATCACCCATGCAAATAATATTTTCGTATCTGCAGCATAAATCACACAGGATGTCTCTTAGATTTGAAAAATTGCCGTGTGGTAGATATATGCAGCCAACAAGAATACGTGCACACCTTAAGTTAATTTCAACAAAAATACCCTCAATAGTTCCACTAACTGAAATCTCATGTATGATTCTAGTTTTAATATTATTAGCTACATATATTCCAACACCACCACCTCTCATGTTCAAGCGATCATTTCTGAAAAAGTTAAACCCTGGAATCTTAACAGCTGTATTCGAAATATAGGGTTTTAGCCAAGTTTCAGATACTCCAAACACATCTAAGCATGAGTCCTTCAAAACATTTCTTATTTCATTAAATTTAGACGAACGGACAGAGGGTCTCAAACTTTGTGCATTTATATGTCCAATGTTCAAATTTTGTTTTCTACTTAATAAGCTTAAACGCAGCTGTGAATTGTCGCTAACAACAGGTCCAAGATTATAGTTAATTGACATTAAAAGGAAAAGAGGATGTCCTGAGAAAAACTAAGCTTATAATTATTGGGAACATGTTTTAGAAATGAAGAAAGATAAGTAAATTAACTATTAATAAAATACTTATATTTAGTGTTACTGTTAATGAATGCTGTAATACTGTGATACAGTAAGAATACAGAAATAATTAAGTTAATAGGAAAAAAAAAAAAAAAATTTATTGTTCAATTACAATGTCAAACAAAGAATTCAATTCAATTCAAATTTACAACTTCGATTTAATTTCAAAATTCAAAAGTAACATTAATGTTAACAGTCGGTTAGAAAGTATAGAAAAGCAATGGATGTAATTTACACAATTTAAAGTAATGTGAATTAATAACCATCTAAAGCATGTACATAAATAACAGTGCAAATATAAAGAAATTTAAAATATTGTAAAGTAATGACAATTTAAAATTATTAATTATACATAGCAAATATGAGTAGCAAAACAAAGTTAAAGAGGAAATAAATAATTAATTCAAAACTATTTAAGGTAGCGATTATGAGTTTATAAAATTATAAGTTAAATTATCAGACTCAGACCGATGAACCCCGACAAACCCAATGCCAAAACCCTCCTGAACAACAACACGGAGAAAACGTTCACTCTGCCAGAACTCACATCGCACCACGATGATCATACTCCCAACAACAATCAATCTTATAATTGATTGATGTTAGGAGCATGGTCATCAAAGTGCGCTATGCATTCCGATAAAGTAAAAACCCTCTCCATGTTGTCACTCAAAAGAATCCTAACTCTAGGCCTATCCGAGTTCATCAACCTGAATCTGATAATTTTCTTAACCTTACGTAAGTTCCGGCAAAAAAAGTTAAGCTTGCTAGTATCCGGTGTAAGGTGGTCATTCAAATAAAGCCTTGACTGAATATCAGTCTCTATTACATCATCCAACTTAAGGTTGCGATTTTTGAAGTAACTTCTCATAAGCGCATCCCTTTTATACACTGAGTTAAATTTTACTAGGAGCGATTTTTTGTTGTTAATAAAGCAGCAATGATTAATATCATATTCTGTTAGGTTTACTCCCAAAGCTTTTCCAACATTAATTACACAATTATTTAGGTCAGTCAGAGGAATTGGCAGACCAGATATTATGATGTCTCCTCGATTGAGTCTTTTATGTAGTGTCTCGTTCTCAGCTTCCAGGGTTGAAATCTTATTAGAAGTTGATTCGTCAACCAGCTTTACCATTTTGGTACAATTAAGGATTTCATTCTTAACTTCATTTAGTTGTTTTGACAAATCACTCTTAAGCTGTTCAATGATTCGGTCACATTTTGTTTGTACATTGGCCATGCCCAAGCGCAACTCCTCTCGAAAACTCAATTCCTCATTAGTAGCTTTTTTTGGGGGGTCACTAATACAGGTTTTGCAAGTAAATCCGAATGAGCCTTTACTTTTAATCAAAAAACTCATTTCTTCAGCACCTACTTCAGCACAGGAAGAATGAAACCATTGTCCACATAGTATGCAACCAACACTCGCTTGCCCTCTTGATATATTTTTTTTGCAAATGCAGTGACTACCAGATTTAGATGACATCTTGAACAGGTCAATTAAACGTAGCGGGCAATATGACAGCACCAAGAAAAGTAGCTAGGGAGCAGGAGCAGGAACAACCGATACAACAGCACAGAAATAGCAGCGAGCGGGAACCACAGCAACAGCAAAGTAAAGCAGTGTAACTTAACACTGGTAAGCAGACAAAGACAGCGAGGTTATGTTGACACCCACATTGAGATGTCAAGAAATTTTAAGATTTTTAGAATTTAGCACTGCAATAATCATGAACAGGAACCACAGCGATATGAAGCAGACTAGTGTATTAAGTTTTATTTAGGCTGAAGCAGAGTTTTATGAGAAGTAGTTTTTCTTCACTATAGTTTATTCTGTAATAGAACGCACGGCACATAAATAGTGAGGTTATGTTAACCACGCTTAGACAGAAAATTAGCAAATTAGGTAATGTAATAAAGTTTACAAGGATATTTTAGAAACTTTTCTGGAACTTATGATGTTTATTAATCTAATAATATATAATTTCACATTTAATAGTTGTTGTGCCTTTTATTTAATTACTTTAGCGATATTTCTAACCGACCAGCAAATTTTGCTTACTTGCGCATCGCGTTGCCAACTTCTTTTTTTTTTTTTTTTTTTTTTTTTTTTTTTTTTATTAAAATTTAAATCTTATTTTTTGGTAGCAAATGTTGGCAACCCAGTAGAAATTTTAAAAATTGGAACAATTTGTCTGAAATCTTTTGTTAAACAAATTTCATATATATATTCAAGTCATGAATAAGGTGAATGTGTATATTTTTTGTTATTTTAAAGTAAACTAATTTTAAAGCAATAAACAAATATATCTATAAAAAGTATATTAATTATTAATTTAAAGTTTATCATTGTCTGATTTGTCCAGGGGGGGAAATGGCTGTAGTAGGGGGCATTGCCCCCTTGCCCCACCCTGGCTATAGGACTGGTTGAATTTAGTTAAATCCACGAAACTTGTTAGATTTAACTGAGTTAGATTGGAAGCGTTCAGAAAGTGCAACAGTTGCTCAACTGTTGAGCGAGGTTTTACTGATTACTAGGGGTATTCACGATTCAGTGCACTTGCCTGTGCAGTTGAGGACTTTAGGACTTGTGCAGTTGTGCAGTTAGGTTTTCGTGAACACACCACCATCACCATTTCAAAGCTGTCAACATTTTTCAATGCACACAAGTGCACAACTGCTCAAGTCCTCAAGTTGAAGGTAATAGTAGAAAAGCACTTGTGCAGATTTTTGACGTACGTACAATTTGTTTTTATAAAATGCACAAGTCCTCAAGTCCTCAACTGCACAGGCAAGTGCACTGAACCGTGAATACCCCTACTGTTTTTTTATTTAATTTCTGCCACTGCGCTGACATAAAATGTAACATATCGTTCAGCAGGCACACAAAGAAGTACTGCAGGCACACAAACTGATACTGATTAAACACTCAACATGTTAAGTAAATTTTGCCCTTGCGGAACGCACACATTTATACTAAGAAAAAAATGCCAAATAAAATGGCCGAAGTCCAACTCGACTCGATATTGTGCATGGAAACACTTTCGAACTAGAAACGCCATTTTGTCAACTTGACGAAAACCCCAACTGAAGGCCCAACCAAAATAGACGAAACGAGACAATTCTTGCCGAATGTCTGCACTCGTTTCGTCTGTTTTGACATTTAACCCAAAATGAAACGATTTGCTCATCTCGTCTGAAACAGCTGATCAATTGCAAACAGAGTGTCTTTTAGATATAAATTAATGTGCAATTACAACTTTGTTAATTATTAAATAAACATTTGTGTACTATGAGTGAAAAAATGTCGCTTCCTTTGAACAGCTGTTGTTGACGAGTTCAGACGCTAAAAGTTCGGTTCTTACGGAACAAAATGTTTTGTCAAACCGTTTCGTTCAGTTGACGTGTGTCTATTTTGGACAGCAACATTGAATTGCATTTAATGCATTGAACACATTCACAACGGCAACGACGTGGCGACAACTGTCAAATAATTTTTACATGCTTTATTTATGGAGATGAATTTGGTGAAAATGTAGCAGCGACATCACAATGTTACTGTCGCCAGTATAGAATTATGTCTAATTTGAGGAGTGACAACAGTGCAAATATAAGGGTTTGTGTATGCGTGAATAAAATAATTGTATGATTTTTCCAGATTGTTGACTCTTTCTTTATGTCGAATCGTAGTGTCGTGTAGTCGTAAATGTATTCAGGGCATAAGCGAACATTTTCGTCTTCACTCGTTACGTAGCGACTCGTCTATTTTGGTTAGGCCTTAAGGCTCAACACGCCATGGAAACGTAGTATATCATGATACAATAACTACTAGGTGTCATTAGAACGTGTATCGTTCACAACTGTTTTGAACTGTTATGGTAGCGATACCTTAGTGAACGATGTTTTTCTCTGACTGGGCTTTACTCTAAAAGTCAGAAAAGTTGTAAATTATATAATTTATTTATTATTATTATGCAATTATATAAATAATTTAAGTGCAATTGTTGACCGCTCTGAATGCGGAAAATGTGTGTGACAAACGTTTTTTATTTTGTTACCTTTTGTTTAACATTCGATGGTTGCAGCTCGTGAGAAAATAAGTAGCTGTCAAGGCTGCCTAATATTGATTGTATCATGCAAACAATTAGTTAAAAAAATTAAAGGACAGCTCATAAATATAAATATACAGGTGCGGCACCAAATTAATCCTATTTGTTATATACTAAATGCGGAGAGACTACTATTCCCGGGGGGCCGCGATTTGACAATGGATTCGTTAATCATTTTCTATAAAAATAAGTATAGCTGAAGGAAAAATAGATTTATCGATTTGTTTTAATTGTAAATTTTTTAAAAAAATTATTTTTATAAGATCTTTTAAGAAAACTGTCTATATTTTTTTTAGTGTATATCCGGTATTGAGAATTAATTTATTAATTAATTTAAAAGGTACTATATGAAGCTTTAGCTTAAACTTGAAATGTATTAAATCCGTGTAGTATTTCATATTTTATAGACATTTGAATGGAAAAGTAAAAAATTTGCTTGCTCAAAAACTGACGTTATTACTATGGAGTATGGAACATGAAGTATTGAAGCTTGAAAATTTATCTTTGGTTTGGTATTACAGATTTTGTTATTTTATACATAAACTAGCATAAAAGCCTGTCCTACGACAGGTCCTCCGCACGCTTCCTTTTTGGAGCCTTTTGCCGAAAGCACTTTTTTCTCTTTTTTATACACTTGATTTTTGCAAAATACAAATGCACCACGTTAAATAACACTTGATATAGTGAAGCAGTGTTAAAAAATTAGTTCAAGTGTAAAAGTGCAAAAAGTCGAATTTGGTAACAATCATATTCATATAAAACTACAAACTGGCCTTGCAACCTTCATATACGTAGCAACTCAGGTGTCGTTTTGCGACTGATACAATTATATTTTACAATCGACTCAAATCGACTCAAAAGAATTTCATTAAATTCGTTATAACTTTTTTATAAAAGGATGAAAAAAAAGAGGTAGTTAGATCAAAAACGTACTATTGTAAAAACACAATATTGTCACTGATAAGTATCAAATATATGTTCTGTGCATGCTTTCAGGCTAAACATTTTTGAGAACAGTATGTCTTGTAACAGTACTTTACTGTCAAAAAATAATTACAGTTTGAGAAATACTGTGTGCGAGCAGCATGCTTGCCTTTTATGTATTAAGATATGCATACTTTCAGGCTGAACAGTTTGAGAGATATTGGACACGGAGCAGCGTGCTTGTCTTTTATATATTAAGATTTACTAACCATGATGATCAAGTCGTTTGCACTGTTTCACAAACGTAGTTTTTCTTTTTTGTAAATGTTTCGTAAATATTTTTGTTTTACCAAAATCCGAAGGCATTGGCTAAAGATAATGAAAAAGAGGTAAAGGCAAGGAAAGACAAATATATAAAATTTTTATTTTAATTACTAAATTACAGTTACTTAACTACCTAATTACTTAATTACCCAACTACAATGGAAATTTAAGTAACGTAACGACAGATCAAAAAGGATAATAAAAAAAACAGAAGATTTTTGTAAAACTAAATTACTAAATTATTATAATAAATACTAAATACTTATAAATAATATAATAAATTACTTTAATTTTAGTTTTGTATGAATATAACACATTTTTAACTGAAAACATTACTTACCATTTTCATTCTCAATTGGTTGTATCAGTTCTCTACTACTCCTTAGCAGTAAAACTTAATAAGCCATTAGTTCTCTACTGCTAAGGAGCAGTAGAGAATATCTCTACTAGTAGCGAATTCGGAACTCTACTCACCACAGTTACAGAAACATAGTAATAGAGAATGACGTCATTCTGACGTCACATTCTCTACCAGTAGATAAATAATAATTGGTAGAGAAGAGTTACAGAAACTAGCTACTGGTCGTGTCCTGGCTCATTTTCTAAGGCTGGTATTCTTCAAATTTACCAGAAATGTTTTATCTCAAAATCAAACTTTTACACCTTTTTATTTATATAATTATAATTTGTCCAGAGAAATAAAATTAAAATATGTATAATATTATACATTCTATAATCAAATTTTCCAGATGCCGCCAACTTGCATACCAAGTGTTTTGAAATCTTCGAGGAAATGATTAATGCCCACAATGGAGAACCAGAGGAAACACTTATGAAACTTATGAACATGACAGTCTTTCTGCACACCTATGCGCCCAAACCGAAGGCTTCAAGTAGCAGTGGTCCCAGCAGCACAGCCTCAACCGACTGTGAGCACATCTCCGATTGGTTCATTAAAAGTATAGCAAAATATCCCCGAATACTGACCAAAGTGTTGAGTTTCTATACAGAATGCATTGTAACGAATCCAATAAAAACGGTAAAATGTACATTTTAATTCCAACTTAAATAAATAGTACATTTTATTCCGCCCATACAGTGGAAGAACGAGCAAACCCAACGTGCACTGGAATATGCAGCCAAATACGATGCGGCCCTCTTTACCAAATGCAATGTGTCTAGCGTAGAATTTCTCTGTGATGCTGTTTATGCTGATGAGGTGATGATACGCTCACGTGCCATCGAACTGATTGCTCGCATACTTTTGCTTGAATCTAAAGTCGATTGGCAAATGTTTCGTCATGAAGTGTCAAACATACCGCGAGAGTTGCACCTAATCAAGGAGCTAATTGACAGTTTGCAGGATAATAATAATAATATTAAACTTAAAGCTGTACAGGCGCTGCAAACAGCTCTTACACGTGGCTCTCCAAATGCACAAAAAATACTAAACGAATGCCTGCAATATGCAGAGTTCAATGATCTGAATGTTGTGTTGCCGGCAGAGCCACGCGTTAGCAAGAATGAAATACGTTATGCTAAGCCATTAGCACGCACGCCGGCCTATAGTTTTGAAGGATGCGGTTTGATTGAGTTATCATTCTTGCATTTGCCAGAATACATCTATACACAGCTCTTTCGAAATCCGCTCTCCTACATACGACGCGCTGGTATAATGTTTATTGAACATATTGTAAAAATAAATCCACTGGTTATTTTCAACACCAACTTTGTTGCTGTAAGTAGCAATATTTCTTATTATAAACTAATAAGAATGTTCTTTTTATGTTCAGGAGACATCGCGCCTTGTTGACGAACCTACTGCTTTGGTGCGCAAACAAACCCTCATCATGGTCGACGGTATTTTAAGCAGTTATCCAAATTGTTTTCTTCTCATCTGGGTGTGGTGCAAAATTATATCGCCAATGTTGCGTGATGCAGATCCCAAAAATATCGAGCTGGCCATGGACGTAATGTAGCAATGAGTTCTCTTAATCATTTTAAACTGAAGAATGATACTTTTTTTAGTGTTTTCGTTCCAAAGTACTACTGAATATGAAAGGTATCGAGCAGTCAAATAAAGCGGAGCATTTCATGCCTTGGGTCATCATTCGTACCATGCTATCGACGCAATCACGTCTATATTTGCAGACTTGCTTTCATTTGGCTCTACAGCAACGTATGCTCAAGTAAGTAGAATTATTAGTGGGTATCTGTGGTCATTGAAGATGCAAGAATCTACGTAATATTGATACATAAAACTAAATAACTAATACATCTTTTGTTCTGATTTTGGACGTTGTTTTTGTTCGTTCAGACCCATTATAATTGATTAGAGGAGACAAAACGTATGGTAGTACGTTTTACGTTTTGCCTGTAGTAAAACAATCTCAAATTAAATTTTAAAATTGCAATTACCTGGAAATTTAATTATATAATTTTAACTTTTCTCTCATAGCACTCAAATTTTTTGCACTATTGAATCTCATCTACTTACTGCCAATTCCACGGAGGCTTGGATAGTTTTGAACTTTGTTTCGGGCAAATACAAAAGCAAAGAACCGGACTCGTTGATACATCTTTTTACATCACAGGAGTCCGTAAGCATACTACTCATTTTCTGCCTTATCTGTCACCTTCAATCTTATCTTGAAATTCTAATTGCAGTGGAACAAGGAGCAAAACATGCTCATCGCTCTCGAAGTGCTTGCCAATTGCATTCAGGACTTTTCACATTCAGCGCTTAATTTTGCCTTCGATCACATACTCAACAGCATACGAGCTGGCTCTATGTTGCCCGTTGTTATAGGCAAGGCCTTTGATTTTCTCATTCTCATTGACAATTGTTCACAAATACAGAGTGCTCAACCAACGCCACGGCTCGACAGCGATTCTCAGACCCCCACGGTTGATAAGCAATGGATTGTGGAACTGCATAGTTTTCTTGAATTTCGCATACTATCTGGTATTCAAGATTTTCCCGATAATCGCGCTACATTCGTGTCCTATTTATACTCATACACGGAGGTAAACTTGCAGACGCGTCTACGTCCTAATAGCACCATAATCAGCTTTGTACACAAGTACATGAGTGAATGCCTAAAACTGCCCGAGTTTGAGTTGCATCTGGATAATGAGCGCATTTTCAACTCAATGATTTCGATTGCTGGTCGCTTGTCGTTACGCGATGCTTGTGTGGCCAATACAACGTGTCGTTTGTACGGCGGCATATTGCAGAGCATCGATCGCCCACCTATTGTGAATACTATTATTGTTGCTGTAACAGATCTCTGCAAGAAACATACTCAGATAGTAGAACGCATTATTGAATGCTTGCTGAGCAAGTTAGAGTCACCGTACGCAGTCAATCGTATGGAAACTTTTAAATGTTTTGAACGTTTAGTGCTGCAGGATCAGCTAAAACTGCGCGGTTCACTATTGCTCGCATTAATGTCTGCTATTTTAGATGACAGCCCAGAGTTGGCAACGCGCGCATGCGATTTTTTTGTCGAATTTTTGAGCAAAAAGAATCCGACTCTATTTCAGAAATGCCTCATCGAGTGCCCCTTTGTGCTGAATGAGTATAAAGTGAGTGTTTAATTTAAGTGAATTGCACCTTTAGCGATTGATTTCTGTTTATAAGGCATTGATATATGCTATCAGAATTCAAGTCAGTCAAAATTGTAACCATTTTAGCCATCTGTTGGCAGCCTTTATTTTAATTTTGTTTTGTTATTTTTTAAGAACTTTGATGGCCTGGATAGTTTTTCGGAAAATGCTATAAAGTCTCCGTTGTTGGGTGATGCAAAACGTAAGACCAGACAACAGCTCTATAATCATCTCATGGCTGAAATCGATGATATTAATCTGGTGCTTTATTTTGGTCAACTCAAGCTGATTGCAGGTATATTATTTATTGCCAAAAAGACATTTTAAATAACACTATATTTCAACAATTTTTTTTTATTTTCCAAGAAAAATCTCAAAATGATCCTTTGATAAAATCCAACGAAGGAATTGCTTTAGTAAAGGATGTCCTTTTTATACTGCGCCGTGTTTGCCAAATTAGTAAGGAACAAAAGGTGCCTGCGGATGCCGCCAAAGATCCAAGTGAAAGTAATGCAGATGATGAGATGGCTGCGGAAATTGCCGAGCTTACTGCGGTACCGCAAGACAAGCCAACAGCAGCAACCTCTGCTAACACAAAAGCACAAACCAGTTCTGGTGGCACTGGAGTTGGACGCGGACGTCGTCGACGCGAAGTGGCTACCATGGCAGATGCGGTATGTGTTTGAACCAATCCTAAAATACTTAAGACTATCAATTTGTATTTTATTGAAGTAATAATTTTCTTCATAAATTTTACTATAAAGATAATTATTAAGATTATAGCAAAAAAAAAAACTATAAAGTTAGCGAATTTTAAGTTTTACAGAAAAAGTTTCGCAATATGTCTAAATAACTTTAAAACGACGTTTATAAGGGCAACCCTTGTTAATTTGTAATTGGAAGAAAATACAACAAAGTGAATTGTTCAAATGCTAAAAAGTAGAATCATCAATTCTCAGATAGGGAACAGTGCCGTTAAAAAGATAACCTGCAAGAGAACACCGCAAGATTATATCACACTTGTTTTGTCTGCCATAAACGCTTAACTGTAGTTAGTGATAAAGGTTTCAAAGCAACATCAGAAACATGATTAAACATTATTAGAAACAGCTCTCAAAGCAACAGTTTTGTGAGAAGAATCAAACGATTACCCCAACAAAATTAAACACAACAAAGTCTTATTGCCTCGCAATACGTATCAGTACGAATATCTTGGAGTAATCCAAGGCTGTGTTGGAATGATATCCAATGTAAGTGATATCGAATCTTATTCATTGAATGTATATGGCTATCTTCTCATACTAACCTATATTGTTCGATTGAATAGGGGAAAGTCACAGAAAAGACAAACTATCTCAATACTCTCTCTAAAGAACAGAGACTGATCGTATAGGAATAACAGATGCCCAACGATTAACTCGTCTGACAGTCCTGGAGGTCATTCTGAATCTCCTCCCTATGGACAAATTTACGAAAATTATGACAGCTAAAGCGGCTTTACGAGTCAATGAATGGAAGTATTAGAAGCATGGACACGCGTCTATACTAACAAAGTATAGGCGAGTAGATCTCGTTACCACTACAGAGTATATAACCCTAAATAAGACTTTCACCAGAATCAGTCCGTCTACTTTCCGAAAAAATAAGCATCCTAAGCCGAAAAATAATAAATAATAAGTTTTCTGGTGTATGTCCGTTCTATGATGTTAAAATGTAAATAATTACAATCTGTCCAACTCGTAGTGTGGATGTTATCCAATCAGTTATTTCTTAGCCATTTTAAAAACGATAAATAAAATTTAATCCTTTGAGATCTAACACTGTTGGTTGGTTGGTTTAGATGGTGATGCTACATATAAATAGGATCCAAGTAGCTCTAGTGAGCCGTTTTGATACCATATCCTCGTGTTCCTGTAAGTTGAGTGAGTAACGCACTGTTATAACTATCCTGTGCGATTGATGAACATTAGGATATTGTTGATTTTTGTTGTTTAAAGTTCGTCTAGATTGCTGACGAACTAGGGCTTGCCTAGTACTCTTAGTCTAGACCTGGCCAGGACTGGGCAGGTGCACAGAAAGTGTTTTGGTGTTTCTTTTTCCTTTGGGTCATCGCAACTGTGACAGTGGGTGTTGAAGGGTAGTCCAATTCTCTCGTCGTGTACTCCGATGCACCTGCGACCCGTAATAACAGCTGTTATTCTGGCTATGTCATTCCGGGGATTTGAGAGCATCTCCTGAGTTCTACCTAAGTTGTAAAAGGGCCATAATTTTTTTGATGTATTGCAGGTTGATAGTCCAGAACCAGTGGTGGCAGGAGGAAAGATGACACTTGCTATAGCAATGTGAGCTTTCAACACTATTGTATAGTGGGTTATTTGCTCATTGGTCGGATTACCAACTACTATAGTTCTTGTCACATCGGATTACCATTTCAAACTGGGAAAGATGATCCTAACGAAAATCTAAAATTAATGCGCGATCCTCAATATCCTACTGAACATCTAGGTTATAATTCCACAGCTGAGGGCGACAATGGACTTTTTACTTTAGACAGAGATAGCACTAAATTAAAGGATAGGAATTGTAAGACGATGAAGTTAGAAAAGGGATGGAAAATATATGTAAAAATATTAGATAGATATTACTTAGATAATGTAGGTGGCTACTCTTAAGTGGAGTGCAGCAGCCAAGTAGTTTTGGATTTTTTGATTACATTTATAACTATCTAAAATGTGTATTATTGATTAACGAAAATTGCAATGTTTTCTTTCTTTTTGGGGTAGAAAGAAAACACCACTCTTCGTTGCACTTTTCTATCTTCATCACAACAAACTTGTCTATTTTTATAATGATTTTACTGTCTACATTCTATTTTTGATATCCATAAGCGTCTTCTTTTACAATCGCGTAGCGCTTATCACTAAGAAGATTGCCTTAACTGTGTTCTGTGGAACTTCGACTGGTTCCGCTATTGAAACATCAAGGGAGGAACCCCGCCTAGCCAATTCATTCGCCTTTTCATTACCATAAATGTGACTATGGCCGGGAACCCAGATTATGGTAATGCTTAGTTGGTGACTTAGCCGGGACAGTTCATCCTTACACTGCCGTACGAGTTTGGAGTTGGTACTGATCTCAGCTAAAGCTTTAATGGCGGCTTGGCTATTCGTCAGAATAGCTGCATTGTGATGATTGGTGTTAGCTCTATTTAAGGTGCGACAAGCTTCTCTTATCGCTAAAAGCTCGGCCTGGAAGACGCTGACTGAGTTTGGCAAATGAAAAGATTCCGCCACCTCAGTTGCTCCGCACTCTATCTTGGAGCCATCAGTGTAAAAGGGCACATCGAAGGCTAGATCAGGTCCCCCATTGGGCCACTCCACCCTGGTGAGATCCTTGGTTATAAAGGATTCCGTAAAGTCGAGCTTGGGAGTGTCGTAGTCCGTGTTTCTAGGAATCAGTTCCCGAGGTAGTGGATTTAGAATGTTGCTGTGACCATATGGCCTTTTCCGCCAGTTGTGGGACTCTCTGGAAAATGTCAAATTTCGAAAATAATCAAAATAATGAATAATTGTCAAGTCACAGAAATTGTCAAATTGTCCAATTAGTTCAAAAAGTTTAAAATTTCGAAAAGTGTCAAATATCGAAAAAAGTGTACAATTTGGAATAAGTGCCAAAATTCGAAAAAATTGTCGAATTTTGATTAAGTGTCAATTTCAAAATGTACAAGTTTTGTAAAAAATGTCATATTTAATTTTGAATAAGTCCTCGTCGTTCGTCTGGATGACGCTAAGTGCGGAACCATAAATATTTTAAAATTTATAATTTTGCCAAAATTTGTCATTTTTGTTTTCGAAATTAGACACTTTTTCTTTTTTTTTTCTCGAAATTATCCATTTTATTTGAAAGAACAACATATCTTAAAATTTCAAGATTTTTTTCAAGATTTATTCATATTTTGTGTTTCGTAAGTTTTTTTTCAAGATTTTTTTAAGATTTTTTTTAAGATTATTTTTTTCAAAATTTTGATTGTTTCAAGATTTTAACCTTCAAGCATTCAGACCGCTCCCTGAGTTTTCACAAATTTTTTCTCCTAAACAACTTGCGAGCGTGCTTTTTTTGGGTTGGGGTCGTTTCGCAGAATTTCAAAATCTTGAAAAAAAATCTTGAAAAAAAACATCCTGAAAACAAAATCTTGAAAAAATCAGCGATTTTTTTAATGCTCGCGCGCGAATTAAATAATACATTCTATGCGTATGTTTTTAAGAATTCTGTATTGAAAATCTTACACTATTTCAAAAAGTGTTATATATTGAAAAAATGTTTAAAAATGTCATAATTTATAAAATGTGAAATAAAAAAATTTCCAAAATTTTTAATAAGTGTAAAATTTCGAAAAGTGTAAAATATTGCAAAAAATTGTCAAATTTTAAAAAGTGTGAAATTTTAAAATAGTGTTATATTTTGAAAAGTGTCAAAATTTTAGAAAGGTACATTTTCGAACAAGTGCCAAATTGAACAAATAAGGGAACGATTCTACTTTAGGGTTCACACTCAATTTTTTAAGGATGGATCGTAGTTTATATACAGGTAAGCTTACTAAAAGATTCAATGCCACTGATAATGTGTAGTAAACCTGTATAACGGATCATGGACAACGGTGCCTCAAGCTTTTAAATATAAATGTTTTTAGATCAAGTTTTTTTTGAATAAAAGCTTATTTTTAAAAAAATTTTTTACTTTTTATTTATTGTTTACTTTTTTCTTTATCTTAACGTTATCTTATGTTAAAACTTTTTATTGTTTTATTTAATAATATTGTTTATTATTAAAAAAGTTTATTATTAATATCTTTTATTTTCAAAACTCATGCAAATATATAATTTTTATTGATTTGTGAGCAGTAAAAGGTGGTGTGGCAAAAAATTTTTTGCCACTCCGCGACAAAGAAATAGCACCTCGGAATTTTTTAAAAATTTTAATGAAAGCAATTTTAATTAAAAATTTGTACTTACTATGTTGATTTTATATGATTTAAATACAAATTCTAGATGTGTGATAGTTTAAATCATACTTGATTTTAAATACAAATTCTAGTTGTTTGATAGTTTAAAATCGTTTATTGAGCTTTAGGTCAAAGTTAGAATAATTAATTGTTCTAACGAATCTTTCCAAAGAAACAACAACAATGTTTTTTCAATATAAAAAGGAAAAAATCAGCAGCTGATTTTATTGCAATTTCGGCTAAAGGCTTCATCAGAAATCTTTGTGATACCCGTGGAAGCGCGCACTAGCGCACTGCACCACAGAGGCGATGAGATTTTAAGTGTCAATTTATTTTTTTCTCCCATTCATATTTTCACATTTGTTGTTGTATTTTTGCTTTGCTTTAGTCTTTATGCTAATGTTATTATACCTAAAGCTCAATAAACGATTTTAAACTATCAAACAACTAGAATTTGTGTTTAAAATCAAGTATGATTTAAACTATAAAACATTTAGAACTTGTATTTAAATCATATAAAATCAACATAATAAATAAAAAGGTCATTTAGAAAAAACTTTAATTTGTATTTACTTTAAAGTAATTAGATTTAAAAACAAAATGAAAATACATAGAAATTTTACTTAAAAATCGAACTTCTTGTTCAGAAAAAAACAAAAACATATTCAGTAGTATGACAAAAAGATAGCACATTTTTATTCAAAAGCAAAAAATTATTAGAAATCAATTTTTAATTTTTATAATATAAGTATTAAGTATTGAGTAGAGCCTCCATTTGTTTTTAAAACTTCATTACCGCAATTTGGTTGTGATTAAAAACTTTTTTTTATGTATTTTCTCGGTATCGCTTCCCAACTCGAAATTATGCTACTTTTAAGTTCCTGAATGGTATTATATTGCCTATTATCATAAACTTCGCTTGCAAGGAAGCACCAACAGTTTTCAATAATTTTCAGGTCAGGTGATCGTGCGGACCACTCCAATATTTCAAAATCGTATTCTCGAAAGAAATTTTTAACTATTCTTCTTGCTGTATGTACAGCAGAATTTTTTTGTTTAAATATTAAAGACGTTTTAGTTATTTGTGACCGACGATTAACTATTTCATTATCAATTAAATTAATATAATCTTGGCTATTCATTCTTGTGGGAACAAACTTAATCAAGTTGTCGAAAAATGGCTTGCAAGTTTTGACGGACATACATACTAAAGCCCTGCGTGGGTACATCTATTTAAACGTACACACACTGTGATTTATTGCATTGCTCACAGTTGACTGTCATTTAATAACACTTGAGAATTTGATTTGCTCAACCCCAAACGAAAGCCTACAACGACAAGCAATACACACTTTCTCTCTCGGCAATCCAAGCATGGCGTGTTTTTGTTCGTCAACACCACAAGCAATGAAATTTAATCGTTTAGGGTAGGATGAGCAATAAAATAAATAAAATAAAAAAATATAAAGCAATATATGGCAATAGATCATTTGGATCATTTTGATAATTTTAATCAGAGGTCGTCAGCGCCTAACTAGACATTTTTTTACACCAACTTCAAGATTTTCAAGATTGACTAGGTAAAAATGGGTCGCTGAATCCGAATCCTTGGTCAGAATTTAAAAATTATAAAATTTTTTAATAATAGGGTGCCACCTAATAATGTGTATTTTTAAGAGTTGTAATCATCATTAATCACTGTTAGGGGGTCGCTGATTTCGAATCTGAAGTCAGAATTTTAAAATTCAAGATGGTGGATAGGGTTGCCACCTTAATTTTTTTATTTTTACGAATTCATTTTTATTTTCAAAGAAAAAGCAACCCTATTATTTCAAAATTTTACAATTTTGAAATTCTGACCACGGATTCGGATTCAGCGACCCATTTTTGGTGTACCATTTTTTTGCCAGCCCCGAATTCATAGAAATACTAAAAATTAAGTTGGCAACCCTATCCACCATTCTTAATTTTAAAATTCTGACATCAGACTCGAAATCAGCGACCCACTAACACTGTTAAATGATGTTTAAAACTTTTAAAAATACATATTAGGTGGCAAAACTATTATAAAAAAATTACATAATTTTTTTTATTCTGACAACGGATTCGGATTCAGCGACTCACTTATAGGCTCTACTCAATACTTATATTATAAAAATTAAAAATTGATTTCTAATAATTTTTTGCTTTTAAATAAAAATGTGCTATCTTTTTGTCGTATTACTGAATATGTTTTTGTTTTTTTCTGAACAAGAAGTTCTATTTTTAAGTAAAATTTCTATGTATTTTCATTTTGTTTTTAAATCTAATTACTTTAAAGTAAATACAAATTAAAGTTTTTTCTAAATGACCTTTTTATTTATTATGTTGACTTTATATGATTTAAATACAAATTCTAAATGTTTGATAGTTTAAATCATACTTGATTTTTAATACAAATTCTAGTTGTTTGATAGTTTAAAATCGTTTATTGAGCTTTAGGTATAATTTAAAAATTTTATAATTTTGAAATTCTGACAACGGATTCGGATTCAGCGACCCATCCGGTTAATTCGTAATAACTCCCAAACCATACATCCTACAAGGACAATTTATGCACCAAAATGTTTGTCATTAAAATACCCACACGACTGCAAAAAAATAGAAAAAATATTTTTTTTGAAGAATCTTAGTTTTTTGTGATTTTCTACTTTTTTCCGTTTTTTGGCCATAACTCCTAAACCATACATCCTAAAAGGACGATTTATGCACCAAATTGTTCGTCAAGCCTCTGCCTACAAGACTGCATCCTTGGAAAAATTCTCAAAAATATATAACATGTTAATTTCTTATGTCCTTTTTTGTGATTTTCTACTTTTTTCCGTTTTACCTTTCAGTTCGCGCCAGCCCCGAATTCGTAAAAATAAAAAAAAATATAGGTGGCGACCCTATTACCCATTTTTATTTTTAAATTCTGACTTCAGATTCAAAATCAGCAACCTCCTAGCACTGTTAAATAATGATACCTAGTGTTCGCGCCAGCACCGTATTCGTTCTCTGATACAAATCATCTATTGCCAGTGAACAAGCTTTAGTTGCATTGACTACAGTTAGCTCTCTGACAACGATATCTTAGATCAACAATATCTATGATCTGTTTTTATTGCTCTATCATGTTTTGTTCGTCTTCGCTGCAATCACACATATGATTTCTTTGCAGCAAGCAAGACAGTGCAGTGTAGTATGAAATGAACAAATGTTTTGAAGCCGGTTTTAAGTGCACCTGCGCAGGGCTCTTATACATACATACATACATACGAACGAAGCAAGTTAAATAAAAGCTTATAAAAATGTGATGTCTTCGATTTGCTATCCTAAAAATTAAAACTACCTTTTCCGATTCCCCGGGAAAAATTATTCAGAAGTGGGCTGATAGTTTAAATTTTTGTTATTGTACTCGTACTCGATTGCTTGCAGCATTTTTTAGTAGGTGTTTGTTGCAGTAAAAAATAAATAAAAAAAAAATAATAAAAAAAAGAAATGAGAACATTAAAAAAGTAAAAAAATTAAAAAACTTTAAAAAAACAACAAAAAATTAAAAAAAAAAATTAAAAAAGAATAAAAAATAAAAATAATAAAATATTGCATATTTTTAATACTCTGGTTTTAATGTTAGTCAAATGAAGCAAGTCCAGGAATAAATGAAAGCAGTTAAACCCTTTCCAGCGATATCTTAAAATGAGGTACGCATAAGACCCAGCAGCAAAAATGGATATCGCTGCTTTGAAAATCACATTAACATCGATGCCAAAGTGCTCTTTAAAGCAGCTTTGAGGCATCAGTGGTGAAAATTTTATATTTTTGATACTTTACAACAAATTTTAGCTTTGTGATAAAAAAACTTAAAAAAAAAATGTTGAAAAAAAAATTTAAATATGTATGTTATAAATGTTATGAATTATTATAATCACTAAATAAAATATCCTTTTTATAATTGTGGTTACTTATTCAAAAGGCATTGGGCGCAAATTTATAAACTGATTATATTGCAATTCTTGCAGAAAAATTCTGGTAGCAGTAGTGTTTATTTTAAGATTTTCTTACCTACTTGGAAGCATCACTAAGCATTTTGTTGTGATTCTTTAGTTGTTTGATAGCAGCAATAATGATTTAATTTAGATTTTTCGGTTGCTTGGTGTCAGCAAAATTGATTTTATTTTGATGATTTGGGTTGTGTCTATCATCATTTGTGTTTTCTCCATACATCTTTTTTATTTTAGAATGATCCATATTGTCTACCCCACACCTTCCATGGAAGCAAAGAAGCAACACATTTGTGCTTTTTTATATAGTTTAATTGTATTGCCAGAGCATCGATAGCTTTCGTATGACATGCAATGTATATGCAAAATATATGAAGCTATATATAAAAAGGTATCGGTTCATGGCAAAAACATCGCTGAATTATTACTAAAGCATCGACACGTACGACTGCTGGGAAAATAATGAAGTTATTTGAATTTTAGTGAAAATAATCTAAGAAAAAGTAAAAAAATTTATGAAAACAATTATCTTTAATACGATTGCAATAATTTAAAATTTTTTGATGTAGATTGAAACAGCTTTTTTCGGCTTACAATTTCTGACAGTTTATGTTTTTAAACCTATTACACCAGCCAACATATTTGCGAAAAACATGATTTTTTGAAGTTTTTGCAAGATGGTTTAGCTCACTGGAGGTTATCGTAAGAGCCAAAATATATTGAGAATCATCATAAAACAGACTAAGGTTCATTTTTAGGGGGAGGAGGGGGTACAAATGGACATTTTTTTTTCCTCATACAAGTCGAGCACCTTATTGTACATAAAATGGGTTTACAACTAGGTTTACGTCTTCAATGTTGCTATAATTTAATTAACTTGTACTATAGTTCCTACTTACTTGAACATAATCCTCTCTAATATTTATTTTGGCCAACAAGGCTTTTGATATTACATTATTAAATTATTGTTATATTGAAATGTAGTGAAAGATCAAATCAAAATATGTTTGTAACTGACGTCAAGCTGTCTCTATAGAAGCGACTCCTAAGAGTCGGGAAAATTTTTGTTAGACTCACCAGAAATCAATTGAAAGCTTTTCCAGAGCTTTTAAATACAATTTGACATGAAAAATATCAATGAGAAAACAGTTTTCGATAGAGCAAAGTTTATAAAACTTGATTTGCTGGATCTTAGAAATGAGTTTTTTTTAAATTAACATATAATATTACAATGTGTTAAGGCTTAATATTATAAAACACACAATGTATCGAAAATTATCTCGAGATTTTGTCATATAAGATATCGTTTTGATATTGAAACTATATCGCGAAATTTAACTATAGTTATCTGATTTACTGAGAATTTATTTACAGACAAATATTATAACTTAACAATAAAATTTCGTGACTTGTATTATTATTAATCAAAACATTAAGCAATTTTTTCAACTGTTTATTAAAATCATATTTTTAACTTGTAGTTAACCTTGCTGGAAAAATCGCTCGCCTTCATACCGATAATTTATCGAAATACTCATGAGCTAGATGCAACAATCGTAAAGAGCTTTGATGACTTGGGTCATGCTTTAGCCAAACGATTTCCCAATCTAATTGACTATGCGCAACCCTCTGAATTTTGGAATAAATTTCGCAAATCAAAAACTGTTACGCCGAAAAAAACGAAAAATGCCAAAAAACGTAAATCAAATTCAAGTCAAAATAGCAGTGAAGCAAAAGAAACTGCAGAACAAGATGAAGACGAGCAGCAAATTGACGTTAGTGATAAGGAATCCGATATGGATGGCGATGATGATGAGAATGCAGATTCTGATGAAGATATACCACTGGCTGTTATGGCGCCTGTAAAGCGCATGCGTGTCGGCAACTGCAAGGAGCTGCCAATGGAATATTTATTTAATCCAAATATTTTGCTATAGTGTCGCCACCACAAATGACCACACTAGAGACTGAGGTTTATTTAAGCAATACATTATATATTAGCAGGAATAAGTATATTAATTAACTTGTAATTTTAAGTTAAAAACAGGTACTTTTTTAAAAAGTTACCAGCAACATAAAACTACAATAACAACCTTAAAATTTACTGTGCAGACAATTCGAATATACTGTTAAAATAAGCAATAAACTGAGTTGTGTTTTAAATCAACTTGAAATCTCTTAAATTCAAATTAAATTCAGTAGTTTTATGCACTGATTTCTTTCTTAAACTTTTTTTATTTATATTATTTAGTTTGAATTCTTTAGTATGCCTTCTGTATATTTTTTTCCACCATTTAATAAAGAATAAAAAATAAAACAAACCCTAGAAATGACTGTGTGTCCAACTGTCAAAGACAAGTAGAACAAACACATGCGAATTGAAATGTGAATCTAATTAGATTAAATAAGTTTTGCATGTCAAGTTCTACCACAGAAAAAAACTCAGTCACTATTGGACGGAACTGAAAGAAAGACGTTGAAATATAAAAAAAAATCTAAATCTTGGAGCATTCTAGTCATTTAGTTACATAAAAGTCTTAAACATTATTTTTAACTACTTAAAAAAATTCCTAAATTATAAGAAAATAATGAAAAGTGGTGATTATTATTTGGAATTCAGACGAAAATCCTTTGAATTTGAACAACATTTTAGCAATCCAACTTATAAATCGAATTTCGAAAATACCGAAGATAATCTCTTGAATGACTACGAATTAGTTATTAACGAGGAACTAGACGAAACGGAAACTAATCTTGATTTTCAATCCAGCCTCGATCGTAAAGTAGACACAGCCTCAAAATATCCAAGCAAAATCGTTGGAGGTAACAATAAGCAAAAGTTAAGCATACATCTAGGTGCAGAGCAAATTGCATTAAAATCTCAGACGACAGCAACAAAGCTCAATAAATCAATAGCACAGGAAACGGAAACAACGCAAACACTGTTGTCAGGTGCTGCAGCAGAAAGCCAAACAAAACAAAAGCAGCAACACCAACAGCAGCAGCAGCAGCAACAACATGTGCCGCTCGCCTTCACCATTGTACCTATAGATGTGGCACATGCTTGTGCCACCGGAAGTGATGTCAATGAATTTCCGGAAATTGTGCTAAATTCCTTTAAAACGAAAAGACTGTCAACAACAACAACCACTACACCTACAAGCAAGAAGCCCACATCTGTTACTTTTTGCACCACATTCAAGCCGAATCCCACTCAAGTTCATTTACTTAATGAGAAGCAGCAGCAGGAGCAGTCAGCAACAATCCATCCCACCATGTTGCCTCTATCACCTGCACCGCCGGAAGTCATTAGAGCTACGACTACTGCGTCTGATGGCAAAAAAATACATGAGCTTTACGATGACAATGAATTTAATTCCCAGCCCGGTAGCTCAACATCACCGGAATCCTATGTTGACAATATTTTGAGTGCCGCCTCATCGGTATCGGTGCGCAGTAGCAGTTTGAGTAGCGGCCCTGAAATGGTACATTACTTAAATGGTGCAACTAGTATGAATAGAACAGCAACAGCAACAACATCAGCAGCTGGGTTGATAGTAACACCAGTGGGTGGTGGTGGAGGTGCTATAGCAAAACAACCACCTCCACAGCAGCAACAACAACAACAGTTGCATCGAGTGTCAGCAAATATAATGCACACTAATCGCTCATTGAACTCAAAATCGACTGCATTAAATAATATGTCAACAGCTAGGAAGCAAGTTGTTGGCATCAGTGGTGGTGGTAGTGTTGGTGGCGCTGCTAGTGGTAGTGGACTAGAACAACGACATCAACATCTTTTGACGACATTGCAACCACCTGCCAACGAGACATTTGAAACTATTTCAAATTTTACAAGGTTAGTTTTGTGAATTGTACTAAGAAATATTCAGCTATGTACTTTCAATTTCTTTCAACTAGGTTACATTTTGTTGTTTATTTACGAAAAATAGTTTTGAATGAAATACGGTTGTTAAATTTAAATAAGTAACGAAGAATTTTTTTTAATTTTTCATTTAAAATAATTCTAATTCTTAAAAAATGGAAAGAGTTCGTTTTTAGATTTAAAATTTTTTCATGAATTTCGCAAAAAGATCACAAGGAATAATTTACTTCACAAAAATTCGAAAATAATAAAATCTTAGCGAATAAAAAAATTGCGAAATCTAATTTTTTTTCCCATGCCGACACTTCTTCAATCTACTTTGAATTTGAATATTATTAAATTAATAAAGTACGACTACGTTAATTGTATTTCTTAAGCTTGTCCCATAGCAGTTGCCATTAAGTTGACACATTTTAAGAGTTCGAAAGATTCGTATTTATTTTCCAACTGATCAAATTATTAGTGCGTGTGAAGAGTTTGAAAGAACAATTTTTTTTTGTTGTGCCAACTGATTTGGAACAAGCTATACTATGTGTTCTTTAAATACTGATACAAAGATAACATTTTTATAGTGCCAAAAAAAAAAATCTAAAGTTCAGAAACTCAGAAAAGATTCATTGAAATTCAGATTATATTACATTAAATTCAATGCAAACCAGATAATCTTAAATTTCCGTTCGAAATTCAGAATAGATAAATTGATTTTAAAAAAAATCAATAGAAATTGAGAAAAATCGATTGAAATTCAAAATGGTTTTATATATGGGGCATTCCACGTCAAATCGGACGGCTTAGAGAATTTTTTTTTATTTGTTTTATTTTTTATTATGTTGATGTTCCTTTTCAACAGCATAACTCAGTAAATTTTCAGATTTTTTCGGCTACTGGTTACAGAGATATTGCATTTTAAAATAATCGCATTATAAGAAAACTGTGTTCAAATAAATACTCATAACTTTTTCAATGTTAGTCGAAATAGAACAATTTGTTTTTTTGTATTTTGTGTTTTTTTTTGTCGACGATCTAATAAAAAATAGAAAAAAATTTGCACAGTGGGCTTGGATGCGATTTTTGGGATGTAATATTTTAAATATATTTTTCTTACTGTTAGTGTTCTTCGATTTTCTTGAAATTTGTTTATATTAAACTTCGATTTTTTTCATAACTTTTAATCCCCATTTGGTAGTGGGTTTCGAAAAACTACTATTTTTTCTGATTTTTTAAAGTTTTGTTAGAAAATATTTTTCGCTTTAAACCACTGTGTAATATTTGTAATCATAGTAGGTCTGTTCATAAGCAATATAGTGACTGCTTAAAACTGATTTTGTGTCCTTTTCCATCATCCGATTGCCATTTTGGAAAATGTTCAGATTGTCCTGGAATCGATGTCTTTAAAAATATATTAGACAACTTATTTGACCACAATGCTGTTGAAAATATTACGTATAAATATTGGATATCTAAACCTCGTTGCAGCCTCGAGACGCTTGCGAAAACCTCATCGGAGTTCGTTGATATATTTTGCAATCATCTTGTCAGTCTTTTAACACATGATTATATAGCAAAAGAACAATCTGCTTTTTTGAAACAAATCAAAGAGGATGAAGTTGTGGTGATTTGTGATTTTGCTGAAAACTACGCATTTGTTATACAAAAAAAAAGTCTGTTCGCGTACTTTTCTGGTAAAAAAATTAAAAACGTCAAAAGTAATAAATTTGAAAGAGAATTAACTTAAAATTTAAAAGTAAACGAACGCTTTCTGATAAAATAATGAAAAATGTCAAATACGCCTAAGAAAATCTAAAAAAACTCAGCTGCTACACACACACAGCCACCATTTGACAGTTTTCATCTTTTTACAAGATGAAATTCTTCTGGTAAAAACTTTAAAAAACTTGAACGGAGAGAAAATGTGATTTCCTCTCTATTACCCATTTCTCTCAGTAAACGAACGCCTTTCAGGCAGGGACCGTACCGGTTATGGTTTTTATCAAAAAAGTCAGATATTAACAGTTATCATTTTACTTTTATTTTTTCCGACAAAAATACTAGTTATTTAATGCCTTTTATTTTTTCGGGCAAAAATAACTGTTACTTTTGACTTTTATTTTTTTGGTCAAAAATAACAGTTATTTTATGCCTTTTATTTTTTCGGTCAAAAATATCAGGCAATTTGAATTTTTTTAAAGGCCACTTGAAAGGCAAAAAAAAGTTATATGCAATTTTTATCGTCTCATCAGCGCGCACATTTTGAGCTATAAAACTTTTTAGTTTTAAAATATTTATTCGGCCTTTGAAAAAATACAAATTGACTGATATTTTTGACCGAAAAAATAAAAGGCACTAAATAACTGTTATTTTTGACCTAAAAAATAAAAGTCAAAAGTAACAGTTATTTTTGCCCGAAAAACTAAAAGGCAAAAAATAACAGTTAATTTTAATTTTTATAGTAACAGTCAAAAATTTAAAAGGAATTTAATATTTGCGAAGCTGCTGCCATTACAATAATAATGGTATATTTAAAAAAGTCCGCCGGCCACTTTTTCGTTATGCCTTTTTCATCTGAAAATTGTAAAATAACAGTTATTTTCGGTCCCTGCTTTCAGGCACTTTATAGTAAAAACTTTTGAAATATTTCGTTTACATTCGACTACGCGAACAGACCTACTATGATTACAAATATTACACAGTGGTTAAAAGCGAAAAGTATTTTCTAACAAAACTTTAAAAAATCAGAAAAAATAGTAGTTTTTCGAAACCCACTACCAAATAGGGATTAAAAGTTATGAAAAAAATCGAAGTTTAATATAAACAAATTTCAAGAAAATCGAAGAACACTAACAGTGAGAAAAATATATTTAAAATATTACATCCCAAAAATCGCATCCAAGCCCACTGTGCAAATTTTTTTCTATTTTTTATTAGATCGTCGACAAAAAAAACACAAAATACAAAAAAAATGTTCTATTGGGGGTTGGAATTAATTTGAAAGGTTTTTTTTCGGTTTTTGAGCATTTATTTAGAAACAACGGTACAATGTATATTATTCAAAGTATTGTCCATCGTTAGCTACAACATTTTTCCATCTTTCTGGCAGCATATGGATTCCGCGCCGGAAGAACGATTCGTCTTTTGAGGCAATCCACGAATCGACCCATTTTTTGGTATCCTCGTAAGAAGTGAAGCGCTGCTCAGCCAAGCCATGCGTCATCGATCTGAATAGGTGGTAGTCGGAAGGGGCTATGTCTGGGCTATAAGGCGGGTGGGGTAGCACATCCCAATTCAGCGCCTCCAACGTTTCCTTGACGGTTCTTGCAACATGTGGCCGTGCGTTGTCATGTTGAAAAACCACTTTGTCGTGTCTTTTGGCATATTCCGGCCGTTTAACCTTTAATGCTCGGCTCAATTGCATCAATTGTTGTTGGTAGCGTTCCCCAGTGATGGTTTCGTTAGGTTTTAGCAGCTCATAGTACACGACACCCTTCTGATCCCACCAAATACACAGCATAAGCTTGGCGCCATGAATATTCGGCTTGGCCCTCGATGTTGATGCATGGCCGGGTGGTCCCACGATTTTTTTCGCTTAGGATTATCGTAATGGATCCACTTTTCATCGCCAGTGACAATACGATGCAAAAAACTCTTCCTTTTATGCCGTTGAAGCAGTTGTTCGCACATGCAAAATCGCCGTTCAACGTCTCTCGGCTTCAACTGGTACGGCACCCAATTTCCTTGCTTTTGAATCATTCCCATGGCCTTCAAGCGTTTGCCGACCGTTGATAAGTCGACTCCCAATGATTCTGACAATTCTTGAAGGGTTTGACACGGGTCTTCATCGAGCAAAGCCTCCAATTCCTCATCTTCAAACTTTTTCGGCTGGCCCGGACGCTCTTTGTCTTCCGTATCAAAATCACCACTTTTAAACCGACGGAACCAGTACTCACAAGTAGAAATCGATGGAGCATAGTCCCCGTAAGCCTCAGTATGCGTGCGTTGTGCTTCAACCGCTTTTTTCTTCAAATGGAAGCACAAAAGTAAACCTTCCCGCAAATTGCGTTTTGTTGGAACGAAAGTCGACATGTTCACAGAGAAAAAAATATATGTTGTTTACACTTCAGTGGAATGACACATACTGAAAAATGAAGCTTAGACAATGTGCTTTGAAATGAATATAGTCACAGGTGTGCCCGATGCGATCTATTGATAGTTACGCCATCTCTTAGAAAACCTTTAAAACTAATTCCAACCCCCAATATTTCGACTAACATTGAAAAAGTTATGAGTATTTATTTGAACACAGTTTCCCTATAATGCGATTATTTTAAAATTCGATATCTCTGTAACCAGTAGCCGAAAAAATCTGAAAATTTTCTGAGTTATGCTGTTGAAAAGAAACATCAACATAGTAAAAAATAAAACAAATAAAAAAAAAATTCTCCAAGCCGTCCGATTTGACGTGGAATGCCCCATATAGAACAGTAAAATGGTATAGTAATGGTAATAGTATGGGTACATTTAAATTTTTACATATTTTTGATTTATTTCTATATTTCAAGTGATCTTTTCTGAATTTTAAATGAAATTATTAACTGCAATTGAAAAAAATTTTAAATGGTCAAGAGACTGCGTTTCACTAGGTTTTGTTTGTTTTGAGTAACTTTTAAATGCAATTTTCCATAAAATTTTTCACAAACAGTAAAAGATTAAAAAAGTTGTAACTTTTGTTTTTGTAAAATCGTATCAATGTGCCCCCTATCCCCCTACTAGTTCTTCGCCAACAATTTTTTTAATAATCTAATGAAGTACATAGGATTTAAAAAATTTATTTATTTAAAATGGCGTCAAGTGTAAGGAAAGAGTTAGTTTTTTTAAGAAAACAAAGCTAATAAAACCATTAATTTATTACAGTTAATTACAGCTACAGTTAAAACTTGGAGTTGATCGGTTGGAAATTGAAGGCGCTAGTTGGTCGCCCGACTCGTAAAATGTGGTTTTGTAGAAAACATGTGTAAAGTTTCAAGTGCTAAAATTTAAAGAAGATTAATTGTTTACCTTCAATTTGCAAGACAAGCATTTTAGCCAATAAAAAATTTAAGCAAACATTTTATAGTAGTATTGCCCCTTAAGGCTGCCAGCAGAGTAAACGCCGAAGCAGGCAAGCCGGCTCTGCGAAGAAACGAGATAGAAATAACTTTTTTCTCTCTTGTTCACATAGTTTTCCAGTGCCTGTCTGCCTGCCTGTCTGCTTCAGCGCTTACTCTGCGGGCAGCCTAAGGCCTAATCCTTTCGGCTGGTTTGCAGTGAGTTGACAAAAATACAATATAAAAAAGATCATAACACTGTGTGACCGATTCGACCTTTAAAAAAGTTTCAGCCAAAATTCTTAGAAATTTCGAAAGAGGAACATCTTGTAATTTTATCGCAACTAGTTCAATCTCTCAATTCCATCACAATTTTTTTGAAAACATTTTAATGTTAAGAAGTAGAAATTCTGGTATTCAGACTTTTAAGAATTTTTTACATATGCTTAGGTTGTGAGAATTTAAAAACAAAATGCACTGGAGTGTTACTGTGCCAATAGATTTTTGAAAAAAATATACGAATTGTATTTATCGCAATGGAAAATTCAATTTTTCATAAGTTTTGCATAAATTTTGCACAAATGTTACTTTCTTACTTAGTTAGTTAGAGCAACAACCGTATGTCGGTCTTGGCCTCATCTAAGAATGTGCGCCAGCCATTTCTGTCTCTCGCTTGCTGGCGCCAGTTGGAAATTCCAAGCTTCGTCAGGTTTTCCTCTACTTGGTTTTTCCAACGAAGATGCGGTCGTCTGCTTCTGCGTTGACCGCCGCTGGGTACCGAATCGAATGTTTTCTTCACTGGAGCATCGTCTCTCATGCGCTGAACATGACCAAGCCAGCGAAGCCGCTCGATTTTAATGCGCTTGACTATGTCGATGTCAGCGTACAGCTCGTACAGTTCAGCATTCCACCGTATTCGGTACTCGCCATTGACGAAGATTGGTCAGTAGATCTTACGAAGAATCTTTCGCTCGAAGGCTCCTAAAGTCTTTTCATCTTAACTGCTCAGCGTCCAGGTTTGTGATGCATAAAGTAGGACGGGCATGATGAGCGATTTATAGAGCGCGATTTTCGTTCGTCGAAAGAGGGCTCTGCTTCTCAATTGCCTACTGAGCCCAAAGTAACACCAGTTGGCAAGAGTTATTCTTCGTTTGATCTCAATGCTGATGTCGTTGGTTGAGTTTATGCTGGATCCCATAGAGGCGAAGTCCTTCACAACCTCGAAGAAGGTATTGTCAACTGTAACGTGGGTTCCAAGACGCTGGGACTGTTTGCTTGTTTACACCAAGTATTTCGTCTTATCTGCATTCAATGCCAGACCCATTCGACTTGACTCTCTTTCTAAACTGGAGAATGCTGCATTAACTTCGCGCATATTATGGCCAATGATATCGATGTCATCAGCATACGCAAGCAGCATAACACTCTTGTAGAATATTGTGCCACTACGTCTCAGATCAGCAGCTCGGATGATCTTTTCCATCATTAGGTTGAAAAAGTCGCACGATAAGGAATCACCTTGTCTGAAACCGCGTTTGGTAATAAATGGTGGGGAGAGGTCCTTCCCGATTTTAACTGCGCTGCTGGTGTTGCTCAGTGTCATACCTTGAACACATTGACGACGACAGCAACAGTGCGTCAAATGTCATGTCAAATTATTTTTACATGCTTTTATTATGGAGGTGAAAGTGGTGAAAATGTTGCAACGACAATGAGTGTTGCAACAAAGTCGCTGTCGTCGGTTTAGAATTTTTTCTAATTTGACGTGCGACAACAGAGCAATATAAGTGTTTGTGTATACAGTCTAATGATACTTCCAGATTGTTGTTTCTTTCTTCATGTTGTTTCGCACTGTTGCAGTCGTCATCAATGTGTTCAGTACATCATCCTGCAAAGTCGTATGAGTTTTACAGGAATACCAAACTCAGACATGGTGGAGCATAGGTGCCTCTTTATTGGGATGTCGAAGGCGGCTTTGTAGTCGACAAAAAGAAGGTGGGTGTCGACTTGTTTTTCTTTAGTCTTCTCCAAGATTTGTCGTAGCGTGAAAATCTGGTCGATGGTGGACTTTCCAGGTCTGAAACCACACTGATAAGGTCCAATCAGTTCGTTTAAAATGGGCTTCAATCTTTCACATAAAACGCTCGACAGAAACTTATATGCGATATTAAGAAGGTTTATCACACGAGCAGAGCATACTGATATTCCAATCGTTTGTAATGCATTCCTCTAACCATATTCTGCATAGAAACTCGTGAATGCAATTAAATAGAGCTTCGCCTCTATTCTTAAACAGCTCAGCTTAAGCTTGGAATTTCCAACTGGCGCTAGCAAGCGAGAGACAGAAATAGCTGGCGCAAATTCTTAGATGAGGCCAAGACCGACATACGGTTTTAGCGCCAATTAAGTAAATATGCTAAAAAATAACATCAAATTTTAAAAATTAACACAGAAACTTGAGTTGTGCGATTTTTGACAATTTGATTTTAAGGTTGCAAATAAGGGTCACTCTGAGGCATAAGTACTTTTGCTAGATTGTTGTAAATGATATAATCAGCCCGATTCTGAATAATTTTTCCTGGGGAATCGGTAAAGGAAGCTTTCATTTTTAACATAGCTTTCAAGAATATGTAATTCAAAGGATCACATTTTGGGATCGGAGAACGAAATTCCGTGCAATTGTTTAGGCGCTATTGAAGTATTTTGAAGTAACAAAGACTTCATAAAATTGGTTTCAATATTGCACTTACTTTTTAAAACTAACTCTACTAAAGCCTACTTCTATCATTTAACAGCGGAGAGCAAAATGTTGTTATGTACTTCAATTAACATTCTTTCCTTTTTTAGAAGTCCCACGCTGAGTCAAACCATTGCTATACGGGTTACTACCGATCCAACTGTTTACCCTGAGGAACTCAAGTGTACCATTTGTGCAGAAGTTTATCGTGATCCCCGAACTTTAAACTGTTTGCATTCCTTTTGTTTTCAATGCTTGGTGGATGAGAATTTCAAGCAAGACAGCAGCATACCGTTTTGGTCTCAACCCGGTGCCGAAGAAGCTGATTGGAAAAGTAAGTAAATCTGTTGTTATTTTATAAAAATTTAATAAATTTCAGTAGTTTGGTTTTTTTTCAATATATTTGTTTTTTTTTAATATTAAATATTCTAACTAAAGCTCTAGATTTGCTTAGGTTTAACATTTTTATATTGATATAATTTTAATAACAGCATCGGTTTCATTTAAAAATTTTAAATATGTATTAAAGTTTGTTAATATATGAATGTATGTATGTTAAGGCGCTTCACGAAAAAAGTTGTTCGGGTCAGTTCCTCAAAATAATCCTTGGTTTATGTTGTGATGATTTCCCAAATACTTCGACTCTAGCGATAGCCATCCGTGAGCTGGTATGTTTAAAATAACCTCTAAATATCGAGTTTTTTTGTAAAAATATTGGCTGATGTGGTAGTGTAAATAACACAAGCGGTCAGAATAATAGTAATGAAGAAAATTCTTCCAATTCGCATAAAAAAAATTAAAATTTTTGTATTCGGATTAAAGATAATGCTGTTTTTCGTGAATTTTTTAAGTTGCTTTCACTAAAATTAAAAAAAACTTTATTATTTCTAATTCGATTCTCACTTTAAAGATATCGTTATAAAGGTTTTGAGAGCTTGCATTGACTCCTTGAGAATTGCTTACATTGATATATATATCTATAAACGAAACTATGAAAAAATATTGTAAGATATTAAAAAAAAAAATTGTAAGTAACTTGAATTTTAAATGTTTTTGTATGGAAATAAAATAAAAGAATATTAATAATATGCATGACAGCAACAGCACTATCTTTAATCCGATTGCAAACATTTACAATTTTTTGATGCAGATTGGAAGAGCTTTTCCCGTTTATAATTTTTATATTTTTGACGGTTCATTATTTAACAACTTTTACACCAGCCAATATTTTTACAAAAAACTCGATTTTTAGAGGTTATTTCAAACCATTCTAGCTCATTGATGGCTATTGCTAGAGTCCAAATATTTGGGGAAACATCATAACATAAATCAAGGATTATTTTGAGGAACTGACCCGAACAACTTTTTTTATTCCTATGGAGCATGAAGCGCCTTAATGTATGTCCTATGTAAGTGTATGCGTGTTTGTGTGAATTCAAAGCTTAATTCCAAATATTAATCTTCTTTTAACTTATAAAGAAGGTATACAATAATCCATATGTTTGTTTGTATATAAATATTTCTCTTAAGTTAAATCTTAATTGGCGTTAAATTTGTCTATGATATAGTCTAAATTTGTATAACTCTATGTTCTAAAATGTATTATTGTGTAAGTTTTAATAGGAAAGAGTTGAGAAAGTACGCTAAATAGTTGCTGCTAAAGTAATTGCTGCACTGTTTTTTTTTTTTTTTTTGGTTTTCTTTTAACAAATGGTATTATTTAAATATTCATAACAATTAAATTTACCCGACATAGCTTCACGTCTCATTTTCAAAAAATTACCCATCCAATGTGTGGTCAAGTCCAAATATTTTGTTTTGGAACCGGGATTATAGTCCAAAAACCCAGCTTTTGGGATGACTTCCTCAATCTGGCTGCCATCCTGCCAGTTATTATAGCTGGCTATGTTGATAAAACCCACATGATTGATGATGGCCGTGCGCCAAGCCACACCGTAATACTAAAAATAAAGGTTATGTTATCAATTTTATGAAATATAATGAAGTGAGGTAGAGTGTGGACATACCCTGCCGTTGCTGCGATGTCTCTGTATATCACCGTGACGTGGAAATTTATTACGTTCCGCAAAACCTGGTCCCACTGTTGGTACAAATAACATTTTATATGTTTGCGCAAACGATTTAAGATAGGACCAATTCTTCCAGGTGCTCGCATAGGTTGCTCCATTACTTGGCAATTTACTGTAGAAACCATCGAAACACAAACGCCTCAAGGTCTCAGCATGCGATTTAAGCCTGTGGGTTTAAAAATATATTCTTTTTAAATTGAAAACATTCATGGTGAATATCTTCAAAACTACAATATATAAATGCTTAGCACAATGAATTTTGTTAATACAAAATCGTGATTTAAAAATGAGCAAAAAACTATCTAAAACTTAAGGTTTTGACTTTGGAAGCAAATAATTATATTCTATTCAGAACAACGTCTAAAAAAGCTCAAAAGGTCTAATAGACGATTTACATAAATCAAGGATGCTAAACTAGATGACGTGCTTACAGGCCGGTTACACAGGCCTGTGACAGTGAAAGTGCGAAAGAATACGTGTACTGTCCGAATGATTCGAAAAATTTCGAACTTTCATGCTAGTAGCAAGAGGTGCTACACATGCACGTGAAAGTTCATTACAAAAATTTCATCGAATGCAAAGGTTCCCGCTGCTATTGTAGTTTTCGTGTGCTTAACTTGTTTTTTTTTTTGCTTATAATTGTAAACAAGCTATCAGTGTTGCTTCCTTACCGAATTCAACGAACACCCGAAATAAACCCACCAAAAGTAATTAAAAACAACACTGATATCCCCCTTTTTGACATACACTGGCCGCTGCTGTCAAAATCCACTGGCTCTGAAATTTCGTTGCCAGTAGCGATGAAAGTGGCGTGAAAGTGAATCAGTGTGAGTGTATTTGTAAAAAAGTGTGAATATATTAAGGGTTTTCATGCAAAGTGGCAGGCTTCTAATTTGGGCAATTAGTTATTTTTATCAGACAGGTTGTATGAACAGCCCTTAAAGTCGATTGTGCATTTGCAGCATATAAGTCAGCTTTGCGATCTGTCAGCGATGCGTTCCATTTAAACGGGGACGCTTTTCGGATTGTTTGCTTGTTTTCTGAAATTTTTAGAATTAAATCTTTATTAGTTTTGCTCAAATTATAACTTTTCCTTCAAAAAAGAAAACAGCTGATTGATCATATAAGTTTGCCACCTCGTTTGCTCACCTAAATCGAAGAGCAAATTTATCTGGTTTGTGCAAAAGCTTTTTCATACGAATTTTGACAGTTCATTTATAAGGCTGATAAACTTATAAGGTTTATACCATTTATAAGGGTATTGCCCATTTGCATGAAAACCCTTATTAAGTTTTTCGAACTACAGAGCCAGTATATTGGCCTGTGTAGCATGCCTGTTAGTTTTTGCCTACCACGTCTAAACAGCATGTTGGATCTGTTACAACTGTTTCAATACAAATGATTTAGAAGGGAGCGGTCCGAATGCTTGAAGGTCAAAATCTTGAAACAACCAAAATCTTGAAAAAATAATCTTGAAACGAAAATCTTGAAAAAAATAACCTAGAAAACACAAAATATGCATAAATCTTGAAAAAAGTCTTGAAATTTTAGGAAATGTTGTTCTTTCGAATAAAATGTATAATTTCGAGAAAAAAACGGAAATGCAATTTCGAAAACAAAAATGTCAAATTTTGGCAAAACAATAATTTTTTTAAATATTCATGGTCCTACACTTAGCGTCATCCCGACAGACGACGAGAACGTGGTGGTTTTTTGTCCATTTATGAACATTTTTTTTGCAAAATTGGTCAAATTTCGAAATTTGGGAATTATTCAAAATTATATATGACATTTTTTGCAAAACATGACATTTTTTGCAAAACTTGTACATTTCGAAATTTGACAATTTTTTCGAATTTTGGCACTTATTCCAAATTTTACACTTTTTTCGATATATGACACTTTTTGAAATTTGAAACTTTTTGAAATAATTGGGCAATTTGACATTTATTTATAAATTTGACAATTTCTGTGACTTGACAATTATTCGGGTTGGATCCTTGTCGCATAATATCAAAATTTTGAAAAAAAAATCTTGAATTAAAAATGAATTAAAAATCTTGAAAAAAAATCTTGAAATCAAAATCTTGAAAACAAAATCTTGAAAAACCAACGCATAGAATGTATTTGTATATCGAAAAAAGGGTAAAATTTAGAATAAGTCCCAAAATTCGAAAAAATTATCAAATTTTGAATAAGTGTCAAATTTCGAAAGGTACAAGTTTTGCAAAAATGTCATATTTAAATTTGAATAAGTGCCAAATTTTGAAAAGTGACAAATTTTGCAAAAAAATGTCAAATTTTAAAAAATGTGAATTCAAAATTAATAATTTTTGATTATTTTTTTTGTTATGAAAACATAAGAGTTCATAAATGAACAAAAAAACCACCACGTCTTCGTCGTTTGTCTGGATGACGCTAAGTGTGAGACCATAAATAGTTAAAAAATTTATAATTTTGCCAAAATTTGACATTTTTGTTTTCGAATTTAGACACTTTCCGTTTTTTTTTTTCTCTCGAAATTATACATTTTATTCGAAAGAACAACATTTCTTAAAACTTTAAGATTTTTTCAAGATTTATGCATATTTTGTGTTTTCTAATTTTTTTCAAGATTTCGTTTTCAAGATTTTTTTTTCAAGATTATTTTTTGTTCAAGATTTTGACCTTTAAGCATTCGGACCGCTCCACAATTATTCATTGTTTTGATTATTTTCGAAAAATTTTATACTTCTTTCGAAATTGAACACTTTTCGAAATAGTGTCAAATTTTCAATTAAGAAATCTATTAATTGTTCACGCGAGCAAATTAAAGAATACATTTTTCAAGATTTTAAGTTTCAAGATTTTTTTTCAAGATTTTGTTTTCAAGGATTTTTTTAAAGAATTTGATTTGAAGATTTTTTTTCAAGATTTTGAAATTCTGCGAAAAAGATCCACCCTAATTTAGAACTGAACTTACGAGTTATATGCCGATCAGGGATCTGCAACAGATACTTAAAAATAAGTAGTACTCGAGTACTATTCGTTCACAACTCAGTGATTCAAATCAGAGATTTGCAATGAATAAAATTTTTTAATCATGAGCCACTTACTCAAAAATGAGTATTAATAAGTATAAGTACTTAGTTTCCAAAGTAGTATTCATATGTGATTGATTCAAAACAAAGTGAATCACATTTTTGAATCATGAGCCTTTTACACAAAAATGAGTAATAATATAATAATAATAATAGATAAGATTTTATTCATTATTTTACATAGTTGATTATAGCCATATTCAATTCAATATTCTTACCGAAACGGCATATTCTTTCATAATTAAATATAGGGCACCTATCTATGGAAGTGGAATGTGTTTTCAACTTCCTTTAGACTGCAAGTGTAGAAATAGGGGGTGTGTTTTGAGTATGAAAACATCGAGCATTTAAATTTAATAACCCACCCCTGGCACGCAGGATAAGATTGATTAGATGTACAGAGTTGTTATAGGTTATATATGGCATCAAACTGTAAGCGATTGTAAAGCGTCTTGCAGCTGAGAATTTCTTGCACTCACCAAGTGCTAATTATAATCAAAAGTGATTAATGCATGTAGAAGATTATCTAGTTGAGATTTTAGATTTGGGGCTCCAAAGTCGAAATTAAATTCGAATTGAAGTTCGTCACATAGGGTACGCCATTTTCGGACCCAAGATATGTTTTGTGCTACAGTTTCGACGGCAAGTAAACGTGGACCTAGTATTTGAGTAGCTAAAAACTTTAGAAATAAGCCAAAAAGTAGTGCAAGTGTTTGTACAAATAAAGTTCAGAGTCTAGTTTCTAAGTGTGGCATGTTATTTGGTGTATTAGTTGGCAGGTAAAATATTTTTTGATAAAAAAACGGAATAATTTTTTACCTGATCAAAACGGTTAAAACCCCATACTTGTGCACAATAAAAAATTATTGACTTCGCGGCAGTTACAAAAATTTTTAATTTATTGGATAATTTAACTTTGCGGTTATGGATGTAGACTAGCCAAGATGCGTTAATTGCTGTTTTTGCAGATAACAGTTTAGCATCAAGGTGCTTATTATAAGACGAGTAATAGGTTTAATTTATACCAAGATACTTGTATTCGTTTACGATTTCAAATTTGTCTTCGCCATAGAAAAAATTTAAACTATCCGATATGCGAAATCCTTTTCTAAAAACAACAATCTTATATTTAGTTAAATTGATATTATGGCACCATTGGTTGAAGTAGCTGTACAGTGCATTAATCATGGATTGTAGTTCCTTATCAAAATTAGCAAAGATTACCAAGTCGTCAGCGTACAAAAGTACTTTAACTACTATATTATAACTATATACCAAACGGCAAAACGTTATGCAAGTCATTCAAATATAAAGCAAACAGAACAGAAATAAAAAAGTGAATCAAGTAAGTACAGAATGAATTAAATATTAAGGATGCCACCTAATAATATGCATTTTTAAGAATTTTAAACATAATTTAACAGGGGTGAGGGGCCGCTGATTTCGAATATGAAGTCAGAATTTTAAAATTCTAAATGGTTAATAAGGTTGCCACCTTAGTTTTTTTACTTTTACCAATTCGGTGCTGGAGCGAAAAGTAGGTAAAAATGTGTCGCTGAATCCGAATCCGTTATCAAAATTTGAAAATTTTGTTATTTTTATAATAGGGTTGCCACCTATTAACCATATTGAATTTTAACATTCTGACTTCAGATTCGAAATCATGTTTAACCCTCATCGATCCCCTGTATGCGCATGCATACAATTTTGACCTTTAACCTTGAATAAAATAAAAACGGTTCAGCGGAATGTCCTTGTATTTTGCAAAGTAGAATTATTTTGCCTGAATAACCAAAAAAACCCGTTTTTGAATTTGTACCCTTACTGTATTTGCCTGTGCAGTTATAGTTACGAATCGGTTCCTGTGTATGTGCGCGCATACACATAAGCAGGTACCTGGAATTGCCGCTTATTTTTTCGTTTTATGAAATTCAGTTTGTTCTGGAACACAGATAAGTGAAGTTTGTCTGCGCATTTATTTGAATTTTGGTTGTGTTTCGAAGTATTTGATAAAAAATGGATAGAGTTTTACGTGAAAGAAGGCAGCGAGGTGAACTAGAAATGGATTTTGATTTGGAAAGCGAAGCGGGTGAATAGTGACGATGATTTTGCATTATCAGATGAGGAGAATGATGAAAATGAAGTTAGAGTGCATTCGGATGAAGACGCCACTTGAGCAAAATTTAGCAGAAGAAAATGCAGCAAATCCTAAAAATAAATATTTTTCAAAAAATAAGAAAATTGAATATTCATCGCAACCATTTAAAATAAATCGAAGAAATTCATTTCGACGTGCAGAAAATTTCACTTCAGGTAAAAACCTATCCTCTTTGTTATGAGTTCATGTTCATTATATGTTTCATTTTTGTTATAATTTAGGTCCAAAAGCATTAGCAGCTGCTACTATAGTAAATGTTTTGTCTGCATTTCACAAGTTCCTTGAACCGATTGAGAATATTATTTTGAACATGACGAATTTATATGGTGTGCGAAAGTACAAAGACGATTGGGAAAACATTGATTTGGACACTCTGCACGCATACTTTGGATTGTTGCTGCTTTCTGGGGTGTATCGGTCATACGGTGAATGTGTCACTAAACTGTGGAATGACGAAACTGGTCGGCCAATATTTAGAGCAACAATGTCTTTGAAAATGGTCAAGCGTATCCATGGTTGCATTCGATTTAATGACCGCAAACAACGTATGGAAACTGGGGGCGATGGAACAATGTAACATGTCTGACTGTCTCAACCTGGCGAGGCCAGCATAATCTTTGTGAAATCGCCTCAAGTCGACTCAAACCTCCACGTGGTGTTTCCTGGGCAACGTCAAAACTGACAACTGTTAGTTTGGCGGCTAATCTGAGCGGCGGGCCTCCCTAGGCTTAAAATAGGTTGTGCGTTGGGTTTGAAGCCCACCCGTAAAAACCAATTTCAATGAAAACTAATAAGAATAGAAGAAAACTGATCCCCAAATCTGATGACGACCTCCGCAATTGAAAAACTGATAATGATTTACGGATATGCACCTGGAATGTCCGAACCCTTAATTGGGAAGGTGCCTCTATCCAACTGACTGATGTCTTGGAAAGATACAAAGCTGATATCACTGCTATCCAAGAAATGCGATGGAAGGGACAGGGTTGCATTCGCCATGCACCCTGTGATATCTACTACAGCGGCCATGCGGAGAAGCACGAGTTTGGATGCGGATTTGTAGTTGGTAAGAGACTACGGCCCCACGTCCTGCGATTCACACCTGTGAACGAACGACTTGCCATAATCCGCATCAAGGTTAGATTTTTCAATATAAGCCTAATATGTGCGCACGCTCCGACAGAAGACAAGGACGATGAGATCAAGGAAATTTTCTACGAGCGCCTTGAAAATGCTTACGAGCGCTGCCCCCGCCACGACGCAAAAATCGTGCTTGGTGACTTCAACGCTAAGGTGGGCAAGGAAAATATTTTTGGTCCAACAGTCGGAAAGTTCAGCCTCCACGACAACACTTGCGATAACGGAATGAGGCTGATTGACTTCGCCGCAGCACGAAACATGGTCGTAAGTAGCACTTGATTCAAGCATCTTAATATTCATAAAGCCACCTGGATGTCCCCTGATCAAAAAAAAAAAAAAATGAAATTAATCACGTTTTGATCGACAGAAGGCACTCTTTCAGTGTATTGGATGTACGCACGATCCGTGGTGCAAACATTGACTTGGATCACTATCTTGTCGCAGCCAAGATCCGTACACGTCTGTGCGCAGCTAAGAATACACGCAACCCTACACAGAGAAAGCTAGACGTTGACAAGCTGCAATCAAAACAGACAGCCGAAGCTTTCGCCACTCGACTCTCACTCCAGCTTCAAAGCACTCCTCCAATCGATGATATATGCGCGCAGTGGACACACATTTCCAACTCCATGCGTGTGACTGCTGAAGAGGTGATTGGCTACCACCACCCTCGCCGAAACCAGTGGTACGAGCATGAGTGTCGCGACACCACTGCAGAGAAAAACGCCGCCTACAAAGCCACCCTGCAGTCGGTTGTAACGCGCGCTACAAAGAGCGGTACAAAGAACAGAGGAGGGAAGAGAGACGTATTTTCAGGCGGAAAAAAGAGAGGCAGAAAAGCGCGAGCAGGAGAAGATTGAGGTGTATGGTGACAGGAATGAGGCCCGAAAATTTTTCGAAAAAATAAGACGCCTTGCCGATGGTTTTAAAACCGGGGCCTCTTCCTGTAAGGATGAAAACGGGAATCTAGTGACAGATGTCCAGAGTACCCTGACGTTATGTAGGAAACACTTCTCTAAGCTTCTAAATGGCGACGCCGACGACAATCCCGCCAATAGAGATGATATTCCGGGAACCCCAATTACGGATGACAGCGTCGAGGTTCCGCTGTCCGACTATGATGAAGTTCTGACAGCTATAGCTCGGCTTAAAAATAACAAAGCCGTGGGAGCTGATGGCTTACCTGCTGAGCTGTTTAAGAACGGAGGCGAAGCTCTACTTAAATGCATTCACGAGCTTCTATGCAGAATATGGTCGGAAGAATGCATTCCGAACGATTGGAATCTCAGTGTGCTCTGCCCAATCCACAAGAAAGTCGATCCCACTATCTGTGCCAATTACCGTGGGATAAGCCTTCTTAATATCGCATATAAGGTCCTGTCGAGCGTTTTATGTGAAAGATTGAAGCCCATTGTAAACGAACTGATCGGACCTTATCAGTGTGGCTTCAGACCTGGAAAGTCCACCATCGACCAGATTTTCACGCTACGACAAATCTTGGAGAAGACTCACGAAAAACAAGTCGACACCCACCTTCTTTTTGTCGACTACAAAGCCGCCTTCGACAGCCCAATAAGGAGGCACCTGTACTCCACCATGTCTGAATTTGGTATTCCTGCAAAACTAATACGACTTTGCAGGATGACACTGAGCAACACCAGCAGCGCAGTTAAAATCGGGAAGGACCTCTCCCCACCATTTATTACCAAACGAGGTTTCAGACAAGGTGATTCCTTATCGTGCAACTTTTTCAACCTAATGATGGAAAAGATCATCCGAGCTGCTGATCTGAGACGTAGTGGCTCAATATTCTACAAGAGTGTTATGCTGCTTGCGTATGCTGATGACATCGATATCATTGGCCATAATACGCGCGAAGTCAGTGCAGCATTTTCCAGATTAGAAAGAGAGTCAAGTCGAATGGGTCTGGCAGTGAATGTAGATAAAACGAAATACTTGGTGTCAACAAACAAACAGTCCCAGCGTCTTGGAACCCACGTTACCGTTTACAATACCTCCTTCGAGGTTGTGAAGAACTTCGTTTATCTGGGATCCAGCATAAACTCAACCAACGACATCAGCATTGAGATCAAGCGAAGAATAACTCTTGCCAACAGGTGTTACTTTGGGCTCAGTAGGCAATTGAGAAGCAGAGCCCTTTCTCGACGAACTAAAATCACGCTCTATAAATCGCTCATCATGCCCGTCCTACTTTACGCATCACAAACCTGGACGCTGAGCAGTTTAGATGAAAAGACTTTAGGAGTATTCGAGAGAGATCTTCGCAAGATCTACGGACGAATCTGCGTCAATGGCGAGTACCGAATACGGTGGAATGATGAACTGTATGAACTGTACGCTGACATCGACATAGTCAAGCGCATTAAAATCGAGCGGCTTCGCTGGCTTGGTCATGTTCATGAAAGACGATGCTCCAGTGAAGAAAACATTCGATTCGGTACCCAGTGGCGGTCAACGCAGAAGAGGACGACCGCATCTTCGTTGGAAAGACCAAGTAGAGGACAACCTGACGAAGGTTGGAATTTCCAACTGGCGGCAGCAAGCGAAAGACAGAAATGGCTGGCGCAAATTCTTAGATGAGGCCAAGACCGACATACGGTTGTAGCGCCAACTAAGTAAGTAATTGAGAACAATGTATGGCCAACACCGCATCTACAAGTACTTCTGTACGTGAGAAATTGGCACCGATTCGAAATGTATACGATAAATGGAATCATAATTTGAAAGTTGTATACACACCAGGAAAAAACATTACCGTAGATGAACAGTTAGTTCCGTATCGTGGGCGATGTCCGTTTCGTCAGTATATTCCATCCAAGCTGGCGAAATATGGCATCAAAATTTGGGTGCTATGCGACTCAAAAAGCTGGTATGCATACAACACACAAATTTATGTTGGTCGGAATCGTAATACCACTCCTGAACGTAATCTCGGACGGCGTGCTGTTTTGTATTTGGTGGAAGGACTTTCTGACAGAAATGTAACTGCTGGCAGAAGATTTACATAAGAATCGCATGACTATTTTGGGAACAATAAGGAAAAATAGGATTGAAATTCCTTTAGTTCTACTCGATATGCGTCAAAAGCTAATTTATCATACAGAAGTTGTATATGAACGTAAATTGCAAGCAGTTATGTTGTCATACGTTCCTCGGCGGTACCGATTTGTGACATTGCTCAGTACATACCACAATGTTGTCAGCATAAATGAGAATAGTGAAAAGAAGAAACCTAACATCATTGAAGACTACAACAAAACCAAGAGTGGAGTTGATAATATGGATCAAATGGTGGCTACGTACACATGCAAACGAAAAGTCAATCGGTGGCCAATGGCAGTATTTTGTAACATGCTTGATGTTAGTGCGTTGAATGCATTCGTGACGTTCATTGCATTGTTCCCGAATTGGAAAAATTCTAAAACGAACCATAATATTCGTCGTCGCCTTTTTATCGAGATGCTTGGATTGAATCTCGCTGAAAAACAGATCACTAAACGTTAAAAACAGCCTCAAAGTAATGATGATTCCAGTTTTATTCAAAGAATTCGGGAGATTCACCATTTACCAAGTACATCAAAATGAGGCCGATGCTGTACATATAAAAATAACAAAAATCTTTTTGTTACACGCTGTGAAAAGTGTAGAAATTTCATTTGTGCTGAACATAATTTCAATTTATGCGAAAAATGTACAAATAATTGACAAAAGTTAAAAATGCAATTTTTTTTCTAATATATGTAATATTCTTATTAATTTCATTCTAAATCTACCTTTATGAAGTTCAAATGTATTAATATGATAGTAAATAATGTAATAAACATAAAAAATCACAAAACATATTGTTGTTAATTTTTTTTAGCTTTTTTACAATTAAAAATATATGTGTATGCGGGCGCATACAATGGGACCGATTAGATGTATTTGTCGAGGGACCGATGAGGGTTTAAATTCTTAAAAATACGTATTATTAGATTGCAACTCTATTATAAAAAAATTACATAATTTTGAAATTCTGACAACGAACTCCACCGAATTCGTAAAAACAAAAAATAAAGTGGCAACCCTATTAACCATACTGAATTTTAAAATTCTGACTTCAGATTCGAAATTATCGAACCCTTAACATTGTAAATTATGTTTGAAATTCTTAAAAATATATATTTTAGGTTGCAACCCTTAATATTGGGGGTTGGAATTAGTTTTAAAGGTTTTCTAAGAGATGGCGTAACTATCAATAGATCGCATCGGGCACACCTGTGACTATATTCATTTCAAAGCACATTGTCTAAGCTTCATTTTTCAGTATGTGTCATTCCACTGAAGTGTAAACAACATATATTTTTTTCTCTGTGAACATGTCGACTTTCGTTCCAACAAAACGCAATTTGCGGGAAGGTTTACTTTTGTGCTTCCATTTGAAGAAAAAAGCGGTTGAAGCACAACGCACGCATACTGAGGCTTACGGGGACTATGCTCCATCGATTTCTACTTGTGAGTACTGGTTCCGTCGGTTTAAAAGTGGTGATTTTGATACGGAAGACAAAGAGCGTCCGGGCCAGCCGAAAAAGTTTGAAGATGAGGAATTGGAGGCTTTGGTCGATGAAGACCCGTGTCAAACCCTTCAAGAATTGTCAGAATCATTGGGAGTCGTCTTATCAACGGTCGGCAAACGCTTGAAGGCCATGTGAATGATTCAAAAGTAAGGAAATTGGGTGCCGTACCAGTTGAAGCCGAGAGACGTTGAACGGCGATTTTGCATGTGCGAACAACTGCTTCAACGACATAAAAGGAAGAGTTTTTTGCATCGTATTGTCACTGGCGATGAAAAGTGGATCCATTACGATAATCCTAAGCGAAAAAAATCGTGGGGACCACCCGGCCATGCATCAACATCGAGGGCCAAGCCGAATATTCATGGCGCCAAGCTTATGCTGTGTATTTGGTGGGATCAGAAGGGTGTCGTGTACTATGAGCTGCTAAAACCTAACGAAACCATCACTGGGGAATCACAATTGAGCCGAGCATTAAAGGTTAAACGGCCGGAATATGCCAAAAGACACGACAAAGTGGTTTTTCAACATGACAACGCACGGCCACATGTTGCAAGAACCGTCAAGGAAACGTTGGAGGCGCTGAATTGGGATGTGCTACCCCACCCGCCTTATAGCCCAGACATAGCCCCTTCCGACTACCACCTATTCAGATCGATGACGCATGGCTTGGCTGAGCAGCGCTTGACTTCTTACGAGGATACCAAAAAATGGGTCGATTCGTGGATTGCCTCAAAAGACGAATCGTTCTTCCGGCGCGGAATCCATATGCTGCCAGAAAGATGGGAAAATGTTGTAGCTAACGATGGACAATACTTTGAATAATATACATTGTACCGTTGTTTCTAAATAAATGCTCCAAAACCGAAAAAAACCTTTAAAATTAATTCCAACCCCCAATATTTAATTCATTCTATACTTATTTGATTCACTTTTTTTAAAAATAATCACATATGAGTACTATTTTGGAAACTACTTCTATTCATTCATGCTCATTTTTGTGTAAGTGGCTTATGATTCAAAAATGTTATTCACTCTTTTTCGCATCAATAACATACACGCAGAAAATTAAATTTGCTTGAATTAAGCAAATGTATTGCTTAAAAGCAAATCAGCAAAACTTTGCTCAATCACAATGTGATTTTAGAAAAAATTGTTAATTGTAATCACTCCCCGTATATTTCAGAAAAAGCAAAATTTTGATTAAATTCAAGCAAAATTTTGCTAAGTTATTATAAACTGAAAAGCAAATTTTCACTTAATTCAAGCGAATATTTGCTTAGTTATTATAAATTGGAATAGCAAATTTTTACTTAATTCAAGCAAATATTTGCTTAGTTATTATAAACTTAAATAGCAAATTTTTACTCAATACAAGTAAATATCTGCTAAACACACGAGCACACGTTCATTCTTAATGAAGAAAATCAGGCGACGATTGGTTAACAACTCCGATGGTCGAATGGATGAGCCCATGCACTTACACTCACGCAGCCGAGGTTCAAATTTCCAGATGGTGCTAATTTTTCAATTTAATTTAATGTTAATAATAATTTCACTTCAAAAATATGCTAGATTTCAGCAAAAGCTAATCAAAATTTAATAGTTCAATTTATAATAACTAAGCAAATACTTGCTTGAATTAAGTAAAAATTTGCTTTTGCCGTTTATAACTGAGCAAAATTTTGATTAAATTCAAGCAAATATTTGCTTAGTTATTATAAACTGCAAAAGCAAATTTTTACTCAATTCAAGCAAATATTTGCTTAGTTATTATAAATTGAAAAAGCATTTTTCTACTTAATTCAAGCAAATATTAAATATTTTAAAGCAAATTTTAAATTGAAATAGCAAATTTTGATTAGTTTTTGCTGAAATTTAGCAGAATTTTGAAGTGGCTGAGAATCAAGCGCAAGTTTTCCTTAACCACAATACAAATTTAGCAAATAGTTTTCTCTGTGCATGAGTACTACTTTGGAACAGAGGCGGATCCAGAAACTCCATTTGGGGGGGGGCTATCCAAAAAGTGTTACTTCGTAGTAGTTCGTATGAAAAATTTAATTAAAAAAAATATCACGATGAATAAAAATTCAATCCACTAAACATTCCAATCTAATTCAAAATTTGAAACAAAAAATATTTGGCAAAATATAAAAAGTGGTTTCTTGAATAACTCGAATATGGCGAATTTTAAAATAATCAGTTAATCGATTATTACAAATAAAAGACCCACGGTTGCCACCTCAAATTCACACGAAAAAACCTTTTTCCCACAATAACAAAAATTCATAACCACGAAAATTCCCATGATATAAAATTGATAAAAAGTCCCATCGCAATTAAAAAAAAAACACAAAAAATCCCACGTGCCATTTAAAGTTACCACGAAAATCCCACGAAAATAAAAAAAAACACGAAAAATCACATTTCTATTTGAAAAAAACACGAAAAATACCATTTGTATTAAAAAAAAAACACAAAAAATCTCTCTTCTATTAAAAATTACAACATTAAATATCACGGACATAACACATTGTCAAAAATGAAACAAAAAATTGAAAAAATTAAAAAGAACTAGTATATTTCGTCAGCTGGTATTTTAATTAGTCTTTTAGTAATAGTATTTAATAAAAAATATTTGTTGAATCACCCTTATAGTGCGTTTACACCAAACCCTTATAACGTGTTTTGAGCATTTATTGCGTTTAAGAGCCAAAACACGACTTATTTTAAGTGTTTTACCATAAAAAATTTAAAATACCTCACACCGCGTTTTATTATTAAACACCATTAAAACACTGTAAAGGTCGAAACATATCATGGTAAAAATAAAAGGTGGCCAAGGCTTAATTTTTTCACGAAAATTAGCAAAATAAAAACAAAAATGGAACAGTACACAGAGCCAAAACAACCTTTTGAAATAGAAGAAAATCAATAAGATTTCTCTATGGTTTTCATTCAAGAAGATTGTCTGTTTAAAAACATAGAGAAAATCTTATTAAAACTATAAAAAATCTTGTTTTTTATAACTTTTTTAAAAATAATAAGAAAATCTTATCAAAACTTCTTGGTTTTTAAGAAGAAATCTCATAGATTTAATAAGATTTATTTTTGAAATTTAATAAGGACATCTTATTGTTTTAATAGGAATTCTTTTTAAATTTTAATAAAGAAATATTTTTAAATCAAAACGGAATCTTATTAACCTTTTACCTAGAAATATTCTTTTAATTGCCTGTAATATTAAATAAAAAGACATTTTGATGGTTTATTACAATTTATTAGGAAATAAAATGTGACTTTGTCACCAAAATACCCGGCGCTGTCGAGGCCTTCGAAGAAAGTGGCAACATCCTCAATCTCCATTTTTTGAAGAACCTCCTTCGAGTTTACTCCATACATTTTTAGTAAAGTCGAAATTGAGTCACTCAAGCCCCACGACTGAAATATGGCTTTAGTTTCCAGAATTTCAGCCTCGTCGAAAACAAGTTCAGGAACATAAGTATCATCATTCATTATCACATATTTTTATTTTACTTTAAATAAATTAAATCCATAAAATGCACATAAACTTCATGAATTCACTTCGCAATTACGACTAAAAGCTAAAGAAAAGAATAAGTAGCATTTTCACCGTTATTACCTTTTTAAAAGGTTGCTTAATAAGAAAATCTTATAAAAGCATATCAAAAAGATTTTCTTATTAATTTCAAGTGGTCTCTTCTTAAACTTTGGAGAGTGATTAAAAAATTGTCTTATTAAAGTAAAGTATTAATAAGATTACCACATCATTTCATTAATTTAATAAGAAATCTTATTAAAAAATGTTTGAAAGTAGTTTAATAAGATTTTCTCTATGGAATAAAAAGATTTCTCTATAGAAAATTCTTATTATTTGGTAGTATTAATAAGAAAACCTAATAAAATAGCTCAATTAGGCGATCTTATTGATTTTATGTGGTGGTTTTTGGCTCTGTGTAAGAAAACATAAACGCCAAACTAAAACGTGAAAAAGGCGGTGTAAACAGTCGTGTTTTGAGATAAAACACAATAGCGATAAAACGTGTTTTAGTTTAGGTGTAAACGTATAACAAAACCTGTATAAAAAGAGTTCCAAATTAGTTTTTAGTCTTTAAAAAGCAAAACACAATTACAAAATTCTTATATTTTTAACAATTATTGCTCAGCACGCACCGCATCGAAAGCAAAAGTATATGCGACTGAAAATTCGATGAACAACGAACATTTCGACAGGGTTGCACTGCTTTTAATAAGATTTTGACGTGCGATACTCGCTGTTCGATAACCAGCGAAGATTACGTCGAAAGCAACTCGTAATAAGGGCCAATAAAAAATCAATTTTAAGACATACCAATTTTGTATATTGATAAAAAAAATAAAAAAATTCACTGAAACATATTTTCCCAATGTCAAGAATCAAAAAACTTCCCAGCAAATCAAAATAACCGATATCTTAACGAATTCGTTGCGAAAATCATATATATGGGTTGAGACGAATTTGACAATGAACAAAAAATGAAAAATATACACCTTTTATGTATATATTTATACATATTTTTACTGAAAAATAAAAAAAAATCCTTTAAAACAAAAAAATCCCACGACAAAAAAAAAATCCACGTGAATTAAAAAAAACCACACTCAATTAAAAAATCCCATGGTAATTCCCATTTCGCACGGCAATTAAAAATAACCATAAATGGGATTTTTCCCACAAACGTGGCAACCGTGAAAAGACCAGTTATCCAGTCTTAAGTGACTTTAAATATAAAGTTCATATGTATGAAATACAAAACAAAAAGTTTACATAACTTAAATAAAAATAACCGAATAAAATTTTCTTAAATTTTTGAATTAATGTAATACAAAATTTCCAAACCCTGTTTGAAAAATCTAATCACTACACGAAATCTAATCTGTGTATCCGAGTTTTGGCATATCTACCTACGACTTGATTCACAGTCACTTTACTGTCATAATCAGGGCTCGGATTTTGATGACCTAAAAAACAGCAAAAAATGACCTAAAAAAATTACAACATGACCTAAAAACATCAGAAAAGGCCTAAAAACTGACGAAAATTAAAAAATAAACAAAAAATTAAGCCTTCAAAATAAAACATTACTAAATTAAAATTTATTTTATACTAGCATATCCTGTAACTAGATCTAGTTTATACTAGATGTTAGTTTTTATCTAACACTTGTTTCATTTTTCTACATACCCTTTCGTCAGTTTCACCACGCGCAGAGCTTTTTTTTCATCGAAGTCTATATACAAAGCTACTCCTTTGTCGAGAGGTAATGTTTTTGACTAAAGGGACTCTAGTGTTAAAAGAATATGTTTAAAAATTTGCATTTTGACATTATTTATTACGAAAAAAACGAAAAAAAATATTTTAAAATTACACTAAAATTCCCTAAAAAACCGAAAAATGCTTTAAAAATTAAAAATGTCCAAAAATGACAACAAAATAATTTTAAAATCTCTAAAAATGACCAAAAATGCCCTTGATCTAGTAAAAAAATACCTGAAAACTAAAAACGATGAAAAATGTCGAAAAATGTCCTAAAAACTTTTCATATTTGAAATTAAGGAAACATAAATGGACGTTTTAAATAAGCAGGAAATGTCTTAGAAGCAACAGAAAAAAGAAATGCTAGCCCTGGTCATAATGAATATTTTATAAAGCAAGTCCGTTCAAGCTTTCTTCTGTTGTAGAATATGTTTCAAATACGTTTTAATTCTTGAGAAATTTTAGTTTCTCCACTTAATGGCAATGTTATTAAAATTTTAAAAACACTTTAAAGAAGAGGATACACTTCAGCATCACAGAAGTCCGATGAGTGTATAGTAGGGTGGCTCGAAGTATATGGAAAAATTAAGTGTAATAAAAAATAATAATATGGAAAATTATGTCAAAACGTACACTCAATATCTGAATCTTTGAGGTGAAAAAAGAAGATATCCTGAATTTGAGGAAAATCGTTTGAGTCTCTAGCCACCGGAAATGCCGAAATTTAATGATTCGTATTTACTTATTAAATCAATAGATTTTCACAAGACCTTTCCAATGAAGCCCAATTATATTCATTAAATATAATTATATTTCCAATTATATTCATTAAAATTGAATATAATTTGGGCGATTTTGAAAGATTTCTGAAAAACAGATTAAACGAGAAGCAAAAAGTTTCCAGCTAAAAAATGAACACTCTGCAAGAGCAAAAATTAACTTCGAAAGTTTGACCAGAATCAATCTAAGAGAACAATAAAAAGTGGTGAACTTCATCATTTGATGCTCGTCTGAACTCGGCCATTGGGAAAAAACTATAATTTTTTTAATTTTTTTTTTGCACTAGTTATGGAAGCCAATCAAAAATATTTTTTTACTAAATCACGTGGCTCTACTTGATACTCAATTCCTACAAACAGTCTGGGTTAGTGAAAATTTAAAAATAACAATATAAAATAACAATAATGTTATATAAAAACTTGTTTAAAAAATAACAATAAAAAATATAAAAAACTGATTTTCGATACAAATTCATCGCTATTTCCGTTCGGTAGGGACTCAAACGCTTTTCCTCAAACTCAGGATATCTTAGTTTTTCATCCCAAAGATTTAGGAATTGTGTGTGCTTTTTAATTTTCTGAAATGAGCCAGCCTTGTGTATAGCACTCACTAGTACTGGAATCATACCTCTCTTTTTGACATTGCGTCTCGAATATCGAATACAGAATATCGAATATCTGTTACATAGTTTTCTTACATCTTGTGTAGATAGCACTGCTTTGCACGTAAAATGCGCCCCGAACCAAAGTAATTTTTTATGAGTAATTAGGGGTCGGTGATCACAGAAATGGCAAAAAAAAATTTTTCATTTCGCGGGTTTCCAGATATCGTTAAAAAGGTGTTTTTTAGGTAGTGGGTCGACTCAAACCAAAATATCTCGTTGTTGGTAAAACCGAAAATTATATTCTATATATTGTTAAAAAGGCAATAAAATTACGCATATAGCGACATTTTAATCTTTGCAATCAACAATAAATTAGCAGAGGTACAGATGATCAAACTTAAAATTTAATGAGTTTTTTGTGATTTTTAAAAAAATTTTCCGATTAAATTAATTTTTTTTAAGGAAAAATAATAAAAAAGAAAATTTTATTTTTTTTTATTTCTTACATAGTTTAATACCATTAATGAAAAGCTCAATTTAAACCTCAAAGGTTCTTAAATAAAGAAGTTATTGACATTTTTGTAAAAGCACTAAAAAAATTTTTTTTTTGGTCATAGGTTTTTAGAAATAAGTTTTTATTGTATATGATGTTAGTTTTTGTTGAATTTAATTGTTATTATTTAAATAATTTTATTGGTGTTATGGTGTCATGGTAAACATATATTTGAATGTGTTATAATGTATACTTATTATTTTAAACTTGTTCAATTTGAATACTGTTTTTCCGTTTCAATTTCAATTTGTTTTGAATTTATTTTCCAATATTTTTCATTATTAAAATTAATTGGATAAGCGGCAACAGGCGTTATTTAAGAACTTGGATTTATTTGACATAAAATTTACTTAAAAATGTGCATTGGCGTCGGAAGCGGGGGGAAAGGGGGCAGTTGCCCCCACTTTTTTAGATAGATAAACAATTTAAAAAGAAAACTTCAAAAGTTATTCAAAATATCATTTTTTTTACAACGATAATATTTTTTTATTTTATATTTTCCTCTTCTTTCTCTCTTCTTCATAAGCATGCTTGCGGATAACCATTTTCTTTCTCTGTGTTTGCAAAAAGATAGAACAAAATGTAGAGTTTCTACTGCAAACCCACCACTTCAGTTTAAAAGGACCCTTAAGTATGTAGCTTAATGCTTGTTAATTTTGCAACTCTAGTAAGAAAAAATTTGACATGTTCTTATGGGCTTTCCATATTGGACGACATGTTGTACGATAAGTTAGATGGAAAACAAATGGGACTATTTGATTGAGCGTTCGAACAATCCAACCTGTAAAGCAACATTATTAATAACAAGCTCTCAAGCAGGACATATCCGGCTAATAGCTAAGCAACTTTTAGATGCCCTAACAATTGAGCAGTAATTTTACATAGTTGTACAATATTGTACAATCGGCAGAAAAAAACCAAAAATTTCTACTATCGTTTTAGCTTACGCATGGTACTACATGTTGTACAATCTGCCATGTTGGTCCAATGTTTTGGACCATGCGAAAGCACCTACTGTGAATTAGCTGATGAAAATCCACCTCGACGCTTTGAACAAACATCAAATCCGGTTCCTTCAGTACAGTTACCATTATATGATCGGCTACGAAAAGATTATTTCGAAATTTTAGATCTTCTCTCAAATGAGATAACGGCTAGATTCGATCAAACGGGTTGATATTTGACTTTTATTTATTTTTGCATGTTTACACCAGCTTCACTAAACCGACTCACTTTGATTTAACATTCGGTGAGTCGGTTGAGTGAAGCTAGTGTAAACTGGCACTTTGTAAATCTTATTGTACATTTAAACAGATCTTGACAATCTGGAATCGTTGGAAAATATTGTAATCGAAGCCTTCAACGGAAAAGTGCCTTCTGAACAAAATCTAAAAACAAAACTAAATCTTTATGCAGATGACTTTGATGGGAGCGACCTCCCTTTGGCCTGGCCAAACACCTTGAAATTGTAGTGGCATTGTATCCCAATTTGCAAATAATTTGGATACTGTAAAAAAACTATTAAATGAAGTTGAAAAACTTATTGCTGTGCTTTTGACTGTGCCTGCATCAGCAGCTTCATCTGAGCGTTCTTTTAGTGCACTAAGACGACTTAAAACGTATCTTCGAGCAACTATGACACAAAAACGACTCACTCATGCGGCGCTTATACACATTCACAAAGATTAAACTGAAGAATTTAATTCGATGGAGGTGGTGGAAGAGTTTGTTTCTCGCAAGGACAGAAGAAAGCATTTGGAATAATTTAAATTGATATAACTTTTTGTATCTTATTGCATTTGACCCATGTAAAGATATACCTAGTCTTGCTTTATAAAAGCAACAATTATTTCTTATATTTTCATATTACCATATGAAAGATCCTTTAAAGAATGATCTCTAATATTGAAATTGGAAGAACTTTTAAAAATAATGAAATTTTAATATTTTCTATATATTTTTATATTTTTTTTATTTTAAACTAAAATAAAAAGTTGTTTATTCACATTCATGTTTCTTTGAAGAAATTTTGGTGAACTTTTTTTGCACCACCATTTGTACTGCCCCCCCATTTGTACTGCCCCCCAGATGAAATTCGCTTCCGACGCGCTTGAAAATGCAAATATCTGCGAAGCGACATCGATGGATTGATGCAAAGCTCGAATTCCTCGACTCCATATGTGCAACAACAGGACCCGCTACTCCCAATTATAATTGAACAAATAACTGAAGTCAGCAACGAAGTCACGGCAACTCGCGTAGAACTTGAAGGTGTTAACGATTTGCTGAAACACGCTTCATGTAATATTGAATGCGTTTCTGAAAAAATTCAGCAGCAATCACAATCATCTTTTCACCAGCAATCAATTCTAGAAGAAATACTGGAAACATCTGACACAACAAATCCTTGCCGTTCTTTTACATCTCTCTTGCATTCACCAGCCCTGTCTTCTCCTTCATCGCCTACATCTCCCTGTAAAACATTCACGAACCTGATCTACAGGGTTGTCAATATTCGAAGCGCCCATCTGGCAACACTGTAACTTTCCGCAGTGATGCCAAATCGACTAATGACATACCGCGTTTGAAGCGTCATTCCAAGCAAATGTTTACAATGGAACAGTACACGCCACGCAAACGCTCTAAAATTGTTGAAATTTACATTCAACAAAACAAGTCAATAGTGAAAACTCAACTCAATGAGCGATGAAGCTCATTTTCAGTTGAACGGAACGGTAAACAAACAAAATTGCCGTATTTATGCCACTGAAAATCCACAAGAGATTCAAGAGGTACCTCTTCACGATGCAAAAGTCACTGTTTGGTGCGGCGTTTGTGCTAAAATGCTCATTGAGCCGTTCTTTTTCGAAGATGATAATGGCCACAGAGTTACTGTCAATCAGGAGCGTTATTGCGATATGATAAACAATTTTTTCATGCCAATCGTTCGTCGAAAGCGTATCAGGCACTACTGTTTTCAACAAGACGGCGCGCCACCACACACAAGCCGCACTACAATCGATTTTTTGAAGCAATTGTTCCCTGGCCGTTTGATGTCAAAAAATGGTGATTTCGATTGGCCGCCAAGATCACCAGATTTAACGCCTCCAGACTTCTTTTTGTGGGGTTATTTGAAATCAAAGGTTTACGTCAACAAGCCAAAGACCCTAGAAGAGCTGAAAACCAACATCCGTCAAGAAATAACCGCCATTCCCATCGAAATGTTGAATAAAACCATGGAAAATGCTGCAAAACGGGCACAATATGTCGTAGAGGCCAATGGCGACCATTTACGAGATATCATATTCAAGAAATAATGTAAGCAAATCTACCTGAACCCAATTAAATGATATTCATGACGAACAGACAAAAAATTGTGGTTTCTTTGATTTATTTAAAAATAAAATGGGCGCTTCGAATATTGGCAACCCTGCAAGCCCAGTTGCTGCACCTCGTAAATTGGTTCACCACTTTGGAACAACATGGACACTAGCTGATTGGGAAAATAGAATAAAAAAGCTAGCCAGTGGGAATGCTATTGATAAAACAGCACTATTCATTAAGGGTCTGCCTTTAAGAACAAGTGTATCCTGGGTCTGCAAGCTATTCAAGAATAAGTACGGCGTTGTGATTCCAAATGATGACTGCGAGAAAACTTACATAAACCGCAAAAAAAAAAATGCAGAAATTTCAAAATTAACATTCCAACAAAATTTGCCTGGCTATTTTCTCACACATCCAGTCTAGATGGCGGCAAGGCTGAAGTTTCAATATGGAGTGATAAACCTAGGACGCTGCTTAAAACCTCTAACACTAAGTCTAACTCTAGTTCTATTTCTTATAATACTAATTTTAATTCTAGATTTAACTCTAAGTCTAATTCTCATATACATACTGCTAGAAATAAGGCTAATAATTCTAACTCTAACTTGTATTATAAGTCGCATTGTATTAAAACTCCACATAAACAAAATCCTACCTCGTCTGATCCAAACTACATACCCTCGGATAGAAATTTACCCAATTCACATTCTAAATCTGATCCCAATTGGAAACTTAAAACTAATATCTTTCCAATCTTCACTCCGCAGCTCATTCAAAGCATAAAAACAAAATCTTCTAACTCGAATCAAGCGAATCCCACACTTCAGCACTCTTACCCAAAACGGGTCTCATTTAATCTTAATCCTAATTCACACCAGGTTACACCAGCAAACAAAAATTAGAGTAATATGCTCCAGACACTTTATCCTAACTTTGTACATTCACATACTTTAAACCCATCTCCTTCTATTCCAATCACAAGTGGAGCCCCTAATCAACCTGGTAGTTCCACTTCTTTCATCGACCCTCTTCAACCACCAAAGGTGAAACTAACTTCGAACTCTTGTGTTGACACCGAGAGCGGATATGCCCTATCTCGTCTTAGAGAGAACAGTGTCTACAACAATGTGCGCCTCTACCTGGCTTACATGTATAAAGCACCTGTCTCTACTTGTATAGAAGGCAAAACCAAGACAAACCTCAAAGTCTTGATTCAGCAAGAAGGCTTACCTACCGATGTCAATGAATTACGCCATTTGTTCACCAGTTTCCACGTGCAACTTGGCTTGACAAGTCAACAAGTCAAAGAAGACCTTGACACATATGGTGCTCATGTAAGGTCAAAACATATCTCTTATCTTCAAAAGACCCGTAAAGAGCAACAACAATATTATTCCTAACCAGCGTAGTGAACATAATCAAAACCCTAATCGCAGCCCAATTAGTGATTCCCCGTCAACGACTGCTCTTCGCATATTTTACCACAATTGTGGCGGTATGTACATTTAAGCGAACCCTCTCAAAGTCTCTCTTTGACTCGGAATAATTTGTCCTTTTCAAGCTCTGCTCCCTACAGAGTTATGCTTCTTGGTCTAGTCCCCCTCCGTCATCCCCTAAAAGTAGTACTTAAGATATATTAGCGTAGTTTAAGTATTCTTTTGAAATTAATTTAAATAATATGTAAGTAAAAAAAAAAAGAAAGTAAAAAATGTAAATAGAATTAGTAAATTGCCTTGCTTGGTGAAATAAATAAATAAATAAATAAATAAATAAATAAAATGTGTTACACGCGTGTGAGAAAAAGATGTTTATTATCACGTGAAACTTTTTGTTATGTTTGTGGTTTGTATATTAATGGTGGTAGCAGAAGACAGAAAATCAGGCGTATGGATCTGAAGTGCTTGGATGCGTATAAAAAATATTTTGGATTTGCTGTTACAAATTTGGAGAAGCAATGGACGCCAAACGCTGTATGCGAAACTTGTCGAGCAACATTAATTTACATTTCTAATGGGCACGAAAGACATTTTTTATTTGGAAGGCCAACGATCTGGAGAGAACCAGTTGACCATTTAACTGATTGTTTCTTTTGTTTGTCAAAACCCCCCGCGGGTCGAAAAAAATCGGTCTTTGTAGATATTCAATCTGTTTCCAAACCTGTACCACATTCAAAATTACTGTCAAGACCGGAGTTAGTAGAGCCGCACTTCCTGGGACAACAAACTACAGATTCAGATGAAGAAAGCACCACAAAGGAATGGAAAGATGCCGAAATAGAACAAAAATATCTCCTGACCCAGGTTGAACTCAACGATTTGTGCCGCGATCTTTATTTAAGCAAAGCAAAATCTGAATTACTTGCATCTAGAATGCAACAATGGGGATTACCAGATACACATGTCACGCATTTCCGTCATCGCAGCGAGGAACTTTCGAAATTTTTTGAAAAATCAGGAGACAATTGCTTTTGCTTCGACATACCTGGACTATTTTCTGCACTTAACCAAAATTATGACCCAACCGAATGGCGTCTTTTTATTGACGGCGGTAAAGACAGCATAAAAGCGGTACTGTTACACAAAGTTAACAACAAGCCTTCCATTCCAGTTGGTTATGCGAAATATATAAAAGAGAGCTATGACTCAATGAAGCTAGTTTTGAAATCAATCCAATACAACTCGCATCAATGGAAAGTTTGCGCAGATTTAAAAGTTGTTGCCGTTTTGACAGGAATGCAAGGAGGCTTCACAAAATAAAATTGCTTCCTTTGCTTCGCGCAAAACACTTTACCCAACGTGCATGGCCGCCACGAAACGCACATACGCCTGGAGAAAACAACACCATTAACACTCCGCTAGTTGACAGAAGCAAGACAATCCTGCCTCCTCTTCATATAAAACTAGGGCTAATAAAAAATTTTGTAAAAGCACTTTCGCAGGACAGTCCGGCGTTAAAAAATTTGTTCCCAAAACTGTCTCCTCAAAAAATTAAAGAAGGTGTGTTTATTGGTCCTCAAATCAAGAAACTATTTAGCGACGCTAAATTCGAAAATTTCTTATATGCAGCTGAATTAGAAGCATGGAATGCGTTTAAAAATGTAGTTCATGACTTTCTGGGAAACGAAAGACGTCAAAATTACGTCGAAATTGTAAACACTTTAATTGAAAAATATTCTGCCATTGGTAAAAATTGCTATATTGAGAACTAAGCCCTATTCTAAAATCTTTTTTTTTATTTTCAGGAACGAATATGTCACTAAAAATTCACTTTTTGTTTAGTCACTTGGACTACTTTCCGCAAAATCTTGGTGATGAGAGCGACTAGCATGGGGAGAGGTTCCACCAGGAAATGATGGAAATTGAGAGGCGATATCAAGGCTTTTGGGACCAGAACATGATGGCCGACTACTGCTGGTACTTAATTAGGGAGGATCCGACGGAAAAAAAAAGAAAAAGTTCGGGCAAAAGTTCGTTTGGTGCAAATATTTAAAATAAGGTTAACATGCTGAACATAAAAAAGTTTGTACTTTTACAGAAATGTCAATGACTTTTTCATTTATAGGCCGATCGGTCTTAAACTAAGCTTTTCTTTTATAGCATAAGACTGTGTAAGTTATAAAAAAATAAAAATTTGTTTTTTTTTGTTTTTCCTTAAAAAAAATTCCTTTAATCGGCAAAATTTTTCTAAAAATCACAAAAAACTCATAAAATGTAAATTTTGATTAGCTTTACCTCTGCTTATTTATTGTTGATTGCAAAGATTTAGATGTCACCATATGTGTAATTTTGTTGCCTTTTCGAAAATATAGAGAATGTAATTCTTGGGGTTACCAACAACGAGATAGTTTGGTTTGAGTCGACCCACTACCTAAAAAATACCTTTTTATCAATATCTAGAAAACCCCCGAAATGAAAAAAAATATTTTGCCTGCCATTTCTGTGATCATCGACCTCTAATTATTCATAAAAAAATACTTTGGTCCGGGGTGCAAACACAAATAAATTATTTGTAAATCAGTGTAATGCAATGTTTTTCGAGGTAACAGAATAAGAAAACAGTTCTAAAAATTAATATGTATTCAAAGTTGTTGTTGAAAATCGACTTCATAAATCCATTATCACATTATAAAGTATATGTGATAATATAAACATCATTTTCAAGAGGCTTTGGGGGGCCGATCGCCCCAGCGTTGATCCGTGCTTGCTTTGGAAACTACCCAGTAAGTACATTCATGCATACAGCATTGATGATGTACGCATACGTTTAATGTTTTGTATGCATGCCAGCATAAATGCAAGCTCATTTCCATTTTACATGGTGATGTCACACAAGAGCATGCGTACAGTGTACACGCATAATCACTAATGCTGTATGCATGGGGAATTAGTAGTACTCTATGCATACATTGTCACTAGTACTGCATGCATACATTGTCATTAGTACTGCATGCATACATTGCCATTTTAATTTTAAAATAAAAAAAAATTAAACAAAAAAACCAACTTCAAAACCACTACAAAGTAAAAAAAAATTTCTTTACACATTTATTCTTGGTCAAATTTGATAATCTATTTATATCTATTATTAAATTGGAAATCTTATTACTATATTCTTTTTTCTATTTCCTATTATTATCATAAGTATATTAACTTCTCCATAAATATAAAATCTTTAAAGCCCGAGCGTTAATTTTATAAGAGTCTGATTATATTAGCGCCGACTTTAAAGGTTTTTTATTCATGGACAAATTAATATATTTATGATAATAATACAAAATAGAAAAAATAATATAATAATAAGATTTCCAATTTAATAATAAATATAAATAAATTATCAAATTGGACCAATAATTAATGTGAAAAGAAATTTAAGTTTATTTTTAACTTTGTAGTGGTTTTGAAGTTCGTTTTTTTTTGTTGTTAAAAAGTTTTATTTCTTCCTTTTTAGAGATTATGGACACAATTTTGCCCATTCTTGTAACGAATTTTGGTATCCTAGTGTCAATATTAGAGAAACAGTGTTTTTCTTATAGTGACACGCCCTTTTAAAAATTCCGCTTACTTTCTTGATTGTGTTATGTTATAATTCTACCTATGCTTGTACCGAATTTCTGTAACCCAGTATCAGTATTATTCGAGTTACAGTGTTTTTCTCAGATTTCCACGCCCTTTGTCGAATAACGCCCACTTTTTGACCATAATTTGTAATAACTGTGCCTACCCCTGTGCTAAATTTCAGTACCTTAATATCAATATTAACTGAGATGCAGTGTTTTTCTAAAAGTGATACGCTCTTTGTCTATTACCGCCCACTTTCTTCATAGTGTTTTGTAATAATTCCACACATTCTAGTAACGAATTGTATTACCCTAGTGTCCATATTATTCGAGATAGAGTGTCTTTCTAATATTGCCACGCCCTTTTTTCCAATAACGCCCACTTGGTTGACCGTAATTTGTAATAATGTTCCTACCCCTGTACCGAATTCCAGTACTCTAGTGTCAATATTAACTGAGATACGGTATTTTTCTTATATTGCCACGCTCTTTTGTCCAATACCGCCAACTTTCTTGACCGTAAATTTTTATAATTATTCCTACCCCTGTTCTTAATTTCAGTGTCCTAGTGTCAATATTATTTGAGTTAAGCACCTAATTTTCTAATGTTACCACGCCTTTGTCGAATAACGCCCACTTTCTTTGACCGTAATTTGTAATAAATGTTCCTACCCCTGTACCGATTTCCAGTACTCTAGTGTCAATATTAACTGAGATACGGTATTTTTCTTATATTGCCACGCCCTTCTGTCCAATAACGCCCACTTTCTTGACCGTAAATTTTTATAGTTATGCCTACCTTGTACCTAATTTAAGTGTCCTAGTGTCAATATTATTCAAGCTATAGCGTTTTCTAATATTACCACGCCCTTTATCACATAACGCCCACTTTTTTGACTGTAGTTTGTAGTAATTGTTCCTACCCCTGTACCTAATTTCAGTAACCTAGTGTCTATATTATTCGAGTTACAGCTATTATTGCCACGTTCAATGTCTCTATCTGTTGATAAAAAATTGCGGCAATCGGGCTGGTACTTTAGGAGTTATCGATGTACATACATTTAAAAAAAATAAAAACCAACCAACTTGAGAACCTCCTCCTTTTTGAAGTCGGTTAAAAATGGCTGTTTTCATTAATTAATCATCTTATTTATTTTTATTTTTAATTGTATTTTGCTGTTATATTAATTTATATATGTTAATAAAGTACGTACAACTGCACTCATTAAAGTAATGGGATTTAACAAACAATAGGAGTTCATACTTTTTAAGCAAGACTATTATGCATGCAGGTTTCAAGCCTTAGTACCAATACAGCATGCATATTTTAGTATGCACGCTATTGTGCATAAGCAACACGCATACTGCTAGCATAAAACAACAGAATAACAAGCATTTCAGCGATTTTGGATAATTTTTGGTTTTTTATGACAATGCATGCCTTGTCCATACTTCTGCTTGCATACAGCATGCATGTTTCGAGTATGCATGCTGCTCTGGACATACTGGGTACTTATACTTATTCATACGCATGCTTGTGTAAGTGGCTCATTGATTCAAAAATGTGATACGTTGCAGATCTCTGATGCCGACTCCGAACGACTCATGTTCTCAAGAAACTTTACGTGACCTTTTTTTTCTCTGAGGTTTGCCTTATGTCTCAAGAAAGGGGACGGCCGAACAGAAATATTAGTTTAATTTGCAAAAAATGCTGTCTCAAATGGGAATTGAACCTGGGCTACCGCGGTTCTTTAGCATACGGTACCCGATCTCTAACCAGTAAATCACTGCCATCACAAAATGCTAATTTAAAACTGAATTTGTCTGTTCTATATATTCCAGAAAAAGACTTACTTTATGTGTCCAATGAAGAATGCATCAAATGTTCGCCTTTCATTGTCCAAATGATTTGCACAAAATAGACGCACGGCAGCATCGCTTAGCTTGTAGGCATGACTGACGTACAGCAAAGGCACCAGACGGTTACGTGACAATGAAAAGACTCTATAGAATCCATCTAAGTTGGCATATCTTCGTATTGCAGAAAGCTGCTGGCGCACATACGCTTGACTCTGATTGCTGTTTAGGCTCAACTCGAAGGTAACGCTCAAGTTGTGTGCCGGTGCTAAGCTTAAGATTTGCTCATACAATTTAGCCTCACCAGGTTTGTTGGTGTGAACTAGAATCAGGACACCGATGCCACAGCTGCGTATATTTTCAAAATGTTGCTGCAGCAAATTGGTGGTAGGCTTGTACAAGCCGAGGGCAGGATAGAAGGCGCTATTTAATATACGCGGGCTTTTGGGCGGCGTGCTCAATACAACGGAGTCATTGTGCTTGCTATCTTGCTGCAACTGTTGTTGCTGTTGTTGTTGTATTTTTTTGTTTTTATACCATTGCACTGGAGCGGTGTAGAAAATGTGCACAGCAGTTGTGGTGACATCCAGTTGTGTGTGTTCCTCTTCGGGGTCGATGGCATGTTGTTGTTTTTCCTGATGTTCCTTGAGTTTTTTTATTTTGTCCTTTATGATGCGTGCCTTGATTTTATGTTCATCGTACTTTTCCGGTATAATTGGTACACGTTCCTGCTGTGATTGCTGCTCCAGCTGGATGTGTTCTAGTTTTGTTCTAGTAGCACCACTACTACTATCACCAACACCACCACCACCACCGATACCATCCGAAGCTGCTGCCGCAATGAAACGTTCATCCAGCAAGCGTTCCCTGGACACCAGGCCGGATGATGAATTTAGAATAACAATTGTTGCCACAATCAACGCTATCACCGTGAAGAGCAGCAGTATTTTTAGTTTGCGTCGATTTTTCACATATTTTATAAGCAACATTTTGTATCTGGAACATTTTACATTTGCTATTTTTGAAGGAGTGCTAATTTTTCTTTGTGTCCTTTTTTAGTTTTTTTTTTTTGCACTGCGCTGTATGACACACTTGCACGTCGTCCTTGCTCAAACGTCGACTGTTAGAGCCAGCTCAGCAATTCAAACCAAGTGTGCCTTACTTTGAAATCATCTTTTTTTTCGCTTTTAATATTATTTTTTTTTTCTATTTTTATGCACTCGTCAGTGTGTATGTGATTTTGTATTTGTTGTATACACCACCATTCCGCTCTTGCTGCCATCCACCCTATTGGATGAATGTATCCACCATGTGCTTCCGGGTCTATGTTTTGTTTTGATTTAGCAGCATCATTTAGCACTCATCTTCCTCACCGGTGAGTGTTTGTTTTTGTCTTTTTGTTATTGCGCATGTGTGGTTACTATGAGCACCATCATGAATGGTGCAATATAACAGTTACTGAAAGTGGAATTCAAGAGCTCAATTTGGATTTATTTGGTTCCATTGAGTATAATGTTATAAAAGACCAATTAAGTTGAACAGAGATAAAAAACCAAATTGTTTACATTTCTCGACATCTGTTTTCTCTTTAATGGGGAAAAGTTGAAAAATAAGGTAATTCCAGTCATTTTTGGCGGGATTTATTCCTATTTAAATTCGACCATTTCCAGAAATGCGAGAAACTACGACTTAGGTTGGAGGTCATATGATGAATTATGGATTCAATAAACCCTTTGAACAAAAAGTCCTTGAACCATGGACTTGTTCACATCTTTTTATCTTTAACCAGTGGATTTTTGTTGAAAATATCCACCTTAAACTACAGAAAATCTAGTACTTCATCAGCTGGCTAAAGATATCCAGAGGTATACAATTTGGTACTCAGCCTTAGTCAGGCCCGGATTAACCACATCGAGGCCCCTAGGCAATGCTATTTTCGGGGCCACTTTACCCTTTTCTAACTTCTGAGAATACATTTTTTTTTATCACAACGCAATTATATTCATAATTACACTAGTTTTTTTTCGAGTACAGCGATGGAGCGGCAAAAGGAGCGGTATATGTGTTTGTCCAGTATGTATGGTATGTTTATCTGTTCCATCCTCAATTCTTATCATAATTTGACAAATAAGGTATTGTTGGAAGTGTTTTGATCATCCGCTGGTTATAGGCTATGTGACGTAATATTAAATTAAATATGGCTCCCTCTAGAGGACAGAAAGTCAATTAAATCCCTAGCTTCTGAACTACTTATCATAATTTGACAAATAATGATCATAGTGATGCTCAGAAGATGTCCGTGATCGTATGCCACCTACTCTAACAAAACAATACATTCTAACAGTATAGGAACAAACTAACTTGCTTTTAAAAACAACTAATTAAAAAACTAGTTTAAAATAAACTAGTTTATGAACAACTTTGAATTATATTAAGGCGGCATCCACTTCAATTTTGAATAGTTTTTAATGCATTATATATGAACTAATTGAGAAACTACTGAAAAACAAGTGGTTTAAAAACTACTTTGAATTATATTAAGGCGGCAATTACTCTGGTTTTGGCATGTTTTTATAGAAAATTTTGATTAGATTACAAGTATATAAATATATATTTAACCATGCTATTTCATTTAATATTATTAACTTTAGGCTTTCCCTAATATGAATTTATGTATATATTTTTTTAAAACAATAAAATAAATTATCTCTTTGATGTATAGAAATTTAAAATGTTAATGCTTTTAAATTCATCTTCAGTTAGTGGAATATTAACTAGTTTTCAATTGACTTATTTTAAAGTAATTTAAAAAATAGTTTAAATGTTACTAATTTAACAAGTGGTGTAAAATATATGCAGTTTTCAATTGATTTATTTTAAAGTAGTTAAAAAAAAAATTAAATTCAACTAATTTAACAAGTAGTTGAAAACATATGCAGACAAAAGTCAATTGACTTATTTAGCGGACATCACCATACAAAATATGTTAGTTTGTTCTATGGAAAAAAGTCAGAATTTCAACTAGTTGTGGTTGACAAAAAACTACTTTTTCAACTACTTTTAAATTAGTTGATTTTCCTACAGGGAAGCTTTAGGGTAAAGTGTTTAGGGCACATCCAGAGGGTGACATATGACGATATATCATATCATATATTACAATGAATATGTATTAAATACAGTATGAAGTCGGTTTAAAATATATTCAGAACTATCGGAAATAATTTTTCACGTGGAATCGGAAAAGGAAGTTTTCACTTTTAAGATAAAGCTTAAGAACATTTTGAAAATTTTTAATGCAGATTTGTTCATCAACGGTAGGTAAACAAATTTGTATTAAAAATTGTCAAAATGTTGTTGAGCTGTATCTTAAAAATCAGAACTCCCTTTTCCGATCCCGCGTGAAAAATCAATTTCCGATAGAGCTGATTATGTGTTAGTTGTTTATTTAATAGACAAAAAATATTGAATAGGTTGTTCATAAACATTTCAGATGAGAATATTTTCTTGTTGCGTGATTTTTAGTAGTTGAGTTTTAGTTATTTAAACTTACTTTCTTACCTACCCTTAACAACACAACAAGTGAAAGGAAAGTATACGCATGCAATTTCGGGTGGTTGGTGTTTTAAAAACGAAAATAGTTTTGTAAAGTTAAATATGTTTAAATATTATCTCTTCTTACATTTTTTGTTATACAAAATCGTTTACAACATCTTGTAAGTTGACCTTTTCCAATAAATCATTTTCATTTGACATTAGCTCAGTTATTAGTTTTAATTTTGAAATGTTACGTTTACCCGTGGTGTTTGATGCTATCAGACTTCTATAATTTTCCAATGCTAGTGTTACATTACAAAAATCAATTTTTACGATTCCTCGGCAGTTAGAATTTTATCTGTTCCCGAATCCATTAATTGTAAGATGAAGTACTTGAACTGCACTATCTCGTCTATAAGCTCAGGCTCAATGTCCTGTTCACTAATCTTTGTAGTTGCCTTTTTAATTTCGTCGTTGGACTTTGTCAAGAAATCTCATAGAAACACAAACAGAGAATTAATACCCGGATAAGTTTCTAATAACTAGGCAAGGCAAATAGCACTAAACTAAAAGCACTAAACTTTGAACAAGCCACTTTAATTTCATTGTGGGACTTTGTGAAAAAATCTGTTGGAAATTCAAACAAATAAAGTCCGATAAGTCTCTGATTCGCCGTCATCTGATTAGTCGGCCGTAAAAAAAATTGAATACAATTTTATAATAATTGGAAATATGACAAGACAATATAAAAAAATAACACTACAATAAAAATGTCATTGGGGATACAAATTAAATTTTCACTCGATGAAACATTCTTAAGTTTTATTTTCTCGGTGCGCGGGGGCCCTAATCGATGCGGGGCCCCTAGGCAATTGCCTACACTGCCTTATGGATAATCCGGCTCTGGCCTTAGTATTCCTTCTTATGTCTAAGCCTAACACACACGCTAAAAAAATTGGTTTTTCCCAATATATGATTCTTATATGATTAGAAATTCAATAAGATTTCAAGTACATAAATAAGTAATACGAAAGAATTCAGAGGAGTTGAGCTGTATCTGATTAATACCCAGTGGTAAATGGGCAGATGACGTAACAAATTATTTCTTACATACGATGTAGCTGCGAGGCCTCCAAGAATTTCATTTGTTCGGGCATGGCCGCTAAAACACTGATGACATCTACCTTACACAGTAAGCGATGATGGGAGTAGGTATGCATTAAATTGGAGAGAACAAACAAAATTGAAAAATTCTCTCTGCTCCAAAAACACAATAAAAACAAAAACACAGCAAAAAGAATCAAACAAAAGCCAATGACGCCACAAATTATTTTGACAATAATTTTTACAATTTAATTAACCTTTTATAAGCATTTCAGAATTATTTTATAAATAAAACTTTGTTCTGGTTTGAATATAAGATGAGTAATTTTTTACAAACAGACTGTCGTTAGAAGAAATATTTTGCTCAGTTTTTGCATCGTATCCCGAACCAGAATCAGTGAAAATATGTAAAATTCCCGAAGAAGAATTTTTGCACTCCATGTTTGGACGTTCTTAAAAAAATAGTTACAGTATTTTTGCTATAATCTTTGTCCCATTTACCGAATTAACCACATTCTCCCTCTATATTAAATATTGCTCCATTTTATTGTTCCAAATAAATAGGGTATTAGAGCCCTGCGTAGGTGCACTTAAAACAGGCTTCAAAACATTTGTTTATTTCACACTGCACTGCACTGTCTTGCTTGCTGCAAAGAAATCATGTGTGTGATTGCAGCGAAGACGAACAAAACACGATAGAGCAATAAAAAACAGGGGCCGAATTACAGCATTCGTGATCGAGCAAAATTACGAAGGGCACGACGAGACAAGTGCCTATCAATCTTGTACAATTTTGCTCGATCACGGATGCTGTAATTCGGCCCCAGAATTTTAAAAATAAAAATGGGTAATAGGGCTGCCACCCATTTTTTTTTATTTTTACATATGCGATGCTGGTGCGAACATCAGGTAAAAATGGGTCGCTGAATCCGAATCCGTAGTCAGAATTTAAAAATAATGTAATTTTTTTATAATAGGGTTGCCACCTAATATTATGTATTTTTAAGAGTTTTAAAAATCATTTATCAGTGTTAGCGAATCTAAAGTCAGAATTTTAAAATTCAAGATGGTGGATAGGGTTGCCACCTTCATTTTTTGTATTTTTATGAATTCGGGGCTGGCAAAAAAAATTATACACCAAAAAGGGGTCGCTGAATCCGAATCCGTGGTCAGAATTTCAAAATTTATAAAATTTTGAAATAATAGGGTTGCAACCTAATAATATGTATTTTTAAGAGTTTTAAACATAATTTATCAGTGTTAGGGGGTCGCTGATATCGAATCTAAAGTCGGAATTTTAAAATTCAAGATGGCCACCTTCATTTTTTGCATTTTTACGAATTCATTTTTATTTTAAAAAGTAAAAGCAACCCTATTATTTCAAAATTTTATAATTTTGAAATTCTGACCACGGATTCGGATTCAGCAACCCCTTTTTAGTGTATCATTTTTTTTTTGCCAGCCCCGAATTCAAAAAAATGCAAAAACTTAAGGTGGCAACCCTATCCACCATCTTGAATTTTAAAATTCTGACTTCAGATTCGATATCAGCGATCCCCTAACACTGATAAATGATGTTTAAAACTCTTAAAAATACATGTTATTAGGTGGCAACCCTATTATTTCAAAATTTCATAATTTTGAAATTCTGACAACGAATTCGGATTCAGCGACCCATTTTTACCTAGTCAATCTTGAAAATCTTGAAGTTGGTGTAAAAAAATGTCTAGTTAGGCGCTGACAACCGCTAATTAAAATTATCAAAATTATCCAAATGATCTATTGCCATATATTGCTTTTTATTTTTTTATTTTATTTATTTTATTGCTCATCCTACCCTTAACGATTAAATTTCATTGCTTGTGGTGTTGACGAACAAAAACACGCCATGCTTGGATTGCCGAGAGAGAAAGTGTGTATTGCTTGTCGTTGTAGGCTTTCGTTTGCTGTTGAGCAAATCAAACTCTCAAGTGTTATTAGATGACAGTCAACTGTGAGCAATGCAATAAACCACAGTGTGTGTACGTTCAAATAGATGCACCGACGCAGGGCTTTATAGGGTATATGGATCAAATATTAGCCATTTGAACAGACATTGAATTATTTTTGTCTATTAAATTAAGTACCTCAAAATCAAGTTTCGGATGTTTTGGATATTTTTTCTTCCACTTTTTGACAGATCTTTGAGAGAACAGGTTTTTTCAAACTTTCATATATTATTTTTAACACTACTTACACTAGCTTTATACCTTTTGGCTAGCTTTCTGTAAGAAATTTCTTTTTCAGTGCAGTAATTGTGCACAACTTTTTTACGCACGTGCTCTTCGATTCGAGGCATCGCAAAAACTAAAATAAGAGTAGAGGAGAAAGAAGAAACAATGAAAGTAGATTTGATTATACACGAGTACACGTGGTCACGAGTACACTGGTTCACTCGTTCACGTTTTTAAGTATTCGCGATTTCACGATTTAGACGCATCCAAACCAATTCTCATAGGTTTTTATTGTCTTTTGACAAGAGATTATACTACAATAAGTTTAACCAGCTTCGTATAGCTTCATTGCAGCTTGTTAAATACTTAAAAACGTGAACGAGTAAGCCCGTGTACCCGTGTACACGTGAACACGTACTTTTGCAACTACACGTTTATTAAGTGTTAAACATTCACGTGTTGTTCGAGTACGTGATTTTTTAAAATATTCTTCAAAACACGTGTACACGTACTACACGTGTTCACGTTAAAATAGGAGCTCTGATTGCAATCACACATCTTCACTGAGAAAAATTTAATTAAAAGTGTGCAGTTTTTTTTCGATACAGTCCTTAAATGAATACTGACCATTTCAACCCGTGGCAGGTCTTTGACCTAGCTTCTATTGATCAATTGTGTTGTGCGTGTTATTATATGTTTGAACACAAATTATCGAGAACTGGACCTACGAGTTTTATGCCGACTCCGAACGGATTATTGACTCTCTGAGGTTTGTCATTGTCTGCAGAGAGGTGGTGGCCGAACAGAAATATTAATTCAAGTGAAAAAACATTTTGTCTAAGCTGGGGTTTGAACCGGGGTTTCTTAGCTTACTGGCCACGCACTCTACCAGTAGGCTACGGCCGCCTTGGTTACACACTAGCTGAATCATAGTGCACTACTATTTTCATCATAGCGCAATAAGAAATGTCTTAGTTTCCACATGCAAAACGGCAAGGTACATACTTTGACAATTTCGTTCAGAAATTCTATGGTCACAAGGAATAATGACTAAACTCAAAATATCGTAAAAAAGCGATATGGAATTAACTTTATCGCCAATTTTTGGAAGTATGCAGATATCCATTTTTTGCCCAGAATTGATCATCACTTATGTATGCATGTATTTTGTTTGTAACGGTTCAAATATTTCAAATAAATGGGTAGTTCGTGCAATTAAAATATCGTTTTTTACAATACTTCGAGTTTAGTCGTTATTCCTTGTGACCACAGAATTATCTGTCAGTAAAATTGTGCTGAGAAAAAAATTATTTCATTTGTCAGAACAATAACAAAGTATTGCATTTTATTCAGAGATTACGTAAGCTAGGAGTTTCTAGCCCAGACTCATAAATAGGTCACATTTTCCTCTTCACTTCTATGTACTTAACTCAATTTCCCTTAAAAATGGACTTAAGCTACTTGTGCTGAACAACTCATTTATGATTTTAATATAATTTATTTCTTTTGCTATTTTTTCAATTGGGCTATTTTAGAATTATAGTAACCGCTGTTGTGATGTTTTAAGTATGTATTTTTAAAGATGCATTAATAAGTTCGCATTAGGGATGGCCACTTTTAAAAAAAAACTCCTTTTAGGATAACCGATTTTATAAATTTCGGTTTTCCACCAAAACTAAAAGCGGAAGAAAAACACCGGTTTATAAAAAAACCTGTTTTTGCATTCTTACCTATTGTTTGTTTTGTAGATGTTGGCGCAAGTTTGAAGAGTCATCTCCTATTTTCAAGCTTTTTATGCAGAGGTTACACTCTGCCAAACCATTCTCCACTTTTTTAAAATATCGCCACACTTCACTCTTCATTTACGTTTAAAATTACTTATTTTGTTCTATTTTTTCCAAGTTTTCAATGTTCATTCACCATCGCCGCCTTTTGGTCAGGGTTGCTGGTTGATAAATTCTCGTTGTCAGTTTTTGAGATTTTCCACCGGTGTTACGATATTTTTCCTTCTGTAAAAACACCAGTTTTTACAAAAAAAAAACCGATCACTTGTAAACACCGACCGATTTTGGCCATCCCTAGTTTGCATTTGCTTAATTTCATTCTAGTTCGCAACAACTCCAACAGCTTAAGATCCTCAAAAGAATCTTCCCCAGAGTTATCCTTAAGTAATATAGCCGGTTCAGTTAACACACAACCACTGCAAAGGCAACGATCCTCATTTAGTTTTCGACGCAGAAAATCCGTGGACAAGGCACTAATGAAGGTAGGTGGTACTTAGTTCTGCAAGAAGCTAGCAAAGTTTCCGATCTAATTTAATATGCAGTCAAAGTCAGACGGCCGATCCTCCAGTAACTCATCGCCAGGACGTCAGTCGACACCGCTTAACTCCGTCGATGATAAAGTCATCCAACGTAGTATACGGTGCAAAGTATGTAGCTTTACAACGGAAATTCCGCTCGGAGGATTGCGTCAGCTGCCCCAAAACTTTCTTATTGTACGCAAAATAGAGGAGCTAAAGTTAAAAATAGGCGATGATGTTATAACGCAAGTTTGGTGCAGTCTCTGCTTCGAGGAAACAAATGCAAGATGATGTAAAAGAAATTCAGGAGAACTTTTGAATTAAGGTATTTTGCTTTCTAGGCCACCTATCATTGCATCACCTGCACTATTAATCTGTGCACACTTTGCAAGGAGGCACACGAGCGTCAACGCACGACAGCTGATCACAAAATTAAAAATATACTAGAACTACGTAGAGCTAGACAGAAGAAGCAGAATGTACTGAACGATAATTCAAGATTCACATTGAAATGTGGCATGCATCCGGGTTTTGAGATGAAAGCTTTTTGTGTGCCATGCTTGCAGGTAATTATTTGATATGAGAAAGAAAATTGTATGCTTTTTGTAACCACAAACCAAAATGAATCATATCGTGTTCTTTATTTCATCAGCTTGCCTGCTCCGATTGCTTGGTTCTGCTACATAAGGGCCACAAACACGAATCTATTACTAAAGCATTTGTGAATTTTTCGAAAATTTTACGTGAGTCTACCGATCAGACACGCCCACTATGCTCTTATGGTCAACACTCAATGGAGCGTCTGAATGAGATTACCAAAAATATCAATCAGAAATGCGATAACATACACTCGGAAGTGACTTCTTTTATGGCACAATACTTTGATGCTGTGGAAGTACACCGCAAGACACTTCTGCAGCAAGTTCAGCGGGCACGTGAGTCGAAAGTTGAGATGATATTGGAACAGCAATTGGACCTAGGTGAGTATTCAAAAATCATAGTATCATATCCAATTTATAAGATAAAGTTTCTCTAAGAATTTAGTATGGCTCTGCACCCGTCAACACAAACGCGAACGCCCACGTGACCCATGAAGTCACTAATGATTAGACAATCTAATGCTAGATAATTGGCCTTCTTTTGTAAAACGAACGCAGTCACTTGAGTTAGATCTTTTTTATTTGGCAATACATTTTAAAGGAAAATTTGAGAGAAAGAGAGAGAGGATTTGTTCTAATTCATATGAAAATGAAATTGCTAGACATAAAACCCCAAGTGAGTGATTTTACAAAATATGGCCATAAATTTAAAGTGGTAAAAATTATTAAGCTGCTTAAACTGACACAATCTTGTGTGCCGATATAGAAAAACGAGATAACAGTTAAAGAGAGAAAAAGCAAAACGTTTATAAAAATCTGACTTACCATGCAGGTTAACCATCCCAAAAGAGGGACAATGCTCCTTTATTAAAACGAATTGATTTCATTTAGTATTTCATGTAACACAAATAGTTTAACTTTTTATTTTAATTAAATACTAGTATAAAAGCCTGTCCTACAACAGGTCCTCCACACACTTCTTTTTTGAAGCCATTCGCCTAAAGCACTTTTTCTCTTTTTATTTAAGTTTGATTTTTTATTCACTTGATTTTTGCAAAATACAAATGTACCACTTAAAATAACTCTTTAAGTATTGAAGCAGTGTTGAAAAATGAGTTCAAGTTTAAAAGTGCAAAAAGTCGAGTTTGGATAACAATCACATTCATACAAAACTTTACAAACTGGCTTTGCAACTATCATATTCGTAGCAACTCAAGTGTCGTTTAATGGTTGATACAATTATATTTTTTTGTACAATCGAACAAAAGAATTTCATTAAATTCGTCATAACTTTTTTATAAAAGGATGACAAAAAGAGGTAATTAGATCAAAAATGTTCTATTATAAAAACCCAATATTGTCACTGTAAGTATCAAATATATTTTCTGTGCATACTTTCAGGCTGAACATTTTTAAGAACAGTATATCTAGTTACAGTGTTTTACTATAAAAAAATAATTACAGTTTGAGAAATACTGTGTGCAGGACAGCATGCTTGCCTTTTATGTATTAAGATGTGCATACTTTCAGGCTGAACATTTTTGAGAACGTGCTTGCCTTTTATATATTAAGAAGCTTTCTATTTGGTAACAACCGTTACAAAACCAAGCCAATTTGAGTTACTTATTATAATAATTTTTCTCATTTATCACAACTTTGAGTAATTCTATGATTTATATCTACTAGAAAAACGCACCGCAGAGGCATTGGATGCAATACATTTCAGTCAGGAACTCGCGGATATTGGATCAAATGTAGAGCTACTGTCGTTCGTCAACATTCTGTTGAAACGTTTTGAATTCTGTTCGCAGTTTAAGGCTCCGCAGGATCCTAAGGTAAGTTATCGTCATATCCAAAACACTTTCTAGAGTGTACCTTTATATACTCTTTCAGATATCGGACTCTCTTCATTTTCTGCCGCACATACGCGCACCATCAACGAAATCACAAAACAATATTCCTCTCTTTGGCATTATAACAATGCAAACGGTGGAACCAGCACTTTGTACCTTAGATACTGAGGGTAACGCTAACGCTACGGCCTAAGCCATATTCTTAAATTCATTTGCATCGTTTTAGCCTTTGCACAGTTGCGGCTACACAAAAAAGCCGAGTTAGTAATGCAGGCTCGGGATGCCGATGGTGCAGCCTTATGTCACGGTGGGTTAGAATTAAAAGTAAAGTTGAAGTACAAGGAGTGCAGCACGAAAACCCTGCCAGTCGAGGTACAGAATAAAAATCAATTGCCTGATATTTGTTTGACTTTATAAAAACTAACTCGAACAACATTAAATAGATTTCCGATCATCGCGATGGCACCTACTGCATATCATTTGTACCCGATTCTCATGGTACCATGATACTAAGCATTACTATTAACGATAGGCACATTAAAGTTAGTATAATATTTTGAAGAATACGCATTTCAAGAATATCTAACTTTTACAGGGTAGCCCCTATACCTTTCTGGCGCGCACTGTGCGTCCTCACAGCGGCATCTTTCATTGCTGCGCCTTCTGCTCGAGCAAGGGCAGCAAATTGGCGAAATGTTCGTGTCAAGGTCGCATGCCTGGCTATAACGGTTGTGGGCATGGACACACGGGTCATCCTGGACGCCGTCATTGGTCATGTTGCGGTAATGTACTGCAAAATTCAGAATGTACGGAGGCGAATAAATTATTAAATCTTTAGAATAAAAAACTATTATAACAAAATTGTAGCTAATAAAACGCGTAACTAGAAAAATTTTGTCGGTATTTCTTTCGCCACTTTTAAAGCAAATATTGAAGTAGAGGTACGGGAGCTTAATTTTTTTAAAAACTTAAGGGAGTAGGCCACTCTAGAATTTTAGAAAAATCAATTTTTTTTTCAAATGGTCCCTTATGACCTCAAAAATGATGTCTCAAAAGATTATGACCGGGATAAATTTCAAAGTACGCGGTTTTTTAATTTTAGTACAAGGCCGTTGTAGAAGTACCTGGTCGACTGTAAACTTCAAACGCGATTAGCTCAAAACTGCATTTTTTAAGTTGGCCAAAAACATAACTCAGACAATTTTCAACCGATTCACTTGAAACTTTGAATACATCTGGAAAAATGTAGATATTGTGTATGGAAGTACATACGGTTTTGTTTAAATTGAAGAGTTCATTTGTTATTAACAATAGTCTGATGATTTTTTAGGCAAAATTTTCACTTTCCACTTTAGAAGTGAGCCATTTGGCCGAAAATCAATATAACAAAAATTATTCTTCTTATTTCTTTAGCAGATATTAGCAGATTTAGCAGGGCAATTTGATAATTTCGTGAAATATGAAACAAGAAATAATTTTTACGGCAAAAAAGTTTTATTTCTCAATATAGTCGTCTCCTTTTAGCTCGATACACTTTGTCCAAAGTTCCTTCAATTTTTTGATCCCATCCGAAAAACACGCTCCTCAAAATAGGCCTCTGTTTCGGTGATGAGCTCCTCTCTGGTGGTGAATCTCTTTCCGCTGAGCCATTTCTTCCAGTTTGAAAACAGAAAATAGTCGGAGGGGGCCAAATCTAGAGAATATGCCGAATAAGGAAACAATTCGTATTTGAATTCATGGAATTTAGCTCCCATGGCAAACACGGACGTTCAGACAGAGAAACAGACTGCTTATGCATTTACTTTTGCATTGGCTTTAACTTGCTTTTCTCTGGATCAGATGGATATATTTTTAAACTCTTCGGACTTAGGTCTGTCTGAAAGTCTGACTGTCAATTCGTCGTTTTGGATTTTTTAAAATAATCCGTCTGTCACTTCGTCCGTTTGTCCATTTCTCTTTTTGTCTGTCATTCTGTTAGTATGTATGTGTAAATGTTAGTCGGTATAAAATTTTTTGCCGATAATCGGTGTTGCTGCCTAAGTCCGTCTGTCCGAAGTCCATAGTACGTCTCTCCGAGGTCCATAAGTCTGTCTGATTGATTTTTTGATATACCTTTTATTCAGGAAATTTTTGCTATAACAGTAATTCAGTCCATTTGTCGACCTTTCAGTACTGTGCAACTTGACACGAATACTGCGTATTTTTATACGTATTTTTGTTTTGTATGGCATTATCTTAAAACTTAAACACATTTGAATTAATTGAAAATTAAAAGCAAAGGAAAAATCTTTTCAAATTCAATTTATTTTGTCATTTTTAAATTTTCAAAGGAAAAGGAAAAAAAAGTAAAAATTTAGTTTACTTTGTAACAGCCCTATTCTGGCAAATTAACAAATTGTTAACCAGTATTTTGAATATTTCTATGGGTTTGTTGTAATTTTTTTATTTCAAAACAAAATTTGAAGCTCAGAAATAAAAAATTTTGATAAAAATTGTCAACTGCTTTTCAGTTATTGACAATTTCATTAACAAATTTTGTTTTTTGAGCTTTAAATTTTGTATTGAAAACAACAAACATATAGAAATATTCAAAATACTGGTTAACAATTTGTTAATTTGCCAGAATAGGGCTGTAAATTTAAAATTTTTAATTTATCAGTAAACATCAAAACTTCTTTTTTAATAATTCATTTTGAAGTTAACAATATTACAAAATCTTAAAACCATTTGAGTTATTCTGGTTTTCATTTACATATGTATTCCTTTTCCACAATTTAATAAAAAATTCGAGCTCACAATTTGTTTATAGGCTCTGTGAAATAAGGCCCCAAGAAATAAGGCCCCAAAACGAGGGGTATGAGGCTTTATTTCATTATGAAATAACACCCTACGAAATAAAGACCCAATTCGACGAAATAAAGCCCCAAATTAAATATGCCAGTTTTATAAAAGGCTCCGCGAAAATGCAACCCAAAATAAAAGGTCTTAAACCTTAAAACGGAATCAGACCCCAAAATTGCGGTATAGTTCCATTGAGAAAAAATACCCCAATATTAAGGAAATAGCACTTTAAAATTGTTAAAATTTTTATTTGTAAACATGATTTAATTAATATCTTTAAGCATTGGCGTCGGAAGCGGGGGGAAAGGTGGGCAGTTGCCCCCCCACTTTTTTAGCTAGATAAACAATTTAAAAGGAAAAGTTATTCAAAATATCAGTTTTTTTGCAACGATAATATTTTTGTATTATATATTTTCCTCTTCTTTCTCTCTTCTTTATGTTTCATGTGAAGAAATTTTGGTGAACTTTTTTTGCACCACTATTTGTACTGCCCCCCATTTGTACTGCCCCCCCAGATGAAATTCGCTTCCGACGCGCTTGTCTTTAAGAATTCATTAATCTTATCAAGAATTTGAAAAAAAAAGAATATTCCCCTGTACTAAATATTTTTATAAATTTGTAATCCAAATCGTTTGAGCTTATATGATATAATTATTGTTTTGTAAACCTATCTTAATTTACATATATAAAATTATTAAGAAAACTTTGTTAGTTCTCTTTCATCTTGTACCTAAAGTTTAATTTCAATAGAGTCCAATTTAAGTTCAAAGAGTTGTTTTCCAACTCGTAAGAGATCTTGTGAAGTGCGAACGTCGTTAAATTTTCCTTCCGGCAAAAGGTTAACTCTCGCTTTACAGGCCTCTCGCCGACATTCATATTTGTTTATAGTTTTATAAGTGGATTTTTTTTTTCTACACATACAGTGGTGGCCACGAATTTAGCACACTTAAAAAAGTAAAGTGAATACTTTTATTTTCCATTTATTTGTTGTAAATTTTTAATTAACTTTTTTTTAGTGTAACATAATAATATAGACTAACATAATATAGTCTTCTCTATTTCTTATATTCATTTTTTTATTTCAAAACTTTTTCTTATAGGACTTAAAATCAAATAAAAATTAAAAATAAGCATTTCGATTGCATAAAACTCAATATTTCGTAGGAAATCCCTTATTCTTAATTACTGCATCTTATATCCTTGGTAAACTTTTGACCAAAGCCTCACAACGGTACTTTGGATTACTATACTGAATCCTTTGGATTTCCCTAAACAAATCTGGCAAATTTTTGGATTTTACTATTAGTATTTGCTGCTCAACATCCCTCCACAGATTCTCAATCGGGTTTAAGTCCGATGATTGCGATGGCCACTTCAAAATATCAGTATGTTTGTCTTCCAAGCAACTCTTAACTATGTGAGCACTGTGCTTTGGATCATTATCCTGCATAAAACGCCATTAAAGTGGCAAATTATCCTCTTGAAACGGTATCATGGTATTGACAAGTACGTTTTTGTAAGCGTGCTGATCCATTTTTTGGTAAATTTTAACAATCGGACAAACTCCGTGCCAAGAAAACGCCGCCATACCATAACATTTCAGCCACCCTGTTTAATCGTCTTGAGCGTGTACTTTGGATTGTGTTGCATGTTTTGAGGACGCCACACATATTGTTTGCTGTCAGATGCGAACCGGCAAAACTTTGGTTTATCCCTCCAAAGCACATTTTTCCAAAAATTCGTTGACTTTTTAAATATTCTTTTGCAAACGCAAGACTGCATTCAATATTTTTTTGCGACACATGTGGTGTTTGTTGGGCTATAAAGCTACGGAAATTGTTTTCGTTCAAGCGTCTTCTTATGCCTTTTGAGGATACATTTATGCCATATTTTGATGAAATTTCATTTTAAATTTTATTTGAGGTCTTAAAAGGATCACTAAGTGAAGCTCCATAAATCAAATGGCCCTCTCTTGCTATTGTTTTTCGCGCTCTTGGTCGCGATTTTACATTTTTAATGCTCTAATACTGCTCTACATGTTGTAATGCGTTATATAATAACTTTCACGAACATCTAAGAAGCAGAGCAATCTCTGAAACTGCTTCCACCATTTTTCATTTGCTGAATCAAATACCGCTGAGCCTCTGAACATCAGTAGCCTTTGGCCATATCTTTCTGCAATTTTTTGTTAGAACTCAAATAGAAACTTAATAAATTTAGTATATCTTACTAGTAAAGTTTAATTAACGAAAATAAAATACGATACGGAACAGTAATTCTAGCCTGTGCTAAATTCGTGTCCAGCATTTAAACCACATTGATTCATACTACTTGAAATATGTCAGAAAATTTAAGAATAACTAAAAAACCAACTAACGGTACATAGAGTTAACTTCATAAAGAATACTCAACAAAAAATATTTGATTACAATTCTCATGCTAAGATGTAAAAAATTTCAAATTAGAGCTACTAACACAGTGTGTGCTAAATTCGTGACCACCACTGTATATCATAGTTTGATCGAGGACGTAGATAAGTTCACTGGTCCCTCTTTTACCATGAAATTTTTCACAACTAATTTTATTTTGTAATTTTATATTATGTCCTTACTACGCGGCAAAAATATCAAAATTTAACATATTTTTTATAATTTTTTCAATTGAGAAATTTTCAATTGATTTTAAATAACAAAAATCGAAAAGTTGTTATAACAACCGTATCCAAGTCTGACCCTCAAGGAGTGTTGAAATTTTTGTTGGCCTATTTTGCACTGAAATAAAGCCCTAATTTAAAAAACGAAATAAGGACACAAAATCAAAATAACACCCCAAATATTCATGCTTTTATTTCCTAATATCATTTTTGGGGCCTTATTTCACTTTACTTTTGGGGTCTTATTCCATTATGAAATAATACCTCATTTTTTAAAAATAAAATAAAGCCCCAAAATAAGAAATAACATCCCAATTATTTGTGTTGTTGATTTGTGTAGAAATGTTTGGGGCCTTATTTCATTTGTAGTTTGGGGATTTATTTCCTAGGGCCTTATTTCATAGAGCCTTGTTTATAAGCCTACATCATGCTTTAAAAAAAAAACAATGATATCTTTTTTGTTATTATAAATGGGCCGAATCGCTATTTAATCACGATTAAATAAAAGAAGAAAACAAAAATGTTATGAGCACATTTTACACAGTGTATTAACGGAAAATTTTTTAAAATCTATTTAAAATTAAAGAAGAATTTTATAGAAAATAAATTTAATATAACTTTATTTAATAAATATGTAATCAATAATTCCATCTAAAAATTTGTTTAAAGCCTAGATTTTGGTTAATAATAATAACAATAATTAATAACAATAATAATATATATTTTTTCTTAAAAACAAATTAGCCGAATCACAATTTATTTACAAAGAAATAAAACAAGAAAACAAAATTCATGGTAATTTAACCCATTAACTGCGGCTCCCAAACGCTTCGTACAAATTTCATGTGCTTTCTTTTATTGATCTCAGGAACTACCACATCAAATTTCAACTTTGTATCTTTCACTCGAGATATGAGATATAGTCGAGATATGAGTAGGGTATAAAAATACCCAACCGTCGTTAATGTGCTCTAAATGGGCACAAATTCATTCTGCAACGACAGCACAGTTTAATATTAGGAATTTGCAATCAATAGCAAGTATAGTTGGTTAATTGGCTAAGGGAGCTTTTACATTTTTTTATAATATAAAATTTTTTACAAATGATAACACAAATTTTCTGATTTTTAAACTTAATCACTTTTGAGTTTGAAAATGTAGTACTGAACGTAAAAATTTCTTGATACACTATAAAAATAATTCATAGCTGTATGTTTTCTTAAAGCAACAAACAAAAAATTAAACACTTAGCTGTTACCAATCCTGAGATATGATCAATTCTGCAGGAGCATTTTCATGGGTAAAAAATACCCAACCGCGGTAAATGGGTTAAAGGTATGAGCGGATTTAACCCTGTGCAGCAAATTAGAGTTTTTGTCTTAGATCTGTTAAAAATAGTTAGTAAATAATTGAATTAATTTATGTAAAATTTAATTTTGATGTCAATTGAAAGATTGGGTCTCGCTGGATCTCTTGGTTGGTCACTGCAAATTTTTCATTTTGTTCCGAGCCTTTTAGTTACAAGGTCTATAGTATTTATGGTCTCTGGATTGTCTGGAACTCTTGCAGCCTTTTACTCATTTTATTTTGTAGTTTATTATATTTTTTATTATTTTCTTTCTTTCGTTACAAATTGTGCGCTTCTTTTGTTTGCCACGTTTTTTGCTAGAATGCAGCGTTGCAGACATGGTACAATAAAACCAGGTAGGCTCACGACTGACTGTGCTCTCCTTCTCATAGTCATTAGTGTAAAAATCAGGCATTTCGCTTTGACGGTTTTGGCGATCGCGCTCTCTGTCGTGAGCCTACTTGGTTTTGTTGCAGCATGCAAACAAATATATTCCGTTTCGTTTTGACGGTTTCGGCAGTCGCGCTCTTTGTCGTGAGCCTACTTGATTTTGTTGTAGCACGCAAACAAATTTATTCCGTTTAGTTTTGACAGTATCAACGGCTGCACTTTCAGTCATGAATCTACCTTGTTTTATTGTACCATAAAAATAATGCATTCCGTTTCGTTTTGACAGTATCGGCGGTTGCACTCTCAGTCATGAGCCTACCTGGTTTTATTGTACCATGCAACTAATGTATTCCGTTTCGTTTTGACAGTATCGGCGGTTATACTCCCAGTCATGAACCTACCTGGTTTTATTGTACCATAAAAACTAATGTATTCGGTTTCGTTTTGACAGTATCGGTGGTTATACTCTCAGTCATGAGCCTACCTGGTTTTATTGTACCAAATAAACAAATGTATTCCGTTTCGGCGGTCGCGCTCTAAGTCATGAGCCTGGTTTAATTGTAGCATATTTTTTTGTATCTTTTGTGTTCTTTCTCAAAACACCTGGTTTGACACTTGAAAATTTTTAAAAAAATTATTTTACCTACAACAACCCAAACTTGTAATGTATTTATATGACAATAAAATAAAGCGAAATGCGTAAATAGACAATCACTCAATTTGAGTTCAATTAAACACAACTTTTCCATTTCTGAATAGATTTTCTTCAACAATATCTTATTTTTTTCAGAAAAGTACAAGCTTTAAACAAACAACTTACTATCAAAACTAACAAAATATATTGACTTCTTAACAAAATTTTCAATAAGTTGTTTTTTTTTTGTAAATCTTTTTTTGTAAATGTTTCGCCGAAATTAACAGTTGAATCAAAAAATTATGTAGGCATTGCTTGCAGGGAATTTTATAAGCTTTAACTTAATATTTTATTTGTTTAATTATTGTAGTTGGTTCTGGAGATATATGCAATTAAGTGGAACCAACTTTTTTTTTTTAAAAAAAAACTACAATGGGCAATATCTCGAAAACGAAGTGAAAAAAAAACTAATGACATTTTACACTAGAAATGAATAGTAGCATTCATTGCACATTTTGGTTGTAAGCCAGTGATTTGGCACTAAGAAATATCTAGTCAATTGGATTTTTTTGAAAAAATAATTTTGATTTTTTCTTTCAAAGCTTCCATGTTTTTGTTACATCACATATAGCCTACATATCGCACATATTTTTTTTTTTTAATAAATCAAAAAGGTTTAGCTACCTTTAAAAAATCATTTACGCAGATAGCTTTCCAGATATTTATAATTCAGCTTTGAATTAACGGCGACGAACCATTTAATAAGGAAGAATGTTGTGGCCTGAAGTCATTTAAGAGAAATTCAGTTAGTGCAAAAAAAAATATTCTCAAAACAGTAGGGCCTACCGTTAAGAGTACAAAGCTCACTTACACTCACAACAAAGTAGAAAATGAGCGTAAAGCTTTATAGAAACAACAGAAAACGTGAAATCAATTTTCTTCAGCCGGCTATACTGTTGTTTATCTATAAGTTGTTTAGTGCGATTTGAGCAACTCGAGAAATCGGTAGTAAATTCAATAAAATTTAAAAGATTCCAGAAACTGCGAATGAAATAGTTGAATTTGGTTTCAGTTAAGAATTTTGTCATTTTACAAATAGAAGGACTATTAAGAAAACAATAACAAAAAAGTGGTTTTAAAGCGAAATTATTGCAGAATTTAGAAAAATCAATAGACCTTCATAAGCGTCATTCTATAAAATGATACAAGTCACGGACACAATTTTTATTTGGTTTAAAGATTAATCATTACCAAAAATTGTCAACTTTCTTAATTCGCAAAACAATTAAAGATCTTATCAACAAATTAAGCAGCTACCTAAAGTAGAGCAAGATTGTTGATTCTGGAACTAAGAAAGATTGTAGGCTAAAAAAAAGTACTTTATAATTATCACAAAAATTAAAGAAATTTCTTTGTAACTTTATTAAACTCTATCATTTCAAATTTCTTATGACTAGTCTTTGCTGGTCTTACCAACATAATTGCGAGCTTGAAACGTGCTGAGCATTATTAATTATTTTCCTTTGATTTTGCTACTAGTTCAAGTTAGTGTTTACAGTCATGACGAGTTTGTGCAACGTAGCGGTCTTTCTTTTTTTACTCCAAAATTGGTCGACTGCAAGACACTTTTATTGGCTTAAAAATATTTATGATTGGAGAAGCTTCAACTATTTGTTTACACATTCATTCAGTGTGTGTTGTTTTTTGCATCACGTTGTAGTTGTTCTTCATTCTGCAAAAATTTAACATTCAAAAGAGCTCATTAAAAACTCTCACTTTTTGTTCGCGTAAAGCTAATGTCTTTTGTACATTATTTTAACAAATTCTTTATATTTGTCAATAATGCTGAAGTGAATTTGACTTGAAAACCTCAAATTGTGTTATATTTAAAACAGGAGCAAATTTGAGCTATTTGTGTTTGAACTTTAATTTGAATTTGTTCAATTTTAAATTGTTTTAATCTGGGCAAATATATGTTTCAAATGTGCTTAATAGCAGTTTTATAGTGATAAATATTTATAACTTTAAGAAAAATGCGAATACAAGGATTGATTTTTCGCAATATCAAGTTTTGGATTTTTATATTCTGCACAGCCGGTAAGTAAATAAATTTGAAAAATTTCTTAAGAGGTATGAACAGTGTAAACGTCAGAATTTTAGATGTTTTTTGTTTATTTTATAAAAAGAAATCGGTATGATGGATTCATATCAAACTTTGTACACAGCTGGTATATTATTGGTATATTATTGGTATATTTTTGGATAACGGTCGTTTGAAGATGGCACCTCTTGAATCTGGCCTCAGTGGCGTTGGCAGCAATCCGTTCACATGGATCATCCCAGGACAAAAACCGAAAAAGATTTGTAAAGTATATATTATTGGCTATAGCCGAGCGTAGGGATTTTTAAAATATCGTTTAAAAAAATGTCGGCCATTTGAAAAAATAAATAAAATTTTCGCGTGTTTTTCAATAGAAAATTGTTTATAAAAAATAAAAAGACACGGCTACGTCAGTCTGAAGAAGCGCGTTTATTCTACAAAACCCAATTTAAAATAAATCGATCGGACGAAAACTTTCTTATGGCGTTTTCTTTTCTCGGCAAAAAATACTGCCCTCTGAGGGCCATTTTGTTCACAGACAGATAAATTTATCCCCGAGTTAATTCCATGATTTTTCCGGTTTTTAATTTGTTCACAGTGAGTTAAGCATTTAACTCTTCAAGCTGGAGATAAAAATGGTGGCGAGATAGCTTAACCCCAGAAATATTTAACTCGTGAAAATTGCTGAGTTAAGATTATTAATTCGCTCTCATCACTCTCATTTTAATATTTTTTATTTACTTGGTGTCAAAATATTGAAAATACAGATTGTTGAACATAGGGAAACAGTATTGGGGGTTACTGATTTCGAATCTGGTGTCAGAATTTTAAAATGCAAGATGTTGGATAAGGTTGCCACCTTAATTTTTTATTTTTACGAATTCGGGGCTGGCGCGAACTAATGGGTAAAAATGGGTCGCTGAATCCGAATCCGTTGTCAGAATATCAAAATTCGAAAATTTTTCTACACATAGGGCTGCCACCTAAAAATGTTTTATTTTAAGAATTTTAAACATGAGGGAACAGTATTGGAGGGTTGCTGATTTCGAATCTGTACTCAAAATTTTTAAATTCAAGATGGTGGATAGGGTTGCCACCTTAATTTTTAAAATTTTTTTTCGAATTCGGGGCTGCAAAAAAAAATGGTGCACCAAAAATGGGTCGCTGAATACGAATCCATGGTCAGAATTTCAAAATTATAAATTTTTGAAATAATAGGGCTGCCACCTAATAATATGTATTTTTAAGAATTTTAAACATTATTTAACAGTGTTAGGGAGTCACTGATTTTAAATTTGAAGTCAGAATTTTAAAATTCAAGATGGTGAATAGGGTTGCCACCTTATTTTTTATTTTTATGAATTCGGGGCTGGTGCGAACTAATAGGTAAAAATGGGTCGCTGAATCCAAATCCGTGGTCAGAATTTCAAAATGATAAAATTTTATAATAAAAGGGCTGCCACCTAATAATATGTATTTTCAAAAGTAAAAGCAACCCTATTATTTCAAAATTTTATAATTTTGAAATTCTGACCACGGATTCGGATTCAGCGACCCATTTATGGCATATTATTTTTTTGCCACCCCGAATTCATACAAATACAAAAAATAAAGGTGGCAACCCTATCCTCAATTTTTAATTTTAAAATTCTGACTTCAGATTCGAAATCAGTGACTCCCTAACACTGTTAAATAATGTTTAAAATTCTTAGAAATATATATTATCAGGTGGCAACCCTATTATTTCAAAACTTTATAATTTTGAAATTCTGACCATGGATTCATATTCAGCGAGCCATTTTGGTGTACCATTTTTTTGCCAGCCAAGAATTCATAAAAACTCAAAAAATTAAGGTGGCAACCCTATCCACCATCTTGAATTTTAAAATTCTGACTTCTGATTCGAGATCAGCGACCCCCTAATACCCTTTAATCATGTTTAAAATTCTTAAAAAACATTTTAAGGTGGCAACCCTATGTGTAGAAAAATTTTCGAGTTTTTAAATTCTGACAACGGAATACGAAATCAGCGACCCAATTTTACCTAGTGTTTCTCTCAGAGTTGAATTCGCATAAATAAACAAGAAATTAGGTGGCAACTCTATCCGCCATCTTGAATTTTAAAATTCTGACACCAGATTCGAAAGAAGTAACTCCCAATACTGTTTCTTCATGTTTAAAATTCTTAAAAAAATGTTTAGTTGGCAGCCCTGTGAAAAATTTTAGAATTTTGAAAGTCTGACATCAGATGCAAAATCAGCGATCCATTTTTACCTTGTGTTCACTCCAACCCCGAAATTCCCAAAAATCCCCACACATTTTTTAATTAATGAGCAACACTCTAACTTTCCAATGGAAATCGATACAATTTGTATAATATTTATTTTATAATCTGTGAAAAAGCTTAAGCTTTAATGAAATGTCAATGGTAATGTTTAATATTTTCCTAACATGTCACTTTTTTTATTCATTCAGTTGGTAGCATTTGAGGGCAGAATTCTAAAACCGTCGATCTTGAGAGTGCAAAAATTCTGCATTTTTTCTACTTCTGAGGTCAATATTTTCGAGAAAAGAACACGATTCCATTTAAGAGGTCACTTTTTTTTCGAGAAAAGAACGGGAATGCAAAATTCTCAAAGAGGGCAGAAAAAATGCAGAATTTTTCGAGAAAAGAAAATGCCATTATGCCGTGGTTATGCTAGCCAAACATGTTCGGTATTCATTTTTGTTAATTTGTTTTCTTCGCTGAAATGTTTGTTTGGTGGTTATGCTATGATTGGTGGCACAGTTGCATTATATGTAATAGTATGTCAAAACACAAAAAAGCACAACCCTAATTTGCATTTTTGTACTTAAAATTAACGAATTAAAATATACGAACTGATATTACTTACTCTGAATTTTTATTATAATATCTTAAACAAAATGGTTTGCATATATCTGACATGCTAGCTAGCTGTTTATGTTAAGGGTTACTTGAAGACACAATCAACTTCACTTTTTAATACTTTTACCTACTTTTTTGATGCTATTATACAAAATGACTACAGCCAACACTGGAAAGTTCGGCATGTTTGGCGTTTCAATCAGCAATCAAAATGTTCGGTCAGAGAGCGAGAAAATGAATATGAGAAAAAGTTCATTTCTTCATTTTATACGTGAAACAATAACAACAAAAAATGTTCGGCAATCATGTTTGGCTAGCATAACCACGGCATTAGTTATGCTGTCAACCAGGTCACAAAAGTGATTTTGAGTAAACGTCGCACAGTGGGTTGAAATCCCAAAAAATTGAGATTAATTCACCTAGAAGTCGGAGGGAGTTTTTGGCATTTGTTTTAGTTAGATTGGGTACAAATAAGAAAAAAAAAATGCTATCCATCCGTCCGTCTGTCCGTTTTTCGATATGATTAAAGCCGTAATTTTGAAGCTATCGTCATGAAATTAGATATTTAAACATGCATCTAAAATGTAAAGATTAAGTTAAAAAATAAGCCAGATCGGATGAAAACCACGCCTACCTCCCATACAGAGTGACTTTATTTTAAACGTAAAATCTTTTCAAAATCTAAAAAAAAAATAAAAAAATGCTATGAAATTTTGCACGTAAGTATATATATAAATTCTAACTATGAAATTCGGCTAAATCAGATGAAAACCACTTCTACTTCCCATACATAATGACGTCATCTAAATAGAAAAACCTTCATAAGTTTCTCAAAAATTAATTCTTTGCAATATTCAATAATTTTAATAATTAAAATGCATTCTGAATTTGAAATTCGGAGAAGTTGGAAAAAACCACGCCTATTGTCCATACAAAATGACGTGATCAATATTATAAGTTCAAAACTTCGGCCCAGTCGAAAATCATTCCTTATAACTTTTTTAAAAAAAAATTCATAACAATATTATATACGAGTAGCAAAAAATTTATGATTTTGTTAATATTCCTCCTGATTCCCAAAGTTTTTATACTCCTCTGCATCGACCTCGTCACTTTCATCATTGTCACATGACATAACAAATTAAAGACAAGAGTCTTTGTTTTTGTAAGAGTGACTATTATCACGATTTTTGAAATAAAAAAGATTCGGAAAACAAGCAACTCTTTATTGCTGAATAAGGAAGCTTAGATATTGAAGTTTAATACAAAATTTTAATTTCTACTTGATGAATTTCTACTGGTATTCTTATTTAAAACTCCACATATATTTCGAAAATAGCGCAAATTTTGACATATTTTAAAAAAATTTTTCATATTTCTACACAATTATTTTTAACCTTTTTTTTTAATCACTCTAAAATACCTGAAGTTGAAGGTTTCATAATAAAAACATAATTTTTGATGTAGAAAAAAAATATTAATTTTTGAACTATGTCAAATTTCAATTTGTTGAACTGATCGCCAAAAAAAACGAAAAATTTCTCAACTTTAAAGCTATGCAGCAGAAAAAGTAAGCAACATATAACATTGAAATTTTCAGTAATGATGTACAATTTTGTCGAGTAGTAAAAATTAAAAAAAAAACAAATTTTAATTTTTCAATTAATCTTCACTTTTTTCAATTTCAACCCCCTGTGCGTCGTTTAAAGTTTTATGCGGCTAAGAGCGCTGTTACAGCATGACAGCATTTGGCGCTCTTTTCGAATACTTAAAATTCAAATTTTCACTTGAAACTTGAGTAACTTATTTACGTACTTTACTTGTTAAGACAGGGAGAGAGTAAGAAAGAATTGAGAAAAATAATGTCACAAAGAGAAAAATATCAGAAAAAGTACGTGAGCTGATCGACCGACTTGAGTTTATTTGAAACCTAAAAAAATTGTGTGAATTCATTTTTGTTTCCAAGCATGGGCGTGCACAGGATTTGTTCTAGGGGGAAAGGCATAAAGGAATCTGGAATGAACATAAACAAAATGTAACCTATATAATGCTATTTACTCGGATTTGTTGTACTAATTTTGTAAACATTATACACACACTACACCGGTTGACACACGCTTTTACGCATAAGAAAATCTAATATATTTTAAAGATCGTGTAAAAATCTTTTTCGTATCATGTCCGAAATATTTTCAATTTCATTTTAGTTTTTTGTCATGTAATGCATTTAAAAATTTTTTTGCAAAGGCAAATATTCTTAGTAGTTTAGTAAATGAAATAATGTGAGGTCTCTTATATCCTTAAATGAAATCGCATTAATTACTAATAAGCCCCCAAATTTTTACTTATCAAATAAGAATACAAAAATTTCCCTATATTGAGCAATTTTTTTTTTCTAAAACTGAAAGAACAAATAACATTTTTAAGCCATTTTTAACTTTGGAAGCCTATAAATCCTAAAACAATTTCGAGCAGCCTGAAATTTTTCAGATTTGGATTTAGGAGGTCAAAATCCATAAAATCCGCAAAAATTAAAAAATTGATGTAGCCCATTTTTACAAAAATTATTAGGCTTAAATTTAATTAGGCTTAACTATAAAAATTAGTGGTATCCAAGATATGTTTAAATATATGGTCATTTCCAAACTGGCGTTACGGATGATTTGCACGAACAAATATTTTAAAAAAAGTCGAATTTTTAAAAAGGTTTTTTCAGATTTGCGTGGAAATTAAGTAGCACTTTATTAAATCGAAACAATGACAACAATCGACCTTAAGGATTTAAAGATACTGGAGTTCGCCAGTGGTCGAAATTCGACCTTTTTACTGTGAGCGTTCGACCTACAATGTGCCATGAAATCGCTTACTTTCTCAAATGAGCGTAGAAAGAGGAAAACCCGGCTTTATTTCTATTTTCAGTTTGCCGCTCAGTGTTAATCACCGAATTTTTATACAAAAATACGTTGCACTGAGAAAAGCTACAGTTTTCGAGATATCGTCATAAATTTGATGTCAAAATAATGGGAATTTTTCAAAATTTACTGTTTATAAGAAATTTCACCATCCCAATATATATTCGCACATGACACATAAAAAAATGCTTATTGTAGGGTATTCGTGAGATAGCGAGAAATGTTTTTGTACATCTCAGCGATGTCTAAAATTTCCTCTTACACCGCGCTCTCCCATCTCTTATAGCTTAGCTTACATTTTCGAAATTCTGTTTTGAACGCTCATATTTCAATTTCGTACTTCATATTTGGATTACAAAATTTGTCTCACAAAATTTGAAACACAGGGACCGAAAATAACTGTTATTTTACAATTTTCGGATGAAAACTACATAACGAAAAAGTTGCTGGTGGGCTTTTTCAAATATACCATTATTATTGTAATGGCAGCAGCTTTGCGAATATTAAATGCCTTTTAAATTTTTGACTGTTAATATAAAAGTTAAAATTAACGGTTATTTTTTGCCTTTTATTTTTTCGAGCAAAAATAACTGTTACTTTTGACTGTTATGTTTTAGGTAAAAAATAACAGTTATTTTGTGCCTTTTATTTTTTCGGTCCAAAATATCAGGCAATTTGTATTTTTTCAAAAGCCGCTTGACCGAATAAAAAACTATTAAACTAAAACAATTTTTATAGCTCAAGATGTGCGCGCTGAAAACTAAAAAAACTTTAATTACCTGATATTTCTACCTTTTAATTTTAATTAACTGAAAATAACTGTTATTTTTTACCTAAAAAATAAAAGTCAAAAGTAACAGTTATAAAGATAATAAGTTTTAATATTTTGGTCACGGTAGACTTTTCTGTGGAAATGCCTTTACGCATTATTTTTATGCAAATACCTTATGCATATGCAAACGAATCCATAAAAAAATTGTTTTTTGCAATTGTCGTGTTAGAGACCCCAAAAATATTAGAAAATATAATGGGATGCCGTACGAAAGCAGTGGCGCATAGTGTAATTTGTATTTCTATTTAAAGAATGGCAAATTTAGTTTAAAGAATAAACATTTTCAAATATCAGTATGATTTCCTGTTATTCGAAATCGATTTTCACACAAAGTTTGAAGAACATCATATTTCTTCCGACAAGTTTAGTGAACCTGGATTAACTTTAAATCATATACGCAATTGAAAACTATAAAGCAAGATTTCTCGAAACTTTCGAATTACTTATCGACAAAGCTGTTAGTACTTATCGACACAGAATTGTTTAAAAGTTTTTTATTGCTTCAAGCTCAATAGCAATTTGAATTTTTAGCCAATTTTTACAAATAGTGCCGATCTGAGCACCTTCACCTAATCTATCTAGAGATATAATTTACATTTCAAACAATGTATCCTAAATAAATTTTAAATATGGTTTTTGCGCAACTATTTAAGTAAAAAATTTGTATCTCAATGGTTCCTGTGTAAAATAAACACTATTGTTACAAAATCTAATTACTTTTTAAAGCATGGTTAGTAAAGTTTTGCTGCAGATTATGATTACAACTAAAGCGGAGTTGTAAAAATGTTCATCAGAAGTTAATTTTACTATTTGTCATAGCGGTATAGCGGTAAGGTTAGGATATCACAGAAATTAAGGCTGTGATAATTTTAGGAAATTAATTAGATTTGCGTCGTATTATTTTTGTCTGTTCAAAGTAATTTGTAATCAAAATCACGAGTCAAACGAAAGTCGTCCGAAAGGCCTCAATATACAGTCACTAACGACTTCAGTTACCGTCTGGTAAACTTTTTTAATCTACATATTTCTACTTTGACTAAACTAACTAACTGCATCTTTATGTAAAACAAAATGAACGCTGAACGTCATGAAAGAAACGAGCGACAATATTTTTTTATAAGTAAAAATGTATTGCTTACCGTGTCTCGCACCACGTTCAGCCTTCGTTCCGTTTTACATAAAGCTGCAGTAAATTTCATTAATTTTTTCCAATCTACAGACATCGCTCTATCAAATTGCTATGCAAAGTCCTTCAGCCAAAATGTCCATACACAATACAATGAACCGGCCACGACCACAGAAGCACCCTTGACAACGACAACAGCAGCACCATCATCACGCGATATAACAATCGGACCATGCACCTGGGCCATCGGTCGAAAATGTCCAGATAACGATATTAAATTCTATTTGTACACACGACAAAATATGATGGATCGACAGAGTTTGCATGTTGATGAAACGCTAGAAAATTCCAATTTGACCGACTCATATTTTAATCCAAAACATCCGACAAAAATAATTATACATGGCTACAATTCGGATATGTTTCTGCATCCACTGCACATTATGAGAGAAGGTGGGTAGGTTGTTCGAGGTCAAAGATTAAATTGAAGTCAAAAATATACATTTTGTTGTAAACTTTTCAGAATATCTAGCCAAGTCTGAGTATAATATAATCTATGTGGATTGGAGCATTCTCTCGCCGGGTCCCTGTTATATAAGCGCGGTGCATAACACGCGTCATACGGGCGTCTGTGCAGCCCAATTGGTAGAACGTATTCTCGATTTGGGCAGTTCTGATATACATGTCATTGGCTTCTCGCTGGGCGCCCAGATACCAAACTACATTGCGAAAAATTTGGGCTCCTTTTTGTTACCTAGGATAACAGGTATTTCTTTAATGAAATAAAACTTCTTTAATAATTAATTGTGTAAAATAAATTTATAATTAATTGTGACCTATGATGATTTTTACAAGATTAGAGCTTTAGGTCAAGTAAGTAATGAAAGAAGACAACAACAACAACACAAACAACAACTCTGTATTTAAAGTCAATCACACAGCAGACTAGACAGATTGTTTCGAAAGGCGCTACCCTGTGACCAACTCGCTGTTCTACTTGTTATTTCATTTATATACAGAGTTATTGTTGCCTTTTTTCATAACTTACTTGGCCTAAAGCTCTAAATTAAAAATAATAATTTTGTAATAATAATTTTTGCTAATATTATAAAATTAATAACATTATTTTCTTTTCAGGACTGGATCCTGCCCTACCCTTGTTTATCATGGCACCAGCAAGTGATAAGTTAGATCCCAGCGACGCAGCTTTCGTTGATGTTATACACACAAATGCTTTGGTGCAGGGTAAATTGGAACGTTGTGGTCATGCAGATTTCTATATGAACGGCGGAATACTGCAGCCCGGTTGCAGAACTGACACAAGTATGCAAGATATAGTATAGTACAATATCAAAACTAAAAATTTATATGGTCCAGAAATTTCCGGTCTCTATATGTATACCTTATATAGATATAATATATACAGCTGTGTGCAAAATATTCGAAGTGCTCTTATATTCAGACTTGTTTGGATAAATAATACTAGTCTACAAATTTCGGATCTGGTAAACCCATTACTATTCCTACATGTACTTTCAACACTGGTTCCAAATCCGTACTTAGTTTCCTCCTATATCGTAAAATTTTCAAGATACAGGGTGTTTTACGTTTTTGGCACGTTCCTAGTATTATTGACCTAGAATCTAATCTGTTTACCATAAAAAAAAAAATATTTTGTACTTTAGAAAAAATATAAAATTTTCCAACAATATATCAACCACTGTCGTGTCATGTGATGTAGCGGAGCAAAAATCGTCAGATTATTCAACGGAATATCAAAAAATTTTGTATATTTTGTTTTAGCGGAAATGTAATGAGTATACAAATTAAAACGTCTGTTTTTTATGTAAAAATACACTTAGTCAACAGTTTTTTTTTTCTAAATTCTATCTTTGGATGATAACAGCTCCGCTAAAATAAAAGATACAACATTTTTTAATATTTTGTTGGATAATCTGACGATTTTAGCTCCGCTACAGCACATGATATGACAGTGGTTGGAGAATTGTTGAAAAATTAGATATTTTTCTTAAATCCAAAATATTATTTTTATTTTGTGGTGGGTAGTGTAGATTCTAGATCAATAATACTAGGCACGTGTTAACATGCATATCCAAACATGTCTGAATATAAAAGCACTACTATTATTTTGGAAACAGCTGTATATTATATGATATACCTTTCAATATTTTCTACGAAACTCTTGTACTAAACTAATTTTTTTTTTCACTAAGACTCTTTTGCCTGCAGTCATCAGCGCGCCCCAGCATACTTTTTGGAATCTATAAACAGTCCAAAAGGCTTCTGGGGTTGGGCTTGCAGCTCATATATAGCCTATCTTTTGGGCATGTGTCCAGCCACAAATTATCTTCTAGAAGCTGGTGAAAACATTAAGAGCTCTACAAAAGGCATGTTTCTCATCAATACCAATGAAACATCTCCGTATGCCCTGGGAAAATGGACAGATTTGCCTACGTTGGGTTTAAAACAACCCACAGTAGCGCCCACATTTGTGCTAAAACCCTCCGGACCAGAGCCACATGATCCACTTCTGCGCCAAGTCGATCAATGGGGAAAATTAAATAGTAATTTCAATAATTTACAACATACCCATCCGACACCCTTCTCACAAGACCCCTATGGGGAGAACTGGACCTATTTTGCTGGCAATGGACCAAGTGATATAACAAATGATCTAAAGGATCAAAACTCCGTTGAGGAGCAGGATGTTGAAATTACACGCAGACGTAAGATTGGCGGTGTGACATTTGCAAGAGGCAGGGAAACGACTACGGAGAAGCTTTATGGAGTAAAATGGAATGAATACCGAAAAAATTTAACTGATGGCTTTATAGACAACGAAGTATTCCAATTGCCACATATACAAGGGTCATAGTGTAAAAGGACAATATAAATTAAGTCAAGGAATAAGATTTGTATGTAATTACTTAAGAAAAAAATTTTTAAATAAAATTTTATTTTAATAAATACGTACTTACGAGCTTGTTGTACTAATAGGTAAAAAGGCACTCCATAAAATTATTCCATATGTTGTGTAATATTCATAGTAATTAAAGTTTGAGCAAAACATGTAGGAAATGTTAACGATAAAGCCATTCATTATTTTCCAAGGACATCATCAGAGTATATCTAATAACCATGTATGGTCAAACGCCTGAAGTAACATGGGAGAATCGCCAATAAAACCATATATTACGAATAGATTGGCATCAGAATTGACTCGAATTTCATCGAATTCGATTTGCATATAAAAGAAATCTATCTGAGCCTTCAGAGTTTAAAGTCTTTTCAACAGAACTGCTCAGCGAATTCTGATTAGGTGACTTACTACTGTGTTCAGATATAAACAAATTATTATTATAAATAGAAATTATTTTTTTTTACCTTTTATATCAATTTCATAGCCTTCAAAGTAGTTCCCATTCAATGCAATATATTTATGCCAACGCTTTTTTCCAGTCTTTGAAAAAGTTCAATTCCATTTCCAGGATGCTCTCTTCGATTCCGCTTTTATCTCCTCATTCGATTCAAAACGGTGTCCCCGGAGCGTTCTTTTGAGTTTGTTAAATAGCCAGAAGTCACACAAAAGCTTAATCAGGTGAATACGGAGGTTTTGGAACGATATGAAACGATTTGTTTGCGAAAAAAACGCGAGTACAGTGTTTTTGGCACCAAATGAAACTTGACTCTTTTGAGACTCAAATGCTCTTTTAAAAGCTTTCTAATTGAAATGTTAATGTATCAGCGAGGTCTCTTATTGTTAACCGATGATTTTCGAGCACTTATTCCTTAATTGGCTTGACGTGTTGGTCATCCGTCGATGTACTTGGCCGTCTTTGACGAAGTTCATCTTCGACGCTTTCTCGTCCCTTTTTTGAGTATCTTGATTTTGATATGACTATGACTTAAGCGGCCTTGATCATTTAAGCCCTTCTGTAGCATTATCTGTAGCAGAAATTGCATTTTGCAAGCAAAATAAAATGCAATATCTTTGACTAACTGAATCTCACATTGGAAAAAATCAAAGAAATCATCTTTCCGTGACTTTTGTTCGTTGAGTGGATTCTGGAAGTGCAGAAAAGTGATTCTTTGTTTGATCTCAACGCTAATATCGCTGGATCCAAGATAGACAAAGTCCGTAAAAATTTCGAAGGAGGTGTTGTCGTATTCTGGAATCCGAATCATTATATCGTATTCGAATATTCGTAGCAGACAGCTGTTTTTCGGATTTTTTTTCACGAAAGCTTTGCCTCGACGGATTTGTTTACGACAAAAGAAAACAATTGAATTTTTATAGAATTCGGTCGCAAAATAAAACTTTTAATTACTTTTTGGTTAATATAGGTAAAATATTTTTTTTTAAACCTGTGAATATGTTAGTTGAAATTTATTAATTGCATTTCTTACATTTCGTAATCCATTTCCAAAGAGTTGATGTAATCTCGCAATATTCTTCGATGAATTTTCATTGATTCTGTTTGTGAGAAATATTCCTCTTATTGTGCGAAAATTAAAATTGCAATGAAATCCATTAAAAATCACAGCTAAAAATAAAATGTTGATCAAAAACACTTCAGTTTTTCAATTTTTCTTTTTATTTTATTTGTCTGCTGTTAAAATCAGTTGTTTTCGAATTCCCGAAAGTAAGTTCGAAAAGGGAAAGTTTCGTTCGGAATTTGGATTAGCAAATTTGTCGTATTCGTAGCGTAGCTTTACGTTCGGAATTTCGTTACGACGGATTCTGAAATAGGGCTGATTGTTTTCTATGTTGACACCAGATATTTCGTTTTATATGCATTTAGACCAATTCGACTCGACCTTTGTTGTCATAGAGAATTGTGGCCAATGATATCATCAGCATAGGAGGCTTTAATAGAATATCATGACACTACGTCACAGACCAGCAGGTCGAATCTCATCATAAGGTAAAAAATGCCGCTGTCTAAATCGTCTGTCTAAAACCACGTTCAAGCGCGTCGGAAGCGAATTTCATCTGGGGGGGCAGTACAAATGGGGGGCAGTACAAATGGTGGTGCAAAAAAAGTTCACCAAAATTTCTTCACATGAAACATGAAGAAGAGAGAAAGAAGAGGAAAATATATAATACAAAAATATTATCGTTGTAAAAAAAACTGATATTTTGAATAACTTTTCCTTTTAAATTGTTTATCTAGCTAAAAAAGTGCGGGGGCAACTGCCCCCCTTGCCCCGCGCTTCCGACGCCAATGACCACGTTTGGTATTAATTGAAGATTGAGAGATCCTTTCACATTTTGACTGCGCTGCCGGTATTGCTGAGTGACATTGAGACATATTAACTTAAAAGGTTTTTTGGAGGAAGAACCTTACTAGGTTGTTAAAAGCTGGTTAGTCCAGGATGTTAATTAAGTTGACACTTGAGCCTAGATAAGTGTTGCCCCATAAATGTAATGTACTCTGGATATCTTTCACTAGATTTCCGTTTTTATTCCGAGTCGTCATTCAGAATATGAAATCATGTCTGAGAATTTAATACTAACTTACTTACGTACTGTAGGTTGATTTTGGCCTCATCAAAGATCTATCTAACATATGCTTGTTATTTCTGTTTTTCGCTTGCTGGCGCCAGTTGGAAATTCAAATTTTCGTCAGGTTGTCCTCTAATCAGTCTTTCCAAGGATAATGCGGTCGTCTTCTTCTGTGTTTACCGAGAAGGTACTGCTGGTTACCGAATCAGATATTTTCTTTACTGAAGCATCACCTTTTAACATGACCTTGCCAGCGGAACCGCTCGATTTTTTTACTCTTGACTTTGTCGATGTCAGCGTACAGCTCGTACAGTTTATCTTTCCCCAGAATTCTGAGGGCCGATTATGCAACTCGAAATACTTAATTTTCAATCCGCTTTTACCTGCTCGCCTCGCTTCGTTTCCGTTTAATATGCAATTTAATAAGAGCCAGCATTTTAATACATTTCCAAAAAAATTTACAGGAATTGTTCCTGCTTTGTGTGACATTAAACTCTGCAAATTATAAGACTGTTTTTTAAACAAATAAACATAAACAATAAACTTAACTGCACATTATTTTATTAGTTTTACTTACTTTTTCGTATTTGTGTCTACTTTGTGTCAAATCCGGCAAGAAATGGCAGTCATATTACCCTTAAACTTCATATAAGGGCGAAGTCGGATGCAAACAAGACAGAGGCGAGTTGCATAATAGTAAAAATTAATTCCGCTAGTATTTTCGATAGGAGCCAACTTGCGTAATCGGCCCTCTGTACTGACCATGGACGTAGATCTCTCGAAGGCTCCTAAAGCCTTTTCATCTGAACTGGTCAAAGTCCAGGTTTGTGATACATAGAGTAAGACAGGCATGTTGATAGATTTTTAGAGCCTGATTTTTGTTCGTCGAGAGGGCTCTGCTTCTCAATTGCCTATTGAGCCCAAAGGAAAGAATTATTCTTCATTTGATTTCAATGCTAATATCGTTGGTGGAATTTATGTTGGATCCCAGATGGACGAAGTCCTTCACAACCTCGAAAAGGGTTGTTAGTAAAGTGGGTTCCAAGACGCTGTTTTTGTTGACACCAAGTATATTTTGACACCAAGTTTGTTTGTTGACACCAAGTATATCGTCTTATCTGCGTTTATTGCTAGACCCATTCGACTCGACTCGACTTGACTCTTTCTAATCTGGAGAATATTTTGCCAATATATCTCAGATCAGATTCATTAGGTTGAAAAAGTAGCACGATAAGGAATTCTATTGTCGGAAACCTCGTTTGTTAACAAATTGTGGGAAAAAATACTTCCTGACTTTAATTGCGCTGCTGGCGTGTTTGGTGTCATCTTGCTTATATGGTTTAATTTTGCAAATATACCAAATTCAGACATGTTGGAGTATACATAGGTGATTCCTTATTGTCGAAGAAGGCTTTGTAATCAAGAAAAATAAGGTGCATTTCGATTTGTTTTTCTAGGGTCTTCTCCAAGATTTGGGCGATGGTAGACTTTTTAGGTTTGAAGCCACAATGATAAGATTCAATCAATTGATTAACGATGGTATTCAATCTTTCACAATAAGAGCTCGACAAAGCCTTATAGGCGATATTAAGAAGGTTTATCACACGAGCAGAGCACACTGATATTCCAGTCGTTTGTAATGCATTCCTCTGATCCATATTTTGCATAGAAACTAGTGCATACATTAAAAAAGAGCGTCACATACGTCCTTTAACAGCCCAGCTGCCTGCTTGTTGTTTTTAAGCCGAGCTATAGCTGTCGGGATATCATTATAGTTGGACAATGGGACATATTCTTAAAATTTCTTTATAAAATTTTAAAAAAAAATTCGATGGACCGATATTTTTTGTAGTACTCCAATAAAGGACCTTTTGTTTCTCATATTATCTTAGTCGAGCCTTTCCATTTAGCTGCATTTCGTTCAGAAGTGTTTAGAGCCTTTACAACAATTGCTGCAACTGGTTTCGCTTTCTTGAGATCTCCAATTCTAAATTTTCTGACAGATCCCAACTTTTGGCCAGGGATTTTTTTTTAATTTTTCAACACGCTTTTGTAACATTCAAACATCAACTAACGTTTTTGTAACATTTTTTTAAAATTTGCATTAATGATTTCACAAAAAATCTGGCCAATATTTAATCGCACTTATTAATGTTAAAAATATCGAATTTTTTTATTTTTAATTAGTTTAATTTTGTTTTTATTTTAATAATCTTTTTGGATTTGTTTGTAATCCTTTATAATGAATTCTATATTGTAAATAATGCCTGATTGATAGTAATACACAGTTGTCTGCAGTAAAATTATAAAAAAATGAGAGAGTTCAGAGCGCATAAAATGTTCTCCAATTGTTTGTAAGAAATATTTGCAAAACACTGACTCATAATTATAGCCAATATAAATTATTTAAAAATTATAAAAATGTAATTTAATTTAAAAAAAACGCATTGAATAAGAAAAACATTCAATTGAATTATTTAGATCTAGTAGTCCTTGTAACTTTTGCCGGCGTTTTTTGGACTTTTTTCGGCGAGTTTTCTACTTTAACTTCGGGCATTTCAGTGTCTTCATCCTGCAAGTGCGCTGCCGGCGATCTTGGCTCATCGCACACGGAATCAGCATCTTCCTCCTCTGCCACTGTATCGACGGTACTATCGAGATCCTCTGTCACGGTTAGGTGGTACAAATGCTTTTCCTTTTCTGAAATTGGCACGGGGGCATTTGAAAGTGGATCACGTCCGTTGAGGGATTTTGGGAATGCAATAACATCGCGTATGGAGCGCGTGCGACAAATAATTGCCATTAGACGATCCAAGCCTAAAGCAATACCACCATGAGGTGGACAACCCGACTCCAAGGCGCTTAATAGATGTGACAAATGTTCATGGGGTACTTTCAAAATTTGCTCCAACACAAAGTGTTGCATATCACGATTGTGAATGCGTATAGAACCGCCACCAATTTCCTGACCATTCAATACTAAATCATATGCCTGCGAACGTACATCCTCCAAATCTTCTGCCCTAGAATTGATGAATGTATCCATATCGTCTGGATGTGGAGCAGTAAAAGGATGATGCACACTTTCCAGTTCATTAGTTTCAGAATTGCGTTCAAACATAGGAAAATCAATGACCCAGAGAAAGCTGTTGTTGGTAAGTTTGTTGATTTTTTTGTTATCGATCAAGAAGTTATGGTAGTCGTTGCGAATGCGACCCATCAACGTTTGCTATGGAAGGAAAGAAGAATGATTTTAAATTAAAAAAAAACCCATATTGCTATTTAAAACTGACTGTTTCTCTTTTTTCGCCAATCGCCAAGAAAAGGATTTCCTCGGATTGTATTTCTAGTTCTTCAATGATTTCCTTGGCCAGATCGGCAGAGAGTAAGTTAGTCAGGCGCTCTGTTGCCTCATTGATATTCTAGATAATGGCAAAATTTAATGTTAAGGTGTTGTTGTTCTAGACATTTTCAAGCTAACATACCATGAATCTGCGCACGAACAGCGTACCGGGAAATTCTTTGCTCAAGTCATCGTAATGCTTGCGTGCAGAAACATTCCAAAAAACTTTTTCGCGTTTAACGCATATTGCATATGCTCCAATTTCCTGGAACTTCGCATTATATGAGTCATCCTTTGCTACAATGGAGGTAACATTGTTCAGCTAATAGAGCGAAGATACATAAACGATTATTATTTGTTGTGAATTTTGAACATTTAAAAGAAAAATAAATTTACCGTAAAATCGAATCTGTTATCTGGTTTGTCGGTGCCGTATTTTTCCATGGCCTCTGCATAGGTCATTCGTTCGAAGGGTAGTTTTATTTTTGAGTATTCTTTTGGCCATGAATATCGCAGTGTTTCTTCTATCAGCTGCATGATATCGTCACGCTTGGTGAAGGACAATTCGATATCAAGCTGTGTGAATTCAGGTTGACGATCCGGTCGCGTAGCCTCATCACGATAACAGCGTGCCACTTGAAAGTAGCGATCAATGGCGCCAGCCATAAGCATCTGTTTGAACTGTTGCGGACTTTGAACGAGCGAATAGAAATGGCCGGGCTTGCGTGTGGGAACAATAAACTCTTGCGCTCCTCCCGGCGTGCTGCGGAACAACGTAGGTGTCTCTACTTCAACAAAACCCAGGTAATTGATAAGATATTCGCGCATACGCATGATTACAGCAGAACGCATGCGTAGATTTCGCTGCATGTCAATAAATCTGAAAAGAATTAATAAATACTGAGCTTGAAAAACGCTAAAAAACCAGCTTTCAAAGGTCAACCTGAGATCCAAATATCTATGTGTCAAGCGTAGCCGCTCGTTAGCACGATTGAAGGTGCGCACCTCAAATGGTAAATTTTTTATAGACGGATTGAGCACCTCTATTTTTAAGGCATCCACTTCAATTTCACCAGTTTTCATTTTAAGGTTTATAGTTGGACTGGGACGCGGTATAACTGTACCTTCTACACGCAAAATACTCTCTAGTGCTAAGCCGTCAGTATGATCTTCCAAACCGGTTACCTTGTCGGTTATCAATACTTGCGTATGACCATAACCATCACGCAGCACTAAAAAACGACCCATGCGTTGAAATTCCAACCATCCGCAGATGACAACTTTTTCGCCTACATTTAAAGAGGTCAATTCGCCGCAAGTATGCGTGCGATCGGCAAACTTGCATGTATCTGCAACCTTTAACTTTTCAGGTGGTACAATTGTTGTGGAACTCACTTTACCATTTTCAGTGTCACCGTTCTTGGTAGCGGCACTACCATCACCTGATGCTGCTGCTTCCTCTTCTTCAATATCATTGATTGACATCTTAAGCACCTTATCTTTTTCTTTTATGGGACCATCGTAGGGGTCATCGGGATTGAGTACTTTAACATTCTCCACCAAGACCTCAACTTCACCGGTTTCGTATTTCTAAAAAATAAAATTAGAGTTAATAATGAATAAGTTTTAAACATACTACTTTGGTTGTATTGGAAAAATAATTATTGAAGTGAAGCTTTTTAATAGTTAATTGTTTGAAATAATTTAATTTAAATTTTACATCATTTAATTGTGAACTATTTAGATCAGGTAAGTTTGAAGAAGGCAACAACAACAAGAAGAACAACTCTGTATAGAGTCAGTCTGCTGTGTGATTGACTCTATGCAGAGTTGTTGTTGTTGCCTTCTTTAAACCTTTTAGGCTCCAATTCGATATTGAGGATAAAATTTTTCGAGTATCGTCCAGGGATGGATTTAACATTAGGCTGGGTAGGCCGGAGCAATATTTTCATGGCGGTACATTTTTGAAGCGGAAAATTTTGAGATGACGGTGCATGTATATGGGCATTTCCATGGTTAATTAAAATTAAATAAAGCAAATAAAAATTTAAATTTTTTTGTCCTGTTTTGATTTCTGGATAGCACTCTAGTAGTATTATATTTAGTGTAAAAGATGGAAGCTATCGAAAGAATTGAACAAAGATATAAGCAAACAAAAAAGGACGCGTTACCATACAAAAAATTGAAGGAAAACACTGCAATGTGCGCATGAGTTCTTTTATCAAAATTATTTCAATATTGTCTGTATATAATGTTGCTATATATTCATAACTGTTTCGTTGAAAAATCATTTTTAATTATTTTTATACAAACCATAATATGATATGTTACAACAGATTTTTCCCATCAAAGAAGTACATATTTTTTTATAGATTTATTTCTTTAATTGAACTCGTAAAAAACATATAAAGTGTAATTTAGGACCGTAAAAATTGAAAAATTAAAAACGTTTAATTAAACTTTGAATTGTACGATATTTATTATACTTATAAAATTCCAACTTTCGCTAAAATTTTTCAACTTTTGTCAGCATTTTTCAACTTTTGTTGCCATTCATCATGTTTGTTGCCATTTAAAAAAAAAAATCAAATTGAGATCAGTGGCAACATGTTGTAACTTCGAAAGTTTCGAAGCTGTCGAAATTATCGAAAGTCGGTATGTTGTAACACTTTCGACAGGCGATATTTGCGATAAAATATCACTTTATTTTGGTGGCAGCGATCGAGAAGCGAAGTAAATATAAATGGAAATATTTATCCATTTAAGCATGGTCTTGTTTATTATGTATTGTTTATATAACATAGAAGTGTTAAATATTGATTTTAAGTTAGTGAAATGATAAAAGTAGTGACTTTAATTAAAGTATATATATGATTATCTTAGAACTGCTTGTTCAAATTAAGTTGACTTTATTTTTTCTAAACAATGTTATATGTTGAAAATAACTAATTTATAATTTTTAGTTTAAATGACATTTTTTATTAATAAAACAATTTTAAAAAATATTGATTCACGTTATTTAGCATGCCATGTGTCAGAATAAAGATTGTATGCAGCTGTTAAATATTCGAAAATAACTTCGAAACAAACCAAATTTCCTGTCGAACGAAAATATTACAACATACTGCCAGATCGAAAACTTCGCTTCGATGTTCGCTTCGATAGTGAAGTTACAACATGTCGCCACAGTACTCTTACAATATAAATTTTGAAAGTTTTTCTTTATTATGGAGGTTTAAAATAATGTTAAGTAATATTTAATTTTTCAGTCGCGGTAGACCTTTCAGTGGAAATGCCCATATATGTATAAGAGTCGCAAACCTTTTTTTCCGAAATAAACCAATTCAGAGAGTTTTGCAATTTTTGTAATCCCAGTTAAAAGCAAATTCTATTTTTTGTAACATAATTTTGCTTATATCTTAAAATCCTTAGGGTGGATTGTTGTCATTGTTTCAAATTAATATAGTGCTACTTAATTACTACGAAAATATAAAAAAAAACCTTTTTTAAAAATTAGAATTTTTCAATATATTTTTTTTTAAATTTTTTCGTATAAATCGTACTAGTTAGGAAATGCCCATATCGTCGGCCTAATTCTAATACGACGTAAGTCAAAACTATCTATTGTTCAGGAGGCAAAGAAAACTGTTTATTATTTGTATGAAGTTCATACGATAATGTATTGTTTCAAACGTTCTACCTCTCTTTTTTTCATACAAACATTAAAAACTAAAAAAGGACATAGATGTAGTTTTGACCAAACAGTGTCGGCCAAAAAAACACTTGCACTGTTCTTTCAGTTGTGTGCTGATATGATTCTTTAACACATTAATGAAGCTTTAAATATTTTATTTAAAAACTTACCATATTGAAATTGTTTTTAGGTCTAGCAACAACTTTGCCAGTAACTTGAACAAGAGTTTGATCCGGTGCAGAATTGAATGTTTCTTGTAACTAAAGAGACAAAAAATTTACAATCTTAAAAAAGGTTTTCAGCATAAAAATAAAATGTTCATACAGTTGCATCTTCGACAATGATTTGTGTCTGACCATAACCATCTTTAAGCTGTTGAAATTTAGAGTTGTTTGTTGAAGGAATCCAACCAATTAGATTCACTGTGCGTCCAATATCATCCGAGCGCAAATCGTTGCATGTAAGCTCGCGGTTCTCAAAGTATTTCAAAATATTTTCACTCTCTGTATGAATTAGTAAGGAATGCATTAAACAAAAAAGTGTTCATTTATTCACTAAGTATAGCAAATCTGATTCTTAACTTACTTGCAATTTTATACTCTGTACTTGTAATGCCGCAACTTTTGGACTGCGCCATCGTGCTATACGAGCGTTTCTCGCCAGCGCGTTTTGAACCAGGCGGAAACTCAATGCGTAGTATATCCTGCACCTCAATCTCAATATCACCAGTGGGCATTGTTTGATTACAAGAATTTTTGGGACGCAGCATGCAAACACCAACAATTGTAAGAATCGTATCCGCCGGCATGTTGCTAAAACGGCGTGCTATACGCGGATGCTGTAGGCGGAATAAAAATTTCAATAAAATATAGGATGAGTTTTGCGCTATCTCCTTGTTTACACTCGTCGAGACTTGACGGTCAAGTCTTACCTTTGTGGATGAAAGACGCGGACATCAACGTGAAAGAGGTGGAAGTTCAAAAGGGAATGACCAAGAATTGACGTCAAGTCTTGACGAGTGTAAGCCAGGAGTTACCGGGTATTTTGAGCAAAAGTAGTGTAAAAATTAAGTGCATGTTTGATATTTTGTAAACACTGAGTGACTTTTAATCGGGATAAAATTTTAAGTTCGCAGAGTTTGGGCTTGTTCGAGTCTCAATAACTGCAGCAATACTGCGCAACATGTTAAAGTATCACGTTCGATACAAAGATTTTGCAACTATTGCAAAAGTCAAACGTTCTAGCGAGTATAAAGTTGGCATTTGGCGCGCGCAAAATGCAAGAACCCGGCAACATGAATATGAAAAATTGGAAAAGCTTAGCAGTTTTTGTCACTTTATATTCTCTAAAATGTCGATCAAAAACACCTTTATTTTCCACAAAAACATTTGTTTTCTTGTTTTTCTGTATTTTAATAAGTTGCTTCTGTTGTCTGCGAAGTTATCAATCGCTAAATTTATTAAAAAAAAAATCACTTATACACTTATTTTGCTCAAAATAATCACAGAGATGTTTTACCTTGTCATCAAGAATGACCAACTGAGAGGCACCGCCTGAACGATCGCGTAGCTCAGCAAAGCGTGAAACACGCTTTTTAATTAAACGTCCTGTTAGTTCAACTAACATACCATTGTGTCGTCCACGTAACTCACCGCAGCCCATTCGCATTGGTGGCGGTGGAGGAGGATTCATATTGAAGTTGCTGGCCAAGGCGCTCATCATTTGCATTAAGTCACTGCTACTCATGTTATTGCCACCACCCACTTTTAGAGCAAAACAAAAATAAAAGTTGATTCAAACACACATTTAATTGCATAATTCACAAGAACTTAAGAAGTCACAAGAATCTTATGACAGAGCTTCGTACTTACTGTAAGAATTCATTCCATTGCCTTGTCCTCCGTAATTTCCAGCACCAAAAGCATTCCCGCCACCATAATTTCCTCCGCCTCCATAGCCACCACCACCACCTCCACCATAAGATCTGCCACCACCACCCCCTCGATTACTGCGATTGCGACTACCCATTATCTACAAAATTAACCAAATAATTAAATATCTAATACATTAAAATGTATTGTAGAGACCTCATTGATGCATTGCATTTTTTTACATTCCAAAATACTTACGTGATGGTAATCAGCAACTTCTTTGTCAACTGCTGCTAGTTTTCCTCGATTGCCAAACGTTGACACGGTGATTGCAGCCTGTGTTGATTTGTTTTTCGTCTCTTGCAATGCTAGGTTGTGTAATTTTAAAATATTTCGGCTTTTTAATAACTTAACTGATATGAGGAACATATTATTTTTGTTTATAAATCACATAAAATAGGTCAATAAAAATTATAGAACCGGTCAGGAGCCTACGCCATTAACGCCGCCACTGTTAAAATGACAGCAAAGAATGGCATGCACAAAACGTAATTGAAAAAGCGAAAAACCTCACCTTTATTTTTAATGTTTTTAGTTATGCATTCAAAACATTACACCAATTATCTGATTTTATTGGTTTAGTAGCTCGGTAACAATAATAGGTTACGTTATTTAGTATATTTTTGTAAGCTATTTTTGCAATTATTCTTAAATTGCAAGGAAAAGCCGGATTTTGCTTTGAAACTCGGACAGACAGAAAAAGATGCGTTTGTGTATGCGTTGAATATTTTAATTACAGCTGTCACGTATGTCAAAGAACAGCAATCAGCGTTTTCCAAACACTTCCTAGGTGCATTTTTATACCGGGTGTGTACAAAATTTAAATTTATTTTGTTTTTTGAACGCAACAACCCTGGAAGAAATCTATCGGTTATTTAACTAAAAAGAACCGTTTTCTAAACTGAAATTTCGGTTATCTTTTCATACAAAGTTTTAGGTATGCTAGGAAGAGCCTCGGGAAGAAAGTAACCGAAACTCATGTATACGTGTGATCTGGCATCATTTTCTCAAGGAAATATTGGGCTGTTTTCTATCAATTTCCAGTAACATCGAAGTATAGTCTTCTCGCTCTCTCTATTTAAAGTTAACATAAATACAGCTTATAGGTAAGGGGCATGTCACACTAGCGCGGACACGGACAAATTTGTTGTTGTTTTCGCGGGTAAATTAAGAAACTGGCAATTGAGAAAGCTTCTTTTACCCGTGAAAACAACAACTTATTTGTCCGTGTGCGCTACGTGTGACATGCCCCTAGCCAAACTTAGGAAAATAGAAAACCGTAAGATATAACGTAAAAATCAGTTGTATCTAGCGCACTCCTTAAAAATATAAATTTTTTTAAATTTTTTTTTTTCAATTCAATTCAATTTATTCGTATAGTTGAAAATATAAGTACACTAAGAGCTATGCTCTTTTATAGTACAACATAAAGCATTAAAATTATTAACTTACTTAAATCTTATAATAATAACAACTCATGCATGTAATTTGTTGGTGTCTTGGAAACAAATGTTTTAAATTTATTATAAAATTGTTAAATGTTGATGTTGTTGTTGTTGTTATTGTTGTTGTTGTTGTTGTTGAGTGGAAATAGATGTTTCGAATGTTGAAATGCTCACTGCATTATTGATATTGGCAAGCGTGCTTAAAGCCGCGTTTCCATGTTATCTTCTAGTATCCCGTATCACAAATTTTTTGCTATAAGAGCGAGATGCCTATATGTGATGTAATTTATAGCAAGTTTGACATGGTTTGACGTATGTTAAAAATAAATTAATTTGCAATGTATTAAGAAATATTTAATTTGCCTGCAGATTTAAAAACGAGTTTTAAGCTTTTTCCTGATGATATTAAATGGAGTACGATATCAGGCATATAGGCTTCAATCCTGTGTTCCGCACACTGATGACGAAATCCATAACAAAGTTTTGCAAACTAATAGGACAACAACGTTGTGCCGATGTATAATGCGCCGCAACCGGCTCTAATATATTCTATTGTTTTCAGCCCAAGGAAATATTGGGAATGCCTTCATAAATCTGCACTTTGAAGAATTACAAGAAACTACATTCTTGAAGAATTTTTTAGTATTTGAACTTGGTATTTTTTAGGAGCTCCTTGTGACGAAACAAAATCGCTGAAAGAAGCGCCAAAAGACCGTGGAAAGAAAAAATATTCACTAAAAACGATCGGATGCAATGAATTGCTAACAATTATTCATGCACTTGGACTCATTTTTACTCGAAATTGAAAATAAATTGCAATGAAAAGCAGCGTAAAAGCATTCTTTAAAAATAATTTCCTATCAGATAACAGCAAGCGACAGTAAACGCGGTCCTAAGTCCTTGGGTAACCAAGGTAACCAAGAATATAGTAAAGATAACTCATGCTAATTATTTGACGCATTTTTCTCGATATAGGTAACCTTATCAGAGTATCGTACGGTATCAGTAGTTCTGATGTTTTTCTCATAGATTATCGTAAAAAAACACTAGCTACGACTGCGCTCCATATTGTAATAGGCAGTGTGATGATTGCTAATCTTGAACCTACACCAGCCAGGGAAGCAGTGGGTGGATCAAAGCGAATATTGGTCGATTAGTTTATCATCAAGCGTATAAGTATTATTTAATTTTTTTAACAATCAATTGTTTTAATGGAAAAGCGGCACTATACGTGTCAAAATAAGATTTTTTAATTAACTGTTAACTAAATATAAGACTCCGTAAAATACTGCAGAGCCACTTATTTTAATTATTGATTGATTTTAGTGTTCGATTCCATTTTCAGTTTTATTTCTTTTAAAACAACTTTGAAAAAAAATTATTAACAATATAAATGCTTAGCTAGGTAGTGTTGCACAGGTTTATTTGCAAGTGCTTTAACTGGACTTTTAGACAAAAGAGAATTGAATGAAATATATAAAAAGCTTTGAATTTTCTATCGGTTTTTTTGCTTAAGGGATGTTTTAGGAAAAAGCGGCAAATATTGATGCATATTTTTGAAGATATTTTCGAGAAAGTTTATTATATATGAGCACTTCCAAACAGGCGGTAGTACATTAATATTTGTACGTAGAGTGAAAAATCTTATTTTTAAAAAGGTTATTTTATATTTGCGTAGTACTTATGTAGCACTATATTAAGTAAAAACAATGACAACAATCCACCCTAAGGATTTTAAGATTAACATATGCACTTTGATATGAGTTTTAATGTTGTTTCGGTCAACGTGATCACGGTCACCATATTAAAGAACGGCGATTTAAAAATCGCGTTCACTAACAACGCCGTTATTGATATGGACAAACAGACGAAGTGACAGTCGGATTATTAAAAAAAAATCCAAAACGACGAATTGACAGACAGACTTTCAGACAGACTTTCAGACGTACAAACGGAATGCTTATGCATTAAGAAGCCTTTGCATTTTTGCATTGTTTTTTTTAACTCTTCGGACGCTAGATTTTCTTTTAATCATTTCGAATTCTTTCGAGTTAAAACAGTTATAGGAAAATCTAGAATGATTTGCCTGTGTTCAAAGTAACTCCCATTTTCATCAAACCACTCTGGCGTTGCAAGATTTGGGTGTGCAATACAAGACTTTATGATACGTTTTTTTAAATTCGGTTCGTGACAACTTTTATTGAATATACCCTTGTATATTGAAAAATGCATAGAAGACCCTTCGAATAATACCAAAAATTACGGAGAAACACATTAATCCGAAATTATTCGACAAAATGAGGGTTTCATTTGCAGTTCAGGTATTGAGTTGCTTCGGCTATTCGCAAATAAGGAAGCAAATAAGGCGAATGCTGAAGCAACTTTTCATTATGTCATGAACTGCAATAATGCATTTGATTACTGTGATAGCATAGACTTCTACCATTCAAATTTTAATAAGCGTCCGGTCACTAGAAACTGAAACAAAATAGAAAAAAAATGTATGGTGACAGAAACAACATTAAAACTCATATCAAAGTGCATATGATATGCGTACAGAGACAAAAAATTCTCGCACAATCAAAAAATCACTGGTTATATCACGAATCGCTGCAAACGACATAAGACAAAAAAATTAACAAAAGCTCAATCACTGATCACGGTTTGTTAATCGTATTTAATCACCACAGTTACCAGTGATTTTTCAATCACGGTGACTAAATCACCGGTATCAAAATATCGCTCATCTCTACTCTAAACTGAATGCTCTTCATATTGTTAAAAACAAGTGCACCTCATTTAGCAATGTTTTCCCCCATGCTTTTGTAATTATTTTTATTTTTGTATGGTATTTCCTTAAAACTTAAATACATTTGAAATAATTGAAAAGAAGAAATCTTAAAAAATTTCATTTATTTTGTAATTTTTAAATTTTCGAAGGAAAAGGAAAAAATTTTAAAATTTCATTTATTTAGCAAATTTTAAATTTATCACAAAAAACTTCAAAACTTATTTTATAATAATTCATGTTTAACTGCATTATTCTGTATCACGAAGAAACACACCAACGATGAGAAAGACACGAGAAGCAATACAATTTTGTATGGAAGAAAGTATTGCTTCTCGTGTCTTTCTCATCGTTGGTGTGCATCTTCGTGATACAGAATAATGCAGTAAGTCAGCAATATAACAAAAAACTTAAAAGCATTTTAGTTGTTTTGGTTTTCATATATGTATTCCTTTTTCACTATTTAATACAAAAATTAGAGCTTACAATTTGTTAATAAGCCTACATCTTGCTTTTAAAAAAAAATAATATTTTTTTGATAATATAAATTGCCGAATCGCAATTTAATCAAATGTAAAAAAAATAAGTCTCCAATTGGAAGATGCTACAAAATAGGCAAAGCAACAAGAAAAACACAAGGCAATTCGTGTAGCTGCCGATTGTCCTGCGTGGCAATAGAATAATACTTTTTATTTTTTTCTTAACAACAAATTATACAGATCATAATTTAATTCTAAATAAATAAAACAAGAAAATAAAATGCATGGTCTTTTCTTAAAAAAAATTCAATTAAAAGTTATTATTGGAGGTTTTGTTTTAAATCTATTTAAAATAGTTAATAAATAATTGGATTAATTCTGTTAAAATTTAATTTTGATATTATTTGAATGGATAAAGGTAAGAATAGTCAATAAAGAAATCTATTAATTTTTGCAAAACTTTATTTTGATGTAATTTGAAAGGATAAAGGTAAGAATAGTTAATAAATAATTGGTTTAATTTTGTTATAATTTAGTTTTGATGTCATTTAAGATATTGATCAATTTTCTAAAATGTTGTCCTTTGGTGCATTTGAATCCAATTAGAAACAAAAAAGATATAGCAATTTATCTAAACTGCCTTGCTTCAAATAGATAAATATATACTTTTTTAACAAATTAGCCGAATATCAATTTAAGTTACAAAAAAATAAAAACAAGAAAACAAAATTGATGGCATTTTCTTTAAAAAATACAATTAAAGGTATGAGTGGATTTAACTCTGTGCAGCAGATTAGAGTTTTACTTTTAAATCTGTTTAAAATAGGTAATAAGTTATTGAATTAATTTTTTTAAAATTTAATTTTAATTTTAATTTTAATGTCATTTAGAATATTGATAAATTTGATGATTTATATCTGACGATCAACGAAATGCTTCCAAAACGTGAACAAAATCCTAGCGTAACAAAAAAAGTCCAATGCAGCAACAACAAATCAAGCCAAAAAAAAATGTAAACAAAGTCAGGCTGCTCTACTCAGAAATCTAAAAAATATATGTATAAGCAGTGGTTTTCTGCATCATTGCTGTTCTTTTATAAATTCTAGCAACATAAACAAAACTTTAAGCAACTTATACATGTTGTGCCAGCAACACAAATCCATGCAAGCGATTACTCGCTAGGTTATTTACTCGTCGGGTCTCTTGTCTTGTACGTGCAAATTTTTCATTCCGTACCGGAGCTTTCACATGCAATGTCTATAAGTATTTATAGTCTCTGTCTCTGTCTGAAATCAAAAAATGTAAGTGATTTATATAGTATTTATATTAGTTACTTGTGCGGATCAACAAAGTTATATTGAAAACATGCAAATTTTGATTTATGGAGCGGTTTTGAATTTAAAGGTACATTTTTACTTACAAAATCAGCCTAACTTCAAATAAGCAGAGAAAAAATCGAAAATATATTTTTTTTTCGTAATTCATCCAAAGTACAAAAACAAAATATGAAATACGAAATACCACCATGATCAAAAAGTTCCCGGAATTTATTCAGGAAATGATCTCATCTTGAGGTATGAAACGCCGAGTTGACCGAACAGGAAAAATCACAGGGAGCCAAATCAGGTGAATTTGATGGTTTTCGAATGGTATTCGTTTCGTTTTTAGCCAAATGTTCACAAATAACGATTGCATTGTGCGACGTTGTGTTATCGTGGTACAAGATCCACGAGTTATTTGCCCACAAATGCAGTATTTTTTGGCAAATTTCTTCACGCAAACTTTTCATAATGCCCAAATAATACTCCTTGTTGACTATTTGGCCTTGTTACACAACACCCTTATAATCCATGAAGACTGTGAGCATCGCCTTCTTTTTCGACAGAAAACAACGTGGTTTTTTCGGTCGCGGCCCATTTGGTGCACGCCATTCACTCGCTTGATGTCGGGCTTGCGTGTCATACTCATAAATCCACTTCTCGTCTCCAGTAATGATCCGCTTGATGAATTTTGGGTCGGATTCGTCCTTGGAAATCATGTCTTTTGCGATGTCAACGCGGTCCCATTTTGCGACACGTCTGCGGCTCAAATCATTACCCAAAATGCCTTCAACGGATCCAGAAGCAATGCCCAATTCCTCTGCCATCTCTCTAATGGTCAATTTGCGGTCTACGGTCATACGTTCTTTGATTTTATTGATGTTTTCGTCAGTTTTCGATGTCGATGGCCTGCCACTGCTTCGATCATCGTTCACGGACTCCCGACCACTTCTGAAACATTCGTGCCACTGATAAACGACTGTTTTCTTCAGAATACCTTTGCCAAAACACTTTTCTAACACTTGCAATGTCGTCGCACCATTGAAACCATTATGTTACAAAATTTAATACAAACTCGTTGTTGCGAACTCAATTCCATTTTTAAAATTTTATAAAATCGAAAACACGCACAAGCGCAGATGTACTCAATACGGCGTCACTTTTACAAATCAGAGATAAAGAGATGGGAAACTCCGTTTGAGAGGGATAGCATTATGTTCGATTTTACGTTAAATTGGCTCCAATACTAACACAAAACACTTATATTATGTCGTAAAATCAACGGAAAACAACCCTGGCTTATGGTAGATTGAAGAAATTCACCAGTTGCGTTTGAGGTCTGATAACTGTAAAACAGCAGGGGTATTCACGGGTTGATGCAAAACGCAGTTGCGACGATGCGAAAATGCAATATTGCGAACTTTCACATCATTCCAACAACTGTTATGCTCCCTAGTCATCGTATTTGACGCGGCCCGCTACGGATAGCTTTGCGGTTTCAGGGGAGGTTATCCAACCCGCCAGCATCAAATCGAGGGGCTTACAATAACTTCCGTTTTACAACAGTAAGTTGAATGAAATCAAAAATAAAATATTGCCAGATAGAGGTTTTACACCCTCTTTTGCTCCTTTTTATTTTTCTTACTCACTCATCGTTCCGTTGCGCTATGCTCCTGCGGTCTGACCCCAGATTAAAGAATTTATCTCTCCATTTTAAGGCTTGCAACCAATTGACATTTTTATTATTAATTATCTTAATCATATTTTCATAAAACCTACAATGCAAAACTTAACGCTATTAAAACAAACGTGCTATAGAAAAAAATTGTAATTATATATAAACAAATTTTAAGTTAATTCATCTAAAAGAAAAAAAACTATATATACACGAATTGTTTCCACATATCGAAATATTTCAAAAAGGCGAAAATATATATTATAATCAACAAAAGAAATTGTATTTTTTTATTAAATTTTTTTTTTTTAAGAGAGGTTAATCACTCGTTGATAGGGACAATAAATAGTCTATCTTACGTTTCGGCTAATATTTAACGCCAACCAATACGCGAATATAATAACGAAAACTAAAACAATCAGACTATAAACAAACCTACCTAAAAGAGCTCTATGAGGTGGTACACAATAATTATTGGGTTACTCATAAAAAAATTTTGAACCCTGATGCGCGATTATTTCTAAACGGACCGAATTAAATAGACTTCGTTGACTCGAACATAAATGATCACACTCACTCACAGAAAATCCAATATAACACAAATATTAACTTAACTACAAAAATGGGAAATGAAATTAAATGATTATAAAAAGAAACATTTAGGCTATAACTTATTTTCTACCTGAAATACCAAAATTTAGATTTGTTTCTGCTCTATATTTTCTGTATAAAAAATGCCGCCGAAGTTTCCGCTTTAATTTTCTTTTTTCCTTTATTACACCGCCACTGGTGTTTTTGTGTAGGCATTTATATTCTGTGGTTCTATGCTGTGGGGGCTTCGTTTCACTTTCTAGTAATGGTTGGTGTCTAGGCTTCCTGCGACACTTAAGTGCCTGAACTATCTGACTACATTAGGCCAATTTTGGTGCTGGTTATTCACCACGACACTTTCCGCTTTGCCTTGTTAGCTGCCTATGGTTTATCTTTTCGCGCTAGTTTTATAGGCCCTTTTATGACCAGAATGGACTCTTCGGGGGTACTACGCGTATATATATGTATAGGGACAGGCACATTTACGTGCATACGTTTATTCTATATATATATATGTTGATAACTAAATATAAACAATTTGTGGCCGACTTATCTTTTTAAGCGCGGTTTGATCCCAGCGCTTTTGTACTCCTTGCAACACCAATGACGTTCTCCTGGTCCTCACAGCCACACTATAAAAAGTTTAATTCGTTACACACCAGACCTTCACTTTAACTGCACTTCCTTACAATTGTTTTAATGCTCACACCGCTTAAAATAGATTTTCTTATAATTTCCATACACTGGCTCCTTTATAAAGAAAAAAACACAAATAAACTTTTACTACACGAAACACATTAAAACCTTTTAAAAAAAATTTTAAGTTTCTTAAACGTTTTTTTTTTGTTTTTTTTACCTTTATCTGGTTTTAGTGACTCCTCTTCACAGCCTCGACTCCTTTCCTAGTTTTTTCTTCCTGAAAGATGATACCCTTATATCTGCCACATGGACTTACCTTTGTGCACTTTTGCAATCATATACTTTTTTTCACTTTTTTATTTTTTTAAACTTTTTTTTTTTATAAACTAGTTCTCACTTTTAACGAGACACATTTAAATGAACATGCAGTCTTCACGATTACTTGCAGAATAAATTCTGATCTAGGAAAAATTCCTCTAGAACTACACTTCATCTTGTCAAACGGAACTTTTCCATCACCTATTTATTCTTGATCCTTTTTTTGGTGCAATGACCGTTTTAATTTTCTCGCCTTCTCTAACTTTCTGTATATATATATATATATATACTCAAAATTCATATTCTTACATATAGTTTTATAAATATGCTATATTTTTCTCTTTGCTGTAAACTTTTTTTTAATTTTAGTTGCTCAACATTTGTATGTAACACTTCAATAAATCGTTTCTATTTGATATCAGCACGGTTTGGTCGAACTTTTTGTTGACCTATTTAAAAAAGAATGTCCCACATAATATTATATATAAGAATACTGTGTAAACATTTTGAAATTGTTTATATTAACTTACTTTATGGCCCACGATAATTTCTTATTCCTTTTTTCTTATGTATTGTGGTCTCAATGTCTGAGTTCACACAAAAAACAAATGCTTGAATGAATCCAAATTTGTTTTTGTTTTTTCAGCTAAAAAAATTAACGCTCTGTAAGATCGAAAATTAACTTCGAATGTAATCAAAAGTTTAATGATGCTAATGCCCTGGTTATGCTAGGCAAAAATGTTTGCTATTTAATTTTGTTAATTTTCTTCTTTTATCAAATATTCGTTTCCTGGTTATGCTATGTTTGTTGAAAGAATATAAAATCATTACCAAAAACAAAAATTTTATTTTGGTATGTTTGCTGTTTCAAACAGCAAACAAAAATGTTTGGCGTGAGAGCGAAAAAATGAGCAGAAGAAAAAGTTCATTTCTCATTTTATTCGTAAAACACTTACAACAAAATCAGTTCACCGAACATGTTTGCCTAGCATAACGAGGGCATAAGACCTGAATCATTCAGTCAAAGGCAGTAAAAGATAACAAGACAAAGTGATGATCATTTGCTTCTCTTGTGAACTCAGCCAATGATGCCAAAAAAATCAACAGCTACTGCAACGTTAAAAATGTATTTCCAAATTGGTTTGTGTACATGCTTAGCGGTGGTTCCAGAGAGTATAAATTATATAGAGGTCCCAGTTCGACTTCGAATGCTATTTCACTCAAGTTTCGTTATACAAACGTCCAGAGAATAGAAAAACAAAACAAAAATAATTATGCTTTGCCTCAGCGTTCGTTTTGACGTTGCCTATACTTTTTTATAGGTGAGCATGGAACATCTGCTGAGGCAAAAGCAAAATTATTTTTGTTTTGTTTTTCTCTTTTCAGAGCGCTTGTACAACGAAACTTGAGTGAACTTCGAACTGACATCTCTATATAATTTATGCTCTCGGGTGGTTCCTTTATCTGGCGGACTAAATGCCATAGATGTATATGTTTGTCTCTTTTTACCTTCGCTTAGCATTTTATTCGAATTCCCGCAAATCGGGAAAATCCTTGTTGGCCTACCTAGTGCTTAAGATGTTTATCTTAAAAACATTTTTTTGCTTGGGATGCAAAGTAAAATTATGCCTTAATTTTTAAACACATTTAAAACACTTATGTTGTAAAACATTTGATTACATTAAGCATAACTTAAATAATATAAAATTTTAAGTAGTTGCATGACTGCCAACTTAATATTTTACGCAAATAATTTATCAATAATGGTTTCGTGATCAAAACATTAAAACTTATTAAAAACTTTTTATTTTATAATATTATCTTAGAGAAACATTTTGATTTTATTAATTAAAGCAATCACTGTTTCAAAAATGTGCATAGATTTTCTTCTTCGTAAATGGTTAAGTAATTTTTCGTTAACTTTTTTTCACATGAAGCACAGACATTTTGACATTTCACGATTACAGCTCCACTAAAACAAGACAAGTTCGCAGCTGTAGATTTTATTTTTCGTAAAGGTTTATTAAATTTTTCTTTAACTTTTTTGTTTTAGTAATAATGGAAGGTATTGGCTAAATATATTCTTAAAATAGTTGAGGCAAGGAAGAAAAATTATATAAAATTTGTTTTTAATTACCTAATAACATAATTACTGAACTACCTAATTACTTAATTAACCAATTAAACTACAATAGAAAAATGTGCAAAGTCCGACACGTACCGTCCGAACATATAAAACTGTTAACAGTGACTTTAAAACTACGATATTAAAGATGATGTTGGAATATTTTTAAACTTATTTAATATGCAATATTTTGTTCCTTTTGACTTTCGAGATGCAATCGACTATTTCGCAGAAATATTTTCAGTTCGAGTGTTAGTCTCACAAGAACTTCCTTTTTTAGCAACGTCTGAATGAACGACAAAAATGACAAATTTTAGGTAAACTGCGCTATGATGAAGGATGTTATAATTATTATAAATTATACTCATGAAGAGCTATTTAACCAGATACATCTTAATTGAAAAACTGTTAGCAAAATTTGCGAAATTTATGAAAAAATTTATTAATAAAACAATGATAGTTGACAACTCTGAAAGTAAAATGCCGCAGTGGTGAAAATAAAAAGCCACTGACAAATACAACAAGTGGGAAAATTTGCAAACTTTGTTTGACGATATATAATAAAATAAGAGCATGCATGTAATTACAAAGAGACTAAATGAGTCTCAAATGAGTCTAAATGAGGACTCATTTAGTCTCTTTGAAAGTATTCCTTTATCACAACTTAAAGATTAAAATGTTAAAACACTCAATCCATACATTATTTTTCTTGTTTGCAAACGAAGTTCCAGCGGAAAAAGTAGAAAAAGAAGAAGATCGTTCCATTTTTAAATCTCACCATGAATAGCGGGGGTTTGTGTAGAATAGCGGGGGTTTGAGTAAAAGCAAATTTTTAAAAAATGTTGACAAATACAACAACTGAAGATATTGCCAAACTTTAAAATCATATATAGACCAAAATAAAGGGACTTAATAATCAGTTTTGGTTGCAAACATCTTATTGCAACCTAACTTAAGTATTTATATACTAACAAACAGATTATATGCATTAATTTCAGGGGTTGCCAATTGATTTCCTTGTGAGCTTGCGGCCGATTAAGAACAACAGTGCCTCTCAGGGTTGATTTTTTCTATGCACAAATACATGCAAACATTTTTTGAGGTTATGTTTTCTAAGTTTCCTATCTTGTTATCTTTGGTATATGATTCAACTTTCTACTTGGCTGTTAAATAGTTTTTTTTCCTGTTTTAAATGTTCTTTCATTGTATACCCGTGGATATGACATAAGGTGACCAGAGGTGGTGTTTCAGTTTTGTTATTATTTTTATTAATATATGTTTTTTTTGTTTCGCAGCTGTCCAGCTCCTATCCCATGCAACACAACAAACACATTGGAAGCAATTTTACAACTCTTCTTGAATTACGCACTGCTCAAACCAATTGCGAGAACGCACAAGCAGTGATGCTAAACAGATGATTGATGTTTTGGTTGTTTTAGAACGTAGTTGCCACCTAGTTAAAACTTTAAAAAGGTTAAGTTTGTACGTAGATTTTGATAACTTTTTATGTTTTTGAAATAAGGTGGCAATATATTTACTGTTCATTCGACATTTAATTTTATTGCATAATTAAGTTGCAATATTGATGTTCACGCGTTAGAGCGCAAATTATCTTGCATTTTCATACTCTTGCAATTCGCATCAACCTGTGCATATTATTGGAACAAAATGGGTAACAAAAGGTATACCACAAAAGACGTCAGAAAAGCAATGAAAAACATCCCTGAAAAATCATGGTGAAATTTTCTTAGAATAATTACACCATAGGAATTTGTAACTCGTTTCTACAAACGATTCGAGAAGTTCTCGAATGAAAGTGACGTTTTTGCAACTTAAAAAACTCACTATCACTTTTCTCTTAATAAAAAAGGAAATTGATTTATCTCATTAATTGCTTTAAAAGTTGCTTAAACCAATTGGAATTCGTAGAACCAATCGAATTTTATAATTAAGCGCTAAAACTCACTTGCCAAAGACCAAATGAGAATGAACTCGATTGACAGATTGGATTCACCACACTTGCAGAAACAGATCAGACGAGAATAACGTCATCGTGACGCCAGTTTGAGAAAAGTATACATATACATATTTTTGGACTGACTCCAAAATCGTGCTGCAATGGCTGAAAACACATGCATCAAAATTGAGTACCTTCGTAGGAAACCGTGTCTCTGAAATTCAGAGCTATACGCAAGACATACCATGCCGACATGTGCCTTCGAAATCAAACCCAGCAGACATTGTGTCTCGCGGCTGCAGTGCAAAAGAACTAACCACCAATATTTGGGTCGAAGGTCCAAGCTTCTTAAGGAACGATATTAGCACATGGCCTACTACAGAAATTGAAGTTAGTATACCTGACAATTAATGTCGCAAGGGAATGTCATTAAAATGCAACGTTATAACTACCAACTCGTTATTTGAACAATTGTTTCATCGTCCATTCAACAAGGTTGCTGCCGATCCAAGTATGGTGCTTTCTCAGGTTACCCCAATATCTCATGCTGAGATCGAAAACGCATTTTTATTCATCATAGCTGACGTGCAACACAGATGGTTTTCTGAAGAAATAACTAATATCCAAAACAAGAGACTACTGACTCCGTCTTTGCAAAAGCTGTCACCATTTCTATGCGAAATGACTATTTGTAATCAATCCGTACAAATTCTAAGAGTTGGGGGACGACTTGCGCAAGCGCCTATTCCATTTAATGCCCGTTTTCCGATTTTGATGCCGAAGAGTCATCCATTCGTCTATTCTTTCGTCAATTACATGCATTGCAAACATCTTCACGCTGGAGCAAAAGTATTGATTGGTCTCATCCGACAACGCATCTGGGTACTCAACGCTAGAAATGTTATCCGAAAAATAGTGAGAGATTGCGTTCATTGCTTTAGATATCGACCAAGGCTAATGACTCAAATCATGGGTGATTTACCTGCTGACCGGCTGAAAGCACAACGTCCTTTCCTGAATTGCGGCGTTGATTTCTGTGGACCGTTTGCTACATCATATCGCATCAGAAACAAGGTACCGTATAAAACATACGTTGCTTTTTTTATTTGTTTTGCATCCAAAGCAGTTCACATTGAACTTGTTTCGGATTTAAGCACTGAATCTTTTATAAGTTGCTTACGAAGATTTGTTGGGAGACGTGGTGTTCCGCAGCGACTCTACTGTGATAACGCCACCAATTTCATTGGCGCTCAAAATAAATTAAAAGAATTTTATCATCGCTTTCTGGACAATCCAGTTCTTTCGGACGCTCTTCAGTACTGCACGTCAACTGGCTTCGAATTTCGCTTTATACCACCACGCCCACCACATTTTGGCAGCCTGTGGGAGGCAGCCGTGAAGTCGGCTAAAGCCTTAATCGTTAAAAATATTTCACAGGCGCACTTAACTTATGAAGAACTGCTCACAATTGTAGTTGACGTTAGGCCATCTTGAACTAGCGCCCTCTAGTCGCATTATCCAACGACCCTAATGACGGTGAAGCGCTCACGCCGGCTCATTTACTCATCGGTTCGCAGCTTCTCAGCGTACCCGAACAGCTAGTGGACAGTGCTGCCGTTTCATACACCAATCGCTGGCAGCGAGTAACATACCTGAAGCAACAGTTTTGGCGACAATGGCAACGTGACTACTTGCTGGACTTGCAAAATAAGTCTAAGTGGCTTACTGAAGAGTCCAACATTCATAATGGTCAGCTCGTGATAGTGCACGATGACAACTTACCATTGCAGCAGTGGCTCCTTTTTTTTAGACTAAACCAACGCTCAGGGGATGCCCCCTATAAATGCGTAAGCATTTTGTTGATTCGGAAGATGGGTGATAGTTAGTTGGAGGGTGGATAGATGGAGTAGTGGCGGTGAATATTTGTTTTAAATTTGCACAGCTCAAAACTGCCGGTAAACACGCTCGCAGGGGTCTCCCTGCACAACTTAACCGTGCGACTAAATAACGAATTATCACGGTAATGCGAGGTTCTATTGGGCATCAACGCAATGGTAAAGGGGTGGGCTTGGGCAGCTGCCCGAGTGGACTTGGCAAACACACGAGCTGGTGGCGTCAGGTCATGTATCTCCCTTGAACACTTCCCATGGTAATACCTATACAGAAGGCTTAGGCAACCAACATTGTGGCGATGCCCAAGAGAGTTGAGAGAGGATGAAATACTTTCATCCCCTATCAAATATATCGCACGACGTTGAATTCGATCCCGAAGCTCCAAATAAGATCTTGAAGCCCCTGCCCAAATATGGGAATTGTATTCCATTTTCGGTCTAATACAAGGTGGCTCAAAAGTAATCCTCCTATCAGAAAATGCTATAAATTTTGCGATTGGCCCCTTATGTCAGTTCTGTTTTGACATTTGTGTAGTAAACACATACGAAATACACGTTAATAAACAATATTACACTACACTGCTCCAGAACGCGGAATATTGGTGACTATTTATTTGACCAATAATCGGTCGGTGACTTTGGCACAACGTGAATTTCGTCGCAGATTTCCTGGCCGTCCAACACCTACTGGTGAAACACTGCGACGTTTAGCCACTCGCCTCGAAGAGACTGGCACAACACGAGATGCTGCCTGGCGTGGCAGACCCCGGAGTAGCCGTTCTGCAGAGAATATTGCTGCTGTAGACGAGGATGTCATGGAAGCGCCGTCGACATCGACCAGACGACGTGCCACGCAAATGGGTATCAGTCGACGGTATTTACAGCGAATTTTGGTACAAGATTTGAAGATGTTTCCGTACAAAGTCCAGACGGTGCATCAGCTGTTAGCTGCTGACCGCCAATCGCATCTAACATACGCTCAGGCCATCCTTAATCACCACCAAGAGGAAGATGATTTTTCATCAAAAATAATCATGAGTGATGAGGCCCATTTCCATCTTAGCGGGTACGTAAATAAGCAAAATTTACGCTTCTGGGGCACTGAAAATCCGCGTGTAATCCACGAAGAGCCATTACACCCGCTCAAAGTCACTGTATGGTATGCTATTTTCGCTGGAGGAGTCATCGGACCTTTTTTCTTCGAAGACGTCGCGGACCAAACGGTTACTGTGAATGGTGAGCGCTACAGAGCAATGATCAACGAGTTCTTTTTGCCGCAACTTGATGAATTGGGATTGGAAAACATGTGGTTCCAACAGGACGGTGCAACGGAACACACTGCACGTGCCACAACCGATATGCTGAAGGATGCATTTCCCGGGCGCCTAATCTCCCGTTTTGGCGATTTGCACTGGCCAGCAAGATCGCCTGATTTTACCGCTCCAGACTTCTTTTTGTGGGGCTTTTTGAAGTCGCGGATTTATGTCAAAAAGCCTCAGACTCTTGCAGCTCTTAAAGACAATTTCCGTCAAGAATGTGAGGACCTATCGCCGGAAGTTTTGGCAGAAGTGATGAAAAATGCCATAAAAAGGGCTCAAATGACAATCAACTGTGGCGGCGGCCATTTACATGACATCATATTCTCGACTTGATGTAAATAAAATTAATAGACCAAATAAAAATAATCCACAAGAAGAATCAAAGTTTTTCATTTTTTTTTTAAATTACAGCCAAAAAACATCGCAAGGTTACTTTTGCGCCACCTTGTATATGAGGTGTAAATCATGCGAAGATCAGCTGAGGTGAAATATTTTTGCACCGTTTTAAAAAACCTAGGCACTTGCCCGCTTCTTTCGACACATCGAAAATATGATCATTCCAACGAAGATCACACTTGATCGATATGCCCAGAACGTCAAGAGCGGCTGATTCCACAAGATCCACACTATTCATATTGAGGGTTGCTAAGGGGCAATCCATCCGCTTGTGGGTTAACATACAGCACTGGGTCTTGCTTGCATTGAACTCTACTCTATTAGCAAGACCCCACTCGGAGATTTTTTGTAGATCCTTTAGGAGTGTGTCATTCATATTTTGCCTTTTTCTCTCAATCTCCATAGAGCTTGGGCGTTTTTTAAATGAATATGAATGACAAATGCTGCTGTCGTCCGCAAACGAATGTATTGGGTTATGCGTCAACGACAAAAGGTCGTTGATAAAAAACCAGAAACAAAGTTGGCGATAGAACTGAACCCTGCGGTACTCCTGCATTAATGGCGTACTCTTCGGGCGAAATACCGTCCTTGCTCGCATTACAACACATTTACTGGGCCTGATGGAAGAATTCGCGTTGCTGATGTAAAAACAACAAAGGGCAATTTAGGCAGAGCTGTGCATAAGCTAGCACCATTACCTGTCTCAATCTCTGGTTGAAAGGATTCTTTCAACGGGGCAGGATGTTTGGTCATATCATTGTTTAATTAATATTATTATAACTTCATTCAATTTATTTTAAAGTAAATTAACAGTAACTTCCAAGGCATTGTAAAAACAACATTGTACTGAATTTTTTTTTGCCCTTTAATTTAGCCTGTTTACTTGGCATCACTCTTTTTTCTCTCTCTATACTGTACTAAAATTGAATTCGCATTGTGTCATATATTGAAATAAAGGCTAATTACCTTAAAGACCTTAAAGACCTTAATTTATTGCATATAAGACCCGCAGTTGATCGTTGAAAGGGGATATTTGTGATGATAGTTTGAATAATTGTATTAGCTATTAAAAAATTGTTTTCAACATTCGAATCGAGTAATTCCGGGATATTCGGGACTTAAAAAAGATCTGAAAAGCAGTTCACAATTTTTATCAAAATTTATTATTTTTGAGCCTGAAATTTCGTTTGAAATAAAAAAAATGACAACACAGAAATATTAAAAATACTCCCCAGACAAAATATTCGACAGGAAAATGGCATTATATCAGCATAATTGTGGCAAATGAGCAGAGTTCTGGCAGTATGTTGAAATGTGGTGGCGGCCAGTTTACTTTTTATCAAAAAAGGCTGCCAGAAAGTAGCAGCATGAAGGCATGGAAAAGTCAGTAGAAGTTGTTCAAGCAACTCAAACATTTTTGTTTTTTCAGTAGCAGCCTTCCTACGCACTATAACGGCAGGCATATGAACTCTGTTGAATAAAACCATTATTTTGGCATTGAACTGAAATATTTGGGCATGCTTAAAAGTTTTGTTTTCTACAGAACAGAATGCTTTCGCCCTATACTGGCAGGCACATGAACTCTATTAAAAACAAGCATTGTATTGGCATCCAATTGAAATGGTCTAGCAGCTTAAAAATGTTTTGCTTTCTAGACAACAGAATTATCTCGTCTTAAACTGGAAGACTTTTTTATTCTGTCTAACTCTTCTGAGCTCTAGCTTTTAACTGGCTTTAACTTGAAATTTTTAAACACCTTTTCACATTTAACATGTAAACTTGGCAGTTACAATTAATTTTTTTTTGCCGAAAATTTGCATAAATAAACGTTATTTAAAAATGTATAAAGGTAAAGGTGTTTTATTTGTATTCAATCATATTAAGTGGAACACTAAGAATCATATTTGGTGGAACACAAAACATAAGAAATATCATTTACATGTAATGCAAAATTCATTTTTAATACATTGTGGCGAAATTTACTGTATTTCAGAAGATCTGATATACTTGTGTACAAGAGTGACTTCAACATTTGATAGGACCGTCGGTTTTGAATAATTTTTAGTGCATTTGTTAATTACTACATAAAAATTTAGTTAATAGTATAAGTTAAATAGAGTGCTTCTCTGTCAAAAAACCACATGATAAAGTCCTGGGGTCATTCATGAATCTATTTTCGCATTGATTGCGATACAGTTCGCCATCGTAAATGTCTTCTAGCCTGTCAACATTTTCCAAAGAGAATAAATTATATCAAGAGGAGCAGAAACTCAATGTTCGCTCTCGAGAGATATTTCAAGACTACAAAGATTGGGTTCTGCCGGCGTGCTGTAAATGTTGTTCTGCCGACGTTTTTGTCGACTTTTTCGGGCAGAGGTATTTTTAGAATTATGTGAGCACAAGCGAGCTGGCAACATGTTTATTCTTTCAGCAATAGTTTCCTTTTTTCTCCCATAACCATTGCGAACATTTGGTATTTTTAAGGTTAGGAAACATAAAAGAAATGCAGCAAAGGCTTTTGTTGACATTTTTGTGATAGATTCTAATAGGAAGATTTGTGTGCACAAGCGAGCTGGGAACATATTTGTTCTTTTTGGAATGCTTTTGCCCTTTTGCTCCTACTAGAATTGGGTTTGTTTTGCATATTTGATTGACATTATGAATTTGCAGATATTCTAATATTCTGCATATGCCCAAAAATTGTCTGCATTGTTTTGGTTGCCTTGTGTTTACATTTATTTTAAAAGAAAGATCTGTATGCCCAAGCGAGCGGCAAGAAGTTTTGTTATTTTGACCTTTTTCTTCCCATTAGAACTGTGATCATTTGGTATATTTAAGGAAATAAACATGAAATGAAGCAAAGCAGCATTTCCTTGAATTTACCAATTTGCAGATATTCTGATGTTCTGTTTTGATTCTCAACTTTTTTTTTCTCTGACTTTTATTTACATTTTTTGCTATATTTCTAGCAAGGAAGTTTTTCATGCAATTACAATTATATTTCATTAATATTTTATAATAGAATTTTTTGGCTACATTTTTGATGCAATTGCAATTCTTTTTCATCAAGATATTTTCATGTTATTTTATTTCAGAATTTTATATTTTCTAAATCGATCATTTGGTACATTGAAAGACAAAACGGCTTTCTTTCAATTTACCAATATCGAACATATTGAAAATATTGTATTTATATTTATAGGTATATCAAATACTGAACTCTACAATTTTAGAAAATATTAAATTACAATTGCAGGGTACCTTAATTGAAATTTATTTATTCAATTTATACAATTCTAAATTATGCTAAAATAATCGTAATTGTCTTCAAAAAATTCTGAAATAGATTTGCAGAAATGTATTATAAATTAATTTATTTATTTTAATTTGATTTGTCGCTTGTTTTATCAGATTATATAAAACTATTTTAAATTAATTAAAGCAATGAAAGAAAATATTTTAAGAAATTGAATTGAAATATTGTGAGGTAAATAGGTACTTACTACTTCTATTTGCTCTGAAAACCTTATTTTTCCACTACTAAAATTAAAACTTCCAAACAAATTAGTATTTGGCTTATTATTTAATATAATACTTACGAACTACATGGCTTATTATATAATATAAGAACTTACAAACTAAAATGTGCTCTTATTATTTAATATAATAAATTAAATCTAAATTGAGATCTTATTACATAATGTAATATGCTTAAAACTAAAATGTACTCTTATTATATAATATAATAATATACAAAATAACTACTAACTTAAAAACTAAGGAGCGGCAAACATTTCCAAGTAATTTTATTTAACCTAACTAATCCTAACTCTTAACCTATCCGTATATATATTTACAACTTAAAATTACCTAACCTATGGAATTATGTAACATTATTATTTACATTTTTACATTTTATTTGCAAACAGAAATTCTAACTAATCCTAAATCTTAACCTAACCACAGCTAACCTATGAAATTATTAAATAGTATTATTTACATGCTCAGTATTTACATTATTTACATGTTTGATATTTACATATTAACATATTTACATATTTACGTGTTCGATTTAATTAAATTTAAAATGTAGGTATATACATATTATTTTCAAAAAAAATATTAAATATATCGGTCGTTTTCTTCAATAACGTCATAATTCCAAAAAAACTAATTTTTCGGTCGAAACTATCGTTAAAACACATATATGCAAAAAGTTATGAAATAGTTGAATCTACACACAACGGTATCGCAAAAATAATTTCAGGTATATCCGTTTATAATGTAAGTAAAATAAAAATTTATTAAGGTCATGTAATCGCAAAATGTAATATCACTAAGAGAATATTACAGATATAGTCGCGAAAATAACACATAATAAATATAATGGTAGAATAAACTTTTTTGCATAATTAAGATTGTTATGTTTTTGGATTATGACGTTATTGAAGAAAACGAGCGATATCTTGCATAAATACTATATACACTTAAAGCTTTTGTTGGTCCAGATAGATTTGTTTTTAAAGAAATAAATAGAAGAAAAAACCAAAAGTAGAAGAAGAGAGAAAATTTTGAAAAGTGTTAATACGTCTAACGAGCCCAAACTTCAAAACGGCCATTGATACTAATGGTTCAATTAGCCTCGCATGGCGCAGCAGCGTATACTCTTTATGCAACAAATAGTCGCATAGTCAAAATAAACTAATTAAAATATGATTAAAACGGTCTTGATCTAGATTCAATAGATTTTGTATGTTTATCTTTGTAGTCAGAGATGCATTTCTGTTTTTATCTGAGTATTGCCATGCGTTGCCATGTTGTGCATAATCAGATACACGCAAATCCCATTAAACACATTTCGATGTGACATTTTTTTAAGACATGCGCTGCTATGCCATGCGAGGCTAATTAGACCATAAAGGCGGATTCACTGAGCACATTAGGCAAGTTTTTTATGTTTCTCTTTGTCATATGCAATATTGGCAGACCTACGTAACGAGTAATGACGAAAATGTTCGTTTAAATGCAATTCAATGTCCAAAATTAGCAAACGTTAACTCATAGAAACTGAACAAAATGTATTGAAATGTTTATTTAATAATAAACATCTGTTTCAGACGAGCTTAGCAAATCTTTCCAATTTTGGTTAAATTTTTCGTTTCGTCGATTTTGATCAGGCCTTCACTCTTAATTCACTAATATATATTTAAGATAATATGTCTAAAAATAATCACCTTCAATAAAAATTATATTACTTAGTATAATTACTAAATATCATACTGAATATCAAAATCCAAATTAGAAAAACTTTCTTATGAAATGTTGTGGAAATATTTTGTTCTTCTATACCCAATACAGGTACAACAAATTGTGCATTATATTCGAACTATAAGGTTTCTTAAAAATAAAAAAATAATTATTAATAAATAAATAAATTTCAATTAAGGTACCCTGCAATTGTAATTTAATATTTTCTAAAATTGTAGAGTTCAGTATTTGATATACCTATAAATATAAATACAATATTTTCAATATGTTCGATATTGGTAAATTGAAAGAAAGCCGTTTTGTCTTTCAATGTACCAAATGATCGATTTAGAAAATATAAAATTCTGAAATAAAATAACATGAAAATATCTTGATGAAAAAGAATTGCAATTGCATCAAAAATGTAGCCAAAAAATTCTATTATAAAATATTAATGAAATATAATTGTAATTGCATGAAAAACTTCCTTGCTAGAAATATAGCAAAAAATGTAAATAAAAGTCAGAGAAAAAAAAAGTTGAGAATCAAAACAGAACATCAGAATATCTGCAAATTGGTAAATTCAAGGAAATGCTGCTTTGCTTCATTTCATGTTTATTTCCTTAAATATACCAAATGATCACAGTTCTAATGGGAAGAAAAAGGTCAAAATAACAAAACTTCTTGCCGCTCGCTTGGGCATACAGATCTTTCTTTTAAAATAAATGTAAACACAAGGCAACCAAAACAATGCAGACAATTTTTGGGCATATGCAGAATATTAGAATATCTGCAAATTCATAATGTCAATCAAATATGCAAAACAAACCCAATTCTAGTAGGAGCAAAAGGGCAAAAGCATTCCAAAAAGAACAAATATGTTCCCAGCTCGCTTGTGCACACAAATCTTCCTATTAGAATCTATCACAAAAATGTCAACAAAAGCCTTTGCTGCATTTCTTTTATGTTTCCTAACCTTAAAAATACCAAATGTTCGCAATGGTTATGGGAGAAAAAAGGAAACTATTGCTGAAAGAATAAACATGTTGCCAGCTCGCTTGTGCTCACATAATTCTAAAAATACCTCTGCCCGAAAAAGTCGACAAAAACGTCGGCAGAACAACATTTACAGCACGCCGGCAGAACCCAATCTTTGTAGTCTTGAAATATCTCTCGAGAGCGAACATTGAGTTTCTGCTCCTCTTGATATAATTTATTCTCTTTGATCAAAGCCGTACAAAATTTAGGTGAATCGAAAAAAATCGACAAACCCAAGGACCAAAAACTCTTAGTTGAATAACAAAAGCTCAAGTATATAAAATAACCTAAACTATATAAAATATATAAAAGAAACCAATATTTTGCATTCAATTCCATGTTAATGCCCCATTCAATTGCCTGCCACTACCTGCTTGTATTCTGCTCTGTACATTCCCTGCCAAGTTGCTTCCACTGAACGCCGCTTGCATGCTCTCTTATACATTTTTGAGCCTATGTTAGCCAGTCTGCTGTTCTGTACAGTGGCAGTCAACTGGCTGGTTTTGGTACAATTCCCGCCCTGCCCTTCCAAAAATGAGCCAAAATAATTTCATTTCTATTCCAATAAACAGACTACCTGTCTGCCGTTTTAAGTTAATTTTCCGGCCAAAAATTTTGTCTGGGGCTGGTTGACTATTGTCAAGTTGCCAGAAAAGGGCTGTTAAAGTTTTGTAAACATGTCTTTTTTCGGTCGATTTATTAGTGTGAGCAACAATTTTATAAATAACAGTTATAAAGTCTTTGGTAAGAAAAGACGAGAAGAAAAAGTTTAATATAAGCCAAAAACAATTGCAATATTTTAATATTTTTATTAATTTTTAATTCTATTTTTGCTGCCGTACTCAAGCACCTGTGCATTTTTGAAATTTCGTGTGATAAAAGCATGCCTTTTCTAGAGTTTGCTTAAAAAAAAATTACTTTTAGCAATAGATTTAAACAGTTGCCCTGTTGCATTGTTAAGCGTGTTAAGCGTGTTAAGCGTCTGTGCTCATATTTTTTAACTTCGTTGAAGATTGAAAGCTTAAATGACATCAGACTTATTTAGAGGCATATGTATTGCCGTTTTTTATACGCGCCATTTTATTTTCTTTTATCAGACAGTTGTTAAGGTAGAATTGTTGGCACACAATTGTTTGGGACCGAAACTGTGGTATTTAAAAAGGTTGTTTTTTGAGATAAATAAATGTGTAGCTAAGGCCAAAAAGCGGCCGTACAAGGCCTAATTTTAAATACTTTTCTCGGCCGTACGAGGGTCGTGCAAGAGTCGTTTGCAGGACTTTTTGGCCAAACGGCGGCCGTAAAGAGGCCGTTTTTAAATAATCTCGACTGTTTTAATGTATAATATACGTGTAAAAAGAGAAAAACAGTAGCCTGTTTTCAAACATTTTTTTGAGGTACAAGGAGTTGTAACACAGGTACCTACGGCAGATAGGTAGTCTGTTTATTGGAATAGAAACGAAATTATTTTGGCAGGGCAGGGCGGGAATGGTGCCAAAGCCAGCCAGTTGACTGCCACTGTACAGAAACAGCAGACTGGCTAACAGAGGCTAAAGTACAAGAGAGCATGCAAGTGGCGTTCAGTGGCAGCACTGTTGGCGGGGAATGTACAGAGCAGAATAGAGGCAGGTAGTGGCAAACAATTGGATGGGGCATTAATATGGCATCGAATAGCAGAATAGTGGATTCTTGGTTTCGTAATTTTATAATTTCAATTAAAAATCCTTTTATAAATATAATTGAGGTTGTATTATTTTCCTTTTATAGAGTAACAGAGTTAAGAAGAGAGTTAAAAAACGTGGAACACAAATAATAAAAAGTTACAAACTGGTTACTTGAGAACCTCCTCCGGTCTTTAGAGCTTACCCTATTCTTTCCAGGCAAACAGTATTTTTGCAGTGGTCTTTTATAAGTACACTGAGAAAAAAAACATACTTTAAAATACAACAAAAAATTTTAAAATAGAAATTGAACTCATTTGCGTTTCTACTAAACAAAATTTAAAACGTGCGTGATTAATTTTCAACTATAAACTCATTTCTGTTTTTTGTATAGTTTTCCCCTATTATTTCCTTCCAATGACAAAAAATACGTCGCTATCAGAGATTGAATTAAAAAATTATGTGCAATAGAATCATTGAAAATTATTGCCAGACAACTGAGACCCCGATTTTACATTTGAATGTTTGAAAATATTTTTGAATTAGTCTTACAAATATTGAACATAAGATGAAATAAAAACTAATTAATTATTTCGATATTTAAAATATTTCAAGCCGCAATAAAACGCAACTTTCATCAAATGAAGTAAAAAATTTTTTTATTCGGGAGGTCCCAGGGGTGGTCCCAGATCACGAATCTGACTTTAAAGTGATAATATAATTGTTAGAACTAAAAATGGAGGACTCGAGCAAAGGTGTAAAATAGATTTCTGCACTGGTAGGCTTAAACAGACTGCGATCAACAAACAATAACGGAGCTGCTAGCGTTGGCCGCATAGTCAAAAACTAATCAAACGTATATCAAATCAGATTAATGACCCTGAAGGGGTCAAATATATCAGCAAACCCCATTACTATTTGCTTAAACCCAATACTTCTTTCCAACATACGTACCTTCATCTGCTAAACCCCTGCACGGATACACTCGTTTTTGACACAACAATAGGGGTATTCACGATTCAGTGCACTTGCAGTTGAGGACTTGTGCACTTTACAAAAACAAATTGTACGTACGTCAAAAATCTGCACAAATGCTTTTCTACTATTACCTTCAACTTGAGGACTTGAGCAGTTGTGCACTTGTGTGCATTGAAAAATGTTGACAGCTTTGAATTGGTGATGATGGTGTGTTCACGAAAACCTAACTGCACAACTGCACAACTGCACAAGTCCTCAACTGCACAGGCAAGTGCACTGAATCGTGAATACCCCTAATGTACATTCAGTGTCGAGTTTAGTAGGGCCTTGTTAGAGTCTCAATGGCCGCATTCAGCGCAGACAACAGTTGGCAACTGTTGTGTAAAAATTCGCTGAATGGTACATATTTGGTAGCGCTAACTAAAACTGATAAAGTAGCGAACGCCTTTTAATCGAGCAAATAAATTCTATGCTACATGAACACAACTGTTTGCTTGACTGTCAGATGCTGTTACTGACGCTGTTAAATTAATAAACGCAGAAAGAACGCAGCAAATTTAAGAAACCTTTGCAATTGAATTTAATTTACATAAAAATTAAATTGAACTAACTTCTGACGTGTAGATTAGCAACACATTCAGAGAAAAACATCGTGAACTAAGGTAGCGCTACCATTACAGTTCACAACAGTTGTCTGTGCTAAATACGGCCAAAAATCAAACGTTCTAGCTAGTAGAAATTTGGCATTTGGCGCGCACAAAATGCAAGAACCACGGCAACATGAATATTTATACTGCGCGAAAGATATGGAAGAATAAAGGTAAGCAAATATTAAATTTATATTAAATGGTAATTATTTATCATATTTATATAGAGGTTAGGGTTTCCACCTAAATTTTTACCACAATATTGCCACCTAGTAAAATGTATTTTTAAGAGTTTTCAACATCATTTAACAGTTTTAGGGGATCACTGATTTCGAATCTGATATCAGAATTTTAAAATTTAAGATAGTGGATAGGTTTCCCACTGCAATTTTTTTTATTTTTACGAATTCGGCGCTGGCGCGAACACTAGGTAAAAATGGGTCACTGAATCCGAATCCGTCCTCAGAATTTCAAAATGATGTTATTTTTTATTAAGGGCTGCCACATAATAATATGTATTTTTAAGAGTTTTAAATATCGTTTAACAGTTTAACAGGGGGTCGCTGATTCGAATCTGAATTCAGAATTTTAAAATTCAATTCGAATAATATGTGGCATCCCTATTAATAAAAATTACATAATTTTGAAATTCTGTCAACAACGATTTGTTGCGTTCATATTTTCAGAATCATTCATTCAATCGATTCGGTCGTCTTTGCGGGCTGCATTACATGCACATTCTCGTTCGGCACATATTCGAAGAATTTTTGGTATTGCATATTTTGGCAATTGCGTCCTGGCCAATCCCTATCGGCATATGTTTGTCGCGGCGATCCCAGAGAACCAACGTGTTGCGTATTCGCTGCACTACCCCTATTGGGTGAATAGTTTTTCCACCCTAAACGTGTGTTAGATTGCGAGGCCAGGTGCGTTGCTATGCGTGGTGCAGCCTGTGGCAACATTTGGTGCAGCCTGAAACGCAGCCTGTGGCGCGGTATTTGGTGCAGTTTGTGACGGTGGATGTAGCGCAGCATTTGGTGCAGATTGTGATGCAGCCTGTTGTGTTCGTTGGTTTCTCTTATGCTTCGGCTTTGAATTAAATTCTAAAGTGTTCTTCGCCAATCGATTTGTTGCTGCAATCCTTGACACTTTAGAACTTTTTTCAATTTTAAATTGCCTTTGATAATTTTTTTTGCGTCTGGTTCCATCATTTGTTGAATTGGTTTCACTGTTCTTTTTCTGAAAATGCAAAATGAAGAATAGCTATTCCTATACAGGAATAGTTTTTACGGAAAGTCCCCCCAAACAAAACGAGGATACATACCTGGATTTTTAAACGGCTTTGATGTTGTTGCAGACAATATTTTATTGGCATTTTTGGACGTTTTTAATTTTTAGAGCATTTTTCGGTTTTTTAGGTCATTTTAGTGTAATTTTTACATATGTTTTTTGTTTTTTTTTTACTAAAAAATGTCAAAATGCAAATTTTTAAACATATTCCTTTAACACTAGGGTCCCTTCAATCAAAAACATTACCTCTCGACAAAGGAGTAGCTTTCTTTATAGACTTCGATGAAAAAAAAGCTCTGCGCGTGGTGAAACTGACGAAAGAGTATGTAGAAAAATTAAACAAGTGTTAGATAAAAACTTAGGATATGTTAGTATAAAACAAATTTCAATTTAGTAATGTTTTATTTTTAAGGCTAAATTTTTGAAGTGAAAACTTCTTCAGGCGCGTTGAACGATTTTGGTAGAGGGTAAATCTTTGGTTTGCGTCATAGTATTTTTCCGAGGAACTCTCGTCATCAATACAGACAGCAAAGATAACAAGATAGGAAAATAAAAAAAGAAAACCTCAAAAATGTTTGCATATATTTGTGCATAAAAAAATCAACAATGATCGTCACCCTTGTTCTTAATCGGCCGCAAGCTCACAAAGAAATCACTTGGCAACCCCTCAAATTAATGCATATAATCTGTTTGTTAGTATATAAATACTTAAGTTAGGTTGCAATAAGATGTTTACAACCAAAACTTATTATTAATTCGCTTTATATTCGTCTATAGATGCTTTTAAAGTTTGGCAATTTCTTCAGTTGCTGTATTTGTCAACATTTTTGATAAATTTGCTTTTACTCAAACAGCCGCTATTCATGGTGAGATTTAAAAATTGAACGATCTTCTTCTTTTTCTGCTCTTTTCTGCTTAAACTTCGTTTGCAAACAAGAAAAATAATGTATGGATTGAGTATTTTAACATTTTAATCACTAAGTTGTGATAAAGGAATATGTTGAACATTCAAATAACTACGTGCATGCTCTTATTTTATTATATATCGTCAAACAAAGTTTGACAATTTTCACACTTGTCGTATTTGTCAGTGGCTTTTTATTTTCCCCACTGCGGCATTTTATTTTCAGAGTTGTCAACTATCATTGTTTTCTTAATAAATTTTTTCATAAAGGGTGTGTGTCAAAAGGAAACTTTTCAGTCGTGGTAGGATAGAAAATATCAGGTTGAATAAAATTTGTGTGTGTTGAAATAAATTTGTCATTTTTGCTGTGTCAAATGGACAATGAAATTTTGACAATTACAAATTTTGACGTTTCACATTTCGGTCTTGTTTAGCGCAAATATCTTATTTAATTTGGATTTTATTCAATTTGCGACGTATTTAATTCGAGTGCTTGTACTTGCAACTTATTTCGTAATCTTGTAATATTGTAAGCTTAAAAAACTTAAAAAATAACAAAAAAATAAAAAAAAAATAACGAAAGTGCTTGAGTTTGTGTGCGTGTGTGTGGGCCAACGATCTCCCGGTGCATCAACAAGTGCAGCAAAGTTAAATTGACTTTCTTTGATGACGAACGTCCTCCAAGTGCCACAACCAGGGTTGGCCAGTAATGATTACTTTCGTGTAGATTATAAAAAAATTACTGATTACAATTAATCATACACAAATTTATTACTTGATTACTTAAAATAAATCATTAATAACTTTAAAGTATTCAGTGATTTTTTTGAGAAATCAGTAATCATGCAAAAGTAATCAGTGATTAGTTTAAGTAATCAATCACTTTCCAGTAGTGAATGAATTATTCTGATTAAGAAATTTATCAGTAATCAGGCTTAACCATTCGTTGATTGCAGAGTTCTTTAACTAATAAAGTGTTTTATATCTGTTTTATTATGTCATTCAAATGTAAAACTGAGACAAGTAAAATACAGAAAAGGTTTCAGAGCACTATTTTTACCACTTCTTTAACAAAACCAATCTAACAAACATTAAAATCACTTATATCTGCTTCACTAATAGCTGCTGAAGAAAATGTTGTATTCTTGGTAAATAGCAATTACTGGAATAATAAAATTACATACAAATTTTGAATTTTTTGTTTGACGAGAAGTAATCTGTAATCACCGAAAGCTGGGTCTGATTACTGAATACTTGATTTATTAAAAAATCATGTAATTCCATGTTATGAATACTTAATTTTTTTAAAAATCATGTAATCACCTTGCATGCTTACTTTATTTTTTTATAATCTCATGTAATTACCTTACCATGATTACTTAATTGAAAGTATTTTTATTTGGCTTTCAATGTGATTTTTCTGAATATTTAGAAAAATCTAGTAATCTGTGCAATCTGAATACATGTAATCATAATCAGTAATCGTGATTTGTAATCATGGCCATCCCTGGCCACCACCAGCAAGTGCAGTGCAAAATTTGTTGCTAGCCATCATCCTAAAAGTGCCATCACCAGCAGCACAAGCAAGTGCAGCGCAAATGTCCTGATTCTTTTGCATGCCAACGTTCTCCGAGAGTCGCCAGGAGCAGCACCAGCAAGTGCAGCACAATTCAATTGACTGGTCAACTCTCCAATATTTCAGAAGCACCATTAGCACTTTTAGATCTAAGGTGGAGGCATTAAAAGAGACTTCACGACAGTCAAACAAAATACAAATATGAAAAATTAAAATTTTATTTTATATCAGCAGTTAGCTCTGAAGTCTCTTTTAATGCCTCCCTCGACTTGAGATCTTGCTAGCAGGCAAACAGAAAATATAGCATACAAAGTTCTGTATATTTTACGCCGCCAATTCGGTTCATCCCCTCTAAAGCTGCGCAACCGCTGGGATCTTGTCATTCTCTTTGCGTTGTTGTTGTAGATTTTCTTGGTAGTTATTGTTGTACAGTAAGCTTTAATTTTTTGTAGATGTTTATTTGACAGCATATGACATCGAACTATTTTAGAAAACAGTATATATATATATGAATTAAAGAGTATATGATGAATTTCATGTAAAATTCGAGATGCATTGAACCCGACCCCCTCAGATATCGATGAAATTTTGTTCATAGCTAAATTTGATTAATACAAACAATCTCTCATTTTTAGAAATGACTGTTTTGCGATTTTTTGGGCGTTGCACAGTGGGAAAGTTTTCGAAAAAACGCGAAAATGGTCAAAAAGAGCTCCATTTAAACTACAATAACTCAGAATCGGCTGAACCGATTTCCATGATCTTGGTATCATTAAAAAGATATTTTAACAGGCTTTATGACACGTTTAAAAAAAAAATTACACTGCAAAAAATTTATAAAAAAAGAAAATTTTAACTAACGAAAAATCCAAAAAGATCAAGGGTTTTTTGTACAGTGTATTACTTTTTTATCAAAAAATAAAAATGGCTTCTTTTTTAGTTTTTTTTATATAATTTTTTAAGCAGTGTCACTTCTAGTAATTGCCCTTATATTTTATATTTACAGGTAAAATAAATAAACATAGTCCTAGGAAAATTATGAATATGTTTTAACCCCAATTTTTTAAGTAGTGTCACTTCTAGTAATACGTACCGAAAGTTTTCGAAATAATTCGAATAACAACGAAAATATCAGGTCACATTCTTACACATTTACAAAATCGTTCAACAATTATAACATTTTTTAAATGTTTACAAATAAAAATTGTCGCTTTGCTATGAAATGATGCGGAATCAGAACTTTGATGTGTTTAGTAATATCGCTGACAAATGATTCTGGGTTGGTGGTTAACGTTTCCAGAACACATCTAATCGTTGTATTCCACTTTTTGTATATTATTTCTTCAGTTTGGTTATTTTCAAAATGTTTTAGCATATGCGTTTTTAGATTACTTAAATTTTTGAAGCAGTGATCACACATTGAAACGCAACACTCGCTTTTTTCTATGTCACCATTACAAACAACGAATTTGAGAACATCTTTGTAGTCGGTAAATGTGCATTCTCTTTCAATACAAATTGATTTTAAGCTACTTTTTTCAAACATCAATTTCATATTCTGATGCAATGTGCATACACAGATATTTTGCTGGTTTCCAACTCCAAGTTTCATACAATTTTTTGGCCTTAACATTGTAAATTTTGTAAAACTCACTTTGGCCAAGGGATGTTTTTTTTTTAAATTCGTAGTAAGATTCGCGTAGTGAAGATAACATCAGTCTTTTTTTAACTTTTTCACGTAAGTTTCCTTGTTAAACAGTAATTGAATCTTGCGATCCTGGCATCATTCGGCTAATTTCATCATCTTCATAAAATAACTTGACTGTGCTTAGAGTTTCGGTTGGTAAACTTGTAACGGCCCCCTTGAAAAATACTTAAAAGTTCGGGCAAACATGTTTGTCAATCTTGGTTTTGGCCCCCGGCTTGTATGTGGACACCCCTGCCTGTAATAAATCTACCTTTTGTTCGCACACACAAACGCACGTAACTGCATGCTGACCACTTGCATGGTACCGTTTGCTTTATTTCTGGTACGTGCAGCTTACTTTAGCTACAATAATTTTTGCAGCGGTCAGTGAAGGATAGAACTGCGAGAAGAAGGTGTTTAATAAAGCTATACCCCAAAATACACTCGCAACGTAATACAGTTGAATAAAGACCAGAAACTAATCATAGTAAACCTGCATAATGTGAGTAATATTAAGCAGCTTTGGGTACAATTTCTAATCTGAATTAGGACCACAGATCTTTGGACTATAATACTAATATTGAGTAGCACCCTTCGCTGAAATTGTGGATATACAGCGAAGGAAGAGGAGGCTAGATTGGGCTGGACCCCACATAACATCCGGGATCCACGGGCTTGAAGTTTCATCCACGCTCACCTAAATCTTGAAAAAACGGGCGGCGCTCCAATTTTCAATTGGAGCACCTTATAGCTGGGACGAGCGGTGCAAGTCCCGTACAGCGCAGCATTACAAGCTGTAACACCCAGTCATCAGCGCAACGACGTGCTGCGCTACCAGCTCCGAGTGCCACAATACGAATATATACATATGTATATACAACATACAGCTCGCAACCTCCACTTGGAGCAATATGTGTACTCTGTATAGCGCACTTAAACATCTATTTTTTTTTTGTTCACGCACCCAAGGTTAAGAAGGTGACCTTGGTTCGACCTTAACCAATCGCGCGGTAAATTCCAAGAACACCATTAAAATCAATTTAACAAAATTTTAATTTCTTAAAACAACCCTTGCCTTAAGCAGAATATTATTATTATTATGGAAAAAATTTTAATTGGTTAAAATAATTTTTTTCTTATAACTTCAAATTAACTCAATAATCTTAAGAATACAGGAAACGGTAAAATGCATTCCTAAATTCGTGAAACTCGTGCATTTTCAGATTAATCTTAAATGTAAAGTTTAATGCAAAATGATTCATTAAAAATTAATTTGAACTGATTAATAAACTTTATCGTGAATATGTCGCTTTAAAACTTAATAACTAATTTTACCTTAAAACTATCATCTTTAATTAGTTTAAATTGATTAAAGAAGTATTATCTTGAATATGTTCTTGAAAATTCATAATAAATCTTACTTTAATATTAACTTCATAAATTAATTTAAATTGATTAAAGAAATGTCATCTTTGATATGGTGATACAACTTAATATATAATCTTACATTAGATCAAAACCTTAAAGCAAACATAAATATAAAAATGTAAAACTTAAATTGCTATAACTAACCCTCCACCTAATGACACTTTGTAGCAGATAATAACAACATTCGCCGCTGAGCTCAACGTCGGATCAACTTTGCTGCTTCCAAGTAAGTCTAAAAAAAAAAAAACAAAAAAATAAAAAAAAAACAAAAATAATATTAGAAAAAAATGAGTCTGTTAGTTTAGTTGCTTTTACGTTTTTTTTTTCATTAGTCTTGCTCATCGTGAGAAAATTTCTATTTTCGTTTATATGGGCCTTCGTTCCATTACCAGAATGTTTCGCGCTCACCAGAGAACATTGCTGCGGCATTCAACAAATGTTTCATTTTTTTTTGCTATTGCTTTTGCATTAAACTATTTTTCTTTATCATGTAATAGAGTCGCTCAGTTATTAATTCACTAATCTCTCGTGAGTCGTAGTTATGCATCCGCTCTAACTATATTCATTTAAAAGTTTTTTTTTTGCAATTCATTTAACTCCCTGTTAACTGTGCAGGGTTACCATTGTAGCAGGTTAAGCTAGTTAATACTAAACCTTAACAGAATTTACTGCTTCTTTTTTTTTTTTCCTAATGTACTGAATATATTCTATTAATGTTATTAAATCATTATCGTTTAATTTACTTATGTAAAGCGTATTAAATTAACTTTTATATCATTAAAATGCAAATTTCTAATTATAAATTTAATAAAAGAATTTACTTATGTATTGTACAAAATAAAACATAAATAATGTGGTAGATTACTTTGCAGTCCAGATTTCTGATGAGATGAGGTAGGGTTCAGATAAGGCTCGGTTAGTTAAACCTCAGCAAAGATTAGGGGCAATATTATAACCTTCCTTTATATTGCCAAGGTAGGGTGGGTACAGAAAATGGATTCCTTCCAACATCATGGAATCCCATTGGTAGAAGCTAAGCTATGGTAGTTATGAGTCGGTGCATTATTTCAGTCTATCTTGTTCTTTCAATCACTCTCTTTTGGTTAATGTTTCGTCTAGCTTCAATGTGCACATAATTTAATGTGGTAGTGTCTCGGCGTTGAGGAAAAGGTAAGATCCCCGACAATCCGGCGAGCTAGCAAGAGCCTAACTAGATGTGCACAAACGCCTAACTCCTTTAACGCAAACCGTCAAGACAGCCGCTATTACATTTGGCGCCCAACGTGGGGCAACATTTGTCTCTCAGATAGTTGTTGCAACCTTTAATATTTTGACTAAGATATGAAAACATCTAACATATCTTACTGCTCTTTCGTTTTTTTTTGCATTACTAAACCTTCGCACCTTTTCGCACATTTGGGCAGGGGCTTCAAGATCTTATTTGGAGCTTCTGGACCGAATTCAACGTCGTGCGATATATTTGATTGGAGATGAAAGTATTTCATCCTCTCTCAACTCTCTTGAGCATCGACGTAATGTAGGTTGCCTAAGCCTTCTGTATAGGTATTACCATGGGAAGTGTTCAAGGGAGATATATGGCCTGACGCCACCAGCTCGTGTGTTTCCCAGGTCCACTCGGGCAGTTGTCCAAGCCCACCCCTTTACCATTGCATCGATGCCTAATAGAACCTCGCATTACCGCGATAATTCGTTCTTTAGTCGCGCGGTTAAGTTGTGGAATAGTCTCCCTGCGAGCGTGTTTCCCGGCAGTTTTGAGCTGTGCAAATTCAAAACAAATCTTCACCGACACTACTCCATCTATCCACCCTCCAACTAACTATCACCCATCTTCCGAATCAACACAATGCTTACGCATTTATAGGGGGCATCCCCTGAGCGTTGGTTCAGTCTAAAAAAAAAAAAAAAAAAAAAAACCTTAAACATTAAAGATTTCTTGCTTCCAATATATTTTTTTTAAAATGATAAATGGACATTATGAAATTATTTTGCATTAGGAATTAACGTATTTATTGAATCATATTTTCGGTTTTATCGTCCAATGCAAAATCATCACGTTCATACTATCATTGGCAAGTTTATAACGGTTGGAGTTTAATAGGAATCTCGATAGTTTTAGAACCAGTTTAAGACGTCGACCATTTTATTTCAACTGATTGTTTCTTTTTTTTTCATATTTTCTTATTACGGTTCATTTGAATCTATAAATGACTTCTTTGGAATTGCGTTTGAATAAGCGACTAAGCGGTCTCATAGAGAAACCATCTAATAGTAACACTTCTTAATTTCTTCCGTCTTTTATTGTAGCTCATAATTGCCTTAGCCGCAAGTTTCAAATCTTACTTATCTGAAGTACCCTACCACTAAAAATTAGACTCTGGACATATTGTATATTTTTCTTGAAAACTTTTTTTTAATTATTATTATATTTTGATCATGGCTGTAACTCGCAGCACTGAAAACTTATCATTGCCTGCATTAAACGATAATGAACATTTTTGCGGGGTTTGTCAAGATAAATTAGGTGATTTACAGGAAGTTTGTTCCACACCATGTGGCCACAAACTTCATAAAACTTGTATTTCTAACTGGCTTCAAGAAAACAACACTTGCCCTGTATGTCAGCAGACATGCGATGCTTTAAAATTAACCAACGCTTTGGTTAGAAGGACCAGTGGCGTAGTTAATTCGACAGAAGAATTAATGCCAAATACAGCTCGGCCCGTTACTGATCAGGAACCTGCTACTGGGACTATGCACGTTCGAACTACTAGCTTTCGAAGAGGGAATAATAAGTATAGAGGAAGTAGGAGCAGGGGCAGTACCCCTACATCCAATCGTCCTGTTACCCGGTCAATGCAAGATAAAAGCATTTATAGCAATCCTGATATACCAAATCGCGACTTAGGAGCAATACCGCGTAATATTCCTGTTAACCCTAATAATAATCATATTGCTCAACAAAACCAAACGGGACAACCTTCTCAATTAAATCGAGAAGAAATCATTAATATCGCTCAAACCATAGTCAATAATGGCCAGCAATCACTTATTGAACAATTGACGTTACACTTTAATGCCACTATTGAACGAACACTGTCACAATTAAAATCTTCAAGAGATCGTGACGACTTGAATCCACATTTCGGTCAAAACCCAGATCCAGATTGGCCAAATCAAATGCCTTATGCATTGGCAACAGAGCAAAATCGCTCACAGAATAGGCCACCCCAATTATCTACCGAATCCGTTCGATTATCTCATAATAGTCAACGCTCTCACTTATTAAGCCAGCCTGAGAAAGTTGTTAGTATTATCCAAAATTGGCATCTCAAGTTTGGTGGAGAAAGAGATGGCATGACGGTGGATGAATTAATATATCGACTGCAATCCTTAACCAAGCAAAATCTTTCTAACGACTACCAACTTTTGTGTGATAATTTGCACATTATCTTTACTGGTAAGGCAAAAGACTGGTTTTGGAAATTCCACCGTCGCCACCGGCAGTTTTCTTGGGACCTCTTTTGCTTAGAGCTACGGAAAAAGTATGAGGACCATTTAACAGATTTCGATATTTGGGAAAAGATTCGAAAGAGACGTCAAAAAGAGAACGAATCTTTTGATGATTATTATGTTGCAATTGAAGAATTTTCAGACCGATTGCAAAGTGATATTTCAGAAAATGAACTTGTTGACATTCTCATTCGAAATCTGAAACCAAATTTAAGATTTGAATTTTTGCATTTAAACATTCGTTCTCTTGCAAGACTTCGCGAAGAAGTCCGAAAACATGAATCGTTCTTTTCGGAGTTGAGCTCTCATTCATATAAACCAAAATCACAATGGGTAAAACCTCATGTATCTGAGATGGATACTGATGAAGTGTTGTATGAAGGTGAAGTCGATGAAATGAAATCGCGAGTGACGGCGCTAGTTTGTTGGAACTGCGACAAGCATGGTCACCGATATGACGATTGCCTGGAATCAAGAAAAGTGTTCTGCTACGGATGTGGCAAAAAGGACACATTTAAACCAAAATGTACATTTTGTTTTCCCTCTTTAAACCGAAAGAGGGATGCGACAACAAACACCGCTTAGTCGCATCCCCAACGATTATTGAAAAGACCTGCGATGCTAGCACATCGACAAATTTTGAAAATTTTCCTCAAAACTTAGAACATCAGAATATAAATAAAACTATTTCGATTACAGAACCACAGCTTCGACCTTTAATTCCATTTCACGAACGTCTACTTAACTATAAAAAAACTAGGCAGCGTATTTTTAGTGAGGTGTGTACTGCACAACGGTGTGGAGAATCCAAGCCAAAGCGTAACACTCTTCGTCTAAGGTCTTTTTGGAAGAATATATATACTACGCGGAAGAGATTAGTTTCAGCTATTTTCACGAATAACGATAACCGATTGTATACCAACATTTCAATTTTAAATAAAAATTATTTAGCACTGTTAGATTCTGGTGCAACCATAAGCTGCATTGGGTCTGATGCTGCAAAAGATGTAATAAGAAGTGGCAAGATCAGCAACTGTTCAGGCTATATAAAAACAGCAGATGGTGCTTCGTGTAAAGTGGTGGGCCGCTTTTCTATTGAGTTGACTTATAAACAGCTTACTAAAACCTTTGAGTTATTTGTCATACCGAGTTTAAAACACGATGTCTATCTTGGCATGGACTTTTGGCGTGAGTTTGGTCTCGTTGATTCTCTAATTGACACCGGCGGTATAGTGTCAGAGTTAGATGTAGGCAATGACGATTCTTTTAAGGAAGAACCTAAAACACACAGTTTAACAGAGATCCAAAAACATCAATTGGAGGCTGTAATAAAAATATTTCCTTCATTTGAAAAAGAAGGACTTGGTAAAACAAGCCTTATTGAACATGTTATCGACGTCGGTAACACACAACCAGTTAAGCAGAGACATTATTCTGTGTCTCCTGCGATTGAGAAGTTGATGTTTGCTGAGATTCAGAACATGTTAGATCTTGATGTAATCGAAGAATCGAATAGCCCCTGGAGCAGTAATTGTGTCCTAGTTCGCCGGAATGGCAAAAGTCGGTTGTGTTTGGATTCAAGAGAAGTGAACAAGCACACCATAAAGGATGCTTATCCACTTCCACACATCGATGGCATCCTGAGTCGTCTTCCCCCAGCTCGTTTCATAACCGGATTGGATATGAAGCACGCTTTTTGGCAAATCCCGCTGGAGGAAAAATCTCGACAAATGACTGCATTTACAGTACCAAATCGGCCTCTATACCAATTTAAGGTAATGCCATTTGGCTTGTGTAACGCCCCTCAAACGCTCTGTCGTTTAATGGATCGCGTGCTTCCTGCCAACATTCGAGATCGAGTGTTTATATACCTCGATGATTTATTAGTTCTATCCGATGACTTTGATTCCCATATTTTATTGTTACAAGAAGTGGCTCTACATTTAAGAAAAGCTAATTTAACGTTAAATATTTCCAAGTCTAACTTTTGCATGACTGAAATAAAATATTTAGGTTTCATCGTAGGTCAAGGGCAAATTAAAACTGACCCGGATAAAATTTCAGCAATTCTGGAGTTCCCCATTCCTAACAGTGTCAAGCAGGTAAGACGGTTCTTAGGCCTGGCAGGCTGGTATAGGCGATTTATCGACAATTTTGCTGAGCGTACTTGCGCATTAACAGAGTTACTGAAAAAGTGTAAAATCTTTTCCTGGAACTCAGATGCTCAAGCTAGTTTTGATCAGTTAAAAGCCGCTCTTACCACTGCTCCGATTCTTACTACTGCAGACTTCTCAAAGCCTTTTCTTTTATTATGCGATGCTAGTACTTTTGGTATAGGATGCCTTCTGGCACAAACCAACGAAGAAGGAGTGGAGCTGCCAATCGCTTACATGTCGTCCAAGTTATCAAAAGCCCAGCGAAACTATTCGGTGACAGAGCTTGAGTGATTAGCAGTTATTCAAGGAATTAAGAAATTTAGACCTTATGTTGAAGGTCAAGACTTTACCGTGATCACTGATCATGCAAGCCTCCAATGGCTTATGAAACAGAAAGATCTGTCAGGCCGTTTAGCTAGATGGGCCTTAAAACTGCAAAGCTTTTCCTTTAATATAAAACACCGGCGTGGAACCGAAAATATAGTTGCTGATGCTCTTTCCCGGAGACTCGAAGGAGACCTTAGTTCTCTTGAAAACATTGGCCCGATTGTTAACCTTTCTTCTGAACATTTCGCTTCTCCAGAGTATGAAACTCTTAAAGAAACAATCTCTCAAAACCAAAACAAATTACCGGATTTAAAAATAGCCGAAAAATTTGTATATCGACGATCCGAACATACATCAGGAAACCCTGAGCAAGAGTCTAGTTCGTGGAAGTTATGGATTCCACAAGCTCTGGTTCCTGACATCCTATTCCGCGCGCATAATCCTCCCCTCTCATCACACTGTGGAACTGCAAAAACTTTGGAAAAAATCCGTCGTTATATGTTTTGGCCAGGCATGGTTAACCAAATAAGAGAGTATGTGAGAAACTGTGAAACATGTAAGTGTACCAAAAGCCCAAATACAATTTTACGTCCACCTATGGGTAGACCAATGACATCCGACAGACCTTTTCAAAAACTTTTCCTTGATATCCTAGGGCCCTATCCTCGCTCAAAGTCTGGGAATATTGGTCTTTTGATAGTGGTTGATCACATGTCAAAATATCATTTTTTAAAGCCACTTAAAAAATTCACATCGAAACTAATTTGTAATTATCTGGAGGAAAGTATATTTTACGCCTTTGGAGTGCCAGAAACAATTCTGACAGATAATGGAACTCAGTTCAAGTCTGGTTTGTTTGAAGCGTTCCTTACGCGTTTTGGGATTTCGCACATGTGTACGGCCATATACTCTCCACAAGCTAATTCGAGCGAAAGGGTCAACAGATCCATTATTGCTGCGATTCGAGCTTATATAGAGAATGATCATTCTACTTGGGACTTGCATCTTAGCGAGATAACATGTGCATTGCGTAACACCGTCCACCAGAGCACTGGTTTCTCGCCATATTTCCTTTTATTTGGGCAAAATATAGTATTACATGGTGCTGATTATGAACTATTGCGTAAGCTCAATATAAATCCCGAAGATACCCGACTAAACCGGTCTGATTCCATACTTCGGGCACGACAAAAAGCGAAGGAGGAAATGTTAAAGTCCTTTGAAGTCAATGCTAATAGATATAATCTACGTAGCCGACCCATACATTATAAAGTAGGAGATGTATTTGCAAGAAATTTTGTGCAAAGCAGTCAAGTTAAAAAGATTAATGCTAAGCTCGCTCCGACCTTCTTAAAAGCAATTGTAAAACGTAAAGTTGGTGCAGTTTACTATGAATTAGAAAACGAATCTGGAAAAATATTAGGTGTTTACCATGCAAAAGATATACAAAACAAACGATAGTGTCTGGTTGGTTGTTCCATCTAATGGCCCTAGAAATAAATTTCATAGATACATTATCTGGTTTGTAACGGCCCCCTCGAAAAATACTTAAAAGTTCGGGCAAACATGTTTGTCAATCTTGGTTTTGGCCCCCGGCTTGTATGTGGACACCCCTGCCTGTAATAAATCTACCTTTTGTTCGCACACACAAACTCACGTAACTGCATGCTGACCACTTGCATGGTACCGTTTGCTTTATTTCTGGTACGTGCAGCTTACTTTAGCTACAATAATTTTTGCAGCGGTCAGTGAAGGATAGAACTGCGAGAAGAAGGTGTTTAATAAAGCTATACCCCAAAATACACTCGCAACGTAATACAGTTGAATAAAGACCAGAAACTAATCATAGTAAACCTGCATAATGTGAGTAATATTAAGCAGCTTTGGGTACAATTTCTAATCTGAATTAGGACCACAGATCTTTGGACTATAATACTAATATTGAGTAGCACCCTTCGCTGAAATTGTGGATATACAGCGAAGGAAGAGGAGGCTAGATTGGGCTGGACCCCACATAACATCCGGGATCCACGGGCTTGAAGTTTCATCCACGCTCACCTAAATCTTGAAAAAACGGGCGGCGCTCCAATTTTCAATTGGAGCACCTTATAGCTGGGACGAGCGGTGCAAGTCCCGTACAGCGCAGCGTTACAAGCTGTAACACCCAGTCATCAGCGCAACGACGTGCTGCGCTACCAGCTCCGAGTGCCACAATACGAATATATACATATGTATATACAACATACAGCTCGCAACCTCCACTTGGAGCAATATGTGTACTCTGTATAGCGCACTTAAACATCTATTTTTTTTTTGTTCACGCACCCAAGGTTAAGAAGGTGACCTTGGTTCGACCTTAACCAATCGCGCGGTAAATTCCAAGAACACCATTAAAATCAATTTAACAAAATTTTAATTTCTTAAAACAACCCTTGCCTTAAGCAGAATATTATTATTATTATGGAAAAAATTTTAATTGGTTAAAATAATTTTTTTCTTATAACTTCAAATTAACTCAATAATCTTAAGAATACAGGAAACGGTAAAATGCATTCCTAAATTCGTGAAACTCGTGCATTTTCAGATTAATCTTAAATGTAAAGTTTAATGCAAAATGATTCATTAAAAATTAATTTGAACTGATTAATAAACTTTATCGTGAATATGTCGCTTTAAAACTTAATAACTAATTTTACCTTAAAACTATCATCTTTAATTAGTTTAAATTGATTAAAGAAGTATTATCTTGAATATGTTCTTGAAAATTCATAATAAATCTTACTTTAATATTAACTTCATAAATTAATTTAAATTGATTAAAGAAATGTCATCTTTGATATGGTGATACAACTTAATATATAATCTTACATTAGATCAAAACCTTAAAGCAAACATAAATATAAAAATGTAAAACTTAAATTGCTATAACTAACCCTCCACCTAATGACACTTTGTAGCAGATAATAACAACATTCGCCGCTGAGCTCAACGTCGGATCAACTTTGCTGCTTCCAAGTAAGTCTAAAAAAAAAAAAACAAAAAAATAAAAAAAAAACAAAAATAATATTAGAAAAAAATGAGTCTGTTAGTTTAGTTGCTTTTACGTTTTTTTTTTCATTAGTCTTGCTCATCGTGAGAAAATTTCTATTTTCGTTTATATGGGCCTTCGTTCCATTACCAGAATGTTTCGCGCTCACCAGAGAACATTGCTGCGGCATTCAACAAATGTTTCATTTTTTTTTGCTATTGCTTTTGCATTAAACTATTTTTCTTTATCATGTAATAGAGTCGCTCAGTTATTAATTCACTAATCTCTCGTGAGTCGTAGTTATGCATCCGCTCTAACTATATTCATTTAAAAGTTTTTTTTTTGCAATTCATTTAACTCCCTGTTAACTGTGCAGGGTTACCATTGTAGCAGGTTAAGCTAGTTAATACTAAACCTTAACAGAATTTACTGCTTCTTTTTTTTTTTTCCTAATGTACTGAATATATTCTATTAATGTTATTAAATCATTATCGTTTAATTTACTTATGTAAAGCGTATTAAATTAACTTTTATATCATTAAAATGCAAATTTCTAATTATAAATTTAATAAAAGAATTTACTTATGTATTGTACAAAATAAAACATAAATAATGTGGTAGATTACTTTGCAGTCCAGATTTCTGATGAGATGAGGTAGGGTTCAGATAAGGCTCGGTTAGTTAAACCTCAGCAAAGATTAGGGGCAATATTATAACCTTCCTTTATATTGCCAAGGTAGGGTGGGTACAGAAAATGGATTCCTTCCAACATCATGGAATCCCATTGGTAGAAGCTAAGCTATGGTAGTTATGAGTCGGTGCATTATTTCAGTCTATCTTGTTCTTTCAATCACTCTCTTTTGGTTAATGTTTCGTCTAGCTTCAATGTGCACATAATTTAATGTGGTAGTGTCTCGGCGTTGAGGAAAAGGTAAGATCCCCGACAATCCGGCGAGCTAGCAAGAGCCTAACTAGATGTGCACAAACGCCTAACTCCTTTAACGGAAACCGTCAAGACAGCCGCTATTACAAACTACGTGTGCTCATTTTTAAAAGATTGATATCTGCAAACTTCGTTTTATTCCTTTGGATATCTTTACTTTTTTTGGTGCAATCGTGAGATATATCATCCCCAAAACGATCTTTAATTTCATACTCATATTGATTGGTAAGAGAGAGAAAATTTTTTGCTTTTCCAAAAGATTTGAGCTGTTCTCTATTTGATATTTGATGTTTTGCAAAATTTCTTCGTAAATGGCTTTGACGTGTTTAAGTTGCGCTGACAAATCAGACAATGGATCAGCTCCAAGTGAATCTGCTACATTTTCCAAAATTTGCAGTGATTTTCTATTTCTGTATGCATCTCGTTTGATATATTTCCTCTTAAGAGGCGACATTTGGTTTGGTAGATGAAGAATAATATTATCATTCATATTTTCAATGAGTTCGTTGCTTTCGATGTTTGCATTACGGCTGGTACAAGTTGGAAGTTCATTCAATTCTTCGCTAATTTCATCGCTGGGCGTTGTTGGTAAATAATTTGAGACTTCATTCTGCTCCACGTTGGATTCATTACGACTGCGCGCTTTTCTCAGTGTATTCCGGCAAGTTTCGCAAATACGGCTGCAATGAATGCTGGCGACAGCTGGAAAATATTCAATTATATTTGCAGCCTCGTTTTCACTTATTTTACGAAGCGAAGCGCAACACTTATTAGATATTTTTATGCATCTGTACTTATTGTTTGAATTCATATTCACTCAAATTTTAAAAATATACGCGTAAAAATTGTAATGGGATATCTTGGCTTCTCGAAACTGTTTTTTATTATGAATTTCGGTACGTTCATCAGGTGCATTTATATAGCAATTTTTAAGGCAAGCAAGAACTTTTTGGGGTTAAAACATATTCATAATTTTCCTGGGACAATGTTTATTTATTTTACCTGTAAATATAAAATATAAGGGCAATTACTAGAAGTGACACTACTCAAAAAATAATATAAAAAAAACTAAAAAAGAACCCATTTTTATTTTTTGATATGGTATAGGTGAAGGATAAACCTTTCTAAAAAAGTAATACACTGTAAAAAAACCCTTGATCTTTTTGGATTTTTCGTTTATTAAAATTTTCTTTTTTTTTTATAAATTTTTTACAGTACAACTTTTTTTTTTAAAAAACGTGTCATGTCACCTGTTAAAATATCTTTTTAATGATACCAAGATCATGGAAATCGGTTCAGCCGATTCTGAGTTATTGTAGTTTAAATGGAGCTCTTTTTGACCATTTTCGCGTTTTTTCGAAAACTTTCCCACTGTACCACGCCCAAAAAATCGCAAAACAGTCATTTCTAAAAATAAGAGTTTGTTTGTATTGATCAAAGTTAGCTATGAACAAAATTTCATCGATATCTGAGGTGGTCGGGTTCAAAATTTCAGTTTTATCTCGATTTTTAAATGAAATTCATCATATATAATATTGGTAAAACTATTGGTTTTTAGTAAAAGTGTTACCGTATTGGACATACATATATATATATATACATATATACATATATGGTGTAGATCATATATATACACAATTTAGCTCATTGAGAAAATTTAAAGAGTATTTATGTATATTTATATAATAACAATTACGTAATAAACCTGCAAAATAATTAATATTTTTAGTAGTAATTGGATAACTTAGGTCTGTTTATCCTAAGCATGCTATTTTTTAAACGGCTTAGCGTCAATTTCTTATATGAATTAATATTTTTTTTTTAAAAATGTTCTTGAAATTTATTTATTAAATTTTGAAAAAAACTGCCTGAAAAGTGATAAAAAATAGTTCATTTGAATAACAACGGCAAAGAAAAGTTTGGAAAACGTACAAATTATTCACTAAATTAGATTTTATTGTTAAGAACTATTTGGTTTGACCTGTTCTCTAACGTTTAGTAATGAGTGTTGGGTCCATGGTGCTTTATGACCTCAAATATGCGGCGTGGTAAGGAATCGTAGAGAGTTTTAAGGTAATCCAAGGAAATATCGTCCCAAGCGGTCTGGATGGCATTGATCAGCAATGGAACGTCTTCATATTGTTTACCATCTTCATACACTTTCCGTGAAAGCCATCCCCAGACGTTTTCTACTATGTTTAAGTCTGGTGAGCAAGATGACCAGTCCATCAGCGTCACATTTTGGTCACTTATCCAGGCTTTTACCGCTCTGGCATTGTGTATCGGAGCGTTATCCTGTTGGAAAATCCAACTCAAAGGTCCAAAGATATTACTGCATTCCGGAATAGCTTGTTCCAGAATGTTTTTTTTAATGTACTGCGTTCAGTTTTGTCGTTTTAAATTGTAGTAAATTTGGCCATAGTATGATATGGCACCCCACACTATAATTCCACCAATGCGACTGTGTCGGCGGCTTAATATTACTTCCTCTTTTCTCATATCATGGTAAAAGAAGTTATACCCGTCAGGACCATCCAGTTTAAATTTCTTTTCGTCAAAAAAGACAACCGTGTGCCATTCGGTATTCCACGGCATGTGTACTTTAGCAAAATCCAATCGTTTTTCTTTATGAATGGGTTTTAATACTGGTTTTTTTTTACAGTTGCATTCTCTGGATATACGGAGCATCCACAATCAAGCGCCGAACAGTCGAAATACTAGCAGAAATACCGGCTTTCGCCTTAATTTTTGGTATGGAATCAGAGGAATTAGATGCAATTCTTAAAATTGCACGCTTGTCTGTTGGCGTTAAGATACTTGCTGGTCTTCCTTTCATGTTTTTTCCATAGGAATTCTTATTTTTGATGTAATTGAACACAACACGAGCACTTCTTCCGATTTTTTCTCCAATTTTCCTAAAGGATAACTTTTGTTCAAAAAAGGCTTCAATTTTTCCTCTTTCTTCTGATGTTAATGGCTTTTCTCGTCCCATTTTAAAAGATTTATCGAACTTATTTAGAATGAACACTTTGCGTAACTCAATCGCTCAAGAATATTAAAAAACAGCTACTGTTGTTATTCATATGAACTATTTCAAAAGCACATGTTTTGCTATTTCAGTAGGAATGCGTACACAGCATACGTAACGGGACTTTTTTGTTCTTCTTTTGCACATTTTCTTAAACCAGTGTGGCCACGTAATATAATAAAAAAGTACGTACAAATCGGGGTTTGTTAGTTATCTAGAAATTTCAATTTTTAGCAATGATTATCACTGTTGTTATTTAAATGAACTAGAGTGTAAATAGATAAAATAAGCTTTAATTTTTAATATTAATCCAATAATGAAAAAATTTAAATAAATTATTTTAATGATATGTGTTTTTGATATGGTAACACTTTTGCTTAAAAGAAATAGTTTCAGTAATATATATAAAAAAATTTAATAAATTGCTATAAGCTCTTAACAAAAATAATTCTAATTTCATATGCCGATTGTAGCTACACAATTAGAATTCAAAACGTCTACAAAAAATTTCCAGCTTACTGCGCCAACAACAATTACCAAGGAAATCTACAAACAAGGACGCACAGAGAAGAACAAGATCATAGCGTAACTTTTAGAACTTTTTGATATTCATCCTACATGTAGGACGGGCTGCAGTATGAGCTTTCGCACATGTAACATAGCACCCAACTAATACTAACACAGATACCAAATAAACGAGTCAGTCTTATGCTGCATGCCAAAGATAACAAGATAGGAAACTTCTGTGGGGAACCCGAAAAGTGGTGAAGTAAAACACACGTACGAGAAAAATTCGTTCACCACGAATTTCTTAGCCCTTATCTGAATATATTTTAGCTCATCTGTCAATTTGCTAAAATAGTGAGGTGAATAAGTCAGTTGCTAATTATGTTACTTAGCTTTTCCAACACATTTGTTTTGGATTGGCTTCAAAACGAAAATAAAAATATGTAAAAAGCTTTACTTCATGTTAAATGCAATTCTAAACATAAAAAACCACATTATTTTCTTTCGAAAAGTGCAAAATTATTGCATGGAATGATAGGGTTAACAATGGCAGCTATGTTAATTTATGAATGAAATAAATCGTAGTGTTGCCAACTTTTCTTTTTTAGGCTAAATTTTAAATTGGAAAAAACAACATGAGTTATCGATTAAGTAATGTTGCGGTCAGTTTATCCACCAAATCAAAATGTTTAAATATATTCATCTTTATTTTGTTATGTTATATTTTTCTATTTGCTGTAAACTTTTTTTAATTTTAGTTGCTCTACATTTGTATGTAACACTTCAATAAATCGGTTCTATTTGATATCAGCATGGTTTGGTGGCACTTTTTCTTGATCTATTTAAAAAGAATGTCCCACATAATATAATATATAAGTATACTTTGTAAACATTTCGAAATTCTTTATATTAACTTACTTCATGGCCCACGCTAATTTCTTATTCCTTTTTTCTTATGTTTTTTGGTCTGAATGTCTGAGTTCACACAAGAAACAAATGCTTGAATGAATCCAAATTTGTTTTTGTTATTCCAGCTAAAAAAATTAACTCTGTGAGATCGAAAATTAACTTCGAACATAATCAAAAGTTTGATGATGAGAAAAAGTTCATTTCTCATTTTATTCGTAAAACACTAACAAAAAAAATTAGTTCACCAAACATGTTTGCCTAGCAAAACCATGGCATAGGACCTGAATCATTCAGTCAAAGGCAGTAAAAGATAACAAGACAAAGTGATGATCATTTGCTTCTCTTGTGAACAAAGCCAATGATGAAAAAAAAACAAACAGCTACTGCAACGTTGAAAATGTATTTCCAAATTTGTTTGTGTACATGCTAAGCGGTGGTTCCAGAGAGTATAAATTATATAGAGGTGAATGCTATTTCACTCAAGTTTCGTTATACAAGCGTCCGGAGAATAGAAAAACAAAACAAAAATAATTATGCTTTGCCTCAGCGTTCGTTTTGACGCTGCCTATACTTTTTTATATGTGAGCATGGAACATCTGCTGAGGCAAAAGCACAATTATTTTTGTTTTGTTTTTCTATTTTCCGAACGCTTGTACAACGAAACTTGAGTGAACCTCGAACTGACATCTCTATATAATTTATACTCTCTGGTGGTTTCTTTATCTGGCAGATTAAATGCCATAGATGTATATGTTTTTACCTTCGCTTAGCATTTTATTCGAATTCCCGCAAATCGGGAAAATCCTGGTTGGCATACCTGGTGCTAAAGAAATTTATCTTAAAAACATATTTATGCTTGGGATGCAAAGTAAAATTATGCCTTAATTATCTTAACACATTTTAAACACTTTGTTGTAAAACATTTGATAACATTAACCCTCCGTCATGCACATGTATCTGGCCAGATATTTTACGAATTTAACTGTGATTTAAATATATTTCTAATTGAGCTAGGGGTTTGAGTCTCCAATTACCCTCTAAAAATATTGTTAGGTATCGTTTTATGAAAAAACACATTTAAAAAAAAAACAACAAACAAAATTTATGTGGATTTTTTCATCTATACATCGCATACGTAGCGCATGTATCTGGCCAGATACACACACATTTTGTATGAAGAGTACTGTACTTTATTGGTATTTTTTATTTTTCTCTGCGTTTGTTTACTCAAATCACTCTCACAGCAATGGAGGCAAACACAAACAGGGGTTTTTTTGTTTTCGTTTGGCCATGGAATCGTATTTTGAAAGACCACTAAATGTAAGTTTGATTGATATAACATTTGCCCTTCATTACATCTCATTTTCCTCGTTTTTCTTCTTCATTTCAGATTCCAGTAGTAGTTCCTAGCTCAAGTGGTGCTGATACTCTACAAAAGAGAAAAAGTTGTCAGCTTTGTACATTGGGAGATGAAAAAATTCGCCGACTATCTCGTTTTTTTTTGTTCCAAGTGCTCGAATCTGGTATGCCTACAACATTCGAAATCAGTGTATACATGTTTAAGTTGCTTACTTGAAGCTGTGTAAGACGTTTTTAATTTAGAATTAATTAAAACATACTTTATAACTACTAAATTTAATTGAAATAAACTTTATAACAACTATTTTTTTGAAATTAAGCACAAAAATAAAATTTTTCTTGTTTTATTTCTCATTTGCACGGGTAGGTGTTTAGCATGTACTAAGAAAAAAAAATAGAAAATATATATCTGCTTGGCGTGATAACAATATAAAAATGTACTGAAATACATAGTGTATCTGGCCAGATACATGCGCTACGTACATGACTATCGGAACATGTGCATGACGGAGGGTTAAGCATAACTTAAATAATATATAATTTTAAGTAGTTGCATGACTGCCAACTTAATACTTTACGCAAATAGTTTATCAATAATGGTTTCGTGATCAAAACATTAAAACTTATTAAAAACTTATTATCTTATAATATTATCTTAGAGAAATATTTTGATTTTATTAATTAAAGCAATCACTGTTTCAGAAATGTACATAGATTTTCTTCTTCATAAATGTTTAGTAAATTGTTCGTTAACTTTTTTCACATGAAGCACAGACATTTTAACATTTCACGATTACAGCTCCGCTAAAACAAGACAAGTTCGCAGCTGTATATTTTATTTTTCGTAAAGGTTTATTAAATTTTTCTTTAACTTTTTTGTTTTAGTAAGAATGGAAGGTATTGGCTAAATATATTCTTAAAATGGGTGAGGCAAGGAAGAAAAATTATATAAAATTTGTTTTTAATTACTTAATTACATAATAGCTGAACTACCTAATTACTTAATTACCCAATTAAACTACAATAGAAAAAAGTGTAACGTTCGACACGTACCGTCCGAACATATAAAACTGTTAACAGTGACTTTAAAACTACGATATTAAAGATGATGTTGGGATATTTTTAAACTTATTTAATATGCAATATTTTGTTCCTTTAGACTTTCGAGATGCGATCGACTATTTCGCAGAAATATTTTCAGTTCGAGTGTTACTCTCACAAAAACTTCCTTTTTTAGCAACGTCCGAATGAACGACAAAAATGACAAATTTTAGGTAAACTGCGCTATGATGAACGATGTTATAATTATTATAAATTATACTTATGAAGAGCTATTTAACCAGATACATCTTAATTGAAAAACTGTTAGCAAAATTTGCGAAATTTATGAAAAAATTTATTAATAAAACAATGATAGTTGACAACTCTGCAAGTAAAATGCCGCAGTGGTGAAAATAAAAAGCCACTGACAAATACAACAAGTGTGAAAATTGTCAAACTTTGTTTGACGATATGTAATAAAATAAGAGCATGCATGTAATTATTTGAATGTTCAACATATGCCTTTATCACAACTTAAAGATTAAAATGTTAAAACACTCAATCCATACATTATTTTTCTTGTTTGCAAACGAAGTTCCAGCAGAAAAAAACAGAAAAAGAAGAAGATCGTTCCATTTTTAAATCTCACCATGAATAGCGGGGGTTTGTGTAGAATAGCGGGGGTTTGAGTAAAAGCAAATTTTTCAAAAATGTTGACAAATACAACAACTGAAGAAATTGCCAAACTTTAAAATCATATATAGACCAAAATAAAGGGACTTAATAATCAGTGTAGGTTGCAAACATCATATTGCAACCTAACTTAAGTATTTATATTTTAACAATCAGATTATATGCATTAATTTCAGGGGTTACCAATTGCTTTCTTTGTGAGCTTGCGGCCGATTAAGAACAAGAGTGCCACTCAGAGTTGATTTTTTCTATGCACAAATACATGCAAACATTTTTTGAGGTTGTGTTTTCTAAGTTTCCTATCTTGTTATCTTTGCTGCATGCTCAACAAACAACACGTCTTATGCGTACAAGTATTGTTACATGGTGCCGAAACCCGTGTTTCTTAATTTTATTTATGAAAAAGTACCGGAAAAGTATGGACAAATAATGTAAATTGTGATTTATTTGAAAATAATAAGATCATGGATGTGAAACTCTTCGGAAAAGTGCAGAAAATAGTTAAGACTCAAATTTTACGATAGTAAAAAGTGTTGCTACTGAATTTTATTCTTAGGAACACAAAAACAATTATTACATTGCATGGCTCAAGTAATAAGTAACGCGTGGAAGGGAAATAGCAACAAGTGATTTTTATTTTTACCGTTGGAGATAAAATCAAACTCGAAAAAGAATATGAAAAACAACAAAAGTGTGCGCTTCATCAAAGTACAGTGAAAATTAACTTTTTATAAGCAACTTTGTTAAATAAATTAAAACAATTATAAAATTCGGCATGGCAATCAAACCACCGAAACAATTGGCAATAAATAATGAATTGGATATGGCTGAAGAGTGGAAAATATGGATAGAACAGTACAACAATTATTTCACTGCAATGGAAATCGGGGAAAAAAGTGCAGTTATCCAAGTAGCAAACTTCAAAGCGGTTATTGGGCGAGACGCGCTAAAATTAATCAATAATTTGAATTTGACAGCGGTCCAAATAGCAGATTTGGCACAGATAAAAAGCAAATTGGAAGCACATTTTTCGCCAGCACGAAATAAAACATACGTAAGATGCCAGTTTCACCGAATAAAACAGCAACCAAATGAACCATTTGAGGATTTTTTGCAAAAGCTCCAATCACAAGTGCAAAAATGCAGCTACGGGGACAAAGCAGATGAATTTGTCATGGACCAAGTGGTGCTTGGTTTAAACTCGGATTTAACACGTCAAAGGTTATGGATTGAGGAAGATCTGTCACTGGAAAAAACCAAGAAAATTTGTAGAGCTGCCGAACGAGCAAGTAAACAAATTTCGGAATTGAATAACGACTCAAATGTGAATAGTGCTAGTGTAAATTCAGTGGACAAAGACAAAGTTTTCGATTGCAAACGATGCAGCAATCAACATGGTTACAAAAATTGCCCAGCATTCAGAAAAAAATGCAAAAAGTGCGAAAGAAAGGGCCATTTTTAATCAATGTGTCGGGATAATAGCGAAAAAAACCGAAAATACAACAAAAAAGACAAAAAATACGGGAATAATAAATCAAAAAAAAATCGAGCGTTAAGTGAGTCAAGTGACAGTGGTTCAAACAGTTGGGAATCAGGCAGCGGTCAAAGTCTTATGATCGGATCCATTAGCACAAAATGTGTAAACTCAATAAAAAGTGACAAATGGAGCACAACAGTAAAAGTTGGCCATCACAAGCTCAAACTCAAGTTAGACACTGGCGCAGATTGCAATGTTCTATCCGAAAAGATGGCAAAATTACTTAACGTGCCAATAAAAAAATCAACAACGAAAAGACTTATTACTAATAGTAACGATAAAATAAAAGTAATCGGTGAATCAGAAGTGTTGTGCAAAACAAATAAAAGTGAACAATTGGTTACATTTAAACTGGTTAGCGCAGATTTGCAACCAATCCTCGGTAGAAAAATGTGTGAAAAAATGGGATTCATAGTGCGCGTAAATAAAATCAAACGTGAAAATAAAAAGGAAGTAAAGTTGGGCTGTTGCAAAACCTTCGAATATGACATAGACTTTATAGACAACCCGGATTTTAAAATAATTCCAGCACGCCGGGTTATTTATTCACAACTCGATAAGATTAAAAAAGAACTGGAAAACATGGTTAAAATGGGAGTTATCGAACCAATATCAGAACCAACCCATGCAGTGAGTCCGATGCACACAGTGGAAAAAGGCGAAAAATTGCGTAAATGCATCGACCAAACCGAATTAAATAAAAACATTAAAAGACGTCATTTTCCAATGAAAACGGTAGAAGAAATTGCAGCGTGTGTTAAAAATGTACAATTTCTTACTAAGCTGGATTACCAAAAAGGGTTTTGGCAGATAAAAGTCACAGAAAGAACATCAAAATATCTGACTATGTCAACACCGTGGGGAAGATACTGCTACAAAAGGCTACCATTTGGTATCTCATCAGCTCCGGAAATTTTTTCCGATGTAATGAACAAAACACTTAATGGGATTAAGAATTGTGAAGTAGCAATGGACGACATATTTATATATGCAGACACATTGGAAGAACTAAATAGCACTACAAAAGCGGTGATTAAGCGTTTAACTGACGCTGGATTCACATTAAATCCAGAAAAATGTGAATTTAGTAAGCAAAAAGTGCGATTTCTGGGTCACATTTTAACGAACAAAGGCTACAAAGCAGGTGGTGAAAAAATCGCAGCAATTGGTAAGCTAAAAGTACCAACAACAATGAAGGAGCTTCAGCGCTTGCTGGGCGTGGTGAATTATCTTGGTAAGTTTATCAAAAATTTATCCGAATTGACAGCACCACTAAGAGTACTACTACACAAGGGAACAGAGTGGTGTTGGGAAGCAGAGCAACAAAATGCATTTCAAGAAATAAAAAAAACGTTAACAACAACACCGGTGTTGAGGTACTACGACGTAAACAAGCCAGTTAAACTATCAGTTGATGCGTCGAGCAAAGCAATGGGTGCTTGTTTGATGCAGGAAAATCAACCTATAGCATATGCCACAAAAGCATTTACAAAACCGCAGCAAAATCAACCACAATTAGTAAAAGAAGCATTGGCTATCAGATTCGGGTGATTAAAATTCCATGAATACGTTTATGGAAAAGAGTTACTGGTTGAAACTGACCACAAGCCCTTGGAAACAATCTTTAAAAATTCATTGTGCAACACACCACTTCGCTTGCAACGAATTTTATGGGATATTCTCCAATATTCTCCAAAGGTAGTATACATCAAAGGAACAAAAATACCAATTGCAGACGCACTCAGTAGAGATTGTAATAATGAAATTAACAACGAGAAAGAATTTATAATAAACTTAGTGTGCGCCGATCAAGAAACTAACAACAATAACGACGCTAATACAATAACTTTGCCGTTGTCAATCAGTGAAAACTTGAAAAAACGGATAATGGAATCAACTGCAAACGACTTTGAATGTAAATTACTCAAAGCAATGATCAGTAAGGGGTGGTCAGACGACGAAAAATTACCAAAAGTATTGAAAAAATATGCACCGTTCAAACATTACTTGACATATGAACAAGGCTTGATATTCAATGCAAACAAATTGATGGTGCCCGAAAAAGAAATTCAACACATTATTCAACTGATACATTCAGGCCACGCTGGCGTAACAAAATCATTGGCACGAGCGAGAAACTCCTTATATTGGTTTGGTCAATCAAACGACATCAAAAATTACGTGGAAAGATGTTCAATTTGTCAACAAACACAGAGAGCAAATCAAAGAGAACCAATGTCGCTGAAAGTAATTCCAGAATTTCCGTTTCAACACGTTTCGTCGGACATTTTCACCCAAAAAGGTAAAGATTTTTTGTTGATAGCCGATCATTACTCGGGATTTTTTGACTTTCGCAAATTAAGATCAGCAACAACATCGGAAGTCATACTCTTAATGCGTCAATGGTTTTCAGTACACGGAGTTCCAGAAATTCTAGAAACTGATGGTGGACCACAGTTCACATCGAGCAAATTTAAAGATTTTACATTGAAATGGGGATTTAACCATCAAGTGTCATCGCAGCATTACCCACGTTCGAATGGATTTGCTGAAAGAAATGTTCAAACTGCCAAAAATCTGCTTAAACGGTGTCGGTTGGACAATTTGGATCCATACATGGCACTTCTGCTACTGAGAAACACGCCGCGAAATGACATACTCAAATCGGCTAGTGAACGTTTATTCAGTCGCAAAACTCGAACACCACTACCCATAATGACCGATGAACTCAAACCGAAAATTGTGACTGGGGTCTCAAATGAATTAAAACATCTCCGAATCGACCAAAAACGCTATGCAGATCGTGTTGCAGCACCAGCCCAAGAATTAACCGTTGGAGACAAGGTCAGACTACAAACCGCCCATCGCGAATGGATCGGCGCAGAGGTAGTTAAAGAATTACCACAACCACGGTCAGTAATAATCGAAACAACGAATGGACGGCGCTATCGAAGAAATAAGATCCACTTGCATAAGACTAAAGCGGTCATCCAAAGCACATACCAAAACGTTCAACAGGAATTATCAAACTTAAGTAATGACGAGCCATCAAAAATGAATAACATGACTAGGGAGTCAAATGTACTACCATTAGCAAACAATGAAGACAATCAGCCGATAAAATATCAATCACCTAAAAGGTCTCGATGTGGTCGTACAATTAAACCAAGGAAGATATTTGATCCATCGGAATAAACAAAAACTAAATTGTACTTAACTAACCAAAAATGAATTTAAATCGCTATGGTTACACAGAATAAGATTAACGTAATTTTCATAAGAGTTTAATCCCTAAATCTTTTTTACAGAATTAAATTTTATTTTCTTTTATTTCTATTTTAATTTTAATTTTATTTTAACTTAATTATTTGTGAATGGATTGTCAAATTGAGTCGAATTTCAATTATTTGCGAAAAAGGGAGATGTAACATAGCACCCAACTAATACTAACACAGATACCAAATAAACGAATCAGTCTTATGCTGCACGCTCAACAAACAACACGTCTTATGCGTACAAGTATTGTTACAGCACATCCTACATGTCCGTCCGACCTGTCAAATTCATCCTACATGTCCGAAACCCCCTATTAGCATGAAAATTCTTATATAGCAGTAAAGCGGTCCGTGGCAGGACAACGTCTTACAGGGAATACTAATATTTTATATATAGGTTTTCGCTTCGGTCGGCAGTCCTCTCACTGCTATACTTTTTTTTTGTTTTTTTTTATGCAATTGTTTGCGTTTTTAGGTAATTTTTGTTATTTTTTAGGTAAGTTTTTGAAGTTTTGTAGGTCATCAAGTTTTTTCTCTAAGTTTTGATTTTTTTAATTGATCTGATCATTTATAATTTTCTCTAAATTTTTAAACAAAAATTTTCGTATAAAATAATATGAAAAGACTCTAAACCTTCAAAAGGTAGGCCTTACAGAAGCACTCATTAATGCAGCGAGCATGGAAGGTATATTGACGCCAATAAGAGCACTACTAGCATGCTTTCTTTTGCGTATCGCTAGCTAAAATGCCACTGGTTACAGCAAGCCGATTAACTTAAAACACGTCGACAGAATAAGATAAGTTAATTGAAGGTCTTGGCAATAAAATGTATTTGTAAACAAAAACAAACACTTTCACAAACTTCGTTTCATTTCGCTTCGCTTCAAATTTGCCATCAGCTTTTTTGACAAGGCTAGTGTTAATTTTTGTAAGAGGTGAAAAAATCGCTTTCATCTGGATAATGACACCATGGGCAGCACAACAGTAGCAGCGTGCCGGCAGAACTCAATACTGACAGTCTTTAAAATAATTTAAAGTGCGATTTCTCTGTTTCTGTATCTCTTGATATATATATATATATATATTCTGTAGATCGATTCTAATACGATCTTAATATGAATCCTCATCCATCTTCCATCTATAAGTGATAAAGAAACATTCCCCACCGTATCTTTTGAAATCTTAAGGGTAGTTTTGTATTTATATTGTTTCCAAACCGTATCTTTTGGAAGCTTTAGGGTAGTTTTGTAATTATATTGCTTCCACACCGCTTCTTTAAGAATGCATTTGGAAACTTTTATTTATTGTCAAGCAATGACAATAGAAAATATTCATATCATTATTTTCTAGCCGCTTATTGTAGAATTCGATAGTCTAGTGGTAGCGCGCTTGACTGTCGCTCAGGGTTCCCGGGCTCGAATCCTGGCCGGGCATTTTCGTAACAAGGGAGAGGATTGTTTCCACATTAATTCTTAGAACAGGGAAGAGGACTGCTTGTAATTCGCTTTTAAGACAGCGGAGAGGAATTTTCCACATTCATTTTTAACACAGCTGAGGGGAATGTTTCCCTCTAATGACATGCTATGTAAAAAAAGCAATGGAGTGTGCAACAAAGGGGAATGCTTCCTACATTCCATGTAATGTTTCCTGGTAACATCCGGGAATGCTCACATTTCCTGGACGGAAGATACAAGACAACACATTTAAAAAAAGCAAATCTATTCCTAGCTCGCTCGTGCGCACACATTTTCGTTCCAATTTTTCAATACCCCAGAGCATATATGCACAGTAGATATTAAAACTCTCACATTTTATTTTTAAATAACAAAAGACAATTTGTAAATTAATTTATTTTGTTTTGTTTGGAGGGTTTTTGTTTTTTTGCTAGTTCAGTATATTTTAGAACGAAAAAGAACAAGATATACAAACATTTATAGCTTTCCTTTGTTTTATCATAACATCAGAACGTATGAATAGATTAGTGAAAACAAATTTTTTTTCTATGTGTTTGTGAACACGTCAGAGCTGTCCAGCTGGGTAAAGAATCTTTTGGCTCACGCAACGTATATAAAGCGAGTGCTCAGCATGTCAACCGATAAGTTAACAAGAAACTTCTAAGCGTTCAGACCTAACCAGAAGGAATCAAAAGTCATCAACGCTTCACTTTCGTTGGCACAAATACAAGAAAACATCAGCATTATTAGTGTGCGATCCAAATAACGCACATACGGTAAAAGTAACGGAAAAAGTGACAGCAGAAATTTTGGCGCTAACATCAAAAACGTAGAAGAACACTTCCTGTAACACAGCACAGGTGAGTGTGTTTAGGAAATAATGGGTTAATGCAAAGTGAAGTTGCACTTTTTGAACGCGAGAGAGAGTTAAAGGGCATTTACTTTCTTATTTTTCCATGAAAAATAATTGGTTTTAAACAGAGGCTATATTATACAGACGTGTCAGTTCGAAGATCACTCAATTTACGTTGTACAAGCGTCAGGAGGATAGAAGAACAAAACAAAAATAATTTTGCTTTTGCCTCAGCAGTTGTTTCATGTGCACCTATAGAAAAGTATAGGCAGCGTCAAAACGAACGCTGAGGCAAAGCATAATCATTTTTTTATTCTATTCTCCGGACGCTTGTAAAACGAAACTTGAGTTAGAATTCAAACTGGGACCTCTGTTTAATATGTATAGCCTCTGTGGTTTTAATCAGTGTTGGATTGAGGCATTCTGCCGCCCTAAGCTCCGCCTTTAACATATTAAATTGTTTTCTTACAATAGAACAAAATTATAAAAATTGTGTTTTTCATTTTTAACACAATTGCATAGTAATTTATACAAAATAACAAAAATAAAGATTCTCATTATGTGCTCGTGCGAAATCATCTATTACGTCTTCATAACTTAGTTTTTGTGTGGTAAATAATCAAGAATAATTGAATAGAATCAATTTGAATTTTGAATAGAATTATTAAAGAAAAATATTCTCTTGTTTTTTTTTGTTCTGGTCCCACATGCCAGGAGTACCAGTTAAGGGCTAAGTCGACTTCAAACAGAACTGAGTTATTAATGTAGTTGTGTTACACGCATATATCTTTATAAACACACAAAATCTGGAGCTTACAGCATGACCCTAGCCAAAGTTATTACACAAAAGCAAAATATGAATTCAGACTTATGCGCACCTTACACGGTCAATCATTTGACGTCAATCAGTAGTGGAATTCCCAAAAATTTAACTATAATAATAGTTGTCGTTATCGGTCATTGTGCGTGCCACACTCATAGTAAATGACAGTTTTCGCTAACTAACGATATCGAAAATCATCAAGCGGAAATCGTCAAGCGGCTGGATGTATGTAAGGGGTTGATTGATCAATCTTTTGTCATTTAGTTTGCTTTCGTCGTGCAGTAAACATAACTGCGGGGAAAAAAAGAACTGTAAATAATAAATTAAAGAGGACAAACACTTTTTGGCAGAGTTTATTGACTCTTTCCTTTTTATTTTTTACGCTTTTGAATGCGTAGCTACTAATTACTTGTTTAGCAAGTAGTGCAATATGCGCTATGCAGTCGTCCGCTTAGCTCATCGCACGTCTGTGTTCCATAAAAAATAATGCAGAATGAAAATTTGACGTTATGATTGACGGTACCGTGGTGTCTTGGTGTCCTTACCTCTTAAAACACTACGTTAGATCGATTTGTATTATATTAATGTGAGTGGCCGATAAGACCTAGTTTGTCTTGGTGCCTGCGTTCGAAACTGGTTTTCTTTGTTTTATGAAAATTGGTTTGGTGAAGTTGACCTAGTTTGTCGAGTAACCACCCTGTCAAGCCAGGATCTCACCGGCTTCAGGAAGACAGAACGATATATATTATATATATACCTATTGGAGTGGTATTTTATTGGGTATGAGACCTTGTTTATCACACGACTCCGCCGATGTCCGGATACAAAAATTGTTGCTAACTAGACCTTGTTTGTATTGAAAACGCAACCCTGCTTTGCTGTCTGATTTTATCGATTTTGACTTAACTTTTTTTTTATTATTGTATTTTTTATACTTTAATAAAATTATATACTTTAAGCAATTTACTAAAACTTTTAAGTTTGTTAATAATACATTATTTCATTCGAAATCATACTTTATATTTTTGAATTGTATTAAATATCTTATTTTATAATTTTAAATTTGCTATAAAAGCTGTTAAGGTTTAGCAATCAAGTAAATAAATAAATAAATAAATAAATAAATAAATAAATAAATAAATAAATAAATAAATAAATAAATAAATAAATAAATCAATAAATAAATAAATAAATAAATAAATAAATAAATAAATAAATAAATAAATAAATAAATAAATAAATAAATAAATAAATAAATAAATAAATAAATAAATAAATAAATAAATAAATAAATAAATAAATAAATAAATAAATAAATAAATAAATAAATAAATAAATAAATAAATAAATAAATAAATAAATAAATAAATAAATAAATAAATAAATAAATAAATAAATAAATAAATAAATAAATAAATAAATAAATAAATAAATAAATAAATAAATAAATAAATAAATAAATAAATAAATAAATAAATAAATAAATAAATAAATAAATAAATAAATAAATAAATAAATAAATAAATAAATAAATAAATAAATAAATAAATAAATAAATAAATAAATAAATAAATAAATAAATAAATAAATAAATAAATAAATAAATAAATAAATAAATAAATAAATAAATAAATAAATAAATAAATAAATAAATAAATAAATAAATAAATAAATAAATAAATAAATAAATAAATAAATAAATAAATAAATAAATAAATAAATAAATAAATAAACAAATAAATAAATAAATAAATAAATAAATAAATGTATGAGTGTGTGTAAGGGCTAGCATCAATCCACACGTACACATGCTGGAAGTCAAATGATTGATCGTGTAAGGTGCGCATTAAGCTGTTATCGCTCATCAACACAGATTTAATAAGGTCAGTACATTTAATCACTCCTCATTCATAGTTACGCGTAAATAGTTTTTAATTCGTTTTAATGTAGAAAACAGTGTTCGGACTTTACTGCAATTGCAGTAGATCTACTGCGCTTTTTGGCAACATTTAATGTTCTACTGCGTCACTGCGGTTTTTTCAAATCTACTGCAATTTATTCGCAACAAACACTTCTATGGTTATTTTTGGAAAATATAAGCATTGATGTTTATTAAAAATGTAGAGTTACAGGGGTCCATTACATCTGTATGCTGAGGTCTTAGCGTTCAAACAGAAGAAAGTAATTTGTTAGATGAAGCTGTCATTGCGACAAAATAAAATATTTTATAGTTTTACATAAGGTTTTTTGACCGAATTAAGAACGATTTGCTTTTAACGACCGTGATTGAATTTTTCTTTAGCGAATCGGTAAAAAATATGTTTCTGCAACATGCAAATATATATAGTATATAGTTATACATACACAGAGGGAAAACCTATGGACTCACTACATAAATTTATGTACTCATGACATTAATTTCTGCACACATTAATTTGGTGGTTTCCTTGTTCTAAGTACATGTTGAAATATGTATTGACTATATAAATCTTTTAAACAGTACTACATGTAGTCAATAAAGAGTTTTATGTACTCATCACAAAATTATGTGTCGTGAATAAATAGATAGATGTACGTGGTGGGCACATTCACACTATGCTCATTAAAAAGTTATTGTATGTAATGAGTACAGTTCTGATGTATGTAGTACATAGATTATTGACCAATTACATAAAATATTAAATAACTGTATGTAGTGAGTACATATATAATGGACCTATTACATAAATATTAACTTTTTGCAATGAGTACATAGATTATTGACCCATTACTTAAAATAATAAATAATTGTATGCAATGAGTACAGTTCTGATGTACGTAGTATAAAGATTATTGACTCATTACATAAAAAAAAAATTTGTGTATGTAATGAATACAATTCCGATGTACCTAGTACATAGATTATTTACCCATTACAAAAATGTATGTACAGCAAATTTGTGAAGTCACGCATGACTTCATTTTACTAAGTGAATAAATTGATAGATAACCAGTATACGCTCACTTTACCCAGTACATAAAGCTCTCGTTGCATTCCCATAAAAGACGAAGTACATAGATTTTACATAGATGTCTCTGTTATGTCTACATAACTTTTTCCCTTAGTGTATATTTACACAAAATCTTTTTATGGATATCGTCGTTGGGCGTGCAATAACGCGTATCCGTCATTGTGCAAGCAGTGATGTGCGGCGTAGAGAACATGATGTCGACAATACTATTGTCGACGGTGTCGAGAATGTCGTGTAGACAATTGCTTTTAACGACGTGTAGACAATTAATGTAAAAGGCTGCATGTTTATTGTAATATTTAATTAAATTGAGTCCAAGTTCGAAGTATTCCTTATTTTTACGCCTTCTGGGCATGGCTTTTGTTTGTTTAATTGTAAAATTTGTTACTTTGTGTTAATTAAACGACTTTTCAAAAGGTTTTAAGAATCAGCATAATCTAAATGGAACTTGCATTTTCGCAGTGTTGCATTTTGTTGACATTGTTTACACAATTCTTGACATTGTCTACATTGTCGACACATTCTGCATTGTCGACACCAAAATGTCGACAATTAAAGACGACGCGTCGAGGAACATCACTGTGTGCAAGTAAGCATATAAGATAAAAGTAAAATTTTACATGAGTGCAGAAAAACTGATTTTATTTCAAGCTATTGAATAGATTTTCAATTGAACTAAAAATTTATTGAAATAAAAAATTTGCTCTGTTTTCAAGTAAGCATTTAACGAAAAATCAAAACGAATAAATAAATCATTAATGATCAAAATGAAATGAATTTTGGCCTTTTTGCAATATACGCTGTATTGCAAGTGGTGGATACGCGGTATTGCACGCACAATGACGCTATTATTATTAGTAGTAAATGTACGTACATGATTGTAAATAAAAACAAAAACAAAAAACTACTGCGAAAAAATTCGTTTAACTGCGTTTTTTTTTAAATTTACTGCGATTTACGAATTTTCAAGTCCGAACCCTGGTAGAAAATTTGCGTTTTCCTATACAGATTTTTTCCTCTCTTCTTCCTCTCAATCGTCACAGAACTTAAGCGTTTTTTAATGAGTATGAATGACAAATGTCATCCGCAAACAAATGGATTGGGTTATGTGTCAGCGAAAGAAGGTTTTTTATAAAAACCAGAAACAAGGTTGGCAGTAGAACCGAACTCTGCGACAACCTCGTTCTTTCCGAAAAAGTAAACGCATTGGTTCCATTGTTTGGTTAAGAACGCCATAAGGTCACTTGTAGGCCTTACGGAATCCATATTGACGATCACTGAGCAGTTGGTTGTGCTTCATATAGTTCATAATGTTAAAGTTTATAACGCTCTCCATCGCAATCCAGCAATTAGGTTAGATAAATAGATAGATTTCTTTAGTCATAAATTTAACTTGTGCAGCCATATCATAAAGTTTATTATTTAAACCCCAGCCCAAATTCCATTTTTTCTAAGTACACCGTTTTCATTTCAAAGTAAAAGTTCAATTCTCGAATGTTCAAAAGAGCTATTGAGAAAATACGTGAAAGTCAGTATGTCTTTTATAGACACAATAGATGGAAATATTATTATTAAATTAAAAACTAAATAAAGTTCATTACACAGACCACTAAGCAAAGTTATAGCGGACTGCGATCAACGGATTCTGGTAGAAGAAATTAGAAAAATAAGACGTTAACAGAAGTTTAAAAGTTTACGTTTAAGTAAACAAATAAAAATAATTTTCTGTTTGTTTGTTTGTTTGTTTGACCAGAATACAAATCTAAACGGCTGGACGGATTTCGTTCAAATTTTGGTACACATGTTATAATTATGCATTTTAACCCTCCGATGGGTGCATCCGTTGCCCTTATATGCAGTACAAGGTCCCCAGATACCTATTTGTATTTGTATGGAAAAATTTTTTTCAATTTTTTTTTTGTTTTGTTATTATTAGCTGCGTTCCTTTCGCCTTAATATAATCGCGATAGCAAATTTTCTCAAAGGAACGCCAAGAAAAACGACTCGTAGAGGGCACTACCGTTGCAGTCAAAATAAAATTCAAACAAGTCATCATGATACAATAACTATTACGTGTCATGAGAACGTGTGTCGTTCAAAACTGTTGTGAACTGTTATGGAAGCGATACCTTAGTGAACGAATGTGTTTTACTCTAATCGTCAGAAAAATTGTAAATTATTTAATTTAATTATTAATATTATGCAACTATATAAATAATTTAAGTGCAATTGTTGGATCCGCTGAATGCGTCCAATGTGTGTGACACACGCGGCTTGTTTTGTTTTCTTTTGTTTATCATTCGATGGAAGCTCGTGAGAAAATAGGTAGCTGACATGGCTACCTAATAGTCATTGTATCAAACAAAAAAATAATTCAAAAAATGAAATGACAGCTCATAAAAATGTACAGGTGCGGCACCTGTGTTTCAAATTTTTTAAAGGCTATATCACAATTTTATATGGATAGCAAAAATAATCCTATTTGTTATAGGATTATTATTTTTGTTTTTGCTTTGCACGTAAAAAAAAATAATCTGGATTATTTTGAAGCGAATGGAATGCAGCTGTTATTTATTTATTATTAATTTTACATGAATTCCAGAACTTTTTTTATATATTAACACTATGAATTTTTTGGAGTTTTATATGAAAAAAGCTTAAATAACTATTGTTGAGTAGATTGTCCACCGTCCAGAATAATTTCTGTGCAGGTGTTGCATCGATGCATGAGTGTAGAATGCTCTGCACAAACTGGATTGTTGCAGGAATTGCGATAGGACCTAGTTTTCCGCTGCCGTCCGTACTCAGAACGACATAGGCGACATGAAGGTCTGTTTCCTCTAGGCGCAAATGGCGGTGCAGCTGAAAAGGAACAAAAAGGAAAAAGAACAAAAATATGTAGTTATTCTGCTTTTGAACATAAGAATTGATTTCTCTCACCTTAACATCAAATGCTTCCATTGCGTTCCGTATCCTTGGATATGCGGTTATGCGGTTGTTGAGCGCTCGTTCCTCTATGTTTGGTACTGCCAATTGTTTTGTCAGCATAATCAGGAATGACCGTCGTCTGTCACTTCTTCGAATTGGCTGCATTTCATTATACAAAATAAATGCTGCTAGTGTAGCAACGTCCAACATATTATAAAACATGGCCAGTGGCCAGCGGTTTGTTGAGCGCTTGCATGTATACGTGCCAAGCATTTGGTCCATTGTATCAACGCCTGATTTGTTGGCGTTGTAGTTCAAAATAGCAAACGGTTTCTGATTCTTAGATTGCATGTCCACACCGCAAGTATAATGTTGTGTGGACAGCAAAATGACCGCTTTTTTCTTCTTGGGCACATATGAACACAGCGCTACATCGCCTTCGTTGAAGCCGAACAATGTGCTGTTCACAGGACGCATACGATTTTTTTGGAACTCCTGTGGCACAAATGTCTTATTCGAGCGCACTGCTCCAACAAAAGCAGTTTTCTTCCTGATCAAAATAAGCACCAATTCCAAAGTGAAGAAGAAATTGTCAGCATGAATTGTGCGGCCTGCATCCAAATAACTCTGCGCAAGTTGAAGTACAACATTCTGCCCTTGATTGACCTCTCCTGTTTGGTCAGGCAATTTACCAGAGTAAATTATTCCTTAGACAGGATAAAATTATTTCGAGTCGCACTACCACCATACCTTTATACCACACTTGGCAGGCTTCGACGGAATGTATTGTGTGAAGCGGGTGCGGCCTCTGTATGGGTGTTGTTACGGTGGTCGTCATATGATCCCTGGTCATGTCACTTTTTACTCTCTTGTTTCGTTTGATGAGCTGTGTGACGAAAGTATGTTATGCTTGTGGTCATATGATTCCTGAACACCAGTACACTTTTTGCTACTTTTTGTATTTTTTCAACCGATGAGTGTTGCTCTTAAGCAGGTTTCCTTACTGCTTTCATACATTTCGTACTAAAAATGTACTATTTTCATGCCTAAACACAAATGTTGTGAATATTTCCACAACGCAACGCTGTTTTGATCCCATGATTTCATATTTTTGTCGAATTATTTGGTGACCGTGGTGGTGAAAATGTACTCTCTTGCTCTCGCTCTCAAATTTTTAATTTACATTGAAACAACAACAATGCATGACCATGATGAGCCCATGACCGCCACCGTAACATGGGACTATGGGATAGTTTAGCATTTACCTGGATTTCGAAACATATTTTTTATAGAACACCAAACTTCAAAGGAATTGAAATCAGACTGGAGTAGATCTAAATAGTCTTTAGAATCTACTGTTCTGTATATTTTCATATCATATGCATAAATGAGCAGATGAGAGTGTTTGCTGATGTGGGTTACATCATTAATGGCTAAAATAAACAGAAGTGAACCAAGGTGGCTACCCTGAGGAACACATGATTCAGCAGCAATAAATTCAGCAGACAAAACACTTCGAAATCGTATTTGATAAGATCACTCTGTCAGATACAATTGGATCCAGCTTACAATAAATTGTGGAAAACCCATTAACTTTAGTTTAAATATAAATTATTTGTGTGGTAGTTTATCAAATGCTTTACTAAAATCAGTGTAAATACAATCGACCTGGTTACCTGAATAAACTGAATTAAGGCAAAATGTTGTAAAATCGAGGAGATTAGACGCAGTGGATCAGCCAGTAACAAATCTATGCTGACGAGTTCTTATGACCTTCCCGCAATGAACCTTCACACGATCATACACGAGCCGCTCAAAAAGTTTTGGAATCAATGAGAGTTTAGCGATAGGCCTATACATAGTTGTTAACTTCATTCCTACAACCTTTTTTATAAATAGGACTTATAAATGATTTTTTCCAAAAAAGTGGAAACTACATTCCCTAATTGATTTATTGAATAGCATGGACAGTGGTTGGCTAAGAACGGAATCACATATCGTTAACACTGCGTGAGGAATTCCGTCAAGTCCAGCATTAAAATCTTCGATCGATCCAATACATTTTAAAATATCCTCTGAATTAAAAGATATAGGGTCCAACGAAACCGTAGATGTAATCTGAACAGAATGACTCTTTAAAGAGAGTAGCAAATAGGCCACAAATTATAACGGGATCCAGGCCTGTAACCAGGGGGTATGTAACCCCCTACTTCAACCATTTTCCCCCCTGGCCAAATCAGACAATGAAAAACTTTAAATAAATAATGAATATACATATTTTTGATATATTTGTTTATTGCTTTAAAATTAGTTTAGTTTAAAATAACAAAAATTGTACACATTCACCTTATTCATGACTTGAATATGTATATGCAATTTGTTTAACAAAACATTTCAGACAAATTGTTACAATTTTTCAAATTTCTACTGGGTCGCCAACATTTGCTACCAAAAAATAAGATTTGAATTTTAATAATTTTTTAACCCGCATCCATAGGAACTTTCTATAAACGTAAAGCACGTTGTGCATCAATTTGATGCATATGCAAGAAGAATATATAATTCATTGAAATGTTTTAATTTTAATTTTTTTTATGCATGATGAATGTTTATTAATTTTAAAATAAAAAAACATCAAATCTTAATTCTAGCAAAAATTTAAAGAAGCAAAAGATTTAAATCAAAACATGCATGTTTGTTCTTAATATATAAATCTGAATAAAAAATTTGCATCAATTTGGTTCAATCGACTGATGCGGGTTAAATTAATTTTTTTATTAGGTTTACTTAATAAATGTCTTATACATATGTTAGCTCATTTCGCTACTCTTTCTTATATTTCTAGCCACTTTAAATAAATCTTGTATTTTTACCCTCAATTACAAAGTCCTGAATTAATTTTTATTTGTTATATTGGAAAAAAGTGTTAATGGGCGCTTCGCATTTCTGATTCTTGGGATTGTACTGAGCAAAAAAGTCCACTAGACCATACGTCTACGGTGAAAATCGAGCTTCCAGATTTTGACTTGCAGTTTTTTCTCAGACTTTTGTCACGTTTTTTTTTTTGATATTTTGGCCTATAACAGCCAAACCATTGAGATTTTTGTCTTATATTGGATCGAAAATCTCCATGGTTTGGCTGTTATAAATCATTGAGATAAAAAAAAAACAAAAGTCTGAGAAAAAACTGCAAGTCAAAATCTGGAAGCTCGATTTTCACCGTAGACTTTTTTGCTCAGTACAATCCCAAGAATCAGAAACGCGAAGCGCCCATTAAGATGTTCAAATCGCCCCACCCTAATGTGTAATGTATTCATTTCACACGTTAAAAATTTTTTTTTTTATTTAAATGAAAAAAACAAAAAATTGCCCAACCAAGATTCATGCCTGCCCTCTTGGGGCAGTCTTCTTGGTCTGGCTACAGGCCTGACGGGATCGTCAGTAAATCAATCAGGAGTTTTAAATGATGGGGGGAATCCATCAGATTTTTTCTTTGTGCTTATGAAACCCCAAAACATCTTTAGATCAGACAATATTCTCAGCTTAATACTGTCTAAATAATTGTGATACAAGGTAGCTGTGAAACTTTCAAAATCCAGAAACAAACGTTTGTTGGTTTCTAAGTCATTTAAGTCTAAGCTACATACATATTTTTTCCATGCCCTATTCTTTTTGTTGCGAAGAGTCTTTAATTCCCTTGTGTACCAAATATTTCCATATAAAAAAATTTATTGAATCTTCAAGATTATTACCATTAAAATATTCTAAAATTACATTAAGTTTACTATGAAGTGAATGATTCAACTTCAAAAAGTCAGCTTTTTTTAAAATTGAATTCATAAATTTTATCTATTGAATTGGAATTCACTATATTTTCTCTGTCGGACTTGTATTATACGCTCAGTGGTGGATGGCATGTTAGACAACATGCTCAACAGAAGTTAGAGCGTGAAGGGCCCTCTTAACAATCACGTTGTTACAGTCTGTAGTTAAGAAACTATGCTTTTTTGGCGCAATTTGTAATTGGATGCGCGAAAAATTAATGATTATATGGAAATTTAGGTTTTTTACTGAGCTTGCGAAGGTGTTATAATATTGAAATCTTCAAAGTTTTTCCTTCCAAAATCAAATTGGTCCTGTTTTATTTTTTAAATATATTTAATATTTGCTAATAAGATAAATTTTAAGCTAAACAAATTTTTCTCCTTGAGAACTAATGAAATATTCTCAAGACGTAAAAATTTTTTTGCTCATAGCATTAAAGCTTGTAAACTGTTGTTTGGTTTTATGAAATCGTTATTAATATAATAACATAACAATATTTTAAAATTAATTTGTTATTATGTTGACTTTATATGATTTAAATACAAATTCTAAATGTTTGATAGTTTAAATCATACTTGATTTTGAATACAAATTCTAGTTGTTTGATAGTTTAAAATCGTTTATTGAGCTTAAGGTCAAAGTTAGAACAATTAATTGTCCAGCAGGCTGTTGGACTCCATATACATAATAACATAAGCATAGAGACTAAAGTAAAGCAAAAATACAACGACAAATGTGAAATTATGAAATTGAGAAAAACTGAGAAATTGACACTTAAAATCTCATCGCCCCTGTGGTGCAGTGCGTTAGTGCGCGCTTGCACGGGTATCACAAAGATTTCTGATGAAGCCTTTAGCCAGGCCGAAATTGCAATAAAATCAGCTAGTAATTTTTTCCTTTTCATATTGAAAAACTTTGTTGTTGTTTCTTTGAAAAGATTCGTTAGAACATCGAGTTAATATTATATATTTTTTTAATTTTTAATTATTTTTAACATATATATGATAACAAAAGAATGTAAGCTTTAAACTCAAAGTTAGAAATAAAACTGTACTTCAAGGAATAGTACATTTTTGTGAATGGTTGTACAATTTTTTATCTTTTCAGTATGATTTTATCAAATCAAAAAGTAATGTAATAATGCATTAACCATGTAATGCAGGAACATGTGAAAAATGTCTTAATTTTGGTGCATTTGTACCAAAGTGGTAAAAATGATTATGGGTTGAATTTTGACAACACTCTTTATTGACATTGGTTTTATTTCTATTTCCAGTTGAAACGTTTGACACCGTCTCTCTTCATCACAAGCATATCAACAACTTTATTTATATAATGAGAACTATGCACAATATGGTCTTTTATGGACTCTTCCTCATCATCGCAGCGGTGATGACTGAATCAATGCCACAAACCACCGCAACTCAAAGTCCGGTAAAATTAAATAAGTACAATCTAAAGCACACACATTAAAATAAAATAATATCTTCTCCCTCGCTCAATGGCCTGGATCAATTGTACTGCATGACCGAATTCAAACAGAGTAATTCAATGTGTATGTTTAACGTAGTCGCCTGTTATAAGTAAATTGATGATTATAATGGAAACACCTTCAATAAATGAAAAATGCCGACTTCACTAACGTTCGTACTCCGTTCTTTTTTTAACGTAAACTTACCGATTGAAATAAATTACCTTATTTACCTATACTGTTATGCCACCTTACCTTTTGTATTACACCTTACGCTTGTATAAATTTTTTACTTGTACTTGAAGTGTAAACTGAACATAGCCTTAAGCTGTGGGTGCACTTCCCTAAATTGTAAACCATCTTCTATTTATTCTTCCGAAAGGTAAGGTACTTAAAATCTGTAATTATCTAAAATCTTGTAATTATCTAAGCTCAAAATAAATCTTGTTTTACTGAATCCATCTGTCGAGATATTTTCTTGACTTCTTAAACGAGGAAAAATCCTTCACGCTGTGAAGGTCGATGAGGAGCGCTTACAATCCGGCAAAATCCTGAAGTTCTCTTAATGAATCTATTACCCCGAATTTTTACATGGTCTTATTTATTTATTTATTGCTTGTCAAACAGAGACGACATCTCTTACAGACTATACAAAATAATTGATTACATAAAAATTACAAATAACTTAAAAAAATAATAACAAATAACATAAAATTAAAAACGTTCGAGTACACCTATTTGGTTAAGGACTCGAAAGACATTGCTTTTAAAACAATGTCTAGAACAATTATTAAAAATATCAATATCAGCTAACAATAAATTAGTTATGCGAAGACAATGAGCCAATGGTTCTTGCTGAGCAAAGTTGCTTCTCAGTGTATTGCAACGAAAATGGAAACACCCTCTTAGGTTTCTACAAGGTGAATAAAAATTAATCATGGTTAAGATACATAGACATTGAATATTGCAGTGAATGACATTTCTAATAAAAACAACAATACATTATGCGGCGACATTCAAGTGAATTTAGACTAAACAAAGCACAGCGTGTTTTATAGGAAGGTAAATTGATTTGCCAATTCAACTTTGAGAACAGATATTTAGAAAAAACTTTCTGGACTCTTTCCAGTCTCCGAATATGCGAGGCATATGAGGGATAATATATGACACAACAGTATTCTAGGTAAGGTCTTACCAGGCATTCAAATAGTACCTTGATTGTAAGAGAATTTCATTTGACATTTTGAAATATTAAGACAAAGATTATTAGAGGTACACCACGAGGCAACTGAGTTTAAATCAGTCTGTAAAAGACTACAATCTTCTACAGACTTTACGGAACGATATAGTTTTAAGTCATCTGCAAACAACAGACTCTGAGAATATTTAATAACATGGGGAAGATCATTAATGAAAAGTAAGAACAACAACGGACCAAGGTGGCTTCCTTGAGGGACACCAGATGACACACTTATAGGACACGAAAGGGAATCATTTATTTTTACAAGTTGTACACGGTTATATAAGTATGAGTTCAACCATTTAATAAACTCACCACGGAATCCTTGACACTCAAGTTTGAACACTAAAGAGGCATGGTGTAAGGCTTGATTACCCAAGCGTAACGTGAGGTGGCGCAGCGGGATGTAGCGTAGTGCGACGTTGCCTCGAGGATAAGCGATTACCGAAATCGTAATCCAACGTAGCGCAGGCGGCGTAGTGCAGGGCACTCATTTTATTCTAGAAGGCTTATTTACTTCTCCTCGTCAATAAAAGATTGCATTCTTTCTTATATAGTATTAAAATTTACAAAAATGTGAAGTTAAACAAATTTTTTCGCTTGTAACACAGCTGTCGAACTACCAAAAATCGTAACGTTGCGTAGAAATCTATTTTCTACAGACTTCTACGCTGCGTCACGCCACGTTACGATTTCGGTAACGACTTGTACACATTTATCATTAAACAGATTTTAGCTTGACAATTGGCAACGTCGCGCTACGTTACCTTACGCTTGGCTAATCCAGCCTTAACAAATGAATTAACAATGTAATTAGAAAACAAAACTAGATTAATAACAGTTGATCTACCAGCACGGAATCCATGTTGATAATCAGATAAAACATTAACAAAACATGGTGAAATTTTTTCACAAACTATTTTTTGAAAAAGTTTTGGTATTGCACAGATTAAAGAAATTGGTCTATAGTTGCAAACGTCTTCCTTCGGACCAGAATTATAGATTGGAACAATATGAGATACTTTCCAAGAATCTAGGAACGCTCCAGTGGCAATTAACTTATTAAAAATTACTTAAAGTTTTAACAAAATTGCTTTTATATCCTGTAGTGAAAGTTCAACATCAAATTCAGTAATATTAATGCTGCTAATCACACATAGCATTAGGCACCCTGATATTGGAAACGTCAAAACTATCATTAGAGTAAGCAGATTTAAAATTTTCAGCAAAAAAGTTGCAAATAGTTTCGGTATCCTCTGAACAATCGTCAAGATAACGCATTAGACTAGGCAAGCCATTCGTTTTTCTTTAAGTATTCAAATAAGACCAAAAAAATCTACTATTATTTTGTAGTTCGTCTTCAGTAGACAACAAATACGATTTATAAAGAAATTTGTTGAGTGTGTCAAAATTGAGTTGGCAAGTCAAATACATGGATTTAAGTCGAATATCTTCTTTCGATTCACGAAATCGCTTATATGCTTTATTTTTTTGGTTTTTAAGATTACATAGTCTCTTATTGAACCACGGAGGATTATTATTTTTTTTTTACTGTTTTTAAAGGCACAAATTTTATAATTGCATCTTTAACGTTAGTTAAAAATTTATCATACATGCAATTAAGACTAAGTCCTAAGAACATTGAGTCCCAATTACAAGAATCAAGATAATGCTTCATTGCTTCCAAATTAACTCGATTGTAATCGTGCACAGAATTTTGAAATAGGTTCTGATTTTGATAGTGTATAACAGACATCTCTAAAATTATAGGTGTATGATGAATAGATTTTCCAAAAATAGGAGCACTCGGAACGTCAATCATTATAGATAGTTCTTTATCAACAAAAATGAGGTCTAAAATACGATTATTATCATTAGACAAGTTATTAATCTGAATTAAATTATATTGGTGACTCAATATCACTATTAACATTAAATGGAGTTAAATAATTATCATCATTGTCCAAGTTCCAAACAATATTACCAAGATTAAAATCACCCGTAAATATTACATGCTGATTAGAATTAAGACCGTCTAATATAGAACGACAGTTTTCCAAATGAGCTTCGTAAAGATCAAAACAGCTAGATGGAGGTATATAGCTAACAACAACATAAAGATCAAAATCGTTTCTAAGGCTGATCTTGACTATGGCCTGATCAATCGAATAAGTGGTTTGACGAAAAGGCAGCGCAATTTGTTTACAAGTAAACTCATTACTAACTGCAATGAGGACACCACCACCCCTTGAAAGCCCCTTGAAAGACCCGTCTCTGAAAAGCAAAAATCAGAAATTTTACCAAAATTTAATTACATTTCATTACTTTATCTCATAATATTAACAAGAGAAGATTAAAAGAAGAATAAGAAGGAAAAACTCAAGATCAGCACAAGTTTTTGGTTGTTACTTTCAAAATTGGGCCATCTGATTTTCACCAGAGATAAAGAGATGGGAAACTCCGTTAGAGAGGGATAGCACTATGTTCGATTTTACGTTAAATTGGCTCCAATACTAACACAAAACATTTATATGTGGTCGTAAAATCAACGGAAAACAACCCTGGTGTATGGTAGAATGAAGAATTTCACCAGTAACGTTTGGGGTCCGATAACTGTTAAACTGCATATTATTAATACATATACTATGATATTTGTATAAATATCAAACCTTTAAAATTAATGTAAAAAACATAATTTATAAAAAATATAAAAATAACACAAAATATAACATACTGAAGTACTGAAATGTACATACATATGTTCCTTTTTAAGGCAGGCGCCGGTTGTCTAAAATTGGTATCTTCTTTTTCTTCTTAATCTTTCAAAAGTATAGTTTTTGAGAATTAACTGTTAAATTTTTGTAAGGATACTGACGTTATCTCTGTTTCTACACTCGTTTTAGCAGGTATAAAGCGCACAGCAGAAATATACATACTCACTCTCTTTACACTCATTTATTTCAAAACAATTTTTTTCGGCAATGTCTTGTAGCGAAAACAGAAGCTATTCAGCCGAATCATCTGAAATTTTAATATGTTATTCACATCAGTGACTTTTGCTATCAAGATTTCAAAAACTTGTATATTTTACACTGAATTACCAGTAAGAAACCCTGTTTTAAGAACTTAAATTTAAAAAGCGAGTCATTTTGCCAATTTTCAATGTTTTTTTCTAGTCCCGGCCATAGCTAAACTCATTGTAATTAATTATATTCTTGGTTTTAATTTTAAAGATTAATAGAAGAGTAAATATCAACAACAGCCCCGAAGCTCTTTCTTCGAAACGCTCTAATTGAACACCATTTTGAGCATAATCAAAATATTTTTATGAGTATTGCAATACCTTCAAAGTTTAAATATCGTTGTTCATTATTTTAACTTTTTAAAAAAAAAATAAATCCTAAAAATATTTAAAATAATTAAAGTCCTAAAAATAGTTAAAGTTTTTTGCCTTTCGAAGAATGATTTTGCTGATCGAATCTCTCATTCTTCCGGCACTTCGAAATGTTTTGAAAGTGGTTGCAATGATTTAAAGTCTAGTTTTTCAATAGAATATGCCGCAATCAAAATATATACCTCAGTAAGAAAATATTTATCCAAGGACATTTTTCAAATCAATCAGAGCATGCGCAGAGAATATTTGAGCAGCGTAGAAGTCTGTAGAAATAAGATTTCTACGCAACGTTACGATTTTTGACAGCTCGACAGCTGTGTTACAAGCGAAAAAATATGTTTAACTTCACATTTTTGTAAATTTTAATACTATATAAGAAAGGATGCAATCTTTTGTTGACGAGGAGAAGTAAATAAGCCAACTAGAATAAAATGAGTGCCCTGCACTACGTTGGATTACGATTTCGGTAATCGCTTATCTTCGATTACCGAAACGTCGCACAACGTCGCACTACGCTACATCCCGCTGCGCCACCTCACGTTACGCTTGGGTAATCAAGCCTTTATAACAATTTAGCACCACTGCCTTGAAATAGCTGTCTGAAGAACAATGGCCGCATTCAGCGCAGACAACAGTTGGCAACTGTTGTGTAAAAATTGAATGGTACAAATTTGGTAGCGCTAACTAAAACTAATAAAGTAGCGAACGCCTTTTAATCGAGCGAACAAATTCTATGCTACATGAACACAACTGTTTGCTCAACTGTCAGATGCTGTTACTGACGCTGTTAAATTAATAAACGCAGAAAGAATAATATAAAAACTAAATTGAATCTAACTTCTGACGTGTAGAGTAGCAACACATTCAGAGAAAAACATCGTGAACTAAAGTAGCGCTACCATTACAGTTCACAACAGTTGTCTGCGCTGAATGCGGCCAATAACAACAAAAAAAATTTTGTAAAACCGTTTCGTTCAGTTTCGATGAGTTGACGTTTGCTATATTTCTTCACTTGCTACGTAGCGACTAGTCTATTTTTGTAACGCCTTATACCCCGCGATAAATGCCATGATTTATTTCATTGCATCTATCTCATAGCATGAGCTGTATTGCATACCTGAATTTCAATTGAATTTATGTACGTACGTTATGTTACGGCAGTAATGAGTGGCGTAAAGTATATGATGTACATTATGTTAATGTCGATAATTCGTATTGCCGATGTGTTGACAAACACATAAAGGGTATTCAGAGGTAGTCTTGTTACGGTGTTAGATTGTTGAAATTTGATGTAAGTGTGAACATTAAATTATTTTGCTACACCTAGACTTCTGTCAAAACTATATTTTTAACTGACAACAAAAATATTCAACACTGTACCAACACTCATTACAATAGGGTCGAGGTATTGTTAGAGTGTTGAGTTGTTGAAATATGACAAAACGTGCATTTTGTTGTTGTGTTGTTGAAATAATTAACACTTCAGCAATCTAACACCGTAACAAGACTACCTCTGAATACCCTTATAGTTCATCCATCAAAATTCAAGTCAAATTTGAAGAACTGAAGTGCTGCTAAATAATTTTTTCAATATTTTTGACGACGATGCCGCCATTAATTACTTCTGTATACCACATAATACCAGATAACTCGTTAAAATCAAGAGATATAGGACATATACTAGCATTTAACTCAGAAATTGGACTAAAAGAGCTTCTTTAGTTCCATGATAGAGCTCAATAGATCTTAAGGGGCTCGGTGCAATTGTATGTATGTATGAAATTTTGTATACAAAATTCTGCATTAACATAAAACTGTGTAAAAAAAATTCTGTATGTCAAAATTCTGCAAAATATGGACTAAGGACAACTAAGGTAAATAAGCTTAACATAAAAACTTTCCGTACAAGGGCAAATAATTTAATCTTAAAAAACACATCCCAAATATAGTTACAATGCTGTAAGTGGAGAGTAGACTTTTTGGAAGACAAATAGTATTTTAAAAATACTGTAAAGATTACTGCATTTTGACAATAAAGACTTTTGAAAATCAGAAAACTGACCCGCTATCATCTTAAGGTCGCAGTGCAAATCCCCACAATAATAATACTTTGACTATATATACCATAGTAAACATTGTCGATACATTTTCTACGTTGTCGACACATTTTTTACGTTGTTGACATCAAAATGTCGAAAATTATAATCTATGCACAGAGGAACATTTGCTACCCTAAGGCTTGTTTTAGTCTAATAAGAAATTTGGTAAGTTCAAAATAAAGAGTGGTCAGGTTTGGCCTTTAACGTTTGTTTTCCACATAGAAAGGACTTTCAACATCAAGCTGATGATTTGTAACTCGAAATACTCGAGTTGTCGTGAGCTTTTCTCTGGGTGCTTATAACAGATTGTCCTTGGCAGATTGATCGGAATGGTACCCCATTTTATTTATATTCAATGTGAAGCACTCACTCTGACATAAGCAACTTGCCATTATTTTTAGGATTTATTATCTCTCCATCCTCGTTCATTTTCATTGACTACTTGAGTACTTGAGTACTTTACCAATTTAATTAAGCCGTATATTAAAAATATTTTTAAAGTAATTATTTATTTTTTCACTCAATTTTCTTATAAAGAAATATACAAAATTTTATTATATAGTTTGTTTTTTTAACAACTAGTTTTACTGTTTACATTTACAATAAAAAACTTAATTTCAATATTTGTCATGCGCATTTCAATTAACATTTTTAAACATATCGATATCTTCTTATTGTATACTTTAACTATGATAAATGCAAGCAAACACTGAAAACACCACAATCGTAAGTACATTTGCAACTAACTAGATCTAGAGGTTATTGTAAATCGTGCTATTTAGTGCATCCTGAAAATGTGTTATAACATAATCATGATAGTACATCATTATGCACAATGGTTGGCCCAAAATTATTGATGCCCATACAATAATATTACCAACTCGTGGACCCAGTTTGTGCTCAACGTATTTTGATATAGCTGATAGGGGAATTTGTCCCATCATGCCGAGAAAAGCCCAAATTTTATATGTTTGCAATGGCACGGAAACCTTAAATTAAATTAAGTTATTAAATAATTAACAGATATAATTGAAGAGTATCACCAAATATTCGTGGAAAAACGCACTTATCAGGAAAACAATTGTTGAGGCTTGCCGTGAGGAGTAACCCATGTGCACAACAGGAAGATACAAATGTCTAACGCACCACCTAAAAGTTCACAAATGCCTCATAAAATATGTAACATAACGTGTGTATAGATATAAAAAGTTTATTTTACCTATGGACGGGCATATTCCATGTTCTCCAGAAGGTATCGATATTATTAGCATTCCACCAATCACTGTAGAAGTTACGATCGGCAAAGTGTAAGAGTTCACCAGCAGAATTGAGGAATGAGTGGAACGTCAAATAGAAGAAACAAAGCCAAACCAGATGATTAGGGAGCTAAATGGTAAATTAAAAATAAATAATTATTTAAGCTTCTATAAAATTTTTCAGTTAATTTACAGCCAATTTTAATAAACGCTCCGTTGCCAAGACGATATCCATGTTTGAGAATGGTATTAACGAATTGCGCACCGATGGTATTATCCATTGTTGAAAAAGCCCCATGACAACATTTACACCAAAAATTACTTCCAGCAGACGTTTAAGTAGAAAACGTTTGCGTACACGTGTTGTACGTGGAAAGTTGAGTTCATAGCAAAGTGTTGGAGCGCAAAGAAAGTAAAGGATGTCTTTATATGTTAGATTATCTGGGTACAGCACCAACTCTGGTATAGCCTCATCTCTTTCTTCCTCTTGTTTATATTCGCCATTCTCTGAAACAATATATAAATTAAAATATTGATAACTGTAATGAAATGGTTCAATAGTATTCTTTTAAATCTTACTCAGTTCAGCAAGTGTTATACTGGGACGCCTATCACGTGGTTTGTAGTGATTGAAATGATAAGTCTGCCGACACCACATATTTGTTTGAACATAACTCCAGAGTTTCAGAAACAGTATGGAATAAAAAAAGCAAGTTGTTGAGGCCCCCACTTAAAAGAAAGCAAAATATATTATTAAACAATTTTAATTTCTTTAAATAAATAATTACTTAAACTGAATGCGTGTCCTTTTAGATAAATTAAAACCATAGGCAGCATGACAACAACAATTATGTTAACTACCTGCATTAACATGCCGATTCTCTCAGAAATTAATTCCTGTAAAGAGAAAAAATGTATTGACTTTTGTAATATATTACAATACTTAGGTGAAAAAATCTTAAAATTTTTAAGTAGTAACTTTGAAGTTTTAAAAGGAACCATGTAGGTTTAAAAAAAAATCAAAAATATCCTCAGATCTGGGGAATACCAAATAAATTTATATGTTACTAATAAAATTTTGCATTACCTTGTATGCCTGTTTTTAATTTAACTTAAGTTTTGCTTGCTTAAAAAATGGTATAACGTGTTTTTGTCTGTTTTATAAATTTTTTTAATTTTTTTCTAAGGGTGCTTTTGTGATGATAATATGAGGGGTTTAATGAGTAAAAATACTTTTTATTACAAAAAATGTATTTCTACCAAGGAAAAATATAAAAATCATTGAGTACAAAAATTGACTCATATGTAATAAATTTATTCTGAAAATTTGGCTTACGCGATGGTAAGCTATAGTCAAATTATTAGAAAATAACCTTTCCCATTTTTGCTTATAGCTCTTTGAGGCCACCTTCTACCTTTGCGACCCAAATTTTAAATGCCTCGCTAAAAATTAATTTGCGCAAAAAATATGAAAGATATCGAGAAACTGTTTTTAAGTAATAGATAAAGCCTCAAAATTGGTTAAGAATGTATTTTTGTTGTTGTTGCGTTTATTGTATGCTATTTCAAAGTAGACAAAAAAAGGTATGCCTCTGTTTGTGATTAAAAAGTTTTTTGTGCATAATCTGAAAATAAATAAAAAAAGAGAATATATCTAAGCAGAAACATATTTAGAACTAATAACTTTGTCGTCGGAACTAGAATTATGAGGGTCGTTAAAAATAATGGAACTGTAGCTTTCCAATTTAAAAAAAAATGTATTTTGTACAAATTAAAATGGGTCGAGCTCCATTTTTTTTCGGAGCTACCCTCATGATTCCGACGAAAATGACTAATGCTTAAAGCATTTGGTAAAAAAAATTTTAAAATCGGAGAATTTTTCTATAAGTTTTTATAACAACCAATCGCTAAAAAGTGATTTTGAGATAAACGCATTTAAATTTTTGGTAAGTGTTTTCGGCATAATAAAATTTAATTACGATTGGTTTGAAAAGCTTTTCCGATGCATTTGTGTGTTGTCTATCAGGAAGAAAAATTTTACCAAAACAGATGATTGGGTTCCCGAGAAATAAGGGGAAAAGTGCCCAAAGACGTGGTTTTTCAAGAAGTCATATAAAAACTATTAGGTAAGATTACTTACAAAAAGCGTATTTCTTGAGAAATTACAAATGTTTTATTAATTTTTTATATATTGTTTTTAAATAAATAATTAGGGTGGGTTTTGAAAAAAATGGTAAATAATTTTTTCTTTAAATCTCTCTACAGTAGATCTATTTTTGACTAATAAAAAAATGGTTAAAAAAACGGAAATATTTTGTAACATTTCATTATTAGCTTCGTCACAAGATTACATAATCAAAACATGAAAAAAGTTTGATCATCAAACATGTGTGTATGACAAGATTTTGCACCTAACTTGTCTACACGAAAAAATTCACAAAAAACAAAACAAACTACTCTGTAGATTTTCGTGAAATTTGACAAAATATTTCGAAGACTATATAAGTTCATATAAAACAAAAATAAAAATTTTTAAAAAAAAGAAAAATTTTTGAAAAAATATAAATTTTTTTAAAAAAATAATAATCTTTACTTAAGCTGATGGCAAAAAAGTTCAATTCATTAAAATTTTACAATTGTTATACTGCAACGTTTTCACTGTTCCTTTGTATTATCTATAGGCGATTTTATTTATTTGTTAAGAGAAGGAGAAAATAAAAATGTTTTCCAATAGGCAAACAGGTATGACGAGCCAGAAAACACTTTTACACATTATCGAATCTATTTCATAATATTTAAGTTGCATAACGCTTATATTCTTCGGCAATTAAAAAATCTGAAATGGAATGTATCCCATGAATCTTGCAAACAGTATAACACATTACATGAAAATATGGCATCTCTACAACGTTTCACATTTTGAACGCCTCCAAGAATAATTTAACAGTGCAGCCAACACAACGAAGAACATAATCAATAACAATTGAAGAGCAACAGAGATGAATATAGCGAATAAGAAAATAAAAGAATTCGCGATAAACGGTTTTTACGAAATTCTATTCTGTTCGTTGTATTGTTAGCTCGCACCTCGTTGATTTAGTGAGTGTATATTCCAATTGAATTTCACAAAAAGTTAAAAGCTTATTCAATAAAAGTTTGTGTTAATACGTGATTTAGTGGATTTTGTTAAAATTGTGATATTAAGTTGGTAAAATAAAAGGGAAAATGGAAGTGAATGCAACGAATCTGCAGCACTTGGCGAATTATCTACAACAGACGCTTAGCCCAGACCCTTTGGTGCGGCGACCCGGTAAGTATAGGAATTGGCACATCAAATTTATATGCTTAAATAAATAGTAAACTAAATAAACATTTAATGTTCAGCGGAAAAGCTTCTGGAGGAGATAGAAGTGCAGCAAAATTACCCGGTGCTGCTGTTGAATCTTATCGACAAGCCGGATGTGGACATGACAATACGTGTGGCGGGCGCTATAGCATTCAAGAATTATGTGAAGCGCAACTGGGCGGCACATGAGGTGAGTGGGACAATAAGGTTGCCCGCAGAGTAAGCGCCGAAGCAGACAGGCAGGCAGACAGACACAGGAAAACTATGTGAACAAGAGAGAAAAAAGTTATTTCTATCTCGTTTCTTCGCAGGGCCTGCCTGTCTGCCTGCCTGCTTAAGCGTTTACTATGCGGGCTGCCTAAAAAAGTATCGAGAGCTTATAAGTACTAATATATTTAGGACACTGATGGACCGGACAAGATACATCAGGAAGATCGCAATGCTATTAAGACGCTCATTGTTACACTTATGTTGCGTTCACCCACGGCATTGCAGAAGCAGCTTAGCGATGCTGTCAGTATCATAGGCAAACATGATTTTCCCAAAAAATGGCCACAACTCATAGATGAGATGGTTGAAAAGTTTGCCACAGGCGACTTTAACGTCATCAACGGTGTTTTGCAGACTGCACATTCACTCTTCAAACGTTATCGTTATGAGTTCAAATCGCAAAGTTTATGGGAGGAAATTAAATTGGTGTTGGACCGCATGGCTAAGCCATTGACTGACTTGCTGCTGGCCACCATGCAGCTGGCTAAAGTACATGAGGGCAATGCCGAGGCATTGAAGGTAATCTACGGCTCTTTGGTTTTGGTGTGCAAGGTTTTCCTTTCGCTCAATTGGCAAGATTTGCCCGAGTTTTTTGAGGATAATATGCCAACCTGGATGAAGGCATTCCATGAGCTATTAACTGTAGATGTGCCTTGTTTGCACACTGGGCCCGATGAAGACGCGGGCGTTTTAGAGCATCTACGTTCGCAGGTTTGCGAAAATATTGGGCTATATGCACAAAAATACGACGAAGAGTTTGGCACATACATGGAAACATTTGTAAAGGCTGTCTGGGAGCTGCTCGTCAAAACGGGCATTCAAACTAAATACGATGCGGTAAGCTACAACTTGACAACCAAAAGGTTGAGCAAAGTTAATTTTGTTGGTTTTCTTCCTAGCTCGTTTCGAATGCTTTACAATTTCTGTCTGTAGTCGCTGAACGCAATCAATATCGCAAAATTTTTGAAAATCCCGAAATTCTGGCCAGTATCTGCGAAAAGGTAGTCATTCCTAATCTAGATTTCCGTCAGTCGGATGAGGAGCTATTCGAAGACAGTCCGGAAGAGTATATAAGACGCGACATTGAGGGCTCTGACATAGATACGCGTCGTCGCGCTGCCTGTGATTTGGTCAAGACATTGAGTCAAAACTTTGAGGCAAAGATTTTTGCTATATTTGGTCAATATTTAGAAATTTTGTTAGGTAAATATAAGGAAAATCCTCTTGCTAATTGGCGCGCAAAGGATACAGCCATATATCTGGTAACATCTTTGGCTTCGCGAGGTGGTACCCAAAAACATGGCATTACAAATGTTTCCGAACTTGTGCCGCTGCCACAGTTTTGCGCACAACACATCATGCCAGAGTTGGAGCGTCCAAATGGTGAGGCTTATTTGTTTGCTGCAAACAGTTGAAGGTTGAAATTTATTTAATATTTGCTTTTCCAGTAAACGAGCTGCCTGTCTTAAAGTCAGCAGCTATAAAGTTTGTCATGGTATTTCGCAGTGTGCTGGGACCACAAACGTTGGTGGCATGTATTCCACATCTGATACGTCATCTGCCGGCAGAGAGCGTTGTGGTACACAGTTATGCCGCCTGTGCTATTGAGAAGATTTTGGTTATGCGTGATCCGCAAAATGCTCTTGTGTAAGTACATTGTTAATAGTCAACAATATTAATAGTCAATAATAGAGTATTTTGACTTTGGAAACAATTGTAATTTTGTAGAATTTTTGACTTTGTGGTATTTTGGGTTTTGTGAAATTTAAATTTTTTGAGAATTTAAAACTTCTGAGAATGTTTCATGCTTTGGACATGATAGAGAGCTAGAGATAGTAGCTGAATTTCGGACTGCGTTCTCATTCTCATGTCCTAAATTGTCAAAATCAGCTTTTTGCGAATGAGAACAAAAGGAAATCAATGGTCGTATTCAGCGAAGCCAACAGTTTGTAACTGACTTGTCGTAAAATGCCTTGAGAAATCTTTGCAACTAAATTTTTTAAATAACTAAACAATTATAATAATCAAATGAAATAATTTTCAACTTTTTAACATTTAGAGTAACAACACATTCAGAGAAAAACGAATGCGGCCAATTTTCGCTTTCTCATCATTTTCAGATTTTCCATGAGCTGTTAACTTCGTTTTGACAGTTTCGGCAGTCTGTCTCTCCGAAATGCTGATACCTTCTCTAATTATGCCATGACTTTGGATAACATTCAATTGCGAAAAATTTCAAGCATTTGAGTATTGAATATTTTAGTTTATTTAGAACTAAAAAGAATTTTGCTGTTTTGGAATTTAAATGATGGAAAAGATATAATTTTGGATTTTTTAAATGTTGAGTAATCTTACGTTTTTGGGATTTTTTTTGATAGTTTACATAATTTGAAGACTTTTCAAAGTTTGGAGAATTTTAACAAAATGTAACATTTTTTCTTTTTTGTTCTTGTAATACTTGAAGTACTATCTTTCAATTTTGTTTAATTATATTTATTTATAATTAATTTACATAATATTTACAATTATAATTAATTTATGTTTTTGAGGACTTCATGTTTAAGAGAGTATACAATTTAGAATCCGATACTGCTATTGTTTATATTGATAAATGCTGACTTTGAAATATTGCAATTTTTTTAAATTTTCGAGATTTTATAATTTAGCAGAATTTTAAATTTTGGAGAGTCTGGAAGTTTTTATAATTTGTTTAGAAGTTAGATTTGGAGAAATTAAAAAACTGTACATATATAGATTGTTTTTATTTTGAACTTGTATTAAATTTTTTAAACAATTTGAATGTTTCAGAAAAAAAGATTCGATTAAAAATTAAAACCGAGCCGGTGATATTTTTCTAAATGTGAGCTTGTCTTTCAGTGTTGAATTTATTTTTTACAATGAATGTTCGTGTCGACAACGCGTTCATTTAAATTAATTATATATTTGAATGTTTGCGAAATCGGGCCACAATATTGTGAAATGTATGAAAAAATAGGAAATAGTCAGACCTATTCCAGAATCCGTCGAAGCTTAAATTTTCTTATTGATTCCTAATGACGTATTCTGCAATCTGAATCATAAAATCGTATTTGAATATTCGTAGGATTGCAATTCCACAATTCGAACGCATCAACTTTTGATGGCCCGCCGTAATTTTTTACAACAAAATAAAACATTAAATTTTTATAAAATCAGTCCTTAAAAAAAATATGTAAGTATTTTAAAAACTTCGTATAGAAACCAATACGCATGGTTGATTATTTTGATGACTTCAAGGTCTGATATAGCGAGAGGCTTCACCAAGGCATCTAAAAAAAATGTAATGGCGTGACATAAAATTGAGGAAGCTTTAAATTTTAGAGAATTTACAATTTTTGAAGAGTTCGAAATTATTGATGACTAACTTCTGGTTACATTTATATAAAATAAAAATAAACTGGCCATTTCAGCCCTTGGAAAGACTTTGACCTAGCTTCTATTGATCAATTGTGTTGTGCGTGTTATTAAATGTTTGATCACAAATGACCGAGAACTGGACCTACGTGTTTTATGCCGACTCCGAACGGCTTATGTTCTCAAGAAGCTTTACATGGCGATTTTTACTCTCTGAGGTTTGCCATTGTCTGCAGAGAGGTGACGACCGAACAGAAAAATTATTTCAATTGAAAAAACTTTCTGTCTGAGGTGGAGGAATTGTACCCGGGCTATCGCTGTTCTTTAGCTTAGGAGCCACGCACTCTACCAACTAGGCTACGGTCGCCACATTTAGGGTACATTTAGGAGAGTGTAAAATTAAGAATTTGATACATTGGTGAGTTTGGAACTTAGAAGAATTTTAAAATTGTGTAGAATTTTTAATTTTGATATTTATAATTTTTTAAAATTTAATATTTTTCAAAATAGAAGGTCTAAAATTTTAAAATTTTTTGAAAATTTAGCTTTGGAGATTTTTAAATATTTTACATACTTAAATATTTTGGACAATTTGGAATAAATATATGCATATGCGCATTTCTGCCAAAAGGTCTACCGCGACTGAAAAATTAAAGGTTACTTAAAATTATTAAACCTTCATAATAGAGAAAAAATGTTAAAATTTATATTGTGAGAGCAATAAAAGCTGATCTCAATTTGGATTTTAAAAAAATAGCAACAAACATGATGAATGGCAACAAAAGTTGAAAAATGGTGACAAAAGTTGAAAAATTTTAACGAAAGTTGAAATTTTCAAAGTTTAATTAAATTTTTTCAGTTTTCGATTTTTACGGTCCTGAATTACACTTTTTATGTTTTCCTAGTTCAATTAAATAACTAAAACTATAAAATATTTGCACTTCTTTGAGGGGTAAAATCTGTCACATAACGTAACGTATTATGGTTTGTATAAAAATAATTAAAATTACAAAATAATTTTTCAACAGAGCAATGAATATGTAGCAACATTATTCCAGATTATATATAAAGAAACTTCCATAAAAAAATCGTGCACACTTCACAGATTTTTTCGTTCATATTGATGCAGGTAAAAACCACTTCTATTTTGTGTCACGTAACGTTTCATTTTTGGTGGCTTCTATCTAAGAGCTGAACTTTTGACAACTCTTAGCTTTTGCACCTTGATTAGTGCGCTAAATAAACTATTGGAAAATCAAAATAAGAAAACTGTAAGTTTAGTTTTTCTTTGTTTTTCCACTCATTAAAGTCGTACGACTGTCACGTGCGTAGCTACGGAAATGCCGATATATGCAATTTTTCTAAATTTAAATTTTAAGGAAATTTAAATGTTTTAGAAATAAAATTTGAGTATTTTGTGTTTGTATAGTTTTAATTCTGGACACTTTAGAATTATGAATACTTTTAAAATTTGGGGTCATTTAAAATTTCCGAAAGTATATTTTTTTAGAATACGAAATTTTGGAAAATTTGTGTTTGATAATATTTCTGTGTCGATAAACAATAATCGCTGAAGTCCACTTAAGACAGAACTGAGTTACTGATGTAGCTGTATTCCACGCATAATACACTATAAACTCACAAAATTTGGAGCTCTAGCATGACCTAAGCCAAAATTATGACCGAAAAACTAAAGAGACTTTCATATATGGCGATTGAAAACTTTAAAGCAAGATTTCTCAAAACTTTGAAATCATACTTAAGGTGCTATTCTACCCTCCTAAGTAAAGAAACATATCTCCATTTGAGTAGTTTTGAGATATTTAGCTTTTACGTTTTTTATCTTTCTAAGAAACACACTGGAAGTGACCACTTTACTTAAATTTTCCAGTCATTTGGGGTTCAAAATGGGTAATCTTAGCTAACCATAAAAATCAGACCCTCATTCACGGTTCTGAATCTGTCTTTTCTACATTTTGGAATTTTGGGGTTTGTGACTTTCTTAGTACGGCAGTATTGCTTATCGACACAGATTTAATGGTAAAAAGTTTTGGAGAATCTAAAATTTAAGGGAATTTTAATTTTTTTATGTAATTACACAAGTAAAGTTGATTTTAAAATAGGTTTTAACAATAATAATGCCACATTCTATTGTACACTAAGAAACTAGACACGAATGTGGGTGAACTCAAGACAAATTATGATAGACATAAAACAAAAACATGAAATAAATGGGGTCATCAGATAGAATTATTGACAATATTAAATACAATATATTAAAAAAATGAAATAGATTTAGTAAATTCGGTTTTGGTTTTGTTATTATAAATGCAAAAAAAATAAAGTTAATGATTACTTCATCAATACGAAGAACTAACTAATTACATCATTAAACGAAAAAACATTTTCAAAGGATTTCTTTAAAAGCCACAATTTCACTTACTTAAGAAAAAAGTGTTTGTAACGAAAACATCTAAAAAAAAGGAAAACAATTAAACAGTCTAGGACCAACCGAGGTAAAAAGTTTATAAAATTATTTAAATTGGTTGATGGAATCAACGCCAGGCTATGATTGTTAATTCATTCAACTAATTTGCTATTTTTGAGAATTTAAAATTGCGTAGAATTTTTTATTTAAGATTGTTTCTATAATCTTGCAGAATTTTAAACTTTGGAGAACTTGGAAGTTTTGAAGTATTTGAGATTTGTAAATAGTATTACATTTTTGAAATTTTTATTTATAAAATTTTTGAATTTTAAATTTTGGAGAAATTGAAATTGAATTGAATGAACAAAATTGAATTTGTTTTTCATAATACTTATTTTGGAGACTTACATTTTGAAGAGTTTAGAGTTGTGAAAATTTTTAATTTTAGGAGATTTTAAATTTTGAAGACTGACAAAGTATGGAAAATTATAGTTTTTGAAGAATTTAAGGTTTAGAGAGAATATATTTTAGAATATGAATTTTTGGAAATTTGGGGGTTTCAAAATTAAAGTATTTAATAAAAATTTTATATAGTGGACCGTTTAAAATTTTTTTGGAAAGTTTTATTTTTGATAATTTTCAATTTTGTTGATTATAATTTTTCAGAATTTAGAATTTTGGAAACTTAATTTAATATTAAAGAACTTGAAGTTTGGTGAATATTTTTTTTTAGAAAAGGAATATATATTATATTTTAGAAATATGAATAATGATTTTTTTTTATATTATATTATGAAGAATTTTACTATATGTTTTAGAAAATCTTAAAATAGGAGAATTTTAAATTTTGTTACTGAAAATTTTCTAGATTTTTATATAAATATTTGGGAGTTAAACTTTTTTGAGAATTTAGGTTTTTGGATTAATTTAAAAACTAAAATTTGATATTTTGACAAATGCTAGGTTTCTTTAGCTCTAAAGAATTTTAAAATGTTTATAAATTTGTATTGGGAAGAATTTTTTGAAATATAAATACTTGAATTTTTTTACTTTTTTGGAGAGTTGTTGAAGAATATATTGAAAGTTTTTTTAATTTTAAGAGATTTTTCATAGTAACATTATTAGTAAAATTTTTATATGAAAAATTTTTATTTATGATTGATGTAAATTTTTAAAAATTTTTAGTTTTGCAGAGTTTTTAAGTTTGTTTATTTAAATGTTTTGTAGAATTGGCACGCAGCATTTGGCGCCCTACACTAATGACTTGCTTGGCGGCTTGTTTGCCACTCTATCGCTGCCTGGTTCCACCGAGAATGAATATGTAATGAAAGGTGAGTTTTTTTTTAATGCCAACGCATCCTTTTAATGTTACTCATTTTTTTTAACAGCCATAATGCGTAGCTTCTTTACGCTGCAAGAGGCCACTATGCCATATATGGCTGTTGCACTACCACGACTCACAGAAATACTTTCACTGGTGGCCAAAAATCCATCAAGACCACACTTTAATCATTTTCTATTTGAAACACTTTCGTTGGCCATCAAGTAAGTGTGCTTTTCCTACTTGTTTTTCAGCAGATAATATTTGTTTAAAAAATATTTTTGTCAACAGAATTGTTTGCAAGACTGAAGCGGCTGCTGTGAGCTCCTTCGAAGAGGCACTCTTTCCTGTATTTCAAGGCATATTGCAGCAGGATATTTTAGAATTTATGCCTTATGTTTTTCAAATGCTGTCGCTGCTACTGGAAATACGCGAGGGTACAGGCACCATACCGGAACCCTATTGGGCACTATTTCCTTGTCTTTTAGCGCCGGCTCTATGGGATCGCCCAGGCAATGTCACTCCTTTAATACGCTTGATAACGGCTTTCATTAAACAGGGCTCGCGGCAAATTGCTGCCTTAGGAAAATTGGTAAGTTTGCCTGATAAATTTTAAAATTAATATTAATGTTTTTTTTTGTTTGTTTTTGTTATTTCTCCCTCAGAATGCCGTGCTTGGTATTTTTCAAAAGATGATTGCATCCAAATCCAATGATCATGAAGGTTTTTACCTTATGCAAAACTTGCTCACCTACTATCCATTGCCGGAGCTGCAGGCTAGCATGCGTCAAATATTCGCTCTACTCTTTCAACGCCTCTCACTCTCCAAGACAACAAAGTATGTGCGCGGCATCATTGTGTTCTTTTGCTACTATACTGCAAAATTGGGTGCTCCTGCTCTTGTGGAGCTAATTGATCAAATACAGGCATCCATGTTTGGCATGGTTATCGATCGTGTCTTTATACCGGACATGGCAAAAGTTTCCACCGAAATGGATCGTAAAATTGTTGCTGTTGGCATTGCAAAAATACTCACTGAATGTCCACCCATGTTTGCCCCACCTTATGTGCAAAGCTGGTCACACCTGCTGCAGGCACTAATTGAGCTCTTTGAATTGCCACCCGATGAAACTACTCTGGATGGCGATCATTTTGTTGAGGTGGATGATGCGCCTGGCTATCAAGCTGCGTTCTCGCAACTGAGTTTTGCACAACCCAAGACGCAGGACTTTTTGGCACACATTACTGATGGAAGAAAATATTTGGCCGAATGTTTGGCAAAGTTGGCACTGTCTCGCCCCGGTGAGGTGCCCAACTTGGTGGCTGCCATTGGTGATAATTACAAACAAGCGCTGCAAAAGTATTGCGATCAAGCGGGCGTGCGTATTGTTTAAGAGAATTTTCATTACCATTCACTAATTTTATGTTTAGTTATTATTATTATTATGATCGCCGTGTAAACACATTGCCTAAAAAATTGTTATATTTTATGTTCTGAATGCTATCTTTTTCTATTGTTTAGTTCGTAGTAATAAATCGTTTTTTGTAAAATGCATTTTGCACTAATTGTAAAAGTTAAAATCAGTAAAATCAATAAATAGCTAGTTTTGTAGTCAAGTATTTTGATCAATGTTTGATTCATAAAACCAATCGAGGTTCTAATAAAAATTCAGTACCCAATAAAATGAATTTTCTTATTTCTGAACTTAATAACAGCATTTTACTATAAACTAAAATCAATTAATATAATCGTGAAAAAGAGAAACAGCTTAAATTTATGTTGAAAATTCATGCAACTCTAGGAAAAAAACTTGTGATATTATTTGTAAACACACGGTGAATTTTATTTCAAATTATTTTCCAAAAACATTTCTTTATCTTTTCATAATCTGACAAAATTTCTTTTTCGGTAATGTAAATTTATATTTATTTATTTTAAACAATAAAGTTATATACACACATACTTGTATATACATACATGCATACGCATAAGCAAACGTGAAAGGAGAAATGTGTAGTATTTGCAGATTATATACACTCCAACCAGCTATTCAACAGCTTTTACGGCGTCAATTTGCGCATTCTAACAGTGAGTATTGAAATGTTTATGAGGGTGATAAGGATTTTTATTAAGATTGCTATTATCATAAAATGTGTGCTTTAATGAAAAACAAAGGGTTGCAATTAATTCTTTATGATCTGCATGGATGAATCGTAATTACTTTAAATATAGTATGTCTATTGATTAAGGGATCTTTTTAATTTGAAAAATTTTTTAAAAAAAATTTATTTTTCCATAAAAAGGTCACTATATGTGTAGAATACCGCAGAACAAAGGAGCGCTTTATGGGATTAAAAAGTGAGCACTTTTGCTTCCTTACTATTTTATAAGATCAATAGGCGAGCAAATAATGAAAAAAAGGGAATTAAAGTGAGGCATGTGCTTTTTAGGAAACTCTATCATTAGAAAAATATTTGAAATGTTCCTTTGCTGATCCATTTGGATCATTCATTGATTTCTCTTTTTCAGCTCCTCTGGGATGTTATAGGGCGCGCTTTCCTAGGACATGCAATGTCAAAAGAGAACTCAAAATACACCTAGCTAGGGACGTGTTTAAAATTGCAGATTGATATCTTTACCAATAGCGAATACATCTTATATATTAATAGGCAAACATCAAATGGTGTCGTACACTTTTTCGATATTAATTTTAGAATAAGGGCAATGAAACTTATATCATTCGAAAGGTACTGCGCTCTGTATATGCAGAATAATTTTAGGTTTTAAATATATGACCTCTGACCCGAAATATTAACATTGAAGGTTTGTATTATTTTTAGTAAAGAATCTTAGGGCTAGGAAGAGGTAGAATGGTGAATGTGGTATCAAATGAAAGATCTGGCTGCACAGTATGATTATATTATAGATTGGTGACCTTCGACCTGAAATATGAGCGTAAAAATAGCATTTATTAAATAAAAGCTAAACTGCAACAGATGATAGAATATAATGTAAGAAAGAATTTTAGACATTGATAAGGTGTGCATCTCTTACGGATACCCTACAATAAGCATTTTTTATACAACAAGAGTGAATATATATTGTGATGGTGAAATTTCTTACAAATAGTAAAGTCTGAAAAATTTCTGTTATTTTGACATAAAAATTATAGCGATATCTCGAAAACTATAGATGTTCTCAGTACAACATATTTTTGTATGAAAAGTCGTTGGTTGAGGAATATAACGGTATAGCAAAGCTTTCTTGGTAATATTTTACACGGATAGTACGCTAAAAAAATCCCCTTAAAATGACATTAAAATTATTTAGATATCTCTAAAAATGTATATCTTCTTAGTACAACGTATTTACTTGAAGCAAGGCCATCAAGTTTTGACTTTGCAAGCAAATATCTCAGCCATTTTTTAATCGATTTTCAACAAATTTTCTTTGTCTGAAAGATCAATGAAATAACTTTGGAGAAATAGGAAAAGATTAACCGTTATCCCATGAATTCAATGTTTAATATTGTTTTAAAAAAACCGCTAAAATATTTAGGTTTTGCTCAAAAACTAAGACAAACTTTTTTTTTGTTGTAATTTTTTTTCTTGCATTTTCTTTTTTCACACTCTTTCATATGACATACCATTTATTTGCGAAAATTGCCTCATTTTGACACATAATTCAATAAACTGTTTCTATCATCGAAATTCAAGAGCTACCCTATGATTTTTTTGATGAAAATTAAATTTATCAAAATGTTGTTTTTACATTTTTTACAAAGTTCTACAGCTCAAGAAATAATTTCTGTGAAAAAATTTTCAAATATTTCAAACCACTCCAAAGTTATATGCACAAATCTATATTTTAAGCTATTTCGTTATTACATAGAAAAAAACGTAGGAAAAACAGTTCTTACGTGTTTCTGAACCGATTCTGATAATTTTTTTAAATAAATTAGAGTAGGGAGAAGGAGTTCACCGAATATTTTTGTGCCCTTTGACCTGAAATATGAGCGTTGAAAAAATATTTCTGAAGTAAAACCTAAACTATAAGAAGTTTAAGAACATGGCGTAAGAGGAAATTTTAGACATTAATACAGTGTACAAAAAACATTTTTCGCTATCTCTTACGGATACCCTACAATAAGCATTTTTTTATGTAAAATGTGTGAATATATATTGATATGGTGAAATTTCTTACAAATAGTAAATTTTTAAAAGCCATTTTAGACATTAAAGTTATGACGATATCTCGAAAACTGTGACTTTTCTCAGTAAAACGTATTTTTGTATTGAAACTTAAGATTTCCAAGGTCAACGCCTCAGAATGAGAAAAAGCTGTTGAAATTTCAGAAATTTTGTCGAATTTCGGTCAAAGGCGATACTAGTTTTAATAAAGCGCCAAAAGTATTATCGCAATCACAAAATCCCCAAACACAAAATCCCAAACACAAAAGCCCGAAGTTTAATGAAATATTTGGTCTCGTTTGGGTACGATATCCCCAAAAACAAAATCACCAAATCAGAATCCCCAATCACTAAATCCCCAATCACAAAACCCCCAATCACAAAATTCCCTAACACAAAATTCCCAAACACAAAATCCCCAAACACAAAAGCCCTAAAATCAAAATTCTCATGCTCAAAATGCCTAAATAATCCCCAAATTTGGAGATTTTCATTTCTTATTTTCACTTTCTATTCTAAGTATTTGTTTCAGCCTTGTATTTTTCAATGAATCATGCTTAAAAATCTATAAATATATTTCGTACAAGGGAAATACTTATTATTTTCAAAACAAAAAGTAGTTTGACGCAGACCCAAATATTTTCTTTCACTTTGGGCTTTTGTGCTTGGAGATTTTGTTTTGGGTTTTTTGAGTTTGGGGCTTTTGCGATTGGGGATAATGCTTTTGGGGCTTTATTAAAATGTTGGGGCTTTTGCGTTTGAGGATTTTTATTTTGGGGCTGTCGTAACTATCCCATTTGGGCCTGCGCCAAACTACTTTTTGTTTTGAAAATAATTAGTATTTCCCTTGTACGAAACATATTTATAGATTTTTAAGCATGATTCATTGAAAAATACAAGGCTGAAACAAATACTTAGAATAAAAAGTAAAAATAAAAAATGAAAATCCCCAAATTTGAGGAGTATTTGGGGAATTTGAGCATGGGATTTTTATCTTTCACTTTGGGGATTTTGTGTTTTGGGGATTCTGTGATTGGGGACTTTGTGTTTGGGGATATTGTACCCAAAATGTGCGACCAAAAATTCCAAATATCGATGTTTGAATTTTCCCCATAATTTTTATAGTTTTCAATAGATAATCGATATTAATCGGTTCTTTGTCTAACAGCTTCTTTGTGAAAATTAACTTGAAAAAAACTATTTTAATCTTTAATAACACAAAAAAAAAACAAATTAAGTGAATGCTGCCCTGGTAAATCTGATGTAAAATCTGCAATTATATTCAGAATTTCAAGTACAACTGAATAACGACATAAGAATGCATTCAATGAAAGCAACATTTATTTTCAAATAAAATTTTTATTTCACATTTAATTTTAAAAAATTTGATTAATTATTTATTCATTAGGCAAAAATTTTTTTGAAAATTTAAATTTGATTACACTGGCTTGCAGCCAGAATGTGCAATGAATGCCACTATTCATTTCTAATGTAAAATGGGTTAGTTCTTCCAAAAATGCCTCTATTTTTAATATATCGCTTCGTTTTCGAGATATTGCCCACTGAAGTTTTTTTTACAAAAAAAAAGAAGTTGGTTACACTTCAGAGCATATATCTCCAGAACCAACTGCAATAATCAAACAAATAATAAATCAAGTCAAAGCTAATAAAATTCCCTACAAATAATGGCTACATAATATTTAGATTCAACTGTTAGTTTCGGGAAAATAAATTAAATTTTTGAGGATTTTTCGAAATCGTCGACATAATCCATGGAATGATATTGTCCACTTGTTTGCGACATTAATGATGGTGGTGGTGGAACGCCACGAATTTCATTTACTACCGATAAGGCAGATGTACTTCTGTGTGCGCTCCCGCTGCTTTCCGCAGCAAAAACAGGCGTCTTCGCAAGTTTTTTTTCGTATAACTCTAAAGTTGATTCATACTGATAAAGAGCCCATATGCATTCACCGCCGAGTTGTCGAGCATGTTGCAAAAGACTGCAACGGGCCATCGATTTACTTTACGCTTGCAGCAATAGGTCCCCACTATCTCATCCATTAGATCTACACCATTTTGTTGCATTGTAAAAGTTGATTATAATTTTGAAATTCTGACAACGGATTCGGATTCAGCGACCCATTTTTACCTCTAGTTCGCGTCAGCCCCGAATTCGTAAAAATAAAAAAAATTAAGGTAGCAACCTATCCACCATCTTGAATTTTAAAATTCTGACTTCATATTCGAAATATGAAGTTTCAACCAAACCTATTATAAAAAAATACATCATTTTAAAATTCTGACAACGGATGCGGATTTAGCGACCCATTTTACCTAGTATTCGCGCCAGCACCGAATTCCTTCTCTGATACAAACCATCTATTGCCAGTGAACAAGTGAGTATCATCCGTTGCCTTCTTCACTTCATGAGCAATTAATGAATAAATGAAGAGCCAACGAACGACAAGTGAAGAATTGAAGAAGAGATGAATAGCAACAGTTTCTTCGCAAGAGTAAAAAATATTCTTGTCCACAAACTGATTTCCCCTTCTTCAGTTCATGAACAAAAAAAATTTTGCTCAGCTCTTCACGAAAATGAGCTGCTCACTTTGATCTTTCTTCATATTCTTAAATGAATGAATAGAAGCAGAAATGAGCAGTTCATGAATGAACAAATGCGAACCCTGTAAATTTGATCCCCCTAGAGGTCGTAAACTTTTTTGATATGTGATCTATAATAGACATTTTTTTTCTATTTTTTATGTTTTTTGTGTGGGCACCACCAGAAGGTCGGCAGATAGAGTGTAGTTGTGTTCATAAGAAATGTTGAGGGGAAAAATTAATAGGGCCAGCTCATTTATTTGACCTACCTAGGTGTCATAAATTTTTTTATATGAATTATAGTAGTCTTTTTTTTCTATATTTTGTGTTTTTTTATATAGATAGGTCCCCACAATACACCTCCCTACCAGAGAACTGCACAAGCCTACTTGAAGTTCAAGCTTTTTCAAGTACTTAAATTCAAGCACGTATCCAATCTTGAAAAAGCAAGCTTTAGCCAGCTTGCAAAAATACCAAACAGATACAAGTCATATTCATGCTTGCTCGTTGGCTTGGCTTGTTTCGGCTTACTTTGTCGGGCGGAAAGTTGAAAAGCTTAAAACGATCGGCAAAAGCTTGTAAGCTCGCAAGTATCCAAATTATTGAATTAAAGCAAGTATCCAAAAAATTCAATGAGCTTCTTTAGAGAGAGCTTAAGCGTAATGGGACTTTTAAGGATTCTGTGGACTCCGTGGTGTGAAGTTTTAGGATAACTGATTTTGAAGATGCTGTCAAACTTTAAAATTTAAGATGGCGGATAGAGTTGCCACCTAGATTTTTTTTTATTTTTGCGAATTCTTGTAATTTTGAAATTCTGACAACGGATTTGATTTCGAATATATTGTCACAGTCTTAAAATTTAAGATGGAGGTTAGGGTTGCCACCTAAATTTTTACCACAGTATTGCCACCTAATAATATGTATTTTTAAAAGTTTTACGCGTCATTTATCAGTGTTAAGGGGTCGCTGATTTCGAATCTAAGATCAGAATTTTAAAATTCAAGATGGTGGATAGGGCTGCCACCTTTATTTTTTGTAGTTTTATGATTTCGGGGCTGGCAAAAAAAAATGGTACACTAAAAATGGGTCGCTGAATCCGAATCCGTCGTCAGAATTTCAAAATTATAAAATTTTGAAATAATAGGGTTGCCACCTAATAATATATCTTTTCAAGAGTTTTAAACGTCATTTTTTAGTGTTAAGGGGTCGCTGATTTCGAATCTAAAGTCAGAATTTTAAAATTCAAGATGGTGGATAGGGTTGCCACCTTAATTTTTTTTAGTTTTATAAATTCGGGGCTGGCAAAAAAATAGTACACCAAAAATGGGTTGCTGAATCCGAATCCATCGTCAGAATTTCAAAATTATAAAATTTTGAAATAATAGGGTTGCCACCTAATAATATGTCTTTTTAAGAGTTTTAAACATAATTTAACAATTCAATCATGGGGGGAACCCTTAAAGTATTTTTCAAGTCAAAGTCACAACCAATAAAAAGAAAACTCAACAAGTATTTATAAGTATAGTATATTATTTTTAGTATTTTTCATTTTTAAAAATGAATTTATTAAACTAAAAAAAAATTAAGGTGGCAACCCTATCCACCATCTTGAATTTTAAAATTCTGACTATAGATTCGAAATCAGCGACCCCTAAATGCGACACTAAAAAAATGACGTTTAAAACTCTTGAAAAGATATATTATTAGGTGGCAACCCTATTATTTCAAAATTTTATAGTTTTGAAATTCTGACGACGGATTCGGCTTCAGCGACCCATTTTTGGTGTACCATTTTTTTTGCCAGCCCCGAATTCATAAAACTACAAAAAATAAAGGTGGCAACCCTATCCACCATCTTGAATTTTAAAATTCTGACTTTAGATTCGAAATCAGCGACCACTTAACACTAATAAATGACGTTTAAAACTCTTAAAAAGACATATTATTAGGTGGCAACCCTATTATTTCAAAATGTTATAATTTTGAAATTCTGACAACAGATTCGGATTCAGCGACCCATTTTTGGTGTACCATTTTTTTTTGCCAGCCCCGAAATCATAAAACTACAAAAAATAAAGGTGGCAGCCCTATCCACCATCTTGAATTTTAAAATTCTGATCTTAGATTCGAAATCAGCGACCCCTTAACACTGATAAATGATGTGTAAAACTTTTAAAAATACATACTATTAGGTGGCAATACTTTGGTAAAAATTTAGGTGGCAGCCCTAACCTCCATCTTAAATTTTAAGACTGTGACAATATATTCGAAATCAAATCCGTTGTCAGAATTTCAAAATTACAAGAATTCGCAAAATTAAAAAAATCGAGGTGGCAACTCTATCCGCCATCTTAAATTTTAAAGTTTGACAGCATTTTCGAAATCATTAATCTTAAAACTTCACACCACGGAGTCCACAGAATCCTTAAAAGTCCTATTACGCTTAAGCTCTCTCTAAAGAAGCTCATTGAATTTTTTGGATACTTGCTTTAATTCAATTATTTGGATACTTGCGAGCTTACAAGCTTTTGCCGAAGGCATCAAGCTTTCCATTACTTGAAACTTCGTGCCGTAAGCTAGAATAGGTGCAAGCTGTGCGTGGGCTTATTTATATTCAATTACAAGCTATGCTTGATTCAAAATTATCAAGCTCAAGCTAGCTTGAACTTGTATTTTAAGCAAGCGCTTGAAATAGACTTCAAGCAGGCTTGTGCAGTTCTCTGCTCCCTACAATATATGCAATTTTTTTAGGTCGACAATGGAAAATTACGGACATATATCTCATAATTTAGTAATAAAAAACCATTTAATCAGTATTACCAATTAAAGCACCAACCAATGACAGTGTAAATATTATATAAGCAGAATATTTTTATGCAAATTTTGTCTTGTATTTCTTTTAATATGCTCCCTATCTCTTTCACAAAAATCTCTCATTGCCTTAATTTAAAGAAGTTCAAATTTTGTATATACAGCATGTATACAGTGCTATACCAAGGCTTATTTATAAGCATGGTAGAAGAATACAGGTATATGCACTTGATGAGAGCATACTGCCGGAATTGTCAAAACGAAGCAAAACTTTTTCTTTATTTTCTTTTGTTTCCATTCGCCACACAGCTAAATTTGACAAACATGGCAGTATGGAAAGAGAGCACAGTCAGCGTTGCATATACCTCTATCCTTCTACCATGTTTATAAGGTTGTGGCACTTGAGAGCGAGCTCGGTCGAACTGTCAGAATAGATGAAAAGAAATGAAGAAAATGAATACTTAGAACAAAGAAAAGCACACTGACAGTTCGAGCAAAGGCGGAAAAAGCGTGCATTTCTCTCAAGTGCCACAAACTTATAAATGAACCTTGCGCTATACTGCATTACTTTTTCTTGTTTTTGTTAAACTATGTAGAAATGCTAGATAGAGTAATGCTGTTGTAATTGTCTATGAGATTGCTTAAAAAACAAAACCTTTCTAACTTTTCCCTAAGAGTTAGTCGAAATCTGTGGATGCTTGAATGTTTTCCGGTTTCGGATTGTGCAGGTTGGGTTGGTGCAGGAAGAGGTGGTTAGTGAGTGGGTTGGGGATGTTGGTAATTTGAGTCTGAATGTACATCAAGTTCGAAAATTGTATCAATAAGCCAAAAATATAACATTGTACAAAATTTCATTGAAATCTGTTGTTTGAATATTTTTCAGTTTCGTGTTGTACGGGAATGGATGGGGAGGGGAAGGGGAGGGGTGTTAGTAAATCGATGAACACTATGTTTAAAAACTGTGTTAATATGCCCAACATCGTATTAAATTTCATTGAAATATATCGACGTTTGCTGTTTCCCAGTTTGGGTTTGTACGGGAGGGAGGGGTTGTATTGGTTCGATTTGCACCATTTTTTAAAATTTTTTTAATAGCACTAAAAAGTAACTCTATATCAAATTTTATCAAAATCCGTCAATGTTTACTTTTTTTGGCACAAGAATGTATGAAATCAAAACACTGTGCGATGTCTCATTGTGACACAAGAAACCAAAGTGGCACCAAAATTGTGGTCGAATGCGAACTCCGAATGGTATAGTGGTTTCGTTTTCATTTCGTGTAAAAGCGGAGGAAGTTTCTTGCGATTATTGCGGATTTTTCCAACAATTGCCATTTGCCGTTGCTTTAGTTTCACTGCAAGGCCATGGGATGTAAAGAAATTGTCGCAGCTTACATTCCTTCCATTCAGCCCTTCTGTGAGCTGCAAAACAACCCCTTCACCCTGGTTGATGTCAGGAGTATAATTATGGTCTCGACCAATATAAACCTCAATATCAAAAACGTACTCGTAGTATGTTTAAGCATCACAGAGCACCCAATGTTTAATGCCATATTTACATGACTTCGAAGGAATGCATTGGGTGAATAGACAGCGGCCACGATAAGGCAATAATTGCTCATCAACAGTTACATTCACACCTGGTGTATATGCCAACTTTAGCCGGCTAGCCCATTTATCAAATATAGTGCGAATCGGTGCTAATTTATCGCGAGCACGAACATTTTGTCTTTCTTCACAAACATCAAAGCGTATACATCGAGTTATTGTTTTATATTGCTCTAGCGACATTGGTCGTTCAGTTTTTGCATTCCACAACTCAGTAACACATTCACCATGTGACCGGTCTACACCCCAAGCAGTAAAAGCTTATATATAGTAAGCACACATCGTACGAATATCAGCGTTCTTCCAGGTAGTTTCATATTTACGTGAGCCGTACAAGTTGGTCATATGAACAACAATTTGTTCAAAGGGCTCGATGAACAAGCAAAAAGCAGACAAAGGGTCGACGCAGCGTGATGACGCAAACAAACTCGGACCTAAAACAACCACAACACAAGAAATTTCTGCAACTATACATAACGAAAGTAAACGACGTAATATGCTACTTGAAGATACTGTTTGGCGTATACAGTTAGGTTCTTCCAAACAATATTGTATGTTCTTGTCTTTGGACAACAATGCAATATTCGGTTCTGCTACCATGTTTTGCCTGGTTTTCTCTTTAATGGAATCAACATTGCTCTCACTGCTTGTATAGGTACAGTCAACAAACATCACGGTCATTTGGTTCATAATCAATATCTTCATCATCACTTCCATCAAAGTCTTCATCGTCATCCAACCACTCATTTTGCCAGGTAGAATCCATAATTTATGTTTTTATACCCCCACGCTTAAAAAACGTAATAGGGGCATATTAACTTTGTCACTCCGTTTGTAACGTCGATAAGGAGGCGTGTCCGGTTTAGAAAAGTATATATATTCTTGATCAGCATGACCTCCTGAGTCGATTTAGCCATGTCCGTCTGTCCGTCTGTGGTCACGATAACAGCCGTAATTTATTCAAAACGAAATTCAATATTAAAATATGGAGGTCAAGTTCGAAAATGAAATATTCAAAACGAAATTCAATATTAAAATATGGAGGTCAAGTTCGAAAATGAGCCAAACCGGATGAAAACTACGCCTACCTCCCATACAAAGTGACTTAACCAAAACGGTAAATCTCTTTAAAATCCACAAAAATTAATATTATGACTTCAAATTTTGCACAGCGTCTTTAATATTTATTATAAACTTCAAGTACGAAATTTGTAAAATGGGATGAAAACTACGCCTACCTTCCATACAAAGTGACTTACCCTAAACGGTAAAATCTCTTTAAATTCCACAAAAACTAATTTGATGACTTCAAATTTTGCACAGTGTCTTTAATATTTAATGTTAACTTTGAGTAAAAAATTTGTAAAAATCGGATGAAAACCACGCCTACCTCCCAACAAATTGACTTAACCAAAACGGTAAAATCTCTTTAAAATCCACAAAAACTAATTTAATGACTTCTAATTTTGCACAGTGTCTTTAATATTTAATATAAACTTTGAGTAAGAAATTTGTAAAAATTGGATGAAAACCACGCCTACCTCCCATACAAAGTGACTTAACCAAAACGGTAAATCTCTTTAAAATCCACAAAAATTAATATTATGACTTCAAATTTTGCACAACGTCTTTAATATTTATTATAAGCTTCAAGTACGAAATTTGTAAAATGGGATGAAAACTACGCCTACCTTCCATACAAAGTGACTTACCCTAAACGGTAAAATCTCTTCAAATTCCACAAAAACTAATTTAATGACTTCTAATTTTGCTCAGTGTCTTTAATATTAAATTTTAACTTTGAGTAAGAAATTTGTAAAAATCGGATGAAAACCAAGCCTACCTCCCAACAAAGTGACTTAACCAAAACGGTAAAATCTCTTTAAAATCCACAAAAACTAATTTAATGACTTCAAATTTTGCACAGTGCCTTTTATATTTAATATTAACTTTGAGTAAGAAATTTGTAAAAATCGGATGAAAACCACGCCTAGCTTCCATACAAAGTTCACCAAAATCGTAAAATCTCTTTCAATTCCACAAAAATTAATCTATTGACTTCAAATTTAGCACAAAACCTTTAACACTTCATATAAACTTTAGGCATGAAATTTGGAAAAATCGTTGTCCGTGGGCGTATTTTAACTAGTCTATATTATGTTATATTTCGGAAATTTTTTTTTTCCACGATGACACTGAACTGCGAAAACAACCACTCACTTCAGCAATCGAAACACAACTGGAGCGTTATCAAAGATATTTTTCGCCCTTTTCCCATATGTGTCAAATTGGCACACAAATTACTCTTGCGTTACTTTTCTTGTTGCCGCGTTTCTAAGCATGTAATAAAAAAAATAATTTTTCAAAATTTCGTCGAAAATTATTCAGTGAACCGCAACCTCATTCAAATTTGTACAAAACCAAAGGCACAATAAAATTTTCATTTCGAAAATTGTGTCTAGTTAACACAAACGACGGATGCGTGTTAAGACTTTAGCAAAAAGTACCAGTTTGGAAATGTTTATAATGGAACTAGTTCAAATATAGGGAAAAAGGAATGCTTTTGAGTACAATTGTCCTTTCCTATGACATCAACACGTAAAAAAGTCAGTTCGATCAATATAAAAGTGTATTGTAAAGGAACCAATACTGGTTCTTTTTGGAAGTAATTTACAACTACTTAAAAGTCGGTCCCATTTTCTGCAAGGTATGTTAACCCTATCCAGAGAGAGAGAGCGAGAAGGCTATATTTCAATGGTATTAGAAATTGTTATGTAACACAAAGTGTGAGAAAGGGATGTATACATGAGTTTCTGTTACTTTTTTCACGAGGCTCCTCCTAGTATAACCGAAATTTTGTATGAAGGGGTAACCGAAATTTCGAACCGTTTTTTTAGTTAAGGGGACAGTGAGGCATGAACTTTCAAAAAATCGATTTTTTTATAATTGATTTTGGTTTTAAAAGACCTCAAAGTATCTATTTTTAAATATATAAAATTCGAAATGAATTTCTATGTTAAATTGTGAAGGCTTTAAAACGCAGAGCATCAAGGCCGTATAATTGGTCTTAAAAACTTTAAAGTGCTTTTTATAGAAATCACATTTTTACAGTTGATGGGACTGGACTGATCGTTTTGAAATTTTAATATGTTATTGTACATATGTAAATCTATAGATGAACTACGGTTAGAACGATCGGTAAAGTATTTTGGGATTTTTTGGTCCCAAAAATTGGCTAAGTTCGAAAAAACGCCGCCATTTTGTCAATTTTGGCCCGTCAAATTTTCATTTATTTTAATCTATAGCGGCTGCGATGCTGATTAAAACCTCGTGTTTATTTTTTTTTCAGACGTTCCAGGGAGCAAAAATCACGCCAGCCGTGGTTTTTTTATGTTATTTTCAAAAACCTGCAGCAGCCAAAAAACACGCTGGAAATATCTAAAAAATTTTTCTACACTTTTTTTACATAAAAATAAATATGCAAAATTTTAATCTCTTTCCTTTCTTAAAAATATTTGCATTTTAAAAATGTTATTTTTTAAAAATCCAGTGGTGTACTGTCCCCTTAAATTACCGATATTCTTCTTGTAGGGAAGTAGAGGTGGGTAACTCAGTGCTGTGCTATGCCACTGTGCTGACTCCCTGTAGTGTGTAATGTGTGCTAGCACACTACGTTGACTCACATAGTGGCACAATAGCACGCAAAGAGCAGAGCTTTGACGAACTTTTGAGCGTAAAGTGACTTATGTATGCTGTGTTGGGATGAATAGCAGAGTGTTGTGCTAAGCTTCTTCACTGATACTCATTGGTTATCGCTACTGTGCACTGCATTACTTACATGTTGTAAGTTTTTGCTAGTACAGTTGATTTTGCTTTTACTTTGGTTTACTTGCAATAATTGACAATATGCAATTTGTGAATATTGTAAACAAATCAATAGAAAAGGGTGTTAACACTCTATTTGTTATCGACACTTTTGTGAGTGCTTTGTTCGATTGTGGCACAATTGTGCTAGCACAGTGTGCTGACACGCAAGGGTGCACATGTGCTGGTGAGTCAACACACAAAAAGTTGTGCTATTACCCACCTCTATAGGGAAGGCTTCTGAATAATCAAACAGGTGGCGTTCGCTATCTATCTTCCTTTATACCGTAAAATGGTATTTTAGTAAAATAATCAGTCTAGGAATTTTTTTTTTAAACAAAGTAAATGAAAGAAGATGAAAGCTTCCATTCTACCTTTCTTTTGTTCAGAAGTGTATTTCAATGTGGCAAATCGATTGGCATTATGCTTAAGTCCCACTATATCATCCTTGGTATTTAAATTTGGGCTGAAGTGCAAAAAATTAAGATTGTTTTTTGTGAAAGTCAGGAATGCACACACAAAAACTTTTCCCAAAACAATACGTTCCATCCCGCATTTTGGATATGTAATAGCTGAAAGCCAAATGATGATTTAAGTCCTTAATCTTAAAATTGCTATATATCGTCTTTCATGCCGTGAAATGGTCTTGAAGTAAAACACTCAGTTCAGAATTTTATTTTAAAAAGAGTATTTAAACTGAGTATTTAAACTGAGTATTTTACTTCAAGACCATTTTACGGTATGAAGGACGATAGATGGCAAAAGCTACCTGTTTGATTATTCAGAAGCTTATGCATTAGGCCGCGTTCATAGTAAACGCTTTTAGCTTAGCCGAGAGGTTTAGCTGAAAAACTCTTTGCGTATAATCATATGGAAAAAGCTCAAAGTGTTCATAGTGCCAGCATAAAGCTTCTTTTCTAATGCTTTTCAGAGCTTATATCTCCATCTCGCTTGCTCACACAGCAAAATAATTTTGTTTTTTATGCTTTGTTGTAGAGCATTTTAAAATGCTTTTCGGCGCTTTATTCTTGTTTGATCACATAATTTGCATTTTTTTTAGTTTTATTATTTATTGCGTCGTACTTAATTTTTTAATGGATTTCCGCACTTGTTTATCTATTTCGCCTGTTAACACTATTTTCGTTGATTTTTTTTTATTTGTTGGATATATTTTTGTGCTGAAGTTTTAACCATTGCTGCGTTGTTGTTGCGTTGTTGTTTCGTTTTGCGGTACTTTTCAGTTTTATGCACTTGTGAATTTTATCTCGCTTGTTTACATAGTTTTCGTTGTTCTTGCGTACTTCTTGGGTACTTTTTGTGTTGAACTTTTCACCGATGTTATACTTTCTGTGCTCATGTTCCTTTGAACTTATGTTATTGGTTTGATCTTTCGGTGGTGATCATCGCGAATCTACACACTCATTAAACAACAAATCTTTTATTTACTTTGCAAAACGCAATTGAGGGCATTATTTTCCAAAGAGACAAATGAAAACAAAGTATCTCAGCCACAAGCATAAAGCGCGCACTATGAACACCAAAAAGCTCAATAAGCTACTTTGTGCAGCGTTGAATAAGCGTTCACTATGATCAAAAAAAGCTCGACGAAGCAGCTTTATGCTTCAGCTTCAGCCAAAGCGTCCACTATGAACGCGGCCTTACAGTGAGTGAGATAGCATTATAAATGCGTAAGTTAGCGCTAGAAATAAAGTTCCACTGTACATTGGTACAAATGGCAGTAAAGAGTGGCCGATATTAGAAGGCGACTTCGTATCTACATTAAATTTGGCACCTAGGGGTTTGGCACCAACTAACGGTACACAAAAAAAATATCAAAACAAAATGTGCTTTTGTTGTAATTGGAGTATGTTCATTGCGATTGGGAAGAAAAAATGGTATTCTTAAAACTTTATTTTAAGCATTTCGACCAAAAATGTGGTAATTTGTATCAAGGTGCGTTGTCTGCTGGGATGTTAAAACCGCAGAAACTGTCTGTCGTGCTTAATATTTGCTTAAAATGTTATTATTAAAAATATTAATAAATTTGAGCTTTGTCAAAATACCGTAAATTGTTAATTAATAAGTTTTAATTTTTTGGTCACGGTAGATTTTTCTGTGGAATTTCATAAAAAGCTAATTATCTCAGCTTTCTGTTTCATTTTAAAAGGTTTTGTAAAGATTCCATTCACTACAGAAAAAGATGATTTAACTTACCGTAGCTAAGCCCTTTTCCACGAACAAGCAAATTGAAATATGAACAAATGAATCTGTAAATAAACAGAATTTGACATGAAAAAATCGTGCTTTTTAGTATACTGTAAAGTGCTAGAAATAATGCATTAAATATTAGGTCTGCTTTCGTAGTAATTTCAAGTAAAGTTCGGGTAATGGAGAGTAATTTGATTATTACTCAATGATAATCGTTTTTATTTTCACAAAACTAGAAAGTTTTGATCAGTCAATTGAACGATCAGCTATTTAAAGTTTAAGTTTTGTGCTCACAGACATTTTTCAAGTAAAGTTCAAGCTAGTTTTGAGCTCGAGAGAGTGATATATTTCTCTCTCGATCTTGCAAAATGTGTAAAGAAACGTTTTCAAGCAACTTGGAGATACTTGAAACGATAACGAAAACAGACCTATTATTATAAGAATAAATAATAATGAAATGAACAAAAGGTACCTACATGAAATAAGCAACAGTGATGCATGACCTTCACACTGATTACGGCCACTTAAAAAGAAGTACCATTCAACAGGATTAATTCGTATACCATATCTAAAGTAAAATGAAAATAAAAACAAAATTTCAAAACAAAATGTTAAAGAAATAAAAAACTATCAACAACGTTGAGATAAAAGAAAGTAGTATTACAAAAAAAAAAAAAAAAATGATAAAAAGGTGAGGAAAGGTTCGCTTAAAGTTTGAGTATATGATTATATCAGAGCCAACCTTACTTTATAATTATAACTAGGGCTAGAAGTTATAAAAATTCATGTTTTCGCTGGTTATCTTGAAATGGAAATGGTTAAGTTATCTTTACGAATCATACAATTTTCTTTCAAATAGCATTCAATCGTATGTGCATATTTTGCAATAAATGCATGGTTTTGCATATTTTACAAAAATTCCTGTTTTGCATATTTTTTGTATATTTTACAATAAATGCATGTGGTTTTTCCATATTTTTGTTTTTTTTTTGATTTGCAACCAATTTAAATTGAGTGCCACATATTTTGGAAAAAGATAACTTAGAATTATTGATTTTATGTTCACTTCATATTTTTGTTGTTTTTGATAAATCCATTTCATATGTATTTTAAAATTAATTGTTTTTCTTTTTTGTTAAATCATTTTTATTTAAACCAATAATACAATATTAGAAAAATATTTTTAGTTGCATATATTACCTTTTTAGCGCATATTTTTGAGTTTTAAGTGCATGTTTTATTCGCATATTTTTGATTTTTTAGTGCATAAGATTCCTGGCCCCAAATATATCATATTATTTTGATCATGGTATGATTTTCTATTACCATATCAAATGGTAATGCAAGCATTACCCAGTGCTGTCTGTTAAACCACAAGCAAGGATGTATTTCCCCTTCCCAGCAATCATTTTCAATCGCCTTAGAATCGCCAGCGAACCGCTTGGAAGATAAGACAATCGCACACATTTAAAAGTCATCCGGGTATCACCGACTGTAAGCAACTGAGGCCATAACACGGTTCACCGGGAAGATTCGCAAAGGAATCGCGTAAAGGGTTCGTAAGCGATTCGCTGGGAAGAGTCGCTAACGAATCGCCAAGAGTGGTCTTAAGCGATTCGCAGTGAAGAGTATCAATCGAATTGCCAAGAGAAGTCCTTAGCGATTCGCGGCAAGAGTAGCACACGAATTGGAAAAAGGGGTCTAACGCGATTTGGTGACAAGAGTGCAAATGAATCGTTTTTAGGGTTACTCAGCGATTTTTTGCTAACCATCTTTGTTAAACGTTACATGTTGTTTTACAGGCGAAATTCTTTGTCAAATCGGTCAACAAAAAGATAGAACCGCTTGGAAGATAAAACAATCGCTTATTTGGAAGTCATCCGGGTATCGCCAACTGTCAGAAGCTGAAGCCAAAAAAGCGGTTCGCCGGGAAGATTCGCAAACATATCGCGTAAAGGGTTCGTAAGCGATTCACTGGGAAGAGTCGCTAACGAATCGCCAAGAGAAGTCCTTACCGATTCGCGGCAATAGTCGCAAACGTGTTAAGAAAAGGGGTTTTAAGCAATTTGTCGACAAGAGTGGCAAAAGAATCACTTTAAGGGTTCCGCAGCGAATTGTTGCGAAGCGTCTTTGTTGAACGATGCAAGCTGTTTTATAGGGGACATTCTTTGTTAGATCGGTCAACAAAAAGATAGACCACCGCAAATCGTGCTGATATGAATATTTTCAGTTTTCATACGGCAATTCAACACAAAACATAACTTTTTAAAATTTTTTTGATGATTTCGATTCCAACGATCGATTTTGAATATTTTTTTATTAAAGATTTTGAAGATTTTTCTTGAATCACGCATTCATCGCTTGAGAATCCTTGAAAACTTTGCAAACAAATCGCCTAAAGGGTTTGTAAGCGATTCGCAGAGAAGAGTCACTAACGAGTCGCCAAGAGGGTTCATAAGCGATTCGCTGGGAAGAGTCGCTAACGAATCACAAAGAGGGGTCTTAAGTGATTCGCTGGGAAGAGTATCAAACGAATTGCCAAGAGAAGTCCTTAGCGATTCGCGGCAACAGTCGCACACGAATTGAAAAAAGGGTTCCTAAGCGATTTGCTGACAAGAGTGGCAAATGAATCACTTTTTGGGTTACTCAGCATTTTGTTGCTAACCATCTTTGTTGAACGTTACATGTTGTTTTACAGGCGAAGTTCTTTGTCATTTGGGATTTATCCAGGTATCGCCGACTGTAAGCAGCTGAGGCCATAAAAGCGATTCGTCGGGAAGATTCGCAAACGAATCACCTAAAGGGTCACGGCACCTTAAATTACTTAATTGTGCTCTCATTCGTAATTCGAAGCTCAATTATGTTCCGAATTAAGTAATTCGCCATACAATATTTGACAATTTAAGCTACCCCATTTGAAGGTAGTTCAGTTTGAATTACCATCCGAGTGACCTAAAAATAGATTTCATCTCTAATTTATATCAAAAACTAATCGAAAAGAGCACTTCTATAAAAGAATAAAGAAAAAACGAAACAAATAGCTGTCAGCGGTCAGAGGTTATATACTTGAAAAATTAATAAATTAATAGGCCTATTACGGTTCACAACACAACAGTAATTTCTGCTTTTATTGTGTGCATTGCTTATACTTGAAATAAGACACAGCAGAGTATTGCTGTGAACCGTAATAAGCCTATAATATATATTTTGCGATTCACAGAAAAAAAATGTACACAAAATTTTAATGGCCATTCCAACAAATCTTGACTCAAAGAAAATGCAAAATAAAATTAACAGAGCACTATTGTCAAACCAAATTAAATACAATCGTAATTTACAGACCGAATTACTTAATTCAAACTACCGTGAGAACATAATATAAGCGATTCGCTGGGAAGAGTCGCTAATGAATCGCCGAGAGGGGTCTAAAGCGATTCGCTGGGAAGAGTCTCAAAAGAATCGCCAAGAGTCGAACAAACGAACCGCTTTTAGGGTTCCTCAGCGATTTGTTGCGAAACGTCTTCGTTGAACGTTACAAGTTGTTTTACAGGCGATATTTTTTGTCAAATCGGTCAACAAAAAGATACACCACCGCAAATCGTGCCGATATGAATATTTTCCGTTTTCATACGGCAACTCAAAACAAAAAATAGCTTTTACAAATTTTTTTGGATGATTATTTTTAGTAAAGAAGTATATAGAATAGCCTGCTTCATTTTACAACGATCGATTTTGAAAATTTTTTAAAAAGATTTTGAAGATTTTTCTTTTGAAGCGATCTTAGCGATCCCCATCTTCCAACGATCACCGGAATGAGCAAAGGAAGATTTGAATACTTATCTTATATCGTGCATTCATCGCTTGGGCGATCGAAAAGCGATCTATCTTCCAACGATCGCCTAAATAAGCGAAGGAAGATTTTGAAAATTTTTCTTGAATCACGCATTCATCTCTTCGGCGGTCAAAAGGCGGTCGAAAGTCGATCGATCTTCCAACGATCGCCGGACGGAATCAAGGAAGATTTTCAAAAAGTTTTCTTGCATTGCGTAATCATCGCTTGAGCGATCGAAAAGCGATTCATCTTCAAAAAAACCCTTGAGCGAATCGCAAAATCAACTTATCTTCCAATCGTCTTCCAAATGTTTGCAGGTTTAGCTCTTATATTATGAAAGGTGTAGATCTTGTGCTCTTGACGTGCTGGGCCGTTCTGGGCAGGGGTTTCAAGATCTTATTAGGAGCTTCTGGACCGAGGGATATACATGGTCTGACGCTACCATCTCAGGTTTTTCTCAAGTCCACTCGGGCGGCAGTCCAAGCCCACCCTTTTACCATTGTCTCGACCTCACATTACCGTGATAATTCGTTTTTTAGTTGCACGGTAAAGTTGTGGAATAGTCCCCTGCGAACGTGTTTCCCGGCAGTGTTTAGCTGTTTTAGTTTTTAGTTTAGTTTTTAGCTAACTATCATATAAGAGGCATTCTCTGAGACCGTAAGAAAAGTTTTTGTTGTCAATGCAATATGTTGAAGTATACATAAAAACAAGTACAGGGTCCGCCATATAACGTTTTTTTTTCAACTAGTGCTTATTTCGTGAATGGTAACACTTAGCTCATATCTGATTTGACAGATAATTAGTTTTATCCTTCCGCTGAACGAATATGGTTGTGTATACGCTTGAACAACGCTGAGAAGTGGGCCTGCGATCGACTTACAGAAGAATCCGATTTTGCCAAAAAAATCATCTTTTCAGATGAAGCTCATTTTGATCTTGGCGGGTATGTAAGCAAGCAAAATTGTCGCATTTGGGGCACAGAAAACCCGCACGCATACATTGAAAAGCCGCTGCACCCAAAACGAGTCACTGTTTGGTGCGGATTTTGGTCCAGAGGCATAATTGGGCCATTTTTCTTCGAAAATGAGCAAGTAGTGGCCGTTACAGTCAACGGCGATCGTTATCGGGCCATGTTGAACGAATTTTAGTTCACAAAAATTGAAGAGGAGGATATTGGCAACATTTAGTTTTAGCAGGACGGCGCTACGTGCCACACAGCCGAAGCTACCCTCGATGTTTTGCGCCCTGTTTTTGAAGATCGCATTATCAGCCGCAGAGCTGATGTCGTTTGGCCACCTCGGAGCTGCGATTTGACACCGTTGGACTATTATTTGTGGGGTGCCCTCAAAGATAAGTGTTACGTCGGCAAGCCAGAGACAATTGACGCTTTAAAGGACAATATTCGTGAAGCCATTGGTGAAATACAGCTGCACACAATCGATAATGTGCTTAAAAATTGGACCAATCGTGTAGGCTACTGCATGGCCAGCCGAGGAAGCCATTTGAATAAAATTATTTTCCATTATTAACCGGAAGAATTGTACTTTCAAATAAAAAAAGAAATTTTAGAAAATATTCAGTAGTTTTTATAGAATTTTCAAAAAAAAAAGTTATTTGGCGGACCCTGTATTTAGAGTAGATTTTTAGGTCTGTGAAATTCAGGGTTGCCATATTATCAGGGGCTCAATTATTTTGCAGTATAATTTTCAAATGGTAATATCTTTTTTCTATTTCAATAGATTTAAACATTTTAAAAGTGTTTTTTGTAGAGAATTTTCTAAACTTTCGAATGACACTGTTGATTATTTTAAAAAAATTTAGTTTTGTCAAGCAAAAATTTTTTTTTTAATTTTTCCCCATTTTGCCCCTTCAAATTTTTCCAAAACTACCCTAAAATGTTCCTTATTTTATAAACTTTTTACCACCCAAGTTTCATTTTGGGGGATTCAAATGCGTACAAACGACAGATGAATATGTGATGCGGTACAACTTGCATAGACAACAAAAACTTTTCTTACGGTGGTTTTTTTCTCAGAGAATGCCTCATATAGGAGGCATCCAAGAGCATTATATATATATATATATATAAAAAATAAACTGGCCATTTCAGCTCTTGGAAGGACTTTGACCTAGATTCTAGTGGTCGATTATGTTGTGCGTGTTATTAAATGTTTGAACATAAATCATCGAAAACGGCTTATGTTCTCAAGAAACTTTTAGGGCCATTTTGTTTACAGAGAGATAAATTTATCCCCAAGGTAATTCCATGATTTTTCCAGTTTTTGATTTGTTCACAGTGAGTTAAGCATTTAACTCTTCATTTTAAAAATTGGATAATTCAGGGCTGGCAAAAAAATGGTATGCCAAAAATGGGTCGCTGAGTCCGAATCCGCGGTCAGAATATTAAAATTATAAAATTTTGAAATAATAGGGTTGCTTTAACTTTTGAAAATACATATTATTAGGTGGCAGCCCTATTATTCTAAAATTTTATCATTTTGGAATTCTGAGTATTCGGACTCAGTGACCCATTTTTGGCATACCATTTTTTTGCCAGCCCCGAATTCATAAAGATACAAAAAATTAAGGTGGAAGCCCTATCCACCATTTTGAATTTTAAAATTCTGACTTCAGATTCGAAATCAGTGACTCCTTAACACTGTTAAATAATGTTTAAATTCTTAAAAATACTTATTATTAGGTGGCAGCCCTATTATTTCAAAACTTTATAATTTTTAAATTCTGACCATGGATTCGTATTCAGCGACCCATTTTTGATGTACCATTTTTTTGCTAGCCCCGAATTCATAATAATACAAAAAATTAAGGTGGCAACCCTATCCACCATTTTGTATTTTAAAATTCTGACTTCAGATTCGAAATCAGTGACTCCCTAATACTGTTAAATGATGTTTAAAATTCTAAAAAATACATATTAGGTGGCAACCCTATTATTTCAAAACTTTATCATTTTGAAATTCTGGCCACGGATTCGGATTCAGCGACCCATTTTTGGTGTACCATTTTTTTTGCCAGCCCCGAATTCATAAAAATACAAAAAATTAAGGTGGAAACCCTATCCACCATCTTGAATTTAAAATGTCTGACTTCAGATTCGAACTCAGCGACCCCCAGTACTCTTTCCTCATGTTTGAAATTCTTAAAATAAAACATTTTTAGGTGGCACCCCTACGTGTAGAAAAATTTTCGAGTTTTGAAATTTTGACAACGGATTCGGGATCGGAATGCGAGTTGAATTCGCATAAATAAACAAGAAATTAGGTGGCAGCTTTACCCGCCATCTTGAATTTTAAAATTCTGACACCAGATTCGAAAGAAGTAACCCCCAATACTGTTTCTTTATGTTTAAAATTCTTAAAAAAATGTTTAGTTGGCAGCCCTGTGTAGAAAAATTTCAGAATTTTAAAATTCTGACATCAGATGCAAAATCATTTTTACCTAGTGTTCACTCCAACCCCCAAATTCGCAAAAATAAACCAAAAATCCCCACACATTTTTTAATTAATGAGCAACACTCTAACATTCCAATGGAAATCGATATAAACTGAGAGCGAATTTATGCTCTAAGCATAAAGCTGGGATAAAATGTGAACAAAACCACTTTTTTATCTCCCGATTTATACGCTTAGTATAAAATTAACCTAGAGATAGTTATCCCCGAATTGAATATATTTATGCCCTTTGTGAACAAAATGGCCCTTAATGTCAATTTTTACTCTCTTAGGCTTGCCTTTGTCTACAGAGAGGAGGCGGCCGCACAGAAATATTAATTCAATTGTAAAAACATTCTGTCTGAGCTGGGGTTTGAACCGGGTTTTCTAGGCTACGGCCGCCACCGCGCTTTGGTTCAGTCGAAAAAAATACTCACTTCAATAAATTCTCCAAACACAGTCGAAATCCACCGATGGTGAGCAGCAGGAAACCCCAGTTGACCAAACCGGTGAAATTACTAAAGCCAGAACTCCAAGAAAAGAGCGAATCTCTAGGACGATGGCAACTAAAAGACATAAAAAAAAAATTAATTTACCAAGCACAACTAATTAGGTTCTCGATAACAACTTACGGTCTATCTGGCTGCTTTTGGCGTTGTTTTTCCTCCTTAGTTGTTATCTCCTCCGCACGCGTGACACTTTGTGTACGACGATAGCGAGATTTCTTTTCCGAATTTCCATTGCCATTGCCGTTTTCATCCTTGTCCAGGAATTTTCGAAATACACGCATATCTACGGAGTTGCCATTTTGTTCGTACACAGCCGATGCAGATTTCCGTTTTCGTAATTCACCTACGTGCTCGTTGGCGGAGGCAGAACGTCGCAGCTTTTTGACAATGCCGAAGGCAAGGCCACCATTTTCCTCCTTTGCGGGCATGATGCGTGCTTTGGTGGGCGGGTGCAGGAACTAGAAACTGTAAAAATTTAAATCTTATCAAGCTTGAATTTGGCTTCGGTGATTGACCAAGATAGTGCTAAAGTTGTTTTGGATTTGATAAATGTATTCTTATCTTATCTAAAAATTAAAAATATCCCCCATCAAATTGGTGCTTGATTGCATGGAATCTTATGCAATCTTTTTTAAATTTACAAGTACTTTAATGCCAAAATTATTGCCAAAATTATTTAATACCAAAAAAAGAAAATATTTTTTTTTAAAGCGATAAAATAAGCTTCCGTTCAGACAAGCTGTTAATGGACCAGTATATTAATGGGTCAATTTATTAATGAGTCTGGTCATTAATGACTAATTTCTTTTTTAATGAACTGCGATCAATGCCAGTGCCAGTGAAAATATTATCAGTGCTTTTATTGAAAGTGTTGCTAAAGCTTAAAAGAGATCTTCTTAGTTTTCGTCATCAATGATAACGGTGATTCAGTTGAATCTTGCAAAACCAATAAGAAATTAACTGGCTGCTCAAGCGCGTCGGAAGCTAATTTTATCTAAGGGGTAGTACAAGCGCGGGGGGGGGGGGGGTGAGAGGTGCAAAAAAATCACCAAAATTTCTTAAAAGAAACATGAATATGAATAAACAAATTTTTTATTTTAGTTTAAAAATAAAAAAATATAAAACGAAATAAAAAAATATTAAAATTTTATTATTTTTAAAAGTTTTTCCAATTTCGATATTAGAGTTAATTTTTAAAAGGATCTTTCATATGGTAATATGAAAATATAAGAAATAATTGTTGCTTTTATAAAGCAAGACTAGGTATATCTTTACATGGTTTAAATGCAATAAGGTACAAAAAGTTATATCAATTTAAATTCTTTCAAAATATTTCTTTCTGTCCTTGCGAGAAACAAATTCTTTCACCACCTCCATCGAATTCAATTCTTCGGTTTTATCTTGGTTAATGTGTATAAGTGCTGCATGAGTGAGTCGTTTCTGTGTCATAGTTGCTCGAAGATACGTTTTAAGTCGTCTTAGTGCACTAAAAGGACGCTCAGAGCTGCTGATGCAGGCACAGTCAAAACCAAAGCAACAAGTTTTTCAAATTCATTTAATAGTTTTTTCAGTGTATCCGAATTTTTTTCAAATTGGAATTGCAGTAGAGACTCTACATTTTGTTCTATCTTTTTGCAAACACAGAGAAAGAAAATGGTTATACGAAAGCATGCTTATGGAGAAGAGAGAAAGAAGAGCAAAATATATAATACAAAAATAATATCGTTGTAAAAAAACTGATATTTTGAATAACTTTTGATGTTTTCTTTTTAAATCGTTTATCGAGCTAAATAAGTGGGGGGCAACTGCCCCTCATCCCCGCATACTACGCCAATGTGGCTGCATCGTCATTTCGTTAATCTATCTAAATGAACTTGCAACAATAACAACAATAATATCAATTGATTGCAAAATAAATAATTAGCAATCAGTTTAACAATACAATCATTACAAATCCCTCATAAAATCTTGCTCGGAATATGAATTAGGAAATAAATGAGAGAATAATTATTTGAAATTATATAGGAGCAATCGAAAACTAGTAAGGAATAATCATCGACTGGACCGAAGTTAAAAGACCCCCACAGTCGTATGTAAAAGTATATTTGAAGTTTTGAATGTTGTATTACTTTGATGACGTCACTTTTATAGGGCGTGGTTTTGATTCGAATATTTCAAATTTGAAACTCGGAGAATATTTTGATTATCAAAGCTTATGCGTAACATATCAAGTTTGAACAAAATATTTTTTTTTTGGAATTTATGAAGATTTCACTATTATGATGACGTCACTTTGTATGGAAGCTGCCCGGAGTTTTCAGATTTTTCTAACAAAACTTCAAACAGCAAGTGCATAGTTAAAATTAAAACTCACTTTCAAAATTTGAAGCTTTTTTACTAATATTAAGGGAGATTTTACCGTTTTCATAGTCACTTTGTATGGGAGGTAGGCGTGGTTTTCATTCGGTTTTTACAAATTTCATATCAAACCTTCAAGATTATGTGCAAAATTTGAAGTCATTAGATTAATTTTTGTGTGATAAAATTTCTGAATTTCAATTGATCTTTTCTATACATCAATTGTTCCCTTCTTAACTTAAAATTTCAATTGATCTTATCTAATTTTCAATTGATATTTCAGATCGTGGTAGGAAGGCTTACGGTTGGCGGACAGAGCTAACCGTAGAGCAAAAAAACACTCGGGGAACATTTTGTAAAATTTTAAAATATCATTTAGACTGATGGGTTCAAATGAAGATTTTGGGTCTTAGTAGCATCATGATACAATTACGAGATAGGCCCACACACTCTAACAACAACAATGAAAGTGCAGTTTGTTTATCGAAAAAGAAACACGAATTGAACAGATGCAGTCGATTCTCTCAGGTGAGTCAATCTCAAAACGTGCGTCACACGATCATCACACTTGCGTATATTTTTTATATTGTCACAACACTGCTGATCGTGATTTTAATTATTTTGCGTTATCGTGCACTTTCACAATGTTTATAGTATTTTCTTGTATCAAATTTCTTTGTTTATTTTAAATGATTTAGATATAAAAGTATTGAATTTTGCCCAATTTTTGTGATTTTCGTGCATAATTTAAATAGATTAATAAAAGTCACACTCACCCCATGTTTTTTGAATTGAGCGCCAAATAATGATGTTCTTTTTAAATGTTCTTTTTAAATTTTTTGAAAGTGTGTAATCTAAGAACAAAATATTTTGCAAGGCTTTATCGACAACTTTTGCGTCATTCCTTATCAAATGGGTCAATAGGTGACACACTAAAAATAAAATAAAATTGGCGAGCAAAGCATTTTTAAGTAAAATAACCGTTTTTATGCCTTACTAACTTTAATAGGGAAACGTTAAAGAGCATGACCAATTTTTTTTAGTAAGGCTGTGGAAAAAAGTTTTGTGACACTCTGATGGAGCGAAAATTTTTAGCATTCTTGGATAACTTTTTTGAATAATGATTTTCATCCAGTATAATTATGAAAGAAATTTATTATAGAATTTCATAAATAAAAAAAAATGGATTTTTATGAGCTGAAATAAGAAACGTATGTTATGTATGAAATGTAATGATCGTCTAGAGGTCAAATGTATGAACTGGTGCTAGCATTTTTTCTCAACACTCATGTCGAAATTAAGTTCATAACTTTCGCGAATAAACTCATAGAGAGGACAAACGCATAAACTGTTCCAATTATTTTTCCGCCTTCGAAAAATCTTCCGAACATACCTACCATATATCTCCCATCCCTCTGGGAGTCCCCACACAAAACACAAAAAATTAAGAAAAATGCCTAAAATAGTTTATATAGTTTTTTCATCAAATCTATGAGCTGACCTTATTATTTTTCCACCTTAAATATATCTTAAGCTGTTGTAGATGGGCTATGGTCGTAGATTTTAAAAAAGTTGTCATTATTATTATTATTTAATTTATCTTAGCCAATATTTTGGTTTGAATTTCCAGCTTCTTATAATATTTCTTGTCAACATATCTACCCTCAAGCATCACAAATAAAAAAAAAATATCGAAAATACATTCATGGACAGATAAATAAGAACACAACTTGCTTGTGAGTGCATTCACTGGTGATGCTTTATTATTCAGTACTAAATAAAAATAAATGACTTCATTAGTTAAAAAGAACTTAAAATTAGTTAATACAATTAAAAAAAATAACATAAGCAAGTAAATAACAAAATATTTTTGCAAAAAACATATTTGGAACAAAATAGCCTGGCCAAATAAATAAGAACATTCAATGTTTGCTTACAGATTAAAGTTTAGGAACATTACTAGTACAAAAAAAAAAAAATGTAAGCTTAATATCCGGAGTGTCCTCCTTTGTTTTGAATAACTTTTTGTATCCTATTTGGCATTGATGAAATTAATTTCCTACAAGTTTCTATGGGAATTTTTTGCCATTCCTCTTTTACAAAACTCCATAATTGTGCTTTGTTTGAGAACTGCCTTTTTGATACCTCATTTTTTAAGACACCCCACAAGTTTTCAATTGGGTTTAGGTCCGGTGATTGACTTGGCCACTCAATCATTCGGATTTTATTATCTGTCAGCCACTTTTTTACTAACTTGGAGGTGTGCTTCGGGTCGTTATCTTGCTGTAACGACCATATCAAGGGCATATTCTCGCTGGCATACGGTAACATTACAGTTTCCAAGATATCCTTGTAGCTCAATGCAGTCATAGTGTCGGTAATGAGATGTATCGGACCAACGCCATACCAAGAAAATCCTCCATACACCATAATGTTGCCGCCCCCATGCTTTACAGTCTTTTTTGTAAATCGAACGTGGAATTGTTTACCCTTTGGCCTTCGTACATTGCGTGCGTAATCATTTGAAAACAAATTAATCTTACACTCGTCAGTCCATAGAATATTTATCCATTTCTTTTCACCTTCAGTTCCCTTCCATGATACATGACTTTTGGCGAATTCTAACCTACTCCTTAAATGATGAGGACGTAGCAAAGGGACTCTTCTGGATATTCTTCCAGGTAGATTTGCGGCCTGTAATCGCCTCCGGATGGTTCTTGAAGACACTTCATTATTTATTTCGCCAGCAATCTGCCTCGAAGACATGAAAGGGTCTCTTTTTACTAGCGTTACAATTCTATTGTCTGTAGAGTCTGAGGTTTTTTTGTTGGATTTTCCTCGACCATCATCACTTTTTTGTGGCTTAAGAGCATTGTGCACAAAACACAAGGACCGATCCAAACAATTAGCGATGTAACGGAACGTATGGCCCTTCGATTTTAATTTCTCAACCAGCTGCTTTTCCTCCAATGAACAGTGCTTACTTCGTCCCATCTAATACATTATTTACATTAATTACACTAAATATTTCTCCTGCTATACAGAGAATTACAAACCTTTGATAAAAAATCACTTCAACCCGTAGAATTTTGAAAAAAATGCTTACGTTCTTATTTATTTGTCCACCTGTTAAAGCAACTGGTTGTAGAAAAGTACGCATCAAACACAAATAACGGGATTTCCCCGTTGGTTTTTACTAGAATACGGCATTGCCAGAATCAAAATATAAATTTCATTGCGTTTGGTGTTTATGCATCGAATTTTTTTGACACATTTAGGTATTTTTTGTTTTTAAAAAATATGTTCTTATTTATCTGTCCATGAGTGTAGTTCATACCTTCTCCGAATTTACCAAATGGATGACCGCACTAGGAAACGAATTGGTTATTGCTACCAAAAAAATGCCAAACTGAATTTTTGATATCGCAGCAACTTAAGATTTGTAGTTACATTAACATATTTTTTGATTGCGGTTTATAATTTCGATGCAATTCGGAACAAATATTGGTAAGCATAACAAATCCGGTGCCTTTTCGTACTGAATATCTATTGGTGTTTTAGTAAATTGGCTACCACAACTGATATATAGCATATATTGCAACTGAATTAATTTATCCCCCAGACCAAGTTTGATTTCCACCAACTGAATTTTACTCCAAATAATCTCAGTATTTTCGTAATACTTGTATACAAAACATTTAAAAACCATTTTTATTAGATATTTATTTTGCCATTAATCCCATACAATTTAAGATTTCCCAGATGCAAAACTGGTAATTTGAGATGTGTGATCACATTTTATCACATTTACATCAAGTAAAAATTTCATATTAGTTACATTAACATTGTAAGCAATATAATGTTTATCAAAATATAATGTTTCAATACTTTGTAAGACAATATATTACATATTTTCAGATGAAACTAACATATTTATCAATGCAAGCATTGGTTCTCCACTATCATTATAATTTACACAAACATCCATGTTTTGTTTAAAAAACTTACTATAAAATTGAAGTCAAGATATTTCCTTTGCTTCAGAATTAAGATTAATTGAAAACAATTTATGTGTTTTAAAGGTCTATGTTTAATTGGGGAGTTAAGAATATCAGAGTAGTTTAATGTAATATTAGGAATTTTTTTTGTGCAATCTTTTTAAAAGATTCATTCGATTATTTGAATTGCATAATGACTTTTTATAAATTTGGTGAGCTGCCTCAAGGCGCATACTACTTATTAAAACAATTGGTCCAATAGTTTCTTGGATAATGCAACAAAAAATGGAATTTGGGCTTTAAATAGCTTTTAGAAATTTCAATATGTAACGAGTTGTGGCGAAAAATTAAAGAATTGAGATCTATTTTCAATGAGCGATCATCACAAAGCGCTAATCTCTGATGAATGGGTTTTTAATGTATATCTCAGAGTGAGTATTAATAATATAACTTAGATTGCAAACAGAGTGATCTAAGGCAATGTGGATTAAGGCGGGATAATAAAGGGTTTTTCGCCAAAAATAATTTTCATATAATTTGCATATAATTTTTATATATAGTATTTAGACATATATTTTAGTATTCTGTGGGTTTGCTTAGATGCAACGTTTATAGCCTCTAACCGTAAGTTGCAATTTACTTTACCTTGTTGATTCTTCAATAAATTTTGTAAAGTATCAAAAACTTTTCTATTGTGTGCAGTTAATACATTAAATTTTTCTAAGAAAAGTAAAATTTTTTGTTTTCGAATAACATTGTCCTACATTTTCTTGACCGTTGAATTCTTTGAATTGTTCTTGTTTGCTTAAAAACTATAAATTTTTTTGGTCGTGGTAGATGTTACCTTGTTATATAAACTACCATTTGATTGAAAGAACTAATCATTCGATCAGGTATACTTAGGAAATTCAAGGCCAACTGTATAGTAATGCTATTTTTGTGTCAGAAATTATACTTTTTTTGCTTACATGAATATCTGCTTAAGATAACAACTTTTATTTTTCACTACCGAATGAAGTTTTTAATAAGCAAAATATTTTTATGACAACCTAAATGCAAAAGACCTAACAAAAAATTTTTCAGCCCAAACTAATCTATTTTCTGGGTGCGGTCTTATAATTTTGTTGCTCCCAAAATTTTTTCTGAACTTTGGGAGCAACAAATTTCCTCTGAATGCGGCCAATGTGTGTCACACACGTTCTCTATTTTGTTTTCTTTTGTTTGACAATCGATTGTTGAAACACGAAATGTCGCTCCTACCTATTACTTATTATACCATGGTCCCAGTCAGAGAATATGCGGTGACATTTATAAAACTACAAATGTTTTTATGTTGGTCATGAAACTCAAACACACGCTCTTGGATATTGGCTACCAGGCGCTCAGCTTTTTTCGTTTGACATGATTTTGACAAAATTGTAGATATTGTCGAAAAGGAATGAAAACAAACACAGAGCACGACGAGACAAGTGCCTATCAATCTTATACAATTTTGGTCGATCACGGATGCTGTAATTCGGCCCCTGGTTAATATGCCTTGCTGAGCGCCTGGTAGGCAAGATCCAAAAGCGAGATTTAAAAACCTACTCGCTGTCATGGCAGAATGACCAGGCAGGGCCGGCTCGCTTATGCCGTGGTTATGCTAGCCAAACATATTTGGTGTTCATTTTCGTTAATTTATTCTCTTCGCTGAAATGTTTGTTTGATGGTTATGTTATGTTTGTTGCACAGTTGCATATTATGTAAAAATAAGTCAAAACACGAATAAGAAAAACCCTTATTTGCATTTTTATATACAATTTTTGGCATATTATTCATATTTGCAATAAAATGTAAACCGAAATTAGCGATTTAATTAAAAAATATTATTAGATTACTTCAATTAACACTTTTTTTGTCATTAAAATTAGTTCAACAAAACAATGCTTGCTGTTTGTGTTTAGGGTTGCTTAAGCACACAATTAATTTCAATTTCTTTTTTTGATGCTATTAAGCAAAATGACTAAAGCAATACCGGAAAGTTCTTCATGTTTGGTGTTTCAATCAGCAATCAAAAATGTTCGGTCTGAGAGCGAGAGAATGAATATGAGAAAAAGTTAATTTTTCATTTTATACGAGAAACAATAACAACAAAAAATGTTCGGCGAACATGTTTGGCTAGCATAACCACGGCATTAGTGCCCTCACGCGTAAAGGGCCAAATAGATAACACAGACTGTTTGCGCAAACAATATTTTCACTCTATAAAACTTTCGGGATTATGGCAAGTCGGTGTGATTTTCACTACACACTATACAGACGGTTTGCGCAAACACAACCAAAAATAAAAATATTTTAATCTACAATATATAAATAAAAATCAAATGTCGTTCGTTGGTAATTGCATCAGTTGAGCACGGCTGAACCGATTTGGATAATTTTTTTTTAAAATGTTCGTAATAGTCCAACTTAGGTTTTTACTGAAAGAAAAATTGACCACGCCCACTTTGCGCCCACTTTTTTTGATTAATCTAAAATCGGAAAACGGCTGGACCGATTTGGATAATTTTTTTTTTTAATGTTCATAGTAATCCAATTTAAGTTTTGTCGGAAAGAAAAATTGACCACGCCCACTTTTGCGCCCACTTTTTCCAATTTATCTAAAATCGGAAAACGGCTGGACCGATTTGGATAATTTTTTTTTCAAATGTTCGTAGTAATCCAATTTAAGTGTTAACTGAAAGAAAAATTGACCACGCCCACTTTTGCGCCCACTGTTTTGATATCTATATATATAAAATTAAGTGGCAAAACTTCCTGTTCGGATACTCCTCCTAGACGGCTTGCCCGATTTCAATGAAATTTTCAGGGGTGATTGGGGTCTGTGTGGAGGGTGCACATAAGAAATTGCATGTGTGTATCTTTGCAGGTTTTGTACCACACCCCCTTTTGTCGCCCACAATTCAATAAAAATGCTGTATTTAAGACGGTTTTGGTCGTATGAAATTAACTATAATTAACTTTGAAAAAATGGGCGTGGTCACAATTCATCTACGCCTACTTTAAAGAAAATATCAAAATACTTCGAAACCATTGGTCCGATTGAGCTCAAATTTTGTAAGTACGCTTTGCTTTGAGTACGAGATGGTTTAAGGGGCAATGCCACACCCCCTTTTACCTCCCACATATAAATAAAAAATTGTTATCGAATAGCTTTAGTTAGAGTTATGGGTCGCACAGCTTAGAAATTCGGTATTCGACCACAATTTAGACGTACCGTTTCTGTGATGAAATTTTATGGGAGTGGACAAGGGGGAGGGGCACCTCCGATACAACCCAAATTTGTGATATCGAATAGCTTTGAAGTTATAGGAATTCATCTTTGGAATTCAGTTTTTGACCTCAATTTACACATGCAGTTTCAATGGTTTTATTTTATGGGCGTTGGACAGGGAGGCGTGACATCTCCCTTACAACCCAAATTTGCGATATCGTATTGCTTTGAAGTTATAGGTTGACAGCGTAAGAATTCGGTATTCGACCTAAATTTATACATGCATTTTCAATACTTACATTTTGTCGTCGTAGGGCAAAAGGGGAGTGGCACTTCCCATACAACCCAACTTTGTGCTATCAAATAGTTTTAGAGTTATAAGTCGTACAACGCCGAAATTCAGTATTCGACCTCAATATACACATGCAGTTTCATTGATTCAATCTATGTTCATTGGTAAGAGGGGCGTGGCACCTCCCATTTAACGTAAATTTGCGATATTGAATATCAGCGTCAGAATTCAGTATTCGGCCCCAATTTATACATGCAGTTTCATTAATTACATTTTATGGGCGTACGACAAGGGGGCGTGAAACCTCCTATTTAACCCAAATTAGAGATATCAAATAGCATTGGGGTTATAGGTCTCACAGCTTTGGAATTCAGTATTGGACCTCAATGTACACATGCAGTTTCATTGATTACATTTTATGAGCGTTGATCAAGGGGGAGTGGCACCTCCCATACAACGAAAATTTGTGATATCGAATAGCTTTGTAGTTCAAGGTCGCACAGCGTCGGAACTCAGTATTCGAGCAAAATTTACGCTTGCAGATTTACTGATAAAATTTTTTAGAGTTTTTAGGGGGGGCGTGACACCTCCAATTTAACCCAAATTTGCGATATCGAATAGATTTGGAGTTATAGGTAACTCAGCCTCAAAATTCAGTATTCGACCTCAATGTACTCATGCAGTTTCATTGCTAAAATTTTATGGGCGTAGGGAAAAGGAGAGTGGCACCTCCCATACAATCAAAATTTGTGCTATCGAATAGTTTTGGAGTTATATGTCGCACAGTTTTGGAATTCGGTATTCGACCGCCATGTAGACATCCAGTTTAATTGATTACATTCTATTAGCGGTGATGAAGAGAGAGTGGCACTTCCTATACAACCCAAATTTGTTATATCGAATAGCTTTGTGGATATAGGTCGCACAGTCTCAGAATTCAGTATTTGACCTCAATTTAGACATGCTGTTTAACATTTTATGGGCGTTTGAATAGGGAGAGTGGCAGCAACGCGCCGGGTTTCAGCTAGTATTTAAATATTTAGGTTTGCGCACACATCTGCACAAACCTAAAACAGCCAAATACACTGTCGAACAGTCTGCGCAAACACTTGTTTGAGTGGTCTGTTTGGCCCTTTAACAAAGAGTGGAAAATGAAAAGGTTGAAATAAGAATATTATGTTTTCAAATTGTAAATTGTGCGGACTCGTCTGTTAAGTTTGTGTTAATTTGAATGAAAATATTATAAAAACAGTGTAAATAAAACTATAAAAAGCCGAGGAAGTGTTCAATTTGCAAAAAAGGAAAATAAATCAAGTTTAATCAAAATTCAACTGCAAAACATGAACATAAAGAAACTCGATATGAACAGCTGATTTTAACAACTAGCTCGCTTTTCTCTGCTTTCTACTTCATTCCTCTCTGAGTCGGTCCTTGGTTATTCTGCCATGCTCGCTGTCTGTATTGATGACGAGAGTTACTCGGAAAATCACGATGACGCAAACCAAAGGTTTACCTTCTACCAAAAGTTTTTACTTCAAAAATTGTTAAAAATGTCGATAATAGCTTATATCTCCTCTAAGTTATAACTCCATATGGGTTTAAATGTAAAAGTTGGTCCTAAAATTTTTAACCCCACTATATGTTATAAACATACCTACCCCTAACTGCCTTCCTTTTGGGGTTTCCCACACAAAGAGATACGAAAAATGAGTAAAAAATACATAGTTTCAATTTCACCCGAATTCACCCTGCTCCTAGGGTTGTTAATTCGGTTACAGTTAACCGGTTAACCGTTAAAAATGACTAACCGTATTCGACGGTTAATAAAAAATGACGAATAATAATCGTATCCGATAACCGGTTATTTTTGGTAGGTTTACCGGAATTTCGGTTAATAAGTTTGACTTCATTGTGTAATGTTTTAAACAAAATTAATTTTTGTCATTAAAAATGTTTTCTTTCACAGACTCCATATTGTGTTAAAGTTGCTTAATAACACATCAAACCATGATGTCAACACATATTATGTAACTTTGTTTTGTTATCGATACTATTATTCTGCTATTTACTCATCTCAGTTGACAGACAGCTGTTCTTATAAATGCCGTCGTTTTGGCTACAAATTTAGTAAGAAAAACTAATTTTTTGCTAACTGATTTTGCTTAGAAATTACAGAGTTTTAATTGTGCATGTTTTTCTTTTAGTAGTACAATGAGTTTTGTGTGGAATTATTTCAAGAAAAATAAAAATACCAATTGGAAAATATCATATCAATATTTTGAGTTTTGATATATACACTTTATACTACTTTCAAACGCCATTTCCTTTATTTTTGATTAAATTTAAAATGCTGTCATTTTCACTGTCGTTAATTTTTGAAATAACAGATATAGTTTACTTATTTTTTTTTAAACTAAAAAATTTTATATTTTAAAAAAAATAACTTGTCATTAAAATAAGTTTGTGAATAACAAAGACTGAATTATATCACTAATTGATCCATTAATTTTTTTTTTTTGTTAAAGCTTATTTAAAAAATTTTTTATTTTTTTTTGTAAATGTGTTTAATACATTTATATGCGTATATTATACGACAAATAAGCAGAAACAATATATTATGAAAAATTTTAGTTTGTTTTTTTAATTTATAGCTAACCGGTTAACCTGTTAATTTTTGATAACCGTAACCGATAACCGGTTTACTAATTTTTTCAGTTAATACTGTTAACCGATAACCGGTTACTAAAATAAGTCGGTTAATTGACAACCCTACCCGCTCCTATTACTTTGTCACTTCCAACATTTCTTCTAAACACACCAACCACCTATCTGCCGCTCTTCTGGAGGGTCTTTCAAGATCTGTCGTTTTGGATCTGCCATTTTTTTTTTGTATTTTCATCCAAGCAACTCCAAGTAAGAATATGTAGTACCTTTTATTAAGTCAAACACTTTTTAGTCTTCTATAACTTGATATATGTATGTGCAAAACAAGTCATAATAACGAACTCTACTTGTAGTAAATATTTATACATTAATTATTTGATTAAATCATTTAATTCTTAAACACTCTTATCATAATTTTGTAGAAACAGTAACAGTTGAACGAATAGTATTTGCTCAAAAAAGCAGCTGCTTAAATAATAAATCGTTTTGCTTATTAAGATCGCGAAGAAAACATCTTAAGCCTGGCTGCTAAAGAAGCTGACAGACAAACCACGCTACCATTGTTGGTGGTTGCTGACGTTGATGCGGTTGTTGATAAGTTTGTTGATGTTCATCAGCAGCACTTGATGTCTGAATTCTTCTTGATTTTGGTTTATTGAACTTTTGCTTTTTTCAAGGGCGTCGCTATTTTTGTCGTTTTTTGTATTAACACCGCTTTTGCCATGCTGGTTCCTTGGATGAATTTTCTTGGCATAGCCATGCATGAGTTGCAATTAGGGCTCATTTATTTTTTGTGTCTACCGAAAAACGTGTAAACATTATTTTATATACAGAAACCAGAACTTTATGGAGCTATGCTCTTTGTATAATTCATGAGATCATTTTTTTTTCTATAGAAAATTAATTGAAATTCTTGTTAAAAATATTCGAACGTTTTTAAAGCTGCGACAGATATGTGGGAAATTATTTTGACCACAACGGTTCCCGTTAATAAGCTGCCTTCCCACATGGCATAAAGATGGCCTTAATTAATGTGATGAGATGCTTTAACGAACAGAATCTATAAGAGTTATAAGCTTTTGCTATGTTTCTGGTAATAATTTAAAAATTTATTTTATGATTTTTTCTTTCATTTCTTTAAGTACACAAATAATTAAATTTAAAAATTTCATATATAAGATTAATTAATATAAAATTAAAATTTTTTTCTTTACACTGAGAATTAAATTTTGTATGTATTTTAAAGGTGTTAACAGCAATTTCCTACATTGTTGAAAATAAGAAAAACGAAGTGGAAAACAGCACTTTTTAGCACCAGGGCTTATTCTACTTTGTTAAGACGTTGTACAGTGCGTTAAGCACATATACAGCTGCGGTCAAAATAATGGCAGCGCCCTTATATTCATACATTTTTGGATACATAATACTAGTCTACGAATTTCGGATCCGGTAAGTCCATTTTCATTCCTATATGTACTTTCAATACTCGTTCCAACTCCGTACTCAGTTTCCTCCTATATTGTAAAACTTTCAAGATACAGGGTGTTTTACGGTTTTGGTACGTGTTTAGTATTATTAATCTAGAATCTAAACTACTCACCATAAAATAAAAAGGAATATTTTGTATTTTAGAAAAAATATCAGATTTTTCATAAGTATATCAATCGCTTTCGTGTCATATGCTGCAGCGGAGAAAAAATTTTGAGATTATACAACAAAAAATCAACAAATTTTTTGCTATCTTTTGTTTTAGCGAAGCTGTTACTGTCCAAAGTTAGAATTTAAAAAAAATACTGTTGATTAAGTGTATTTTTACATGAAAAAAGACATTTTAAATTTGGACGGTTACAGTTCCGCTAAAACAAAAGATACAAAATTTGTTGATATTTCGTTGGATAATCTCAGAATTTTAGCTTCGCTACAGCACATGACACGATAGTGGTTGATACATTGATGGAAAAGTTGATAATTTTTCAAAAATACAATACAAAATTATACTTTTTATTTTATGGTGAGTAGTTTAGATTCGAGATCAATAATACTAAACACTTGCCAAAAAAGTGAAACACCCTGTATCTCGAAAATTTTACAATATAGGGGGAAACTGAGTACGGAGTTGGAACGAGTATTGAAAGTACATATAGGATCCGTACAAAGTACAAATACAAAGTACAAAGTACAAATGGACTTACCGGATCCGAAATTCGTAGACTAGTATTATTTATCCAAACATGTATGATTATAAGAGCGCTGCTATTATTTTGACCGCAACTGTACATGGTGTAGGCTAGGGACAAAAATATAAGTCTTCTGATACTTTAAGGTCGCTGATTTCAAAACAGTAAACAGATTCCATGTAAACTTTATACCTGGCTCATTCTATCAGATTTCGATAAAAAAAAGTCGCCTCACCATCTAGAAAAAAAATTGGCAAGAATGTCCCGTTATTGAACACAACAAAAAACTTTTTTTAATTTTTTTTTTCTTTTACCGTTAGTCCGTGATGCCACGCGAACGCTTCGGGGTCGCCCCAAAAAACCTATATCTTTATGCCTATAAAGCCATTTATAAAGATATACCTCATATCTTTACTTCTAAGATAGGTATTGGCTTCATTTAAAAACAGTTTCAAAGATAAGTGTCTGTTATTTTAGCAACAATAAAAATTAACTTTACTTAGTTAAGCATAAGGTCTAAAAAAATTACTTAAACTTTTGTAAAAATTTAAAATTTTTTCGTTTTTAACCACCCTGTTTTTTTTAAAAGTTAGAGTTTTTGAAAACTGATTATTTTTCTTAATTCTTATTTAAACACTCTTAAATAAAATAACGTAAAAAATTGCAAAAAAACAATTACAGACTTGCAGATATTATGCTTTAAAAATATGAATTTACTAAAAATGTGTCAACTATCGGACCCTGTATTTTCGAAGACGTAAATTTTTAAAATCTTGATTTTTTTATGTTTAATATTTATATGCTAATTTGCAATACACTGATAAAATTTTAAGTGTGTTTTGCCTTGTTTTCGAAAAAATGCGTTTTCAAAAATGTATTAAAAACTAATTTAATACTATTGCATATTAGATAAGTTTTTTTTCAAATTTTATTTCTTATTCGTACACAAGAGCAAAAAATATATGAAATGTGAAATTTTGAGTACTATGTCTTTTAGAACTTTTTATACCATCTTTCACATTTATTTTTTAAGGTCCTAAATTGGCGTGAAAAATTACTAGACATACCGATTGCAACATAAAATTAATCGCTTAATCGAATGCCATTATCAATGTTTGTAAAAATTTAGTTTTTTACCTCGTGCACTCTGTCAAACGTAAAGTTTTTTTTTTTAAGTTTTTTGTTTTAATCGATGCAACGAACTTAACGGCACTTTGTTATGTGAAAATAAATACCATACACGGAAATTTAATGAAGATAATCCACAAAGTTTATTTTTAATCGAAATATAAATTTTATATTAAATAATTTTAATTTTATAGTCACATAAGCCAAACAAAATTTATAAAAACACAGTACTTAAGAAATTATTTAACAAAAGTTTAAGTAATTTTTTCAAACCTTATGCTTAACTAAGTAAAGTTAATTTTTATTTTTGCTAAAATAACAGTCAATTCTCTTTGAAACTGTTTTTAAATGAAGCCAATACCTATCTTAGAAGTAAAGATATGAGGTATATCTTTATAAATGGCTTTATAGGCATAAAGATATAGGTTTTTTGGGGCGACCCTGAAGCGTTCGCGTGGCAATAAAGAAATAAGGTATATCGTATAAGCCTTAAACATGTTTTTTGGGGCGACCTCGAAGCGTTTAAAAGAAAAAAAATTAAAAAAAGTTTTTTGTTGTGTTGAATAACGGATCATTCATATATATTTTTCCCCATTTTTTCCTAGATGGTGAGGCACCCACCCTTGGCGAAATTTGATGGAATGAGCCATCTATTTTAGAAATGAAAATTTTTGACATGTTTTATAAGTTACTAGCGCTGGTCTTAATTTTGTTCAAACTTTTGCGTGAGAGCGGTCAGAGGGTGCGGACAGGGTGTGAGATTAGCTACTTTGTGAAAAGTGGAAGACAGTGCATCTGAAACTTTTTGGTGGTCGAATTCACCACAAAATAAAAAACAAACACAAAAAGCCCTGCCAACATTTTCAGTCGCCTCAGAATCGCCAGGGAGTCGCTTGGAAGATGCGACAATCGCCTCGAGCTTATTTGGGAATCTTCCGGCTATCGCCGACTGTAAGCAGCTGAGGTCATAAAAGCGATTCGCAGGGAAGATTCAGAAACGAATCGCCTAAAGTGTTCGTCAACGATTCGCTGGAAAGAGTCGTTAACGAATCGCTTTTAGGGTCATTCAGCGATTTGTTGCGAAGCGTCTTCGTTGAACGTTACAAGTTGTTTTATAGGGGAAATTCTTTGCCAAATAAGTCAACAAAAAGAAAAGATAGACCACTGCCAATCGTGCTGATATGAGTATTTATCTTTTCCATACGGCATTCAACACAAGAAATAATTTTTTTTAAAATTTTTTTGATGATTATTTTTAGTGGAGAAGTAAAGGGTGTTTTTTTAGCTGCATGAAAAGTTTCGATGGTTGTGGTCTATGGTTTGACTGTTCAGAATGTCAAAATGTGTTTCACATTTCTGTTCAGTTGGGTTTGGCAATTCATCATGAATCGTTTAACGCCAGAACAACGCTTTCAAATTGTGAAAATTTACTTTGAAAATAAAAAATCTCATAGAGTTCAAAGTTCATAGAGCACTTCGTCCATTTTACGGTCAACATAATCGGCCTAGTGAGCAAGCAATTCGTGCAGTTATTGATCGTTTACGCACTAATTTTACTCTTCTCAATTCAAGACCACACAGAGCTAAAACAACCTAACAAAATAGAAGAAAATTAATAAGATTTCTCTATGGTTTTCATCCAAGAAGATCGGCTTATTAAAACCATACAGAAAATCTTATTAAGACTATGAGGTTTTTATTAGGCAAACCATATAATTTTAAGAAGAATCTTATTGTTTTTATAAAAACACTTATAAAAACAATAAGAAAATCATTATACTTATTATACATATACTAGGCATTTTTTTTTATTTTGTTGGTATTTATGTGAGGATGGTTTGTATAAAAAAAATTTGCTAAACATGGACATAGGCAAATCAAATTCAAAGTTACTTTTTCGATGAAAAGAACCCAATTTGCACAAAACCGGATGCGATTTCGAACCCGTTACGAGTCCGTCAGTACACATTTCGCTTATATTTTGACAGACCTATTTCGAATCCGTTACGAATCCGCCAAAAAAAAGGTAACAACTTTAACATAAAAGGCAATTTTAAATTTGTTATAAAATCTTTTATTTTACTTTCAGTGGATTAGGGATACGAATCACAATTGTGTACTTATTTTTATTTTTAATAACTTTTCTATATCATTAGGCACGTGCTCTTTAAGCTCTCCTTCAAGTCGAATAAAACTACTTGTCAGAATTTTTAAATAATTATAATGAGTGAAATACACAAGATATTTTTTTCGGAATCTTTTTTAATTGTATTAATTTTGTACGCTTTATAATTATAGCTGTAAAAGTTATTGAGATGCTTTAAAGAAAAATAATGTTAAGAACTGAAATAACAAAAAAAATTTAATTTTTTTTTTGTAATATGTATAGCATAAATCTTGTTCCGTTTTGAATCCGAACTATTTAAAAAACGAGTCCGAGACGAATTTAAAAAAAGTGAAAAAAGCGATTCGTATTTTTGAGAGGAATTTCATGCAAAAAAGGATCCGAACGAAAAAAGATACGAAGATGTAAGTCTGTCTCGAATTCGTAACGGAACCGTTTCGTACACTGGGAATATATAAAAGCAAAAACAAAACTCTACAATTATTTCTAAAGAATGAATTACAAGTTGCCATAGTAGAAAAAATAAATGGACACAAAAAATTAAATAGAAGGGAGAAGGTAGGTGGAGGGGTCTTGAAGAATAGATAGTTTTAATCCAGAAAAAGAGTACTATTAATTTAGATAAGTCAAGGTTATAAAAAATAAATTTTAACCTTTTAATTTTAATTTCACAAAAACAGCTCATTTCGATGATCAAAAATTTCAACATTTATTTGGCGACATTTGCTCAATAATTGACCTGAACAATCACTGCAGCTCTCAACGTCAAAATTGATAGTTTCAAGAATATAACAATTTTGATTCGACGTCGTTTTGAGAGCGAGCGCAGGTTCAAGAATAAGGGCCAGTATTTTTGGAATTTATAAAGGTTTTACTATTATGATAACGTCACTTTGTTTGGGAGGTGGGTGGAATTTTCAGATCTTTTTAACAAAATTCCAAAAATCGAGTGTACTCTTAAAAATTTAAACTACTTCACATAATTTTAAGCCATTGGACTATACTAATTTTTTAAGAATTTAAGGAGATTTTACTGATTTCATGAAGTCAATTTGTATGGGATGTAGCTAGCCGTAGCTTTTATTCGATTTTTACAAAATTTTATACTCAAAGTGTATGTCAGCTTATATTATATAGATTAAAGCTTATGTGCAAAATTTGAAGTCATTAGATTAATTATTGTGAAATTTAAAGATAAAAAATTTGAATGAAATATGTTTAAAAACAGCGGAGATATTTGCGTCAAAAGACAAACCTTCGATTTTTATGTCGCTTTTTACTCATTCTTAGGTAACGACGTTTTATTAAAAATTCGTTTCACTGAAAATTTCTACAATTTTAAAGATATGTGAATGTTTTTGGTGTCAAAATACCAAAATTGTTTTATAATAAATTGACAAAAAATTACAATGCCAAAAAGTATTGCATTAAGCAAATTTGCATTTGTTAAAAAAGGGCGGAAAGGGCGTGGTGGTAAACTAAGTATATAATAATCTAACCTAGAATGCATACTAGAGCGTACTCCCTTACAGGCAAAAAAAAAATAAAGTTCGCCGTACACTAGCTAATCCGAAGAATTTTTGACCGAACGTAGGGTATTCCATTTAAGTTTTTCATGATATCTTCGGCATTAACAATCCAATCTTATGTATGTACAAAAGTGTATGTACAAAAGTATGATACATCGATCTTTTTTGTTTCAAGAAGATACATTTTTTTGTTTCAAAAATCATTGACCTCAGATACCCCGTTCTGGTACTTACCCACCAGATCTTAGTTTGAACCACCCCAACGTATCACCCCATTATCAAAAAATTATAGCTCACAAAAAACCATTAAACTTTTGCTAAAGAAGTTTTTCGATTATTCCACTGGAACTATTTTCAAAAAAATAATAATGTTTTTTGCCGAATGTAGGGTTCACTTTGTAAGTTTCCCCCTTACATCGAAAAAAGCTATGAAAGTAAACGTATTTTGTTAATAAAAAAAAATTTCCAAAGGAATTAGAAAGTTATTTAAGTAAAAAAATTTTAATATAGCACGTTTTTATACGTTTTTTTATATTTAAAACGTGGTATGTTAAACTTTTTTTTTACTTAAATAATTATTTTCTGAATTTTAGTCTTAATCAAATTTTTTCTCTTCTTTTGAACTGCAATACATTTACTTGCTCTGGTTTTGTTCATTTTCGGAAGGAACTTCTTCATCTACCTGTAGCGATGGATGTGCTTCTCCTTCTCTAGGCGTCGCTTGCATTGTTTGGTTATCTCTTTGACCATTGCAATTTTTACTTTATAACTTTTTTTAAAAATTTTTGTATTTGTATTTTCCAGAGCTGGGATGTAATCAATTGCGAAAGTTGTAATCAATTAAAGGGTTGCCACCTATTAACTATATCGAGTTTTAAAATTCTGACTTCAGATTCGAAATCAACGACCCCTAACACTGTTAAATGATGCTTAAAACTCTAAAAAATACATTTTACTAGGTGGAAATACTGTGCTAAATATTTAGGTGGCAACACTAACCTCCATCTTACATTTTAAAACTGTGACATTAAATTCGAACCAAATCCGTTGTCAGAATTTCAAAATCACAATAATTCGCAAAAATACAAAAAAATCTAGGTGGAAACTCTATCCGGCATCTTGAATTTTAAATTTTGACATCAATTCCGAAATTAGCTACCCCCTAAAACCGCCAACCACGGAGTCCACAGAACCCTTAAAAGTCCTATTACGCTTAAGCTTTCTCTACCCAAGCTCATTGAATTTTTGGATACTTGCTTTAAATTCAATTAATTGGATACTTGCGAGCTTACAATCTTTTGCCGATCGTTTCAAGCTTTTCAACTTTCTGTCCGACAAAGTAAGTCTAAACAAGCTAAGCCAACGAGCAAGCATGGATATAACTTGATCTTTTTTGGTATTTTTGCAAGCTGGCTAATGCTTGCTTTTTCAAGTTTGGCTACAAGTTGGCTTGTGCTATTTAGTAAAGAGAAAAATAAGACAGCATTTAAATTACATGACTTTCACATAAACATTTTTTTTGAAACGCCATTATTTGTGATATAACTTAAATAGTAAGTAATTAAATTATAAAAAACATGAATACGATTACAGTAATTTTAATTGTCATTTTCATCGATTACGATTACTGTAATTGTAATCAATGGATTTTTCTTTAACAATTACTATTCTATAACGATTACTGTAATTGTAATCAATAGATTTTTCTATAACAACTACAGTAATCGTAATTGTAAATTGCGTGTATACTTGTTACAGTAATCGTTATAATACTTTTCTTACATTACAATTAATGTAATGTAATTACAATCTTTAAAATTTAGCGATTACGATTACTGTTATTGTAATTGGAAGGTAATTGTAATCGCAAAATACGCAAATTTCTTTTGTTCACGGTTTTTATAAAGCGCACAACACTTTTTTCACATACACACAGTTTTATGCTGTGTTTTCTTAAGAACAACTCATTTATCAATCAGAATTTATAAAAAATTGTTTGAATTGCGTCAAAAACTTTTTAAATTCGAATTTTCAAAAATTCACCACTGAAGGTGACAAAAGAATTTGTTCAAGAAACCGAAATAGTTCTATAAGTATGAAAAATGAAACAAAAAAAAAACCGGAAAAAATTCATTGCCATTGTTGAGTCTCGAACTCACAACAACACGATTATAAAGCAAGCGCTCTGTGCTCTAAGCTACAGAACTCACAAAGAAATATTTTCTAAATAGCAAGGAACCAAGCTAAACTCTTATAAAATAAATTAAAAATTTTATTTTAACTACTTTTTTACAATTTTTTTCACCCTTAGTAGTGAAATTTTCAAAATTTGAATTTGTTTCATAAAAAAAATACGTCCAAATTGTTGGGGCTCGAACTCACTACCTTGTGGCTATAAATCAATCGCTTTACGCTATGAGCTACAGAGCTCACACCAAATTTTTTGACGTAGAATTACGTCTTACAGCGCGGTTTGTATGGGGGTCATTTTCACGAATTTTTTCAAAGTGATATTTGACACTTTGGGGCATACCTACAGCCTTATATTCATCGTACAAAGAAAAAAAATGCCAAAATATCAGTTTTAGTGGGAATAAAACGAATATCTAATAAAATAGCAAAATCTAAGAAGACGAAAAATTCATATATTCGTATGAGAAATGCACAAGCTGCTTATGCTGTTTTTAAGGTTTTTGTTGTTGTTGTGTTTGCTTGTTTGGTTCGTAATCACGTCGTTCGTTGTTGTGCTGCTTTTGTTGTTGTTGTTTTTTTTATTAATATGTATGTAAAACATACATATATAAATGCTCATCAGTTGCTTTAATTTTTTTTGTTACCCAGATAGCCAATCGGCTCGGTTGAAAACGGTGTGCACTTTTAAAAGCTTTTAAACTTTTATGTTGTATATTAATGTTGATTTTCTATGATTTAATACAAATTCTAAATGTTTAATAGTTTAAATCAATCTTGATTTTAGATACAAATGCTAGTTGTTTGATACTTTAAAATCGTTGAAATTGCAAATAAAATTGAGCTTTAGGTCAGGTTAGAACAATTAATTGCTCTAACGAATTTTTTCCAAAGAAACAACAACAACATTTTAAATATGAAAAGGAAAACATCACTAGCTGATTAATTAGTTATCTGTTTGTTTAAATAGTTAGAGCAGTTAATTGTTCTTACCTGACCTAAAGCTCAATAAACGATTTTAAACTATCAAACAACTAGAATTTGTTATAAAAATCAAGAATGATTTAAACTATCAAACATTTAGAATTTGTATTTAAATCAGAGAAAATCAACATAATAAGTAACAAGGTCATATAGAAAGCTTTAAGTTGTATATTAATTTTATTTGTTGTTAAACAATTGTAACCTTTTCTTAAAATAGTTTTTATTAAATTGCAACAATAAACTAAACAATAAACGGCAACTCAACTGATTCAATGCATATTTCAGAGTTTTTTGGCGAACGGGTGAAAAAGAGAGGGGAAAAAGACAAGAACAAACGACGCATCAAGCGAATATGACATAAATTTAAATTCGAATCTTGATATATATAAAAAATACTTTACAATTATATAGAGAAAGGTTGAAAGGTACAAAAACATGTCGTTTTCATACCACCAAATCAGACGCTGCCGTTTTAAGTACCGTTTAGTTGGAACAGTCACATTCATGGCTTGTTGGGTTGTAATACAATAGAGAATACAGATGCATGTAGCTTGAGAGCCAGTATGTGGCTACAAAAAAAAGACACATTTTCGAAATTTGTTTTGTTATATAAAAACTTTTCGTTTGATATATATATTATATATGTTAATGCTCTTTACTACAGGAAAAATAACTAATTCAAGTTTTTCCGATATTTATTTCCATTTATTAAACATAACTTTGAATTAAATTTAGTTGTAACCAACATAAAAAATTAACAACAAATTCATCACTAAAAATATCAAACGAAAACTTTTCATAAAACAAAACAAATTTTGACATGAATTTAATTGTGAGCTTTTTAGATCAAGTAAGTATAAAGAAGGCAACGACAACAACAAATTTGTTTTTGAATAATTTTTATTTAGAAGATGAAATGTTTTTAAGTAGTTTTGAAAAATATAAATGAAAAAAAAAACAGAATTTTTCTCTATAACTATATAAAAAGGAATTCTACGTCTATACTTACGATACTATCGAAACTGCGCCTTTTTTCTAAATGAGGTTATAAATTCACTTCAGTTGTGTTCGATGCTCAACGAGGCTAAGCTAGTTATTTTTTTTAATACAGCCATTAAAGAATATTCTTTCAATCTTTCATCAGATTGCTTTGATGAAAATTCCTTTGTAAAACAATACATAATACTTTTATGAAGTGTAATATGTCTTTGTTAGCAAATAAAAATAAAATAAATTTTTATTAAAAAAAAATTAACTGTTTTTTTTAATTTCTTTCGAAATTTTTTTATTAAAAAATACGTTCACTTTCATACCTTTTTTCGATTTGAATTAAAAACTTAAAAAAGTGACCCCTACGTTCGGTAGATAACATAATTTTTTTTTAGAAATAGTTCTAGTGAAATAATCGAAAAACTTCTCTGGTAAAAGTTTAATGATTTTTTGTGAGCCTTCATTTTTGGACATTGGGGTGGTACGTTAGGGTGGTACAAACTGAGATCTGATGAGTAAGTACCAGAACGGGGTATCGGAGGTCAATGACTTTTATAGCAAAAAAATGTTTCTTCTTGAGACAAAAAAAATCGATGTATCAAACTGTAAGATCGGCTTGTTAATGCCGAAGATGTGATGAAAAACGTAAATAGGCGACCCCTACGTTCGGTCAAAAAAAAAATAATTTTTCGGAATGCTTTTCAAAAATGCTTCGGATAAGCTGGTGTGCGGCGAACTTTGTTTTTGAGGTACGGTCTAATACACACTGTGCATTGCACAGATGTGTACCAAATTTGAGCGAAATCTGCCCAGCCGTTTTCGTTTGTATTCCGGCCAAACGCAAAAACAAACAGAAACTGATTTTTATCAATATAGATTTTAAAGCTTTTTGTAAATATTTTTATTGTTACGAATTCGTCCGACACTTTTGGTTTGCTGGGTTATATTTTATAAGAATTTCAAGTCAAGTGCATCTTATTCTCACACTGTGGGTATCAAATAATCATAAATTTATATAATTTGTTTAAACAACAATAACAAAAATTCATATCGTTATATTAAAAAAAATTTAATTATTTTTGTTGAATGAAGTGCATTCTTTTACTCTGCTTTAAAAAATTTTTTGTTTAGCAGCTGTTAAATACTCGAAAAAAGACATGACTTCAACCTCACATGCGTCAAGGGTCAACATTTTGGGCTTATCACCAACAAAAATGCTTTCAATTTAGGATCTAGTTTTTTTTTTCCAATGCAAACGAACTTGTTTCTTGAACAATCACTTCTATTTTTGAGTTTACGTTTTTATCGATTTATGTGCCTTTAAAAAAAAAACTTAATGAAAAAACAACATCAAAAAATATATAAGATAAGAGCACAGTTCAAAAACTTATGAACCACGCTTGTTTCTGATGTCAATCAGCAATGATCACTGGACAATGGGTCAAAATAGCGTTTAGTTTGAGTGCATTACTTCGTAATCGATAGTGAGTTTATGTTTTTCTGGTAAATCCATGATTACTCGTTTTCTTATCAGTGTCTGACATTTTGATGCCGGTTCGTTTTCCGGCAGATAAACGTGTCTACAGCACTAAAACTATTGCTGATAAGCTATAGAGTGCCGGTCTCGTTGTCTGACCGTGATGTAGAAGGCTTCTTAATAAAATTCTCAACTGACATGACTTTTGCTCTTAAATAAATTTTGATGAAGATTTTCTAAGAGTTTGTTCTTCTCATGCTTATTTATGTAGAATTATTTATGTAGACTCAGTGACGTTGTATTATTTAATGGCTTGTATAACTTAAACTAATACGTATTAAAATAATAGCAAATGTTTGTTTCAATAAAATTGTAGTATTGGCGACGTTGGTAGAGCTGTTTTTTTTTTGCCAGTCATACCTGTTTTCTTAACAACACCGTCACAGCTGAAAAGCCTTCAACTTTTGTTTAGTTTGTTTAATATTTACACTTTATTTTTCTGCGTTTGTTTGCTGATATGAGGTTTTATTTATTTATAAAAAAAAATTGTAAATAGTAAGTAACACAGCTGAAAAGTAAGCATCAAGAAAACAACTGTTTATTAGGGGCGGAAACCTAAGTAAAAATTTGTAAAAATCGAAATTTTTTTTCGTTTAAAATATGCTTTAGGGTCTTTAAAATAATATACTAAGAGATAGAATCCGGTAGAAGTGTCTAAATGACTTAATTTTCTATTCAGCGATAAAAAATATTTGAAAATATTTTACGAATTTTTAGTACTTAAAAGTTTAAACGCGTTTTTATCGAAACCACTCTTTTTTTGAGACGGCCGGACACATAACTCGAGCAAATCTTCACCGATCGATTTGAAATCTTGACAGTATATTCAAAATACCTTTATCAATCGACACACTTACTTAGTGCTTACTATTTGTTTTATCAACAGTTTTTTACTTTTTTTTTGTAAAAATTGTAACTGTTTTGTTCGATCACGCACCATTTTGCGAAAAATCAATACGTATATCGAAAAAATCTAACGTGTGTCGATAGCTGTTGATGTATAAAAAACTGACCAAACTTTGTTTTTTTTTTCCAGATCAAAAACTAAGGACGTTAGGTGTCCGGCCATGGACCCTTCAAAAATAGGCGCCTTCAAACAAATGCTACAAGCCGCCTTTTTGTTTTGAAATTAAAAAATTACATTTTGTATACACCTGGCATGCTCATCCTGAGTAACATCCTGAGTAACATACCTGGACTCGTGGGGCACATACGAATCCCAGTGATTAAAATCTTTGTAAAAATTTAAATATTGATTATTTTGTCTCAAAAAAATTCAGAAATCATCTTTAGATACCACTTTAAACTGTAGAATAGTCCAAGTTGAAAAAAATAAAGATCAGTGTTTATAAAAAAATTCGGAAATCTAGAAAAAATTCCAAACAAATCAAAACGAGAAACAACGTGGGGTATGTACGTACCCAACAAGGTCAGGTGAAGGTTAATACTTACATTATAAAACGTATTCTACAGATTTTTAATTTACCTTTTAATTGAGCCAAAAAATTTCCTGAAAATATGCCTTTTTATCGCGAGTTACTTTGGTTTCCCCCCTTAAGTAATCTTTGGACTTCGTCTCATTTTTCTACCTGTAATTGTTGTAATCTAACTCATGTGTAACTAAGATTTTCTTAATGTTTCAGTTTTAGTTTTATTAAAGGTTATGATTCGGGGTCATTATGTGTCTATATCAGTGGTTCCCAACTTTTTTTTGACCAAAGACCACAATGATATTTTTGATTTTAACAAGGTTTTATGAATAAAAAACTATTATTATTGTAATATGTAAGACTTTAACTTTAAATTTAATGTGAAAAATCCTTAATATGATCTTTGAGCTTGAATTTTCTTTACTAGCTGTAGAACCCTGGGGCTGATATTATTACCTAAAACTACCGCATTTTAACACTTGTCTTTAATTGATTACGAGACTTGTTCTTAAGGATGTAGCCTGGTGTTCCGGCCTAATTTTCAAGGTTTATTTCAGGATTTTTTTTTAACAAAATAAATGACAATTATTTAAATTTTTATACCCCTAGCATCACCTCCTGAGTCAGCTAAGCCATGTCCGTCTGTCCGTCTGTCCGTCTGTCCGTCTGTCCGCCTGTCTGTCTCTACTCACGATAGCTGCCAGGTGCCTTTCACTATTTACCCCTAGATTGGATTTCAAATCCCCCTAAAATTCCCCTAAAAATTTTTTTGGAAAAACATACAAAAATTTCATAGGAGTCAATGGAAAAATAGTGCAACTGCAATGCAAGCCTATGTGTGGAAAGTTGAACTTTATAGTTCTCAATTGTTGAATGTGAAGTTGACCTAAAAATTAAGTCTTACTTTTGAAAGGAGGCCCCGTCTCCCACTATTTGAAATATTTTTGGTCATATCTTTTTTATCTATAGTTTTTCTCATACTTGCTTTGTTTTTAGTTTTTACACGGAATCAATCAATTGCAAGTAAAGCCCGAAGCAAGTTTGAAATGAAGTGGGAAATGATTGGTAATTAATTTGAATTGCTGCCTATTCAGCTGTTTTTATTAAGTGTTGCTGAAATGCCCAAGAAGCCAAATATCTACTTTTCTTACTTATTTACTTTTCTTAAGTAAGAAAACTTTATTTCTAAAATTCATATTTTCAAATACCTCTAAAAAAACCCTAAAAGAAATTAAATCTCCCTACAAAAACCCCTTAAGATTCAATACCCACAAAATCCCTCAACACAGTAAAAAAACTCCTAAATCTAGGGGGAAATCCCCTAACCTGACAACACTGATAGCTGCCGTAATTTTAGAGCTTTTGTAAAAAAATTAAATATATGTGACCTTCTCCGAGAAGAGGGACCTAGTGTGTGAAAATGAAGTTTTGAGAAAAACGCATTTAAATTTTCATAACGTATAATCACTGTGAACACACCTTCAGTTGGGAGATGCGATTTGGTATGGTTTTGATGGCGATTTGAAATCTAACTCATTTCATCTTATTCTACACCCTTTAGGTACCAGAATCCACTCTTAAGTCCATACCCGTTTTTTGACACACTTGGTCCCTTTTCTCGGAGAAGGTTACATATAAGCTTTTTAATTAAAAAAATAAAGATCAAGTCTAAAAATGAGTCAAATCGGATGAAAACCACGCCTACCTTCCATACAAAGAGACCTTATCAAACGGTAAAATATCTTTAAATTTCACAAAAAATTAATGTAATGACTTCAATTTTGCACATTAGCTAAAAATCGTATAAAAACCACGGCCACCTCCCATAAAAAGTGACTTTATGAAATCAGTTAAATCTCCTTAAATTCCACAGAAATTAGTACAATGGCTTTTAAATTTTGCAAATTAGTTTTAATCTTAGCTATGCACTCGATGTTTGGAATTTTGTTTTAAAAAATAACTGAACATTCCACCCACCTTACATACAAAATGACGTCATCATCATAGTAAAAACTTTATAACTTCGAAAAAATTAATGTTTAAACTTGATATTGTGCACATAAGTTAAAAAATAAATAAAAAATGTGAAAAAATTGGATAAAAACAGCGCTCTATAAAAGTGATGTCACCAAATTAATACAATATTCAAGACTTTGTATAAACCCTTTGTTTGGGTTTTTTAACTTCCTTCAAGTTGACGATAATTGCTTACTAGTTTTATATGTTCTTAGCTGGGCTTGGATTTTGATGACCTAAAAAATGCAAGAATTACCTAAAAACATGATCGAAAAACTGCAGAAAATGACCTAAAAACTGACAAAAATTACCTAAAAAACGCAAAGAATTACATAAAAAACAAACAAAAAATAAAGCTTTAAAAATAAAACAATACTAAATGTAAAATTTATTTTATATAATTTTTATACATAGCTTTATAGTATATTACAGGGTACATTTTTAAGTTATTAAAATTGAAAGATTGTCGATTGTCTGGCAAAATGTTTTTGTACACAGAAAAAGTTATTTTCACCCCTTGTAAATAATTTTTTACCCCCCAATATTTCAGCAATATAGCATAAAAATAGAGTTCATAAAAACTAGCATATCCTGAGTTTTTATCTAACACTTGTTTTACCTTTCTACATACCCTTTCGTCAGTTTCACCACGTGCAGATCTTTTTTTTCATCGAGATCTATAAACAAAGCTACTCCTTTTTCGAGAAGTAATGTTTTTGATTAAAGGGACTCTATTGTTAAAGGAATATGTTTGAAAATTTGCATTTGTACATTTTTTAGTACGAAAAAACAAAACGAAAAAAAATTAAATTCTAAAAAAACGAAAAAAGCTCTAAAAATTAAAAATGTCCTAACATGGCAATAAAATAACTTAAAAATTGCTAGAAACAACCAAGAAATGCCATAAATCTCGTAAAAATGACCTGAAACCTAAAATCGATAACAAACGATGAAAAATGACAAAAAAAAAATAATCTAAAAACTTTTCATGTTTGCAATTTAGGAAACATAAATTTACGTTATAAATAAACAGGAAATGTCTTAATGCTTGGTTTTCACTACGCCAATTTTATGACACTACAAAAGTTTATCACCTGAAATATCACCTTAATGACCACTGAAAATGACATAGTGAAAACAAAGCATCTTTAAGCTTTGCAGCAGAAAAAAGATGAAATGTCATCGAAATCCTAGCCCTGGTTAATAGTGACATCTGAAATTTTATTTTACGATATTTTTTTAAATTTTTTTACGTCTAAAGTGGACACCTAAACATTTTTTTTAAATCGGGGGAAAATATAAAAAAAAAATTTTAAAAATAAACAATTCTACTACCTGAGAGAGCCATTGGTAACGTGCTGAAATTTCAGCGCAATTGGCTCGATAGAAATTTTTTAAATTTCCGGTCCGATCTAAAAAAACTTTTCGAGAAAAACGTTTTTAAAGTATTTATAGTATACTAGCTGAACCCGGTGTGCTTCGCTAACCCCCTCGTTATAAAATAAAATTAAAAAGTATTTATATATTTACAAAAATTTATTTATTTAATTTTAATTTAATTATTGCAATGCTTCTCCCCTTTTTTTGTTGTAAACCAATGAGAATTCAGCACTGAACCGCATGTAATTTGCTTCATGCTCCCCTTTTTATTTTTAGACCAATCAAAAAGCAGCAATTACACAATCAGCTGTTTCGCATTCAGTTGTGGGAGAATGAGAATGGGGCTACCCCACTCTCTATTTTAATTAACACATATTACAAAATCAGCTGTTTTGCAGGCAGTTGTGGGAGAAAGAGAATGGGGCTACCCCACTATTTTAATTAATATTTTTTTAAATTTTAAGTAAAGCCGTTAATAAACGTAGTAAAAAAGTAGGCGCAGAAGTGTGAATGGTCGAAAAATATTATCATGTAATAAGTATTCCTGAGTCAAAGCTGCACGCTGTGAAAATTCGGTTAAAATTATCGAAAGATCGGTTAACAGGTCCAGCCTCCAAAATATCGCAAACAAAGGGGCGTGCGCCCACTTTTCTTTTGGTACGTATTTCTATTCATACCAATACCATATATAGCAAATACTGCCGCCGTTGGTCAAAAAATGTCCAAGATATGACGATTTTGAATTTTGGGTTATATGGGCGAGGCCACGCCCCTTTGTCCACTCACAACTTTATATAGTCAAGAAGTTATTATTTCGTAAGAATATCCTATTGTGAAAATTTAATGACGATCGGTCCAGTAGTTAAGACTATATTACGATTTTTAATTTTCCTAAAAAGGGGCTTGGTACCACCCAATTTTCTCCTGGTACGTATTCCCAATTATGCCAATACCATATGTACCAAATATCATCGACGTAGGTTAAAAAATGTCCAAAATATGGCGATTTAAATTTTTGGGTAATATGGGTGGTGCCACGCCCCGTTGTCCAATAAAAACTTCGTATAGCCTATTATTCCTTCCAGAGTCATAGTAACATGCTGTGAAAGTTTCAGGAAGATTGGTCAAAGGGTTTGGCCTCCTATAAAGCACAAACAAACAAACAGACAGACCGACATTCATTTTTATATATGGGTGTTTCCATAGTAACGGTCGTGACATGTTTACACGAAATTTCGTAATAAAACTTTAACCTGAAATACAATGTCAAAATGATTTGTTGATTTTAAAAATATAAAATTTCAACCCCTAAAAGCAATAAGAATCATTTCATAGAAACTGCATTTTAAGGTTTTTTTAGATCAATGAAAAGGTAACGGTCGTGACATTACAAATGAGCTGTTTTTGAATTTTCGGTCTTAGCAACTCAGATTGTAAAATTTTCCAAGGAATGCGTTAAATAAAAATTCTTATTAAATTCTTTGCAGTGTTTTCTGTAAGAAAACTCTACTTTTGTGTGAAAATGATGTAGCCAAATAAAAAAAAATAACTTTCAAAAGGTAACGGTTGTGACAAAAAAAAGTAACGGTCGTGACAGCAAAATAAAACGGATTTGTTTTTGTAGTCGTATATTTAACAGTATCAAAATGATTACATGGAAGTTTATGGTTATCTTAGAGAAGGCAGCAATGTTTTAAAGCTCGATTTCGTTTTTATTAATTTTCAGTTGAAGAATATACATCATTATACTCCAGACGTTTAAGGCTGCTCATTTTTAGCGCCGAAACTCCAGTTATTCCACAAAGCAAACAGTTAAAGCCAGCATTTTGAAAAAAGTGCACCTTCTGGATGTTTTCGATTGCTTTAAGATGTTCCCATCTTTTTTTTAAACAGCCTGTATTTTGCTTTATTTGGTTCTTATCGCAATACAAAACAGTCACTCCATCCAACTTTTTATTTTGAACAAAAAAATTGAAAGCTTCTGCTGGAGTATTAATTTTAGCTTGGCGAGACATGATTGCTGTCCATAAAGACCTTTTGATAGTGGCTCCAATTCCATCCACAGCGCCTTTGCCATGTCCAGTTGCAAAAAACGACCATTTCATATTTACACCGAAGTCTTCCTTTGCAAAACATAAGTTAAATAGATTGAACCTATTTTTGAATTGAGCAGCACATCCATCCGAAAACACGTGTGCAGTATTAATTTCAGTTTTCGTTTTGAGGTGTTCAACAATCATTTTCAAAAAGTACCACACACTTTCTTTATTGTGCGTCAAGTCATCACTTATGATTGCATAAGAATATGATTTCAGGGCCAATTCAGTTTTCACCCAAGCACAGGCTGTAAACACAGTTGCTTGAGCTTGGTTCCAGTGTGCGCTTTGCACTTCGTCCTGCGAAATCAACGTGAAATTTTCAGCGAAATCTATCTGAACGACCGCTTCATTTGATTCAATCCGCTCCTTAGCCTCGCGAAATTGATCGCTCTGTGTTCGGTGCACATAAAAATGTTGCTTAAATCTTTGGAGTTTGCTTTCGAATGTTTGAAGAAAAACTTGAAAAGTGCATTCCTCCTCGCTTATTTGAGTATGATGTTCATTTTTGGTCCATTGTTTCCAACGCACAGTTGCATCTGAACTATAATTCAATGGCAATATATCAAAAATTGTGTCGCAGTTCTTGCAACTGCTAGTCATGCAAGCCTCATTTGTTGTGTCACAGCAAAGTTCATTCATCAAATCCTTAGCAGATTTAGGCACTGTAGAGACCACTTCAGAAACTGATTTAAGCAAAAATTCAAAGTTGGCGTGGTAAATACAGACGCACATGTTTGATGGAGTTTGTGAATTGAGGCGTACATGTTTTGGCCGACTTGCGTAAAACAAAGACTTCCCAATTTTTATTTGTGCATTTTCTTCCTTAAAAAGCTGATAACATTCTCCAACCGTCATCACCATATACTTCAATTGCATTTGTACTCCGTTTATTAGTTTTGTGTCCTTTCGTCCTGGTGTTTGGTAGCTTACATCGTCCCTCAAGAAGAAGTTTTTGACTTTTTCTAACTCGGCATCAGATAGGCGATTAATTTTTCCGCTACGTCGCTTGGTGAAAATCAAATCCATTTCAGGACCAACTACCTCAGAAGCAAGTCTCTTCACAACTGCAATTTTCTTCGAGGGGCTGCTCGGTAGTTTGACCTTAACTTTTGTTCCTGCCTTTTTAAGTGAACGATCGGACTTAAAGCTTCCTATATTTGATGATGAGGCTGCAGCTTCAACAACTTTCTCCTTCCCTATGTTCTTTTTTTCACGACACTTCCTTTGACGTTCGCGATCAGTATTCCGATTGTGAGCAAGCATTTCTTCACTCAATGACTCTTTTCCAGCCAGCCGCCGTTTTTTATTTCTTTCTCTTTCTTTTTTCAAATGAGCTTTGTATTTTACTGGATCTTCCTTCAATCTCTTCCGATATCTTTGCATCTTGCTTTGGGAGTCTATGGTTTGTTAAGCTATAGTTAGTAAGAAAAAGTTGAACACAATTTTCAATAAGGTAACGGTCGTGACATTCTCAATAAATTAAAAAAAATTGAAATGACTTCCGAGCGCTTATTTTGCTACATGAAACTCTTTAACTTACTTACCTTGTCACTCTTAGCAACTGTGTTTTTTTATAGCTTTAACAGTTTTCACAAAATTTAAACTTTTTTTATTTGCGTGGTCACGGTCATGACACAAATTAGTGATTTTGAAAAATTTCTCAAAATTATAATTTGAAAGCTACACGTGCAAATTTTCTGCTGAACGTAGACAAAAGTAACAACTGTCAGCTGGTGATTGTTTTGATTGCTAACTACCGTTATAAAAGTGTTGTCAAGTGATTTAAAAAAAGACTCAGTATAAAGGGGGAAAAAGTGTATGATGCACCAACTTAAAGTAGTTTTTTTTACAAAAAAAAATAAAAAAAATTAATCATACACCCCAGGATGTAATGGATACGTATATTTTCTATAACAAAAGAGCTAAAATGGGTCAAAGTTGATAATTTTATTTTTTGCTTGCAATGGGTCAACTTTTGTGGAATCACCCATATATAGATTGAAAGTAGATTAATTATAATTAAAGTAAAATGGGGCGAAAAAGGGGGATTTGGTAATAAAAAAATCTATGGCTACCTTACCTGTAAATAAAAAGTATATAAAACTTTAGGTAAATACATATAACAAAAAAAGTATTTTGTATAGCAAACATTGTTAGTGGTATAAGTAAGTATCTGAATTAAAAAAGGGGCGGTGAAGTGGGCGTGGTTCCTAGTAATATGGCGACGTTAACAGTATTAAGAGCAATATGCTACCAAATAAAAAATAATCCGTTGGAAGGAACAAATTTGTACAGAGAACAAAAAGTTTAAAACTTCAATTTGGAAAATTTCAGGAAGATCGTTCCAGAGGTTTGGTCTCCTATAAGGTACAAACAAACAAATAAACAAACACACATTCCATTTTATATATATATATATATATAATATATATATATAGATATTTTATTAATATTTTGAATTTTGGTCTGAAATTTTTACAGTATACTCTCAATATATTGTACTTTCAAAATAGTTTTTTGGAAACTCTTACACAACCTTAATTGCAAGCAAAGTAAAAAAAAATCTTGTTCGCATAAAGAAGTCGTAGAGAAGAGCGTCAGATAGTGCAAGATATTTTCGCGAATATATTAAAAATATATGAAACTGCCTTTTTGCACCAAAACTCCTCAAGCGAGTAAGATTCAAACGTTTCCTTACATTTTCTGTCATTTTGTAATTCAATCAGTTCTTCTTGGACTTCTTCAAGAACTTCCCCAACATTAATGCCAATAGTATTGCGAATCAGCTTTTGAACACCTTTCGATTCGGTTTCGTTATATTCCGGAAAGTATGGATTGAATTCATCGACCAGTATTCTGATGTTCTCGTGTAATTGCATACTGGTCATGTTGTATTTTTTGCTCATCTAAAAGTGCTTTTAATTTATACAAGGGATAGCCGGATGAATACATCTGTTAACACTGTAGGGACGTTAAAAAGACACACGAAAATGTCGAGAAATGTTAACTCATTTTTTGGTCGAAGAGTTTAGTGGATCGATATTTCAATCTTGAGATATTTGCGATTGAGGTATTTGCAGAGCTGTAAAATCGGCATTCATATTCAGAATTTTAAGTACAACTGAATAACTATATAAGAATGCATTCAATGAATGCAAAATTGATTTATAAATAAAATTTTTAATTCACATTCATTTTTAAAAAAATTATTAATTATTCATTTTAATTATTCATTTTAACTATTCATTTTCGTTATTCAGAATAATAAATAATTTTTTATTCATTTGAGTGCTATTCACAAAGAATGCAAATCACAAAAAATTTCAGAATTTTCAATTATTCTTTTTTTATTCATTATTCATTTTTTATTCGTTATTCATTTTTTATTCATTATTCATTTGTTATTCATTATTCTGTTTTTATTCTTTATTCATTGCTTATTCATTTTTCATTTTTTATTCATTATTCATTTTTTTCATGATTCAGTTTTTATTCATAATTCATTTTTTATTCATTATTAATTTGTTATTCATTATTTTTTTGTTATTCATTATTAATTTGTTATTCATTATTCTTTTGTTATTCATTATTAATTTTTTATTCATTATTCATTTGTTATTCATTATTAATTTGTTATTCATTATTCTTTTTTTATTCATTATTCATTTTTTATTCATTATTCATTTGTTATTCCTTATTCATTGTTTATTCATTATTCATTTTTTATTCATTATTAATTTTTTATTCATTATTCTTTTGTTATTCATTATTAATTTGTTATTCATTATTCTTTTGTTATTCATTATTAATTTTTTATTCATTATTCATTCGTTATTCATTATTAATTTGTTATTAATTATTCTTTTGTTATTCATTATTAATTTGTTATTCATTATTCTTTTGTTATTCATTATTAATTTTTTATTCATTATTAATTTTTTTTCATTATTAATTTTTTCATGATTCATTTTTTATTCGTTATTAATTTTTTATTCATTATTCATTTGTTATTCTTTATTCATTGTTTATTCATTATTCATTTTTTATTCATTATCCATTATTCATTTTTTATTCATTATCCATTATTCATTTTTTATTCATTATTAATTTCTTATTCATTATTCGTTTGTTATTCTTTATTAATTTTTTATTCATTTTAGTCCCAAGCCATAAATAAATAATGGCTTGGCATAAAATAATAAAAAAAAAATTAATAATGAATAACAAATGAATAATGATTAAAAAATGAATAATGAATACAAAATGAATAACGAATAAAAAATTAATGAATAAAAACTGAATAACAAATGAATAAAAAATTAATAATGAATAAAAAATGAATAAGGAATAACAAAAGAATAATGAATAAAAAATAAAAAATGAATAATGAATAAAAAAAGAATAACTGAAAATTCTGAAATCCTTTGTGAATTGCATTCTTTGTGAATAGCATTCAAATAAATAAAAAAAAATTATTCATTATTCTGAAAATAAAAAAAATTTTATTTATAAATCAATTTTGCATTCATTGAATGCATTCTTATATCGTTATTCACTGATTCACTTTTTTGTAGGGATGCAACATCGTTCTTAAAAACATCGATGCATGAAAGCATCGATGTTCACTTGACAATTATCGATGTTTAAAAAAATCGTTAATAAGACCGATATATCGATGTTTTTACGATGTTTTCATTTTTGTATTAAGCCTAGTATTGGATTCGAAAATTATAAGTATTATTTTTATAGATAACATATTTTTTATTTGCACTCTCTTGTAAAATATGAAAGAAAGAATAATTTAATAAGATGTAGAAAAATTTACAAAAACAAAATTTTAAGAAAAGGAATCGACAAATTTCTATATTTTGTATGAAAAATTTCTTTTTTTGTCATTTTTCTTTCGACCTCAAAAAAACGGGGGTTTTTTTTTGTTCATACAAAACACAGTTTTTTTTATTTACATAATTTATTATTATTGTTTTTTTTTTTAAATTTTGTGACAGAAAATCTAATATTCTTGTGAACTTTTTATGTCCGTTTTTTTAATTAATTTTTTGAATTTTTTTTTTCATATTTGCCGACCTCAAAATTATAGCAAAATGAGCTTTATAGCAAAAATGAGCATCGATGGCGTCAAACGATGTTTTTCGGTGGTAAATTTCGATAGTTTTGTTTCAATACTTATCCTTACTTTATAGCACGGGTAATCTGCTGGCATCACTTGATTGCACCAGCAGAATGGTCTTATAACTATAGACCACGTATCAAAATAAAATCTATATCAAATAGAATACATGTTTTCCCATTTCATAATTTTAAAACATTTATTTGTTGGAGTTTATCAATTTAAAGATTGAATTTAGGAAAAGAAGCTTAGATAACCTCGTCACTAGAAGCCTGTTTCTTTCTTGAGTGATGGTTGCTTCAGCTTCCGAGAACAAGTGTTCGCTGGGTACAGATATAACATTCCAATCTTTGCAAGTTTTGAAAATAGAGATTTCATGTCATCCCAAATTTCGATCGCATATTTTTTATTGGGGTAATCGGAGACTACAGGTACATCTTCTGCACTTCTGTTTCGCTTACATTTGCTATTGAATATGCATCAGAATATTTATTTTTTGTGTTATTGTGTGTTAGTTTTATGTGGTATTTCCAGATGTCAAATTGTGAATCGGCTTAAAATGATCTAACGATATCGATGTTTTTACTTTTCAGACCGATGTATCGCTCATAAGAACATAGATGTTGACATCGATGTTTATGAACGATATATCGTCGATGACTATACTATCGATGCATCGTTTGCATCCCTACTTTTTTGTGAATAAAATTAATTTGAATGCATTCTTTAACATCTCTGAAATTTAGTCATTTTTAGACCCATTTTTAGCTAGAAAATATAGCTATTTCTTTATTTTTGGAGACAAAAATTTTTGACCACCTCCAATTTTGCTTAAACTTTCCAAATTTAATCTACTTATGAAATAAAAACACTAATTTGAGTAAAAAATTTTCAAGATTTTTTTAAAGTTTTTACGTTTAACATTCAAATTTGGTCAAAAAGAAAAGGAATCAAAATTGCTTAACTTTTGAAGAATCATAGATTCAATAAGGCTAACTCAATTTTCACGCTAGAGGTATTTTTGAAACAAAATAAAAATAAATTGCTAAAAAACTATAAAATTTTTTTAAATTAAGGTCAAATATCAAAACTTTGCGGACAAAGAATAACAGCTAATGTGTAATTTCAATGTTTCGAGAAATTTGGCTTTAAATTTTTCGATCTCCATGTAAGTTATATGAAAGGCAGTTTGCTTTTTGAGTGATAATTTTGGCTGGAATCACGCTATAATCCGCCGTTTTTGTGTGTGCACGGAACTATATGCGTGGAACACATCTGTATTATTAGCTCAACTTTGACTTAACTCGACTTTAGCGGTTTTTCCTTGTCGGCACAGAAAAAATGAATATCTCGAATTTTTGATCTGATTTGGAAAAACTGAGTATGCCACTAAATTTACGACCGAAAATTAAGTTAACGTTTTCCAGCGTTTTTTGTGTCTTTTCAAAAATTGAAAGCTGTGTGTAAGCTGTACGTAATTAGAGAAGTTACAATGGCTGGACTAAGGGTTAATTATGAATATGACATACAAAAATTATTGCATTTTCAACTTTAAGAAAATTTGGACGAATAATTAGAGTTCTGTCTGTAGGTCTTTATAAATTAGCCTCTTTTCACTTATTAACTCATGCTTTAATTAAAGCTATTTTATTTTTATGTGCGGTAGCTATTATTCATAATATAGGAAATTTCCAAGACGTTCGATTCATAGGGGCCATTTCATTTCATATATCTTTTACTAGAGCATGTATGTATATATATACAAATCTTGCGCTATGCGGAGTACCCTATTAAGCTGGATTTTACTCAAGGGATATAATTTCAGAAATAGTATCTAAGAATGAGATCATTTGATATATTATTATACTTTTTATTTTTCTTTTCAAAAGGTTTAGCGGTAGCTTATTCTTTTCTACCAGTTTATCACTTAATAAAACGAGGCCTTTACTTTTTACAGTTCATGTTTTAAATGATGAAAGAAGTTAAATAAAATTAAGAACAACATTACCATAAGAATCATTGTTTGAAGAATAAATGTTTTAGATGTATTCAATAAATGTTTTCAATAAATGTTTGAAAATAAATGGGTTTTAAGTGGCGATTCAGTTGTGATGACAAGGTATTAATTCCTTTTAATTTGCATAGAGGTGTAGAGTTAGTTTTCTGCGATTCAATGTATGCACATAACCTCTTCCAAGTCAATCATATCAGTAATGATATCAACAGAATATTAGATCTCATATTTATTACTAATGATCTTAAATTTTTGATTTCCAGATGCGAATTGCCGCTATCAAGTGAATCTATCCATCATAAAGCGCTTAATTTAAATTTTAGTTTTTATGAATATAAGAGATGCGCTCTGGACACTTCTTCCTCAATTTACGATTATAGTAAAGCTAATTATTTTGCCATTAATAACTTCTTTGATTCTATTAATTGGAATTTAATATTCAACTCTTTTAGCCTAGATGCAATGTATTTTAAATTTAAAAAGGCTCTTAAGGAATGTATTCACTTATATGTGCCTATAAGACAAAAAGCGTCAATTCAATCTTCCATGGTATAATCGAAGCCTCCTCAAACTGAAGAATTTAAGAAATAAAGCTCATAAAAAGTATAGGAATACGATGTCATCGGATGACAAGTCAAATTTTCATCTACGTCGGAGAGAATTCGATTTTTTGTCTAATTTTTTGCATAAAAAATATATTGACTCCATGGAGGATAATATAAAATCCAATCCGAAATCTTTTTGGTCATTTTACAATTCAAAACGTAAAAGTAACGGTCTACCTAAAACCATGGAATTCCAGGGTTCAACGGCGATTAATACCCAAGAAATTTGTGAACTATTTGCGTCATTTTTTGGATCCGTTTTCTCAGATAATAACGATGCAATAGTTCCTTCGCACTTCTCAGACATTTCTAGTGTTGTGAATTAAGGCAATATTGAGTTATCAGGAAAAGAAGTTTTTTCTGGCTCTTTCTAGTTTAGATATAAAAAAAGGGGCGGGATATGATTTGCTTCCGCCGCTGTTCTTTAAAAATAGTGCACCGTTGTTATGTAATGCGCTAACATTGATTTTTAATAAATCTCTCTCAAGTGGTGTTATGTTAGATGAGTGGAAAATGCTTATATATCTCCTATCTTCAAAGCAGACCAAAAAAGCCTTGCTGAAAATTATAGGCCCATTGTAAAACTTTCGGTTATACCTAAAATCTAAGACAAGATCGTATGCAACCGATTATTCCAAGAAATAAAAAATTATATTTCGATAAATCAGCATGGTTTCTTCGCCGGTAGATCTGCCTGCAATAATCTAGCAATTTTTACTAACCTCGGAATTACAGCTATTGAAAATAGTTTACAGGTCGATACGTTCTACACAGACTTTGTCAAAGCTTTTGACAGTTTAAGCCATCAAATCCTTATCTTCAAGTTAGAGAAGTTGGGCTTTCATTCCAGCCTCTTGCGTTGGTTGCATTCTTATTTATGTAATAGGAAGTTGATAGTGAAGGTAAATGAAAACTTTTCTAGAGAAATCGATGCAATATCGGGAGTTCCTCAAGGTAGTCATCTGGGTCCTCTTTTATTTATTGTATATACAAACGATGTTTCCTATATTTTCAAACATAGCGAATGTTTACTGTATGCGGATGATATAAAAATTTTTATGAATATCAAGAGTTTTAGTGATTGTTCTTATTTTCAATCAGATATTGATGCACTTATGTCCTGGTGTCGCAATAACGGGCTTAAATTAAATTTTCTAAATGCAAAGTAATGACATATTCCCGTAAGCAATTACCCATTATACAGACTTATGTCTATGATTATAATAATTCATTTCAAAGGGTTGAATTAATAAAAGATTTCAATTTGATGCAATATTTTCATTTAGTTACCATATTGACTATATCGTTTCCAAAGCAAACTCCCAGTTTGGTTTTTTAAAAAGAAATTCCATAGAATTCAAAAATCCATTTACCCTTAAATCTATTTATATGTGCTTAGTCAGATCTCTTCTTTTTTTTTTATTTATTTACTTGATTGCTAAGCCTTAACAGGTTTTATAGCAAATTTAAAATTATAAAATAAGATATTTAATACAATTCAAAAATATAAAGTATGATTTTGAATGAAATAATGTATTTTTAACAAACTAAAAAGTTTTAGTAAATTGCTTAAAGTATATAATTTTATTAAAGTATAAAAAATAATAGAAAAAAAGTTAAGTCAAAGTCGATAAAATCAGACAGCATAGCAGGGTTGCGTATTCAAGACAAACAAGGTCAAGTTAGCAACAATTTTTGTATACGGCGGAGTCGTGTGACAAACAAGGTCTCATACCCAATAAAACACCACTCCAATAGGTATATATATAATATATATCGTTCTGTCTCCCTGAAGCCGGTGAAATCCTGGCTTGACAGGGTGGTTACTAGACAAACTAGGTCGACTTCACTAAACCAATTTTCATAAAATAAAGAAAACCAGTTGCGAACGCAGGCACCAAGACAAAATAGGTCTTATCGGCCACTCATATTAATATATTACAAATCGATCTAACGTAGTGTTTCAAGACGTAAAAAGACACCAAGACACCACGGTACCGTCGACAAGTGTAGTTACAATCATCATGAAGATATGAGGCAACTGAAGATCCCAGGTTTAGGTCCATTCAGATTACTTATATGTTTATCCACCAAAATTTTCCATTTTACGCTTAGGTCCATTTATCCATTTAGATTGTTATATTAATGTGTTTACAAATCACCAGATGCATCAGATATAAGTTTGAAAGAACTTTACATAATCAACGACGGTACTGCAGGTAATCTATAATTTTATGTTTGATTGAGTCCATGGATTCACTTAAGGATATAACATCAGATACAAAATTAAAATCACCGCAAGCGCTTCTAAGAGGTTCATTTTGCAAATAATTAGTTCTACAAAAGTTCATGTGGAGTAACTCAAAAGATCTTCTAGGACGAAGAGGAATATTAAAATATATTTTACTCAATAAATATGGACTGTTTACATAGCCATGTAAAAGTTTTATAATCCAACAAGCATTTATCATAATTCTCCGATTTTTTAAAGCAGGAAGATTTAAGAGTTGTAACCGATATTCATAAGGTGGTAAGTGAAAATCAGTATTACAATAAAGATAGCTTAAGCAAAACAAAAGAAATTGTTTCTGCACTGATTCAATGTCGTCTATGTAACAACCGTATCGTGGGCACCAAACAACTGAAGCGTATTCTAAGATAGGCCGCACTAGGGAAGTGAATAAGGTTTTCGTTATGAAAGGATCATTAAACTCTTTTGCCCAACGTTTAATAAATCCTAAAGTACTATTTGCTCTATTTATTATTTTATTTACATGAATATTAAAGCGTAGTTTAGGATCCATTGTAACTCCAAGATCATTGAAAATATCTAAGGACTCCAATGGATAACCACAAATTTTGAAGGTACATTTAATTGGTGGTTTGCGCGAGAAAGACATATGCTTGCATTTCTTCATGTTGAGGTTCATACGGTTCGTTTTGCACCAGTTATGAAGATGATCTATGTCGGCTTGCAAAAATACAGCGTCATTATCATTTTTAAAAGAAAGGAAGAGTTTGACGTCGTCAGCAAACATTAAGATGCTGGAATGCATTATGACAGATGGCAAATCGTTTATAAAAAGTAGTAACAGAAGAGGCCCAAGATAACTTCCTTGAGGTACTCCTGAAGTAACAGGAAACTCATGTGATTTCTTGAGCTTAAAAAGAACAGATTGTGTTCTATTGCTTAAGTAAGATTCAATCCACTTCACCAACGGTATAGGAAATCCAACAAGATGTAATTTTAAGATCAATAGTTTGTGATTTACAACGTCAAAAGCTTTGCTAAAATCCGTGTAAATAACATCAGTCTGCATGCCTTTTCCAAAGTTTTCTATAGTTTTTGATGTAAATTCGAGAAGGTTAGTAACAGTGGATTTTCCAGAAAGGAATCCATGTTGGAAAGGAGACATTAAAGATTTAATGCTATGCGATAGTCGTGATGTAACAATTGCCTCTAAAAGTTTAGGCAAGCGCTCAATTTTGCGATGCCACGGTAGTTATCAATTAAAGACCTATTTCCGGATTTATGCAGCGGAATAATAAATGAATGCTTCCAGGCTGCAGGAAAATAGCAGGATTTTAATGATGAAGCAAATAGCAAAGAGATTGGAGTTACTAATTCTTCACAGCAGTATTTTAATATACACGAAGGTATGTTATCAGGACCACTTTTATATGATGTTTTAATATTTTTTAAAAATGATAAGACTGTGTTAGTGTCAATTATTGGGAAATATATATCCCCAGATTGAATATTGAAAGGATAACTTAAATAATCATAGGACGATGATGAATAAGTCGACTTGAAAAAGTCAGCAAAAAGCTTGCAAATACTATTATCATTATCAGACTCAACCGAATTATACTTCATAAAAGAAGGATAGGAATCAATCTTGCGTTTTGTGTTAACAAAGTTCCAGAAGGATTTAGCATCAGATTTGATGTTTAATTTTACTTTTGTTAAGTAGGTATTATAGGATTGTTTGCATAACTGTTGATAACTGTATTTAATCGAGGTATTGCATCCAAAATCGCATATGTTATGTGTTTTTTGATATTTTTTATAGTATTTAGATTTCAAATTCCTCATTTTTCTTAATTCATTTGTATACCATACCGGACCCGATGTCAAGGAGGCTTTCCTTTGCGGAACAGCTTTAAGAAAACAATCATTGAGCGTTCTATTAAACGCATATACCGCATCATCAAGACTCTGAGAAGATAAACTATTTGTATTAATATTTAGAATATAATTCCAGTTTATATTAGACAAGTTATTCTTCAAAATCACGTAGTTTGTTTTTTTAAAGTTAAACTCAATAGGTGGTTGAGAATCAGAATACTGCGCAGATGGTTTTGGAAAATTTAAAATAATTTCTAATGTTGGATGATGAGAATCTTCGGGTGTAACCAGAGGATCTGATTTAGACACAGAAGCGATATTGCTGTCATCAAAAAACACCAGATCAAGCAAACGATTATTTTTGTTAAAAATGCAGTTAAGTTGGAATAGCCCTGGATTGAGAGCTCGTTTAAAAAGTAATTATCGGATGAACTTTCAGACGAAGGTAAAAATATTTCAGGAATTTCAGAACAGCAGTTCCAAGAAACGTTTGGCAGGTTAAAATCTCCAGTTATTAAAATATGATCATTTGATTGCAGTATTGAGCAAACTTTACTAATAGAAGCCAAATGTTTGCTATAAACTTCTAAGGTAGAAAGGGGAGGAATATATGAGCATGTAATAAAAAGGCTCAAGGAACCAAACTTAACATGAACACAACAGAATTCAATGTCCAAGGATTCTGGAATTAATAACTCTTCAGAGAAATGTGTCGCTTTGACTGCAATCAACACACCCCCACCTTTAGAGCAAATACCAGGAATGGAGTTTCTATCTTTGCGGTATATGTTAAATTTGTTGCACAGAATTTCAGTATTTAGAGTGTTAGGTTTCAGCCAAGTCTCACTAAAAGCTATTATATTAAAGTGAAGGTTGTGACTCAAAATTAATAAATTATTTAGTTTTGTGTTAATGCCACGAACGTTTTGGTAAAGGATAAGGAACTGAAAGCAACAATCTAGTTTTTTTAATTCTTGTTAAAAACCGAAAAAGTAGCCAAGGAAGTTGTAGGCCGAGGTCTAGAAATAAATTCATGCACCATCGTATTGTCAGGCCAAAACTTTTGATCCAATACCTTGTGAAAAAGATCACCAGGCAAAGATATTTTAAAAGAGGACGTAATTCGCTCGTATGAAAAATTGAATTTGTAAACAGAGATATTTTTATTTACAACATTCAGCTTAGAGTTTATATAGAATAACACGTCTTCACCGGATGTATCAGCTGCAAAACGAGAAACAAATATAGATTTTGCAGGCTCAATAATCACAAGTTCTTTATGAACAGGGGCTTTGATACTGCTGTTCGATACTTGTGTCGGTATCGGTCCTGTAGAAACCGGAGTAATCTGAGAAGGTGCAGGGACCACACTTGAGGAAATACAAGTTTCAGCGTAAGTTTTTTTTGTGGCAGAAACGCGAGGAGAATCAGCATTTTCCTCTATGATTGGTATTGCTTCAACAGAAAGAGAAATCTGATCAGCTGACGCAGCGACCTTAGTTGGTGCGATATTATCAGTCATTTGATCAGTATTGACAGCACCAATTGATTGATCTTCAATCTGTATGTTCACATTAGGGAAAACAGTTAAAGTAGAAGGTAGAACAGTATTATTATTGGGTTACGGCATGGCTATATCAGTAGTTTTAGCTGAACTACGAAGATTTTTGTTTGAACGTTTACGTTTTGGAGAATTGTAAGCTTCCTCCATAATTTTAAACTTTTTAAACAAATCTTCGTATTCACTCAGTCTATCTTGTGCTACCTTTAGATCCTTAGCCACCTCCAAAAAACCTTTCCGAGATTGTCTAATAAGTTTAAAGATCTCAACGTTTGTAAACCTGCAATCTTCACATGACCAACGAAGTCCCTTACTTTCGTTGAGTGCATCGAAGATCCTCGCAGTCAACGCTGCACATTTGATGTGAAAAAATGAATCACACAACCAGCAAGTAACCAGCCGGTCTGATTCTCCCTTTACAGCGCAGTTTCGGAAATTGCAGATCATTTTCAGTTTAATAGTAAGTTTTGCAATATAGATGAAAGTAAAAGGAGAAAAATGAACTTAAATGCTTTTAGTGAAAAACAGTTTATTTTGTTTAAAGACACTGTACTGTAGAAACTTTGCAGCCCTGATTTTATAGAACCAACGAATTGAAAAGTTTTATAAGCACTAGAGTTTTTGCAGTAGCGTGAAAACAGCTGTAAAAGTAAATACAATAATTTGCTCTATAGAAACCTGTTTGCGCTAAAAACAAAACAGGAAGAAGGAAAGAAGCAAATTCTAAACAAATATACATATATATATATATATATATATATTTATATTGAAAATTAAATTAAATATCAAGTATTTTAAAAGGATGTAATCCACGTTATCACGCTTCCAGATGTATGAGCACGCCGATCAAAGCTGTTAATTTCTATTTATTTATATTAATTTTGAACGTTTGGTTAAAGATATCTTTAAAAGTAAGAACTCGCAAAAAACACGTCTAGACGGTAAGAAGATAACGAACGATTGAGTACTATAGTATAGTTTGGAGCCCATACTATGAGTATGGAATGAACAGAATCGAAAAAATACAAAAAAGATTTACTAAGATTTACTGACTACAAAGCTCGCTGTCAATTGTTGGGTATGCAAAGCTTATCTGAAAGGAGGAATGCTCAAAGTGTACTCTTCATAAAAGATTTACTTGATTGCAAAATATACTGTCCCGGTTTGCTCGAATTATTAAAATTTTATATTCCAGCTAGGAATCTAAGAGAATCGAATCTGTTTTATATTGACTTTCATCGAACTAATTATGGCTGCAATGAGCCGATATAAAAAAAAATATCGAGATGCTTGTCATTATGCAATTTAATCGCTCACCAAATTGACTTTTCTGATAGCAGAGGAAGTTTTAAAACAAATTCGTATTATATAATTAGCTTAAGTTTAAACAATCTGTAAGGACATAGTCCAGTAGATTAATAATAAATAAATAATAAATAAATAAATACTTTCATGATTAATATTTAAATATTCCCCAATAATTTATTTGCCAATTTTATGAAAAAAAATTACTTTAACTGTATGTCTTTTGAGAGGATTAAGATCTCTAGTCGAAAAAAGTGCTCATAGCTTTAAACTTCCTTTTTTTAAATAAAATACCATCATTTTATTATTTTGCTTTTTTTTATTGTGCAATAAAAATTTTCAACCAATTTTGTGAAAGTGCACCACCAAACGGACAAAGTTGACAACGAAGTATATTTTTTTTCCATTCAATATTTATAATACACCAACAATTTTTAAAATATCGCGGAGCATCGGTTGGGAAGCACTGGTCTATACAAACTATTTTAATATTCAACAAATACGAAATAGCTTATAATTTGTTTCTTATATTTATTAACCGCTGAACTCTGTCTGAATCTGTTAAGAACATAGTGCATAGTTACAATAACAACTATTCGTTAGCTAATTGATTGCTTGTGCTATTCACCTACTAACTAGCTGATAAGATTCTATGCTTTTTACTCCATACTATAGCAAAAGATGTAATTTTCCAATTAAGCTACTTTAAATATATTTAAATCGCTCGCTTTTGATTACAATGTTATAGCCAAGGTCGTTTGTGCGATACAATCTTTTTGTTGTGTGTCTCAAAGATTTGAAACGCATATCTTATTAAAGTGTCCGTATGTTTAAAAAACATTTTGAAATAAACATATTTCATATCTTTAAAAGTTGTATAGAAAGCGTCAAAAACTGTGTATAGGCCATCTTACTTAGTACAAATTTTTGATATATAATTAAGTTATATAAGAGGGCAATTGGATAAGTTTAATAATTTTTTAAATAAAAGTTATTAAGATATAATAATCAACTAGTTATCAATTTTTTAAAATTTTTTCTTGCTAAAGTATCTGTTAAAAAAACATCTATTTCTTTGTCATTATCCAATAGCTCTAAAAAATTTATGTGTCATTTGAAAGGTAATTAAGTGACCTTTTCAATGATATGCAATACAAATATCAATGCAAGAATATTTAAAATTTTGTAACCAAATTTACGTCATATTTGAATTTTTTGATTAAAATATCCGTTATTTTCTACTAAATTTGCGTTATTAAGGTTCAAAAAATATATTGTATTTTAAAAGCTTAAAGCTTTACCTGTTGTTTGATATATTAATATATATCTATTTTTATAAATAGAATAAAAAACTTCTATATTAGAAAGCAGAACAACTAAGGTAAATTAATATGCTCTACATAAATACTTTTCGTACAAGAGCAAATCATTTCATCATAAAAAATACCAAAAAAAAAAAAAAGAAATCATGTTTTATGTACCAAATGAAAAATGCATAGTTAAGCTTTAATAATTTACTTTACAAGAAATGGTAGTTTTTGAGAAAATAACGGTTTTACGCAAGCAAATATTTTACTTTTACAAACAAATAGCTATAAAATATAAAATAATAGTATTCCCCGGCAGACGTTGTTAGGCCACAGACCGCCTTACTGCCATTTACGAAAATGTCAAGAAATGTCAAATATATTAACCATTTTAAGCATAGCTGCAAAAAGTAACCATATGAACCAAATAACCAAAGGCTAATACGTCAAAACCGTGCGAAATATAGCATTTTTGTTGTTTTGTAAGCGGTAAAAAGGGGTGCGGCAAAATTATTTCCCTTAAACCATCTCGTAATCGAAATAAATCGACTGCCCAAATTTCAGCTCAATTTAGCTTAAGGCTGGCGCACTTTGCTTCACTCGACGCTGATTCCCTGAAAATTGAGTTTAACTAAAGTGGGACAGGCCTATTTTTAGTGCACTTGCCGAGAGTAACCATATGAACTAAATTGCAAAACTTTTGTCTAGTACGATCCAAAGCGTTAAATTAAAACATTTTCATTGGTTTGTGGGCGGTAAAAGGGGGGCGTTGAAACCAACTTATAGTACAGTTGTTGACAGTAACCATACAAACTAAGCCAAAATTTTAGCTCAAACGACCCAGTATTTTAATGATTTCTCAAAAAGTGGGTGTGGCTATATAGCGATAACGCCCTTTTTAGTACAGTTGACGAAAGTAACCATACAAACATAATTATCAAATGTGAGTCTTATACGGCCAAAACTGCTTGAAATATAGCATTTTCACTGATTTGTGGGCGGAAAAAGGGGGCATGGAAACCAATTTTTCGTACAGTTACTGTCAGTAACCACAGAAACCAAATGACCAAATTTAAGTCTTAAACAACTAAAACCGTATTATATAAAGCATTTGCATTGGTTTGTGGGCGGTAAAAGGGGGCGTGGACACACACTCTTAGTACAGTAACCGACAGTAACCATGCAAACTAAATTACCAAATTTAAGTCTTATACGACCAAAACCGTCTGAAATAAAGCATTTTCATTGATTTGTGGGCGGTAAAAGGAGGCGTGGAGACCCATTTTTAGAACAGTTATTGACAGAAACCGTACAAACTAAATTAAAAAATTTTAACCTTATACAACCCAAACCGACTAAAATATAAAATTTTTATTGATTTGGGGGCGGCAAAAAGGGGGTGTGGCAAAAAGGGGGTGTAGCAAATTTTTCCTCAACCATCTCGGTTCAGTTGTTCTGGAGTCTATAAGCATCACACATACAGACAAACATAGTTTTGATTTGTATGTATATATTTATTGATTTGTGGGCGGTAAAAGTGGGCGTGAAAACATTTATGTATAATGACCGCCTTTTGGAGCACATACACAGCAAGTTTCACTATAAAAATGTGTAGAACTCCGGAATTGCCATGATTTCAAAAAAGTGGGCGTATATATATTGTGACCACGCCTATTTTTTGTACAGTTACAGACAGTAAACATTTGAACAAAATTACTAAATCTTAGTTTTTTACGATAGAAACCGTTTGATATATATCCTTTTTTGGTTTGTGGTCGATAGCGCAAATTTGGCTTGTATAGGAGGTACCACGCCCCCTCGTCCAATCATTACCAAACCTCACAGGAACACTCTCAAGATGTGGCTTCAGTTTCCCTAAAAATTTCATAAAGATCGGTTCAGCGGTTTTGAGAAAGCCACATACCCTTATACATACATCCATTTTTATATATATAGATACACTTTGAAAGTCTATTTTTTAATTTTTTTAGTTGTGATCTTAAAAGACTTTGTTTCCTAGGTTGTTCAAATATTATGGATTTTTTAAAGGAGCAATAATTTTATTACTTTACTATAGTTTTTTTACTATAAAAAGAATTAGGGTATTCACAATGTGATGTATTTGTAGTAAATTTTGTAAAATTACAAAAACAAAATTTACAGTATTCAAAACAAACAACCCTGTGGCAAAAATACAACGATGGAACACTATTGTATTCCTTGTAAATTTCGTTATGTATTAGATCAGCTGATCGGAAAAGCATTTCTACTCAGCATGGCGGAAGCTACCGACAACGCTGTGAGTTTATTTAATAAAAATTAATATAATTTAGGGTTTCGTTTCAATTTTTGTATGATTTCCTTTAGTTAAAACATGATTTAAATTAATGTTTCCAAAAACAAATACTACACATCGTGAATACCCATAATATTTTACACATCATACTTTTTACTAACAGCTAACTAATTTATTTGAATAAGAAGTTTGGTTATCTTTTTACCCGACTACGGCGAAGCAAAAGGAGAGGTATATGTGTTTGATTGATATGTATGTATTAGGGAAGTCAATCCCGGGATCCCGGACGACTTAAGCCCTTTCAATTCCCAGGATTGTCTCTCTTGGATCCCGGGATTTTTAAATAAAAAATTTCTATTACAAATATTCATGTAAATGCAAACATTTAATTTTAAATTGATAGATATATATATATGTATATATATAATTAGAAAAAACTTTTATTGAGGCTGAAAAAGATTGCTAGGACGAATTTTAGCACCGTAAAGTGTATTCAAAACAACGAACTGCTGACAAAAAGATTTCCAAGAGCCTTTTTTGAAGCAATTAAACGAAATGCTGACCCAAAGCTTTCCTTAAGAAGTCTTTTGAAGCAATAAGTGTTTTTTTCCTAGGACATACAATGTTAAAATTACAATGGTGTGTCATACGTAGGGTCAGCACTTTCAGGCTAGCAGCTGACTTGTAAGCACTCAAAAAGACCTTTTGGAGTGCATCTCTTCCCGTTGGTACATTAAGCAGATCAATTCGTTTAATTTTTTATTGCACAGTTCTGATTCTATGCTAGTTGAAAAAATATTTGTACAATAGTCGTAAGCAATTTGTAAGTTTCGATCACGATTGCCTTCACCATAAAACAAAATTATTTCCTAAGTCAGAATATTTGACAATTTTTAAATACATAGCTGACTTCCCAATGTTGCAAATTCTTGTAAAACTTTGCAAAGTCCTTGCTCCAGTAATTCACACTCATCGTCCTAGCAACCTTTTTCAGCCTCAATAAAATTTTTTTCTAATTATATATATGGGGCATTCCATACAAAACTTGACACCAAAATTTTTTTTTTCAATAAAACTTATTTTTTATGGTTCATTATTCAAAAATATTTGACACATATTTTTTTATTTCAAAAAAAGGACTTCACGAGAAAATAATTTTTTATATTACGTTTTTAAAAAAGGACCTTTTTTCAATCGATTATACTGCGATTATAACTAAAGAAGATAGAAAAATTTGTTCCAAAGAAGAAATGTGCACCCTCTTTTTAGCTTTCGATTGATGTTCACTAAAACTTAATCACATTACTTTTAGAATTCGAAAAATAAAGATTTCCAAAATGATTTTTTTTTTCAATTTGGGCCTAATTTTTTTTTGTTAAAAAAAAGTCAAAACCTTTTTCTTAATACTGATAGAATTTCAGAGTGGGCACTTGAATACTTACGGAGCAATGAATTTTTCAATCGCAACTTACACGTGCGAGGCAGAGAACTTCAATGAGCCGCTTTGTTAGTATTCAGAGTATAATCGTTCGTAATCCGTTAAAAAGGTTTTATATTCGAATAACTTATATATCTACTTATTTTATAGCAAAAATAATGTTTTGGAAAATGTATAAATAATAATGTAACTTTTTTGATTTTGTTTTTGTAAAACTTCAGAAATTTTATTGGACATTTGATTGTTTGTTAGACAATTTATACATTTTCCAAGAAAACATTCTTTTTGCTCTAAAATAAGTAGATATATAAGTTATTCGAATATAAAACCTTTTTAACGGATTACGAAAGATTATACTCTGAATCAAGTATACTCTGAATGCTAAAAAAGCGACTCATTGAACTTCTCTGCCTCGCACGTGTAAGTTGCGATTGAAAAATTCATTGCTCCGTAAGTATTCAAGTGCCCACTCTGAAATTCTACCAGTATTAAGAAAAAGGTTTTGACTTTTCAACAAAAAAAGAAAAAAGAAAATCAGGCCCAAATTGAAAAAAATTCAATTTGGAAATCTTTATTTTTCGAATTCTAAAAGTATCGAAAGCTAAAAAGAGGGTGCACATTTCTTCTTTGGAACAAATTTTACTATCTTGTTTAGTTATTGCAGTATAATCGATTGAAAAAAGGTCCTTTTTTAAAAACGTAATATAAAAAATTATTTTCTCGTGAAGTCCTTTTTTTTTAAATCAAAAAATATGTGTCAAATATTTTTGAATAATGAACCATAAAACACAAGTTTTATTGAAAAAAAAATTTTGGTGGCAAATTTTGTATGGAATGCCCCATATATATCTATCAACTTAAAATGAAATGTTTGCACTTACATTAATAGAAATTTTTTATTTAAAAATCCAGGTATCCAGGAAAGACAATCCCGGGATTTAAAAGACATATCGATCAAACACATATACCTCTCCTTTTGCTTCGCCGTAGTCGGGTAAAAAGATAACCAAACTTCTTATTCAAATAAATTAGTTAGCTGTTAGTAAAAAGTATGATGTGTATAAAATATTAGGGGTATTCACGATGTGTAGTATTTGTGATAAATTTATACAAAATTTACAACACTTACAACTTATTGTGACCGAACCTTCACTAAGGCATTGTATTTTTTAAAATCAGCTGTTCTTTTATGTTGTTTTGTTTGGAAACATTAATTTAAATCATGTTTTAACTAAAGGAAATCATACAAAAATTAAAACGAAACACTGAATTGTATTAATTTTAATTAAATCAACTCACAGCGTTGCCGGTAGCTACCGCCATGCTGAGTAGAAATGGTTTTGCGATCAGCTGATCTAATACACAACGAAGTTTACAAGGACTACAATAGGGTTCCATCGTTGTATTTTTGACACAGGGTTGTATTTTGAATACTGTAAATTTTGTTTTTGTAATTTTACAAAATTTACTACAAATATCAAATTTATCAAAAATACACAATACAAGGGCAAATACACCATATTCTGAATACCCTAATTATTTTTATAGTAAAAAACTATAAGGTCTCTTCGCCAAATAAGGCCCCAGCCCGATTTTTAATACGGACATTTATTGCATTTCCTGCAAAATGATTTTTTTGCACGTTTAAACATGTTCATATCTGCATCACGATGCAAAAAAAATTACTTCGATTGCGCATCTGTGAAGCGAGTGACAGTCGAACGAAGTCAGCGGTAGCGTCAACAACGTGGTTGATGTAATATTGTGATCGCAGTAAAAGTCCGTTGTTCTACGAATTAACTATTGCCTATGTCCAGCTTTGAATTTAAAATCAAGAGAGGTATTTTAACAAAAACAAAAAGGTTAATTGATCAAATCTAACTGTGGTGTATTCCGAGAAAAACTTGATTAATGAAATTATATTGAGAGCGCCTAAAAAGGCCCAAACATTTTTTCTCTCCGGCTTTCTTTTACCGATCTCATGTCCACACCTAAAATCTACCTGGCAGAAAAAAACTACGAAAAAGAAAGCCCTCAACTAAATTGCCAAAATTTTCTTTAAAAAGCCAGAGTAACTTTATTTTAATTTTCAAAATGAACTTTTGGCAATAAAAGTATTTTTTCGAAAAAGTTTTTATAAAAAAAATCTATGACTAGTATTGTTTAGTACAATATAAATGTAAACCAACATTTGTAATAACAATATGTGTTCTTATTTTATTATTTTCTGACTGTTTTGATATGTTTCTAAAACCGTTATATGAGCTGTTCAGAGCACAAGTGGCGTAAGTCCATTTTTGGTAGTTTTGAGAAAATTGAACATTTAGAAAAATTCTTATAATGAATTCCAAGTATAAGGAACTCAGTTTTGCTTATAAGCTACGTCAAGAGCATAAATGAAGCTATCCATATCATACAAAATAAACTAAATAGTACACAAAAATGATGCAGAATATTGCATATTAGTAGAAACATGTGGACTTGCGCCACTGAAAATTTTTTAAATTTCTAGTTTCCGCTGTAGAAATCTAAAAGAAGATATTTTTCAAGAATTTTTTGATAAGGAATCGCCGCATTTTTACCTAGAAGTTGGACAAAACCACCCCTTAGCGATTATCTCCATTATTAAGGGAGATATAAAATGAATGGACTTACGCCACTTGTCCTCTGAAATTTTTTTTAAATTTCTCCTTTCCGCTGTAAAAATGTAAAAAAACAAAACCACTCCTTCGCGATTACCTCCATTATTAAGGGAGATATAAAATGAATGGACTTACGCCACATGTCCTCTGAAAATTTTTTTAAAATTTCTCCTTTCCGCTGTAAAAATGTAATGGACAATATTTTTAAGAATTTTTTGATGAGGAATTACAGCATTTTTACATAGAAGTTGGACAAAACAACCCCTTCGCGATTATCTCCATTATTAAGGGAGATATAAAATGAATGGACTTACGCCACTTGTACTCTGAAAATTTTTAAAAATTTCTCCTTTCCGCTGTAAAAATGTAATGGACAATATTTTTAAGAATTTTTTGGTAAGGATTGACTAATATTAGTTTCAGAAGTGCGATTTTAGCATCCGTTTGTGATTTTTTGAATAATTAAGGAGGCCAGAATGAATTTATTCATATAAAAGTTTCACAGTTGAAATTAAACACAGTTGTTTCTATTTAGTAGGGATGTAATAATATGTAGTATTTATCAATATATTCAAAAATGTAATAAAAACTCTTTGCAAATATAAGTTATTATCGTTATCGTTATCTTTTTTTTTATCGGTGTCGTTATTTGGAGCAATGGTAAATTTTCGAAAAGGTTTGTATCAAAACTCCCTTTATAATGAAAACAATCGCTAAGGGATGGTTTGGTCCCACTTCTATGTAAAAATGCTGTCATTCCTCGTCAAAAAATTCTTAAAAATATTTTCCATTACATTTTTACATCGCAAAGGAGGAATTTTAAAAAATTTTCAGAGGAAAAGTGGCGTAAGTCCATTCATTTTATATCTCCCTTAATAATGGAGATAATCGCTAAGGGGTGGTTGTGTCCAACTTGTAGGTAAAAATGCTGCCATTCCAAATCAAAAAAATTCTTAAAAATATTGTCCATTACATTTTTACAGCGCAAAGGAGAAATTTTAAAAATTTTCAGAGGACAAGTGGCGTAAGTCCATTCATTTTATATCTCCCTTAATAATGGAGATAATCGCTAAGGGGTGGTTTTGTCCGACTTGTAGGTAAAAATGCTGTAATTCCTCATCAAAAAATTCTTAAAAATATTGTCCATTACATTTTTACAGCGGAAGGGAGGAATTTTAAAAAATTTTCAGAGGACAAGTGGCGTAAATCCATTCATTTTATATCTCCCTTAATAATGAAGATAATCGCTAAGGGTAAATTTTTTCAACTTCTAGGCAAAAATGCTGTTATTCCTGATCAAAAAATTCTTGAAAAAATCTCCTTTTAGAATCCTTCAGCGGAAGCGAGAAATTTAAAATAATTTTCAGTGGCGCAATTCCAAATGTTTTTACTAATATGCAATATTCTGCATCATTTTTGTGTATAATTTAATTTATATTTTACGATATGGATAGCTCCTATTATGCTCTTGACCAAGCTTATAAGCAAAACTGAGTTCTTCATACTTGGAATTTATCTTAAGAATTTTTCTAAATGTTCGATTTTCTCAAAACTACCAAAAATGGACTTACGCCACTTGTGCTCTGAAAAAATAATGGTATTTGTCAGAGCAATAACAAAGTATTGCAATTTATTCAGAGATTACGTAAGCTAGGAGTTTCTGGCCCGTAATCATAAATAGATTACATTTTTCTCTTCACTTCTACGTACTTAACTCAATTTCCCTAAAAAATGGACTTACGCCACTTGTGCTCTGAACAGCTCATATATTGGGCCCTATTTAGACATGGTGGTCCTAATATGGCAAAAATCAGACCTTTTTAAAACCTTCTGAGCTGGAGATATTTTTTACTTTTTCATGCTTTATTTTTATGTTTTTGAAAAAAGAATTGAATAAACAAAAATAAAAAATTGCAAAAATAAGTTTAAAAAACCCTTTTCTCTTCTGTCTGGTAAAAACCGTTAGGTTGGCCTTATTTGGGTAACTTACCTTAGTAAAGAAATAAACCTATTGCTCCTTTCAAAATGCCATTAAATTTGAACAACCTAGTAAACAGAGTCTTATAAGATCACAACTAAAAAAAAAACTAAAAAATAGACTTTCAAAGTGTATAGAGAGGTAAAAAAAGAACAATGTTATTTCAATAATGAAAAAAACAAACCATCGTTAACATTGCAGTTGCATTTATATTTGCTAAAAATTTTTATATTATCTTGTAAATAAAAACCCGGGACTTAGATATTGAAATCCCGGTATTCCGTGACTAGGAATTGGTTCGAAATCCCGTGATTGAAAGCCCTAGAAGGTAGGCATGTGAACGATCTTTGATTTGACGTCAAATTTGCTGAAATTCGTCAATTTGTTTAAAAGTTATAGACATCTAAAATTGTATGTTCTTACAATTTGCTCAAAAATTTAACACCTTATAAAAAGGCAATCCTTTGTTTTAGATAAAAAAAAAAGCAAATGTATGTCATGACTTTCCAACTAAATACACTATACTCGTTTTATAATTTTGTTAAAATTAGAATACCAACAAATGTTTTTTAGTGGACCATTTCATAAATAATTAATCAGGTATCGTTTTTATGAGCAAATATAAAGTTAAAGAAAATTTTAAAATATTTTAATAATTAGAGCAAAAACATTTTGACATTAAATTTAAGAAGAATAAGTTGTTGCTCTTGACTTCTGGATTAAAATTAAATCTTAAGACGCTGTTTATTATTCGATAAATCGCAAAGTTGAAGGAAGAAATGTGCAACTGATCTCAAAAAGTCAATGACCTCTTACACACACACACACTCACACACACTCATTGTTTATATTTATTTGCATGTATTAAGATAAAAAAACCAACAAATAAGTGTTAAAACACAGAAACGCAGTGAATTAAGTAAGCACAGTGAAGAAGTGCGTCAAAAAGTTAATGATAAAAGTAAGTTTTCATCCATTTTTTAAACAAAGAATCAATTCACTCACTTTCAGCAGCTTTTACCGTCTTTTAGATGTGCACCTAAGATTTAATTTATGCTTTAACTCTAACTAGGTGCATTTGACCTACATCATAATGATTCACTCATCATCATCATTATGAAGAGAGTTTTATTAGCTATAATTGAGTAACAGTAACCGGTTAATTAACTGCAATTCTAAACACATCTAAACTCATTTCCGCTCTGCATGCGAGTGTAAAATTTAAATCATATGTTTACGAAATATCGGTCGAAAAGAAAACGTCAACACAAAATTAAAAATTGTTTGTTGGTGTTGTTTTTCATAGAAAGTACAATTTTGTACAAATCAAGTTGAAGAAACCCCATTAAAATAATATTAACAGCAAAACAAAAATATTTTTTATTAAATTAAATTGAATTTTGACGATACCTAATGCAACACTTGACACAAATAAACTTGCATGAAGCTAAACACACTGAGATGATATTTTTGTGGTTATATTTTTTGTTGTTGTTGGTATTTGTCCAGTAGGCTTGGGTAGTTCACGAACGAACTAGTTCAATTGAACTATTCGCACTCAAGAACTATGTGAACTAGTTCGTTGATTCTCGTTCTTTTAGTTCTTTTAGTTCAGTCGATTTTGCAGCGAGTCAGGTCGAAATGAACTAGAAAAAAAATTTTGTTTTACTCAACAATGGTTTGAGTCCGTGCTGATACAGCTTGATACTAATGAACGGTAAAACTTTTTTGCAAAAACCAATTTTTGTGGCAAATATTGTGTGGAATGCCCCATATGTAGTATTTTTATGTAAATTTCTTCTATGTCCGCAGTTAATGATTGATTCGGTCATATAGTTCGTTTCATTTTATAGATCCGATCATGAAAGAGCAAACAAAACAAACTAAAAGACCTATTGAACTAAAAAATACAACGAGCTAACATACCTAACGATCTGAAACACAAAACGAACTATAAGACCTAACGAACTAACAACATGAACGAGTGCACGAAACGAACTAAAAGAGCGAACGAACTAACTGAACTAAAAGAACTATATGAACGAACTAGTTCATTAAACTCAACTGAACTAAAAAGAGCGATCTTTTTAGTGAACTAAAATGCCCAAGCCTATTGTCCAGGCGCACCAAAAATAAAATAGTGTAGTCAAAACGTTTATTATTATTAAACACAACAACACGTAGATTACCGCCTGCGATGGGCGACAAACGGCGGAGAAAATGTACTAAAACAGTCGACGCGTTGAAAACAACTGAAAGCAAATACATACAGTCGCGTGCTCGGAGCTCTTTACCGGTCCCTCGAATCCAAGTCAAAAACGTTGCTAGGGTCCATTAAAAGAAGAGCGGTGATTGCGTTGTCGATTGTTTTTATTTTTCTTTCACCTAATCGATCGTGTGGCATTAAACAACATTTTGTTGATAACAAAATTAAGTAAAAGAAAAAGAGATGAAAATACAAATAATTGCTATAAAGAAAAGTGGCAAAAAATATTTGAAAAAAAAAATAATATATACATACATACACAAGTCAACAGATAAAAGTTGAGGCACGAGCAAAACCCACAACCGGTCGTTATTCCTCTATCATAACTCTTTCGGTTCTGAAATCTTCTACTCAATCTTAAAGCTATTCGCTCTTTTTTGCCCTGCACCCATTGCCATTTATGCTTTCACTACGAGAATATTTGTGGGAGATCGGGTCAGTGCTGCCAGTTATTGATTAAAAATTTCCCATTTTTGCAAATAAAACTTCACGGTAGACTTGAATCACAGATAATATAACAGAAAGATGTGCCACCGCCATATAAGCAAGTGGCACAGTAAAATTGAATGTGGATTTATCACATGGTGTAAGAAAACCAGGTGTTAGTGAGTTTTTGACAACACCATGAATTTCTTTGCTTCTGTCAAAAAATAGTGAGCGAAAGAGCGGAACTCTTGATAGTTGTCAAATTGTGTTGTTTGTTTGAGTTGCTAGATGATGTGCTATAGTTTTTGTTGTGTAAATAAATATTTAATGCAATTAATTGTGCCGTGTTGTGTTGGCAAAAAGTTATTGCAGTTGTCTTTGCCGATTTGCCAAGTTTCTTATTGAATCTTTTGGCAACTTTATCAGAAACGTGCGCTGGAAGGTGCCGCTGACAAGAAGCTTTGGCCAGCATGCAAATTGGCTTGCATTCACATTGTTGTTTTTTTTTTGCATAACGCACAGCGTCTCATATATTTTTTATTATTTTCCATATCACTTTATTCTCACTTTAATCTCAGTAAAAATCTTACAAACTTGCAGAAAGACACGAATTTAACAAAATTTGTTTTCATTGCAATTCACCATCAGCTGTTTTTGGCAAGAGCGGGGAAATATAATTTTAACATTTTGAGAGAAAAGTGTCAAACTCACTAACACCTCTATTTCTTACACCATGCACCGGACTACCGCAACATGAATCGAATTTCTAATTTTGACAGTGCTTTCGGATGTGAAGTTGGCTGCATAAAACCAATGTATTAGAACAAAGAGCAATCAGGTGCTATTAATTAATTAATCTCAATTGCAAATGGAAGTATTTGCAATATTAATAGATTTTTACACAATACTAAAAGTTTTTTAAGATTTTCAAAACCACCAGACTGAGCTGGTTCGAGAGCAGCAGTTCTCTCCGCAGCGCACTTGTTTAGGTTAAGCGTAAAATAAAGTTGCGTGGCGCTTGGGTACGCAGCGCAACGCGCACTTGTTTAGGGTGCACTGTAAGCGACAATGTGAGCAAATGTGAGCATAATATTGAAAAGCAATAGAAATGGTATGTAACGATTTGATGCACGAAACATCTGAATAAACGATGAAGCTGCCAACAAAATGTAGCAGAATTTCATTAGGTTTTACTTAAAATATGTAGGCAATTTTTTTATTGAACTACCCTACGAGCATTATATAATTAAAAGTAATTACATATATTTTTTTGCATTATCTCTTATCTTTTTGTTATATAATTTCAAGAATATAATATCATAAAGATGACATAATCTAGGTATATTTTGTATGTTGACTTGGTTTTTCTTACCGTTTGCCATATGATATTTTTAGTGTTATATTATTGTAAGGGCGATTCCATCAGTTGAAGCTTAGCCGCTAATAATGTTGTAAGCAATATTTTTTAAGTTGTTTTTGCGGAAAATTTTTTTATTTAAATAATTTTATATTTTTTTTTATTATATTATTGCAAAAACATGCTTTACTATATGAAAAGTACTCAGAAATGCAATTTTCAAATGTTCTTATTTATACAACAAAAACATTTTTTAATCATTTTTTTGAGTAGAAATTCAATATTTTGGACCGTTTTTTGAAAAAAAATTAAAGGATATATTCACTGACCTAACGCTAAAGTTGAAACTATTTTTGTAAAGTGCTTTTATTAAAACATTGATCAAAAAAATTTTAATTATATATATTTAAAAATATCGGATACATTTGCATCGAAAGTCAAAGTTTTGATTTTCATGTCGTTTTTTCTCATTCTTGGGGAAGGATGTTGTATGAAAAAGTCGTACCAAAAATTTCTAAAGACATGTGAATGTTTTTGGAATTAAAATGACTGAAATTTTTTAAATTTAATTTGTGAAAAATTTTTTTCAGGAAAGATTTTCAAGTGAAAATGGGAGCAATGAGCGTGATCAAAACTAAGTATGTTACAATCTTATCTAGGATGCACACAATATGTGTACTCAAATTGAGCAAAGTCCGTTAAGCCATTTAGATTTGTATAAATGTCAATTAAACAAACAAACAAGAAAATAAGTTCATTAATATAGACTTTGTGTTAAATTGTATAAGTATCATAGAACGAATGCAATTCAAAAAGAATTGAAGAATTTTCAGATTTTTTCGATTTTTAAATTTTTGAAAAATATGTCCCCAGTTATGATCCTATAACTTCAAAAGTATTTTTTCATATTTCAAAATTTTTACATGTTTGCAAATAAGACGTTTTTATCTTTCATTTAAGCTATCATTTGTATTGATCTAATGATTTTAGTATAAATTTTCAAAATACTACATTTGTGAAAGAGTTTAAAATATATGGTTAATACTCAAAATTACCTCCTATACAGGCCAAATATGCAATATCGGATAGCTTTATAATTATATTTCGCAAAGCCTCAGAATTCGGTATTCAACTAGAATTTACATGTAGCGTTTACCTGTTAACATGTGATGGGCGTTGGGCAAGGGGGCGTGACACCTCCTACACCACCCAAATTTGCAATATCGAATTGCTTTGGAGTTATAGGCCGTATAGCCTCGGAATTCGGTATTCGACTACAATTTACACGTTTCACTGTTAACATTTTATAGGCGTTACCCCTCCCACACAACTGAAATTTTTGATATTGAATAGCTTTCGAGTTATAGGTGGCCGCACAGCCTCGGAATTCGGTACTCGACCACAATTTACTCGTGCCGTTTCACTGAGAGCATGTTATGGGCGTTTGGCAACGGGGGCGTGGCAGCAACACACAGTGTTTCCGCTAGTTAATTATACCAGCGCGAAGATTTTGTTGTTTTGTTTTGATGTATTTTTGACGTACCTTTGTTTACGTTATTTCTGTTATTTTACTCATTTCAAAGAGTTTACAGTGTTGCAAATCCTATTATAACGTAAAATTGCGGTTTAGGGATTTTTAAATTTAGCTAAAAACGCTAAGAACATTGTTTGTAAACAAAATCTATAGTTAAATATATGATAATTGCATTTTTAAAGTCTGAAGAATTTCTTTAGTACGAACTCACCACGTCGACTTTGATGCAGGTAATTTTGAGTATTTTTACTAAAACCGAAATACGAAAAATATCCAACCTGCTACAATCATACTTTTTACCTTAATATTTTCGTTGAACTATTTTTTTAACAAGAAAGTAAAAATAAAACCAAAATATATATCAAAGTCATATTTTTGCGCACGTTTATATGGGGGAAATGTTAAATAAACGGTATATTTTAAACTCTTTCACAAATGTATTATTCAGAAAAGTCTACAAAAATCGTACAAATAATCGTAGAAATAATAGCTTAAATAAAAGGTATGAATAAAAAAGGTCATTTGTACATATTTATAAAACTTGTAAAATAAATTAATACTTTTGGAGTTATAGGATCATAACTGGGGAAATATTTTTCAAAACTCAAAAAATTCCTCTAAAAAAAAATTCGAGACAACGTGAAAAAGTCTTAATGATTTTTATTATCTAGAAAAAATACTCAATCGAACTAGAAATGTCGTTTTCGTCGCGCAAACTTTTTTTTCAAATTGTTTACCACTGTTATTAATTTGTTATTCAATACAATGAATGAATAACAAAAAATACAATGAATAAAAAATTTTGTTATTCACTACTATTTTATGAATAAAATGTTCGTTATTAATTTTTTTATTAATTTTTTATTCATTATTAATTATTTATTCATTATTAATTTTTTATTCATTATAAATTTCGTATTCATTTCTAATTTTTCATTCACTTTTGCTTAATAAATAAAATGAAAAAATCTTGTTATTCACTTTTGAATAATGAACCAAATTAACAATAACTATAAAATTAATAATTAATAACACATGAATAGGCAATGAATCAAAGAATAATAATGTACAAAAAATTAATTATTGAAAAATTTCAAATTCTTTTTGAATTGCATTCTTCGTAAATAGCATTCATATGAATAAAAAAATAATTATTTATTCTGAATAACGAAAAAATAATTGATATTAATTACCAATCAATTTTTTAATATTCAATGTGAATTAAAAATGTTATTTATAAACAATTTTGAATTCATTGTGTGGATTTATATGTCGTTATTCAGATTTTACTGCTCTGGCTGATTCAATCAAAAATAGTCAATATTAATAGCAAGCAGTGAACAAGAAAAATCTGCTTCGCACAAAATAAAGAAATCATCATGAAAATAATGCAAACAAACAAAAACATTTGTTGCTGTCAAGCAGATATCACAACTGCTAGGTTCCAACAACAACAACGGAAAAAACAATTACAACACTAAACTCCACGACTCTCGCTAGCTATAAGAAACCATGCAGTGTGGGTGATCTATGCTGTGAGGTATTGTGGAGTGAAGAGGGAAAGAGCATTGCAGAGAGAATGTACATGCAAGGATTGGAAACTTTTCTCTCAAGAAAGCTTTTTCATCGCCCTGACAAAAGCTTACGTATTGATCTGAAAAATATTTGTTACTTTTTAATGTTCTACGTGGCACATCTTTATACTGTATAATCTTTGCTTAAATGATTTTACAAAAAATAGGCTAATTAGCACCGAAAGTTTTTAACCGGAATCTTTTAAAACATAAAAAAACTTCATTGTGCAAAATTTTAGCATAACCCACCCGGCATAAAGTCCGATTTCGATATCAAAAACTGTAAGCCTCTCGAAGAATTTATGAAGAAAACTATCGTAGTCGAACTCGCAAAAGATTCGAAAACGATCCGTGTGGCGTTCTTAACCCTATATCGCTCCGTGTTGCAGATCTGCAACATTGAAAAATTGTTCTAAAAAAATAACTCAAAAAGAACAAATTAATTCGAAATTCTTATAAATGACTCACGAACATTCCAAAAACCCTTACCTTCCAATTAGAGAGTAAATCAATGAACAGTTAATTTTTATTTTTAGCTGCAACAGAGTGGTTTGGCATTTGGCAGTAGTTTGTGTTTTGCTAAATTTTTAATATCTATTTAAATGTCTTAAATTTTAAAATAAAGTGTTCATAATAAAAAAAAAATTAATATTTTTTTGGTGAGTTATTAAACTACACTAATCATGAATTATTATATTAAAAGTAGGGCTGTGCGATTAATCGAGTAATTAATTTTTTTATTAATCAGATTTAAGATTAACTGATTAATCAATTAATCAGTTTTCTGATTAATCAAACCGCTGATTAATCAATTCATCAAAATTCTGATTAATGATTTGAGTAGTTATTCGATTAAACAGGTTTCAGATTAATCAAAACAAAAATCGAAATGTGATTATTTGAAATCTGCATTATTTAATATTTGTAGAATAAAGTGTTTATTCGACAGCGAATGTATAGTTGCTATATTATTAACATATTTTTGTATGCATACACATTTTTATGTACAATAAATTATAGCAAACAATATTAGTGCAAATTTTTTAATATACTAATAAAGAAAAGTATTTTCTGATTACATTCTTGTATTATTGTTCTTGAAGTGTTTTTGAATTAACTTGAACTTTGATCAAAATTATCCATTTTCTGAATAAAAAATTCTGACTATTCAGAAAAATGATGAATCAGGAAGCTGATTAATCGATTATTCAGCATTCTGATTAATCGAAAAACTGATTAATCAATTAATCTAAAATCCAATTAATCAAAAAACTAGTTACTCGATTAATCGCACAGCCCAAATTAAAAGCAATGCTATATGCCCAGCAATATCTAAATCTTTTTAACTGCAAAAATATCTTTTGCAAATATTTTTTAGAAATAAAGTATTAATATAAAAAAAGTAGTTTTTATTTATTTTCCCGAATGTTTAAGAGATTTTTAGGTTTAAAATTTAAATTGGCGTTATTGTGCGATATAGGGCTAACGGACGAGAGATCGTTTTGTTCGATTTCGAAAGCGAAAAATTTTCCTTACAATTTACGAAAAATTTTTTTGTATTTTTACTCCTTTCCTATTCGAAAACGATCCCATTGGAGCTCTTACTAATCATTCGACCACGACTGTTCATTTATATCGAATATGAAGTCATTTACGACTTCATAAACGATAAATTTTATGTATAATTATCGAGGGAAATTATCATATTTTTACTCTTATACGAATCGAAAATGATGCATTTGGCGCACGTAATATTTATTCTAAAACGTTTCATTTATGAAAAAAATGGACATTGCGTCTCTTACCTTATTTTCCTTTTTTGAATATTTTTTTTTTCTTTTTTTAAACTCAACTTAGCTTTTTTTCACTTTGAAACAAAACGTTTTAATTTTTTGAGAAATGTAAATTTTTTTCATGCTCATGGTTGCCATGACTTTTCAAAAAACTTTAGAGAAAGCATGGTTGAAGAATAAAGGTAGTCGCACGGCTGAGAGCAAACTACCATAACTGTCAAAAGGCAACTGACAGCTCATACAAAATTTGCAAAAAATGAGAATGCGGTGAGAAAGGAAAAATTAAAAAGAATCTGTCATGGCTGAAACTATTTTGCTTTTTTAATTTTTATTGATCAATCAATTAAAAAAGAATTTTGTGCAGCTGTTGAAGTAATTTATATGAGATTCCAAAAAATCATTTTCGTGGAAGTGTCTACAGCAAACACAAGCATCTTTTTTAAAATTTTTGGCACATGCCATGTTTTAACCTTGTCTTCTAGGCTCGTCAGCTGGAACACGAAAACTTGGCACATTTTCCTTGCCCAAATGCTTTTGGCACAACACGCACTTCATTTTAATTAAAAAAAACATAAGTAATTCACTTTTATTCAAGTTTTTAAACACAACACAAAAATATCCAATTGGAGTAATTTAATTTTTCTCTATTATCTTTGTTTTCTTTAAAAAAAAACTGATCTTGACAATTCTGGTAGTATGGTCAAAGAGATCACGATTAGCCACGAGACTACCTGTATTATTCTACCATGAGAGAAGGTATGATTTTTGTAAGTCTATGCAAAGTCTAGATAAAAATCTTCGAAAATTATTCGCTAAATCGACAAAAATACGAAATTTAGTTTCGATAAAATTTCGTAAGAGACGAACTTTCGTTCTTAGAGTAAAATGTGCCGGGTGGGAATTCTTAGAGCTGTTTTTGGAAAAAAAACGATTTCACTGAATATTAAATTTTTACAATTTGGAAAGGAATTATTTTTCATAGTAGCCATAAAATCTTCAAATTTTTAAAATTTTTTTTTAACATTTCTTATTTTATGAAAAATGTTAAACCTACCTCTTTTGAAATAAGAAAAAGCTGGATAGTTGAAAAGTAGTGTAGAGAGCTTAGGATCGTATTAAATAAATAAACGAATTTTTACGAAAAAATTTAGAGTACAAAAGAAACTTTATTATATTTGCTTCAGACCTGACGCTAAGCTACTAAGAATTTTTTATGATTTTTTGGAGTAAATGGTCTTTATATGATATAAAAACATATTCAATGCCTAAATTTTAATATTTTTATATCCTTCAATAATTTTTAAGAAATGAAAGTTTATACTGAAATTATTTTTTTTTTGCATTAAATCATTTGAGATTTTAAAATATATTATTTTTTTAGTTAAAAATGTGTAAACTTCACTAAAATTGCGCTATTAGTATTTAAGTTTATGAAAAAAACAACTAATTTCAACGACTCATTTAAAAAAAAAAAATTAAATGTGACGCAATAATTTCGTGAAAATGAACAGCAAAACAATATGAAGAGCAAACATAAACAATAACCTGCGCAATCGATATATGTAAAATTGATAAACATTCGTGAAATAACAGTAAAGATACTTAGACTAAAATTTACCCTCACAATTGATGCATCACAGTCTGAAAGGGATATACATTACATATATTCAAGATTTTAAATATATTTTCTAGACATGTAGTTTTAGGTCATTATTGAAAATTAAAAATATTGAGGGAACAGTAGCAACTGAATTAGAATTGGCAAATATACAAACTGGTATCATGTCACATGCTAGCAGCTTTCCATGCACATCAGAGAACTGCACAGCCCTACTTGAAGTTCAAGCCTTGTCAAGTACTTGAATTCAAGTATGTATCCAAACTTGAAAAAGCAAGCTTTAGCCTGAATTCAAAAATATCAAACAGATACAAGTCATATTCCTTTTTTTTCTAGGGCTTGGCTTGTTGAGGCTTACTTTGTCGGGCAGAAAGTTGCAAAGTTTGAAATGATCGGCAAAAGCTTGTAAGCTGGCAAGTATCCAAAAAATTCAATGAGCTTGTGCGGGGAAAGCTTAAACGTATTAGGACTTTTAAGGGTTCTGTGGACTCAGTGATTGGCAGTTTTAGGGGGTAGCTGATTTCGGAATTGATGTCAAAATTTAAAATTCAAGATGGCAGATAGAGCTGCCACCTAGATTTTCTTGTATTTTTGCGAATCCTTGTAATTTTGAAATTCTGACAACTTGATTTGAATTCGAATCTAATGGCACAGTTTTAAAATTTTTGTTGGAGGTAAGGGCTACAAAAAATTATCAAGAACGATGTGAATAATTTAAGGAACATTAATTGGAACTATAAATTAAGCGACATCCAACCTGGCAATCATCATAAGGGATTGTGGCAAGTAACAACATTTATAAAAAGGCGAAATCTTAATATACCTACACTAAAATATGGTGAGAGCTTATCTCCAACACCCCTAGAGAAAGCGGAATATTTTGCTGAACATTTTACGCAGTCATTTAAAAACACTCTTGCTAATGATAATCCAACATTTACTTCCAAAGTAGAGCATAAGGTGTTTGCATTTACTCACGACGAAACAGAGGAAAATATACCAAACCTTCCAATTGTTGAAGAAACCAGTGCAGCTATCAAAAGGTTAAAAAACCCAAAAGCACCAGGAATTGACCGTGGAAAAATAATTATCTTTAAAAAGTTACCTCAGCTAGGTATAATTTTCTTGCACAATGTCATTCTTGCTTCTCTACAGTTTAATTATTTTCCAAAATCTTGAAATTAAGCAAACATAATTCCAGTACTAAAACCGAACCAAATATCATCAAACCCAAGAAGCTATCGACCGATATCATTACTAAGTTCTTTGAGCAAAATACTCGAACGCATTATACTTAGGCGAACACAAGCACATATTGAGTTACATGATATTATCCCACCTGAGCAACACGGGTTTATGCACAAAAAATCAACGACTCATCAACTTTATCGAATTGGAAGCCTCATTAAATATCACCTCATACAAAAACAATATACAGGGATGATTCTTTGCGGTATCGAAAAAGCTTTCGACTCAGTTTGGCATTCTGGACTTGTACTGAAAATGATTAACTGTAAGTTCCCTCGATACTTAATTAATATTTGCAATAGTTTTCTACGAAACAGATCCTTTGTAGTGTCTATCAACCAAACAAAATCATTACGGCGTAAAAGTCACTTTGAAGTGGCACAAGGAGCTGTACTTAGCCCGATGTTGTGTCTCTTGAATGGATCCATAGCATTTTTCGCTGATGACACAGCCTTTTTTGCTTCGTCAAGTTATCGGGCACCAAATGTCCATGCATTGTTTAATTATATGGAGTATTATTCAAAATGGAAAATAAAAATAACCGCCTCTACGACAAAAAAAATTTTTAGTCGACGTAGAACCCTCGAAATTCCCAAAATGCCGCTTCGCATAAACAATATATCAATCAAATGTAAGAATGAAGTTAAATATTTGGGTATAATTCTTGATAAAAATTGACATTTAAAAATCATATTGAAAAAATTAACAAATCAACCCTGGAAAAAATTAACAAATCAATAAAAATGCTTTATAGTATTTATTAATAAAAATTCTATATCCTGTACAAAGTTATATTTAAACCAATAATGTGCTACGCATGCCCTATCTTTAAAGACATTGCGAAAACCCTCATAAAAAAGCTACTAATTGCGCAAAATAAACTAATTAAAATGTGTTTAAATCGCGAATGGTGGTCTTCTACAGATGCAACTCACAGGGTTACGGAAATCGAAAGAATAAACGAGTATATCACAGGTTTAAATAACAGATTTTTTCAAAATGAGATTAAAAATATTTGTGATGATAATTATATTGTACGTTAAGGTTTTAAGTATTTATTAAGTCTATTCGTCCTAAAGAGTATAAACACAACAGGAAATTTCAGATTAATGTTGTTTAAACTAAATTAATATAATATAAATAATAATTTTTATAATTGTAGTAGATTATAAGCTCAGCATATGTAAACTGGATTGTGTATATTTACAAATGAATCATAAGTATAAAAAATTTGGATTGGATATCGTTCTCATCCCTAGAATTTTTTGAAACATACCTCCGTAAATCAGTGGACGAGATCCGTTTGAACGGATGTGAATCCCTTAGCATACAAAGTGATCGCACAGTAACAGAGCAGGACGTGTTGGTAGAATTTGCAATAAAAGAAAACTTAGTTTTTGATATTTTCTTATTTTATTTCTATACAAAAACTTTAAAAATTCAACTAACTTAATTTTAATTTTTTTAATATCTTACAAATTTTTTCAGATGGTGTTTATTTTATAATTAATATTTTATATGCATAAATTTTAGACATTCTGGCCATAAATGCAAGCACTCAAAACCTTTTCAATGATATCTTGAAAGTGTTGGATAACATTAGAAATAATGAAGGTATTTCAATTTTAGTGAAAATAAATTTTTAAAAATTAAAAAAAGGCACGAAAAACAGTATTATCTTTAATGCTATTGTAAAACTTTAAAAATTTTTGATGTAGATTTTAAGAGCCTATTCCGGCCTTTAATTTTGAGGTTTTTGCAAAATGTTCCAAAAAATATTTTGAGAATCGTTATAAAAAACAAGGTTAATTTTTAGAGGGGTACAAATTGAAACTTTTCACCATTTGAATAAAAAAAATGTTCATCAAACCCCCCATGGGTAAATCCTGGCTACGGCCCTGTGCGATGCTATCACTCCGGTTTTTCTAATTGCATCACTTTTTCTTGCCATCTGGTTATAACCAAAAGATCCCGAAAAACGGGAAGCATCCCACCATCTGGCAGCTCTGGATCGGGTGCTGAAGTGGGGTGCATTGATCCGACTTGGTTTTCACTGTGTTTGGTTGCTAATTTTACAGCATAGAATAATATTGTATATGATTTTCTCACCGTAGGAATTCTCCTCTATGGCTTTGCATATCGTTTGTATGTATATTTTTGTAAATAAAATGTCATCATAAACACTAAAATAAACATTATAAGAGTATTTTATGTTAAGTGCGAATGTCGCGAGCTTCTCTTTGCACATTTAAAAGAGTATGCTAGTGTAAAAGCGATAGTTCATTTCAGTGCTCCATCAATATTAAACTTATTTAAGAGCTGCCTGAGAGTATGCAATGCTATTGAAATCTTATAAAATTTTACAGAAATTCAAGTGTGAAGTTGATTACTTTGGTTTGCGATTTGAACTCGAAACATCTATCCTACGTAATTTTTTGGTTTTAATTTTAAATTATTATTTTATATACGTACTAAATTTAAAATTTAAATTTAAAATTTAAATTTTTAAATTTAATTCGGGTTAAGGGTTAAATTACTGATCTCTGAACATCTTTAATCAGTGGGTATTTGTTTGTAACTAGATCACACATAAAACTACTAAAGATCTAGTACTTTGTACGCTGGTTAAAACAATCCAAAAGTAAACAATTTGGCCTTAAGTTAATTCAGTTTATTCGTTGAAATTGATTTCTAGATTTATTTTTTTGTTATTTGATAAAAATCCGGCCTTTTGCAGGTTTTATATTAAGAAATATAAGAATTGACACTACAATTCTTTTTCAGTCAAATAACGATGGTGAGATCTCGTATATACACTAGACTTAGTGCATTATTCTGTATCACGAAGCAGCACATTTAAGATAAGCAATAAAATTTCATATAGAAAAAAGTATTGCTTCTCGTGTCTTGCTTGTCGTTGGTGTGCATTTTCGTTGTACAGAATAAAGCAGTAAGTCTTTGCTAAATACATTTTGCAAAAGTATCTCAGATCCTCCCTCCGCAGACAGATTCTAAATACAGCATATTTGAATGTCACGAAGGACGAAAAAGTTTTCGAAATTGTAAAAACTGAGTTGGCGCCATTTTTTGAGATACATTTTTAAATTTCACTTCTTGATTCTTAATCACTATTTAATGGCTTAAAATGAATCGATACAGAAGCAAAATTGTGCGCTGAATCCAACTGTGTACTTATTTATTTGATAACGGCTTAATTTGTGGGGAAATTTTTTTAATTTTTTTTTTAATTCAATCGTCTGCAACGCCACAGTAAGTGACATTATCACGTTACACTGTGCAACACATTTTTCTAACGAAAAAGCGGATAAGAGGGGATGATAGTACTGGCTTATAGTAAGAAAACCCTAAAAGGGTTTTGCAAAGTTAGCTCGCTTTTAAAAGATATAGGCATTGCAAGTTTGCCTATTGCAGAGTATTTTTAAAAATGAAGTGCTCATTAGGGCGTATCAAATTACAATTTTTTTTCGAAACTCGTATTCTAAGAGGTCTCAAAAGTTGCATTGGGAACAAATTTAAAGAAAAAAAAAGGATGTTTCCTCTCCCGCAAGGACTCTCTCTGAGAAAAATAGTAAAAAATAACGACCTAAACATGCTTTGATTTTTGTAAAAAAAATTAAATATGTTTAAAGCAAAAGTAAATAAAGACTTAAACTAACAATGTCTAACCAAACAAGATGCCACTCTCGATTTCTACCCGCAGTGTCCTGTGTGAAGGATATGCAAATCTAAAGGAACGCACGAAATAACATAGAACTTTTGATTGTTATTTGATTGTCTAAATTTTGGTGGTATGGAAGTGTTAACGTTTTCCTTAAATTTGGCCATTCAAAATTTGCATAACTTTCACCAATGAATTTTCTTGTTTTTGAGAAATCTATATGTAAATGCAATTTTATAGCTTTGACAAATTAATTAATATAAGATATTTTATCTCGGGCATCAGAAGTGGTACCGAAGATAATTTTCTGAATTTGGATTCTTCAAATATTTCTGAAAGTATATTTTTAAAACAGGTTAATACCACGATTCCTTTTCGTATTTCGATTTTTTAAAAAAATCGTTCTTCCTAGCATGAAATGTACATATTATTTCGTTTAAACCACTTACCTCAGCATTGACAAAAATGTTAAACTAAAATTTTGAGCTTCCCGTTCGATTGGTCTTAATTGATTTAACAATTAATGTCTATATGTGTTTTAAAGAAATAATAACCATTTAAAGAACAAAATTGTAAAATTTCATGATAGCAAGTATTTTTTAAAAATATTATAATCAGCTCATCTTTCAAAGGCTATAGCATTTAAAAGCGAGCTAACTTTGCAAAACCTTCTTAAGGTTTTGTGGGTCTAGATCAGTACTATCGACCTGTGTTGGTCTCTTTTTCGTTAGACTCCATGACCCTTAAATTCTGGCACAGTGTTATCAATTTATTCACATTGAAGACAGTTTCATTACATTTATTGTAAAACCAAAAAACATTTAAAATTTATTAAATTTTCAAAATATATTTTTTTACAAGTCGAGGCACTTTGAAAAAAAAAGTTCCTCTAAAAATGATCTTTGGTCTATTTTATGACGAAGCCCAAAATATTTTGACTCTTACGATAACCTCCAGTTAGCTAAACCATTTTGCAAAAACCTCCAAATATCATGTTTTTCATAAATGTGCTGGCTGGTGTAATAGGTGTAAAAGCATAAACTGTCAGAAATTATAGGCCGGAAAAAGCTCTTCAAATCTGCATCAAAAATTTTTAATTATTGCAATAGAATTAAATAATGCTGTTTTTCATGCGTGGAGGAAGGTTCTGAAATACTTTTTTTTTTGCAAATGGAGCAGTTTAATATAAGCCCCCTGCAAAAAAAAACGTATCACCAGATGTTTTTTAGAAGAGCTCAAAAATTACCCAAAATTAGCATCTTCACAAAAAATTTGGATAAATATGAATGTGTTGGTTGATGTACTAACTTAAGCCCTGCCACAAAGATTTTAACAGTTGCGGCAAGTGCAAATCAATGGGTTGCGACAGAACATAATACGGGTATTCACACTGACTTGGGTAGTAGTTGGGTAAGGGTACATTGAGTACTTTTGGTTATAGCGAGCACCCTAAATTGCAATTCAGTACTTAATAAAATAGTTTTGGGCAGTTCTGCATGTTTCATCTCCCCGGCAGAGATAAAGAGATGGGAAACTATGTTAGAGAGGAACAACATTATTGTATATCTGATTGTTGTCCAATTTTAGTCAATACTATCACAAAATGTAGGGTAGCCCTTATTCGAAGCGCCCATCTGGCAACACTGTAACTTTCCGCAGTGATGCCAAATCGACTAATGACATACCGCGTTTGAAGCGTCATTCCAAGCAAATGTTTACAATGGAACAGTACACGCCACGCGAACGCTCTAAAATTGTTGAAATTTACATTCAACAAAACAAGTCAATAGTGAAAACTCAACGTGCTTTCAAAAAAATAAATAAAGTGAAAAGTGCGCCTTCCAAGAAAACAATTTATCGTTTGTATGAAAGATTTACAACTGGTAATACTCTTGGTAACCCAAAGAGGCCAAATAAAAAGCGACCAAGGCGATCGGATGAGAATATTGCAGCCGTACGAGCCAGTATTGAGCAGTCACCAACAACATCCCAAAATCGCCATTCTCAGCAGCTCGGCATTCCCCGATCCACTTTACAACGCATTTTACGTGTTGATTTGAATTTGTTTCCGTACAAAATTCAATTGGTAAACAAATTGTTGCCTACCGATAAGCCACGTCGATTGGAATGGGCCCAAAGAGTCATCGAAATGGCTGAAGAAGACGAGCAATTTTGGCATAAAATTATCATGAGCGATGAAGCTCATTTTCAGTTGAACGGAACGGTAAACAAACAAAATTGCCGTATTTATGCCACTGAAAATCCACAAGAGATTCAAGAGGTACCTCTTCACGATGCAAAAGTCACTGTTTGGTGCGGCGTTTGTGCTAAAATGCTCATTGGGCCGTTCTTTTTCGAAGATGATAATGGCCACAGAGTTACTGTCAGTCAGGAGCGTTATAGCGATATGATAAACAATTTTTTCATGCCAATCGTTCGTCGAAAGCGTATCAGGCACTACTGGTTTCAACAAGACGGCGCGCCACCACACACAAGCCGCACTACAATCGATTTTTTGAAGCAATTGTTCCCTGGCCGTTTGATGTCAAAAAATGGTGATTTCGATAGGCCGCCAAGATCACCAGATTTAACGCCTCCAGACTTCTTTTTGTGGGGTTATTTGAAATCAAAGGTTTACGTCAACAAGCCAAAGACCCTAAAAGAGCTGAAAACCAACATCCGTCAAGAAATAACCGCCATTCCCATCGAAATGTTGAAGAAAACCATGGGAAAATGCTGCAAAACGGGCACAATATGTCGTAGAGGCCAATGGCGACCATTTACGAGATATCATATTCAAGAAATAATGTAAGCAAATCTACTTGAACCCAGTTAAATGATATTCATGACGAACAGACAAAAAATTGTGGTTTCTTTGATTTATTTAAAAATAAAATGGGCGCTTCGAATATTGGCAACCCTGTAGTTATACCATGCATGCAGCCATATGTTTTGACGTCACAAAATGTAAGTTTCCCATCTCTTTATCTCTGCTCCACGGCTTATGTAGCTGATGAGAAATGAGTGGCAGCTGGAAGAGGGTTGCCACCAAATCATTTTTTGTCATTTTATGTGCGGCCATTAATTGGGCGTAAAAATAGTTATTTTATATACGAGTAATTTTTAACGTGAACTTCGCACCATCTTATCATTTACTAGTAATCCAGGGGGAAAACGTTTTCCTGTCACAGACCGGCTTACTGCCACATAACAATTTTCATGCCAATCGGAAAAAAAATGTTAATTTTATGTAGATCTAAACTGGCATAACTGTGGTTATGGGACTACGCCAATTTTTGGTTCATTTTCCGAAAGTAACTATATGCACTAATTTACCAAATTTTAGTCCAATACGACCAAAACCGTCTAAAATATAGCATTTTTATTGATTTGTAGGCGGTAAAAGGGGGTTTGGCAAAATTTTCCTAAACTATCTAGTAGGCGAAACAAATCGACTGCCAAAATTTCAGCGCAATCGGCCCAGTAGTCAATTTTAATGATTTATGAAAAAGTGGGCGTTACTATAGAGCAACCACGCCCATGTTTAGTACTGTTCCCGAATGTAACCTTACAAAATAAATTACCAAATTTAAGTTTCATACGACCAAAATCGTTTTAAATACAGTAAAAGAGGGCGTGGACACCCATTTTTAATACAGTTTCAGACAGTAACCATACAAACTAAATTAACAAATTTTAATCTAATACGATCAAAACGGTCCGAAATATAGCATTTTTTTATTTGTGGGCGGTAAAAGGAGGCGTGGTTTTTTTAATTAACCGATATTTCAACTTTATTTACCGAGATATTATCAGATATTGTAAATTTGGTTGCCTTAGGTGCTACCGTTCCTGAGATCTTAAGAGACACCGCACGAACGATTTTATGTTTATAGAAGGGCGTTAAAAGTAGGCGTGCCAAATTTATGTATCTAGTGATCAGCACTTGGTCTCATAGCAAATATAAACCAAATTTCATTATAAAAACATGCACAACTCAGGAATTATAATTTCTGAAAAGTAGGCGTAGTTAAAGTTCAACCACGCCTATTTTTTGTTGAATTGTCGAGAGTAGCCATACAAACTACATTACAAAATTTTAGTCCAATACAACCGAGTTCGTCTGAAATATAGCGTTTTTATTTACTTGTGGGCGGAAATAGGGGTCTGGCAATATTTTTTGTGTATTATTCGAGACATTAGCCTTGACAACAAATATTGTAAATTTGATGCCCTAAAGTCAATTATTGCCTATTTTTGCAAAAGGTGGTAACACATGGAAAAAGTACTCAATTTGGCAAGAAAACAATCTTCCCAAACAAGTCAGGGGGTCAGCTAGAGTTGATTGGTAGATGGGCACTTGGGTAGAATGGCACTTTACAAAAACAAAATGTACGGCATCTACCCAACTACCCAAGTCAGTGTGAATACCCCTAATATTTTTCATCAGCAAGAATCACGCAAACATAGCGTTTGATAATACTCCTTTTATGATCCTTTGACTGGTTCTAAGTTAAGAAAATCAAATTTAAAAACGTTAAATAACTCATTGTTTTTCGTTTTATTATATTTAAAACATAAAAAGAAAATACTTTATCTTAGTACACTAAATCAATCAAAAATAAAGTTACACTTAATACAAACAAATAAATAAACTTAAAGCTAATGAAAATATTTTTAAATGATGCAACAATTTTTATTTTAATAAAAAAATGTTATAATTAATGTAAAAGTATAGTTAAAAAATAAAGCTGAGAGTATTTACATTAAAATTAAGAATTAAAAATTGACAGATTAAAGATTTGGTTTGTGTAGCGCACAGAGTTTTCCCTTTGTTTTGTCAAATATAGAAATACAGTAGGGTGGGCCGATTTGCTAATACTAAGATGTTTAATGGATTTTTTTATTAGAGGACAAATAAACAAAGTGAAATAAAATAAACCCAACTTATTTTGATTTTTTTGTAATTATTAAAAAAATTTATTCCGAAGCCCAAAAAAATATAATCCGCGGATCAAAAAAATTACCATGCAAAATTTTAATATTCGTGGTCGAAGACAAAGTTACAGTAGATCAAAATTAAAAAATGGCATTTTTACTATTGAAAATTTAGCTTGTTAAATAACATAAAAAAGTAAGACTAGTACTTAACCCTTTTGGGCATCACTGAGTCAGATGTTACAAAGCTAACGGGATCACACAAAAAGTAGTCATATTGAAATGCAGGTCAAAGGTAGCTAATTCGTATAAAATTGTTTCGTCTTTAAAGGGTTAATATCGTCACCTTAAATGCAAAAAAGCGTAACAACAAAAAATTTAAAATCGACTTTTTGATTGATTATGATGCATCGTATCAAAATACATGTTCCTGCAAAATTTAACACACCTACAAAATTTCACAAAATTCTAAAAGCCCTCATGAATGTTTTTAGCTCCTCCTGTAAAATCATGAAAAGAGTTGTTATGCCTTTTTGCATTTTATGTGACGATAAAATAGTTGTTGTGTTTAGATATTTATTCCTTAGAATTAGGAATTGGTAATTGTGTATCTCAATTCCCCAGGAATGTAATTGGAAAAAATAGTCAATTCCATTACAGGAATTCCATTACATTGAATAAAATACAAATTAAATAAAATATTTGCGCTAAAACACGACCGAAATGTGCAACGTCAAAATTTGTAACTGTCAAAATTACATCGTCCATTTGGCACAGCAAAAAAGACAATTTTATTTCAACACACACAAATTTTATTCAACTTGATATTTCTATCCTACCACGACTGAAAAGTTTCTTTTCTCACACCTCATAGGGTGTGTGTCAACTCACACAATACATGAGTTTCACCAAAGCATGGTATAATTATTTGACAAGGTAGCCGTGACATTTTTTTGGCGATTACCAAGTAATGGGTAATTGACCACTTTAATTCCACAGGAATGGAATTTTTAAAAAAAATTGTAAATTCCATTACGGGAATAGTAATTGATAATTGAACGCCCTAATTCCTTAGGAATAGAATTGGAAAACATCGCTTTGTTAGTAGATTAATAAAATTTTGTACAGGGGTGTGGAAATTGTGTACCAAGCACCTTGCAAAAACTCGGCGAGATTTAACCAGATAGCGTAGCAGCTATATATTTTGTTCTAACTCAAAATGTGGTATTAAATAAAATAATTGGTATCTTCGATAAAATATTTATTTATTAATATTTCATTAACTGGCTAACAGTGGGAGTCAAATGAAGTTTTATAATAAATATAGCAGTAGTTTTGAGTCAATGAAAAAGTAATTGTAATTTCAACTTTAAATTACCATTCCTGTAATAGAGTTGATGATTTTTTCATGAGGAATTAAAGTGTTCAATTACCAATTACAATTCCTGAAATGGAATTTACGTTTTTTTTCAATTCAATTCTTTGGAATTGATTTGTTCAATTACCAATTACAATTCCAGTACAGGAATTGACGATTTTTTCCAATTGCATTCCCGAGGAATTGAGATGACCAATTACCATTGCCTAATTTCAAGGAAATGAGCACTTTTTGACCCAGCTCTGAACACAACTATGTCAAAGGCGTATATTTTGTAGAGATAGAAATATTAACAATAGGAAAAATACAATTTTCTTACTTTTGAAAATTGTGATGTAAATTTGTATTCGATCGATTGTTTTCGTTAAAAATAAGCATGTCAATGACTTTTGAGGTACGGTTTCCTTTTAAGCACCAGTTTAAAAATCAATGCTTGTGATTGTGCCAGTATAAAATTGTGAAAAATAAAAAACTCACAAGGTGGCGGTGGTTACATTTTTTTTTCACAGAGAACATAAACATACTCACAAAATAGGTGTTTAGTCCTCTAATAAAATATACATGTAAAAACTCAATTTCATCAAATCAACCCACCCTAATATACAGGCATCAGTTTATTAAAAAAACATACTAGTACGTTTTTATAATTGAAGAGATACTTTTTGAAAGAAAGAAATAATGTTTTTTGTAATTTTTGGAAATGATCTCGACAATTTTTGAAGACTTATCGCGAATGAATTTCTATTTATTTTTTTAGATAAATGTTCAGATATTTCTTAAGAATAAACTCCTTGATTCTTTAACCCTAAAAGGCACTATTTCTTATTTGGGACTAAAAAAAATTTAACCATCAGACTGCGCTCTGATAGCTAACACCATTTGGCTTAAATAAATTTCGCCGAAAGTAGTTGCGTAGACAATCGGCAACAATGTGCATTTAAGGGTTAAACAAGTTTGGTGAAATAGCGCCCAATGAAATAACACCCAAACTAGAAATGATAAAAATGTTTGGCGATAAAAAAATGAAATAACGCCCATAAATAGAAACGAAATAAGGCTCAATAAAATGACATAACGTCCAAATAGAAAATGATATAACGTACAATCTATATCTATATTATTATAAAAAATTAAAGTGGAAATTTTCTTTTACCAGTTAACACTCATTGCGCTGATATTTCATAATAAAATTACGCCCAAAATTTGTGTATATTATTTTTGGGCGTTATTTAAAATTGGGCTTATTTTGTATTTTACTTTGTATTTTGGGCTTTATTTCGTTATAAATTAACCCGAAACACCCTGTCGTTGCATATGGCAACGCGAACACAAAACCTTTAAATGTGCTTATTTGAGTTTAAACCATTTTATATTTGCGTGTACATGTCATTCTGAAAATTAAAAAATAATTTACTCAGGGTGATTCGGATTAACGCCAAAAATTCAAAATGAAATAGCGTAAAAAAAATTAAGGCAAACATTTTTAATCTTATTTCATTGCAGTGGCGTATATATGGGTGGGATTCACGGGTCTGGACCCCTCCTAGAGCCATGTAAGTGTTACCAAATATCTCACGTTATTGTGAATTGATTCCAATATTAAGTTTAGCACGAATCCAAGTGTGTATGTATTGCCAAAAAATTTTCATTTTCTCAAGAAAGTTAACATGCCATTTCGGCTTCACAAAACAGTCATGTAATCAGTTATTCAAAAGTATACTTTTTTAAGGTTATTATATTTTTTTACGGAGCCCCCCCCCCCCCCCCCCCCATAAAAAAAGCTGTCTACTGTTTCATTATAAAGTAACGGCTAAAACTGTAAGATAAAGGACGATTTTTGGGCGCTATTTTATTTTTTGCTAAGGGCGTTACTTCACTGAACCATTAAAATATCATTGTTTGCATTAGTGATTCTAAGAAAACGCAAGAATTCCCAGCCGTGAACATCTCCAGAAAGCTAGAATTTTTGACAGAAAGAAGATTTTAAGCAATGAGCCCTTGTTGATAGCACTCTGGTTACGCCTTCTCAACTGGTGCCACCCGCACGTTTCTTTCAACATCATCTTCGTCCACGTCTTCCTCTATCTCCTCATCTTCCTCCGCTTCTTCATTGTCATACCCAGCATTCTCCACATTATCTTCCTCCACATAGTCCATGACTTTGTCATATCTTTTAATACTGTCCTCCACAGAGTCCTCATATTCCTCAATCTCATCATTCGTATCATCATTGTCGTAGTTTCTACGCAGGAGTTGCTTTAAACGTGAATCCGACAACTGATCATAGTCGTAAATATGTCGTACTTCACGTGGTACAGGTTCTGTGGTTACTCCGGTATCATCTGACCCCTTGTCGTCTTCCCTGTAGGCACTGATGTAGTCACCTTTGGTACCAATACGTGGCTCCAGTTGTGGGTGTTGTACTACTTGTTGTTCTTGTTGTTGCTGTTGTTTTGCCAGTTCTGTGTCCATTCCGGTGGGCTCATCGTCAAAAAAGCTGCCGAAAGAGGCATCTAATAAACTTAATAATCCTTGCATACCCGTTGGAGGTTGTGTTGGAACATCCTGAATATTGGTCAAGGTTGTGGACGGTGTTTGGTTTGTTGTTTTCAATCCAGCTCCTGTTGTTAGCTTTAGAGATATCGGAGCTGATCTACTGTTCGGTGTTGTTAGACTGGCAGTTGTCGTTTGTCGCATGGTTGTCTTCATTGTCGGTCTGGTAGTCGTTGTCGTCGTTGTAGTTGTTGGTCTGTTGCTCGTTTTCATAGTTGTTGAATTCGGTGTCGTTGTCGTTTTCGTAGTCGTTGTTGTTGCTTTGGTTGCTGGTATCGTAGTTGTCGGTTTCCTTGTCGTTGTCGTTGTTACTGGTGTCGTCACAGTATGCAAGTGTTTGACCTGAAATGTCGCAACGCTACCCCGCTGCTCATTTGGATCCGCAATCCTGACGATAGGTTCACGTTTCGGTATGATCGGCACAATTTTCGGTCGATGAGGATCGAGCTCGTCCTTACCATAGGTCTTTACCTTAGAGTGACCTTCAATGATAAGATACATTGGGCCCATCAGTGGTTTTTCGGGTTGATTGTAGTGCGAGAAAAGTGAATCGGTGGTCATCTCCATGGGTGCAACAGTGGGACGAAAAGCTAAATTGCTCGTTTCTGGTATCAGAAAGCGTGTTGCCGCTTGATAGAAAGGCGAAGGAGTTGTTGTCGTTGTAGTTTTTGTAGTTGTGGTCGGCAAGGCGGTCGACGTTATGTAAACGGGACTTGATGTGTAGCTCATAGGAGGCAGTGTGGTCTTTCTAACTGGCAGATTGGCCGTTGAAGTGGTCACATAGTTAATTGGCTTGTGAGTGGTGGTAATGCCAACGGCGTATGGCGACACGACGTCATAGCTTGGTTTTGTTGCGGGGCCCATCAGATACTTTGTAGACGGCATGGTGGGGCGCACAGGTTTAATCAACTCCTTCTGCAACAGCTCATGTAGCCAAGGCTTGCGCTGTGGCGCTGCTGACCCTATCTTTGTGGCATGCAGGCTCGGACGTATTGCATTTGGTGAATATGTCTCAGCAGCATGCGACATACCCAGTCGTGTATAGCTTAGATAATGAGCAGACTCCTGCTGATGTGAGTCGAAAGCCGAGAAAGGTGAATTATGGCCAACATGTTGCATTGTCATAGTTGTCGCCGTTGAGGGAGCAGTGCTGTGAGATTGCATCGCAGAATGCATGTGAGTCCATGGCGACGTAGCCGCCGTGTTATAATATGGCTTAGTGTGTTTCATGCTGCCAGCTCCTGACATAGCGGATAGTGTTGAACCCGCATTAGTGAAGCTGGGCGAAGGCATGCTGTGTCTGTAGTCGACAGCATTTGCTGACGACTTCATCATGTTGTGCGTGCCAGATCCACCAGATCCAGTTATGCTTTGCATTGGTGGCGGTGGCATGAGGTGAGTCGGCAGCTGATGCGCATAATAGCTGCGTCGTATTGAAGAGTATTTCGGCTGCAGGAGTGGCACCTCACCCTTGGCGTTTTTTAACGCATGCGCCGGCGTCATGGCGGGACGCATGCGCTCATTTGCTACACCAAGCAGGAGGATTTCATTTTTGTTACTAGCTGCAGCCGTCTTGCCAGCAGACCCAGAAGCTGATGTTGCTGCACCTGTTCCACCCTCTTTATTGGCATCTTTGTCGCCTTTCTCCGCCGCCCAGTAGCGCACCCGTTCCAGTGCTGGCGGGCTGTAATCATAGGTGGGATCATTTTGCAGCGGATCACCACGTCCCACGGGTCGCCACTCATTGTTGTAATCCATGCGTGGATTGAAGCTACGTGGTGACTCAACAACAACTGTAAAAAATCAAATAAAAATGCATTAATTACATAGCTTAAGACATAAAGAACACATAAATATAGAGATACACACATGTGGATCGATCGGCTTGCCGACCAACAGTGTGTCAGTTGCCTATCTTGCTTTTTATTACATCCATGCAGATTTTGTTTTATTTTATTACGTATGCTGATTGCTGCTGTAATTGCAGTAACAAGCGTTTTAACTTGTCTAGTTTTGTCTAGAAAATCCACAACAACATTGTCTGCATCGTGTCTGGGGCATGTTTGTGACCAAAAGCGTCGTAAATTATAGAAATGGATATCGCAGCAAAAAAATTTTGCGTTGATGCACCAATTCAGGTGCAGTTTGCTGTATCAGTGAAATGTGTCAACGCAATTGCGCCATGACGTTGTTTGAAATTATTCTGTATAAACAAGGCTTTAGTCAACGGAGTGAGATTTTGAGTTTGAGTCTATTGAAGCGGTTGTGACGCGTGACCTAAAATACAAAAATTCTTTGCTTTAACGTCGTATGATTTCGAAGAGTTTATTCGAACAAATGTCAAGTTACTTAAAACTAAAACAGTAGGTTGGTCACAGCTTAATTACTCAAGACTACTGAAGATCAAGATTTCTTAAAAGAAACATGAATATGAATAAACAAATTTTTTATTTTAGTTTAAAAATAAAAAAAAATATAAAACTAAATAAAAAATATTAAAATTTTATTATTTTTAAAAGTTTTTCCAATTTCGATATTAGAGTTGATTTTTAAAAGGATCTTTCATATGGTAATATGAAAATATAAGAAATAATTGTTGCTTTTATAAAGCAAGACTAGGTATATCATTACATGGTTTAAATACAATAAGGTACAAAAAGTTATATCAATTTAAATTCTTCCAAAATATTTCTTTCTGTCCTTGCGAGAAACAAACTCTTTCATCACCTCCATCGAATTCAATTCATCGGTTTTATCTTTGTGAATGTGTATAAGTGCCGCATGAGTGAGTTGTTTCTGTGTCATAGTTGCTCGAAGATACGTTTTAAGTCGTCTTAGTTCACTAAAAGGACGCTCAGATGAAGCTGCTGATGCAGGCACAGTCAAAACCAAAGCAACAAGTTTTTCAACTTTATTCAATAGTTTTTTCAGGGTATCCGAATTTTTTTCAATTGGGAATTGCAGTAGAAGCTCTACATTTTGTTTTATCTTTTTGCAAACACAGAGAAAGAAAATGGTTATCCGAAAGCATGCTTATGAAGAAGAGAGAAAGAAGAGCAAAATATATAATACAAAAATATTATCGTTGTAAGAAAACTGATATTTTGAATAGCTTTTGAAGTTTTCTTTTTAAATTGTTTATCTAACTAAATAGGCGGTGAGAAACTGACCCCTTTCCCCCGCTTGCTACGCCAATGCTGAAGATGGAAAGACAGCGAGTGTGATTTTCTCTATACAGAGTTGTTTTTGTTGTTGCCTTCTTCAAAACTTACTTGACTGTTCAAAACATACTCATTCATTTCTAGCGGTTTTTTTTATAAGCGAAGACAAGATTGAAGGAGATAATCTTAGGAGAGAGTTTTTAAAGAGCTTGACAGTGCATGAGCAATAATTGTAGGATTGAGTTTTTACGCATTTCTAGCGTGAAATATTTTTTATTAGGCTCTCTGAAATAAAACTATATTAAATCAAGGAAATCTGTTGCCAGCAATAATTGCTATAAATTCCCGTTGATTTTTGTTAGAGGGTAGTTAACTCAAAGAATGTGGGATTTTTCACCACAGGAGAAACATCATTGCTTCTGTCAAGAACGAATAAAGTTGATGATGAGTAAAGAATAATAAATACCAGATTAGGACATGCGCATGCCTGCCTACGTCATAATAGACATACATATTTCCAATATCAGCTGTTTTTAATTTAGTGCAGGTATTTTCGTTTATGTTTGGCTTATGTTATGTTTGATTTGAACACAGGAATAGAGTTACTAAAGCAAAAACCATAAGCAAAATATAGACAAGGGACCGTAACTGTTATAAGTTTTATTAAAAAAATCCCTAAATAATAGTTATTTTTCAAGTTTTATTGTTCTGCTTAGTCATAATAGTTAAATTTTAAGTTTTTTGTTTTGCTTACAAAATAAAACTTATTTTTGAGTTCAATTTTTTCCTTACAAATAACAGCTATTTTTTAAGTTTTCTTTTTTCCTCACAAAACAAAACTTATTTTCGAGTTTTATTTTCTCCCTCACAAATAATAGTTTTCTTTTGAGTTTATTTTTTTTTTTCCTCAAAGTAAAACTTATATTTGACTTTTATGTTTTGCCTTACAAGAGTAAAAATGCTTTTTAATGAAATACAAAATAGTTAGAAAAGTTACAACTCGAATATAGCTCAAAGCTTTTTTTTGTGATTTAAAACATGAAACTTTACCTTTATCTGTGAAGGAAAAAATAAAACTCGAAAAATAAGTTTTATTTTGAGAGAAAAAATATAAAACTTAAAAAATAGCTGTTATTTGTGAAGGAAAAATAAAACTAAAAAATAAGTTTTATTTTGAGAGAAAAAATATAAAACTTACAAAATAACTGTTATTTGTAAGGGGGAAAAATAGTACCCAAATATAAGTTTTGTATTTTGAGGAAAAAATAAAACTAAAAAAATAACTGTTATTTTTGAGGGAAAAAATAACACTCAAATATAAGTTTTATTGTGTGAGGAAAAATTAAACTCAAAAAATAACTGTTATTTGTGACTGTAAAAATAAAACTAAAAAAAATAAGTTTTACAGCCATATTTTGGCAAATTAACAAATTGTTAACCAGTATTTTGAATATTTCTATGCGTTTGTTGTTTTCAATACAAAATTTAAAGCTCAAAAAACAAAATTTGTTAATGAAATTGTCAATAACTAAAAAGCAGTTGACAATTTTTATCAACATTTTGTATTTTTGAGCTTTAAGGGAGGGTTCTCCTGGATTTTTTTGGATTTGGCCGAAAAACAAGCAAAATTTGAGAATGGTTTGTGGGAAAATGAAAAGACATACGAACTTATGCTTTTGAACTTTGATTCGTGGTTTATTGACGAGTAAAAAAAAAGATATTTGAAAAATTCAAAATGGCGGCTTGAAAATGGCGGATCTCGTCGACCTCTGCGCGCAAAACATCGACCTCCCGCGGACAGTGTGGGGCCTCAGGTAGTGAACTGAAATGAGAAATGTATAAAATTTATTAAAATTGATAACATTTCATATGCCTGGAGCCTAACTTCAATTAAGTTTGGTAAAAAAAACCAATTTTATGGACTTTTAAAAAAAAATTGAAATTTTTTGCTTTTTTTTTACTTAGATCTCGTTTAAAAATTATAAATAAACAATTTTTTATGCCAATGTTAGGTTCCAAGCGTACAAAAAAGTATATACTTTCAAACATTCTTTGAATGAAGGAAATCGGATCAATAGAACAAGCCCTGTGCTGTCCGTTAGATTAGAAAACATGGTTCCGAGAAAAACGCGTTTAAAGTTTTTAGAAAGTTGGTACGCGCGCGTGACATGGGTACGTTTGACACGCTCTAGCTCGAGAAATACGCGTCGTATTGAAATATCCCTTGGCACAAACATTCTACATATATGTAACTTTCATTTTATGTAAAAAAAAAAATCGATTTTTTCAAAAAAATCCAGGAGAACCTTCCCTTAAATTTTGTTTTGAAATAAAAAAATTACAACAAACATATAGAAATATTCAAAATACTGGTTAACAATTTGTTAATTTGCCAGAATAGGGCTGTTATTTTGAGAGCAAAAATATAAAACTTTAAAAAATAACTGTTATTTGTGAGGGAAAACATAAAACTCAAAAATAAGTTGTATTTTGTGAGGAATAAAATAAAACTTAAAAATATTAAACTCTTCTTATTTTTGAATAGTGAAGAGATACGCAAATATTTTGGTGTATTAACTACTTTCGTGCAGTGATTTTTACATAATGATTTTTTTTCTTTAAAATTTTAAAAATAACTGTTATTTTCGGTCCCTGATATAAACAAACACAAGTCTAACTTAAAAATAACTCACACATAACTGTATGAAATTTCACAGTTCTTTTTCACGAACGGACAATCAGTGAGAGAAACAGAAAAACTGCTTACGGAAACTGAAAACGAAGTCAGCTTTCACTATGATCCCTTTGATCTTTTTGCATATGGTTATACATAATGTTACCAACTATACTTACTTTGTAAGTATCATACTTATTTTCAGCTTCATATATTTCCTAAAATTTCATACTTATAAGTATACTTACTTTTAAGATTTATAATTATTTATGCTTACTTTTCAGCTCCGGTTAAACTTTTATTTGCAAAGCGAAAAAGTTTGGAAATTGGAATCAAAAGCGTTAAAAATACAGAACAGTCAATTTTATTTGTAAAAAATAATATTGAATACTGCTTTATTGAATATAACAATTTTTTAAAGACAAGACCTGTAGCTCGGTTCTGTAACTATTGCGACAAATAGTCACTTTTTCTGACGTCACATAGTTTCATTCCAAAATACTCACTTTTGCGAAAACTAGTGTTTCTGTAACTGATAAGCGAGTAAATAGTGATCCGTGATGAAAAAGATACACAAGTGAAAGAGAATGTATGAAATTGCAACTAATGACAGAAAACTTTGTGAGAAATTGCATGAGGTTCTTCTATAAGCAACAAATAAAAAACAAATATAAATATTATTTGTGCTTAGTTTATGAATATGGCGCAAGTATACATGTTTATGCTATTTATGCTGACAATTACTTATTTTGATGGTAAACCATTTCACACTTAGTTATATTGATATTAAATGCACAAACCTTATCTACACATTGCGATCCGAGTATTCTTTTAATGCGGTTGCGTAATGCAATTATACAAATTTTATCAGGGAATAAATCTCATTTATGATATATTTCAGTTGATATATTTTATAATATAGGTATACATTGTAGTACATATAATATTTTGTTAATAATGCATTTATAAGCTACATGAAAAAATTTTAAATTGATACCTTGTTACCGGTAGAAGTATTTGTAACATGGATATATTTATATCCACAACTTCATTGAATATGATTGTTGCACAAACAAGCAAAAATGTTTCTCGCCAAGTAAGAACATAGTGAGAACTGCAATCGATTCGACTCGCATATTTTAGTTTACAGAAACACTTCGTCTATCGAATTCCTTTGAAAGTAGAATTGAAACAAGCGAGACGAGTCACCGATTTTTCTCATTTTATTACAGAGACAGTGCAAGTGAGAATGACGTCACAATGACGTCAAAGTGAGAAAATCTGGTGAGAACAACGGTGAGAAAAGTTACAGAACCGAGCTACTGACATATTAAACAACACTTCCAGCCAAGACAAATGAGATCTCAATAAACAGAAATAAAAACAGTTAGGGCCAATTTTTCAGTGCTGGTTTAATCCCTAGTTAACAAGAGGTTAGTTAATCTTTGATTAAAGTTAACCAGAATTTAACCACACAATCACTTTTGTGTCTATTGATATGCAGCACCATTAAACGTCATTAAAATTCAAATAAATATCTGAAAAATCTGAAGTCTCAAGATAAAAAAACAAAATGAGTAAAAGAAAAATCTGCAATTTTTCCATTAAGAAAATTGAAGTTTTGCTAGCAACAATCAACAAATCGTCGCTGTGCCTACAAAAATGGCAACACATTTATAAAACAGGAAGAAGACCGAAAACGTCCTCAGAAATTACAGCTTTGCTCAGTGTAAATTTTTTTTTTTTTATAAATGAAGTAAACAAATCAATTGTCAAAATCGAACGGTAAGTTAACAAAAGTTTAACCAATGAATATTGAGCGGTTAACCTTAGTTTAAACTTTGGTTTATATTCAGTGAAAATCTTATTTCTTGGTTTAAACATAGTTTAACCGAGAAACAGAGTTAAACTTCTGCTGAAAAATTGGCCCTTAATGTTCAGTGACAGTGAGGGCGAATAATAATAACTTTTCTTTGATCTCTGTATACTTTCGAATGTGATTTTTTTTTATTTCACTACTTTGAAAGTACGTATGACTTGTAACTTTTTATTATGCTTTTGTTTGTTTTCAAACTATATTATAAAAATTATAAAATAAAATTATTTGGTTTTTACCTTAAGAATTTTGGTTTTAGATATTGTAGATTGCATGCACAAATCTTTTTGAGGAGAACAAAACGAGGGCGTGACAACACTTAAGGAATATTGAGGATTTTATTGATTTTAATGTTAGTTAATTATATCAAGAAGATATCAAAATTTTTTTCTAATGTGATATACTTTGCATATACTTGTTTTTAAAAATTATACTTATTAATGCTTACTTTTCTGTGTTCTAAGCAGCAAATATACTTATTTTTTAATAACATGAGTTGGTAGCATTAGTTATACACAAAGCGTTTTTCAGCTTAGCCTCTGAGCAAAAAGCGTGAACTATAAACGCGGCTCAAGAAGCTACTTTGTGAAGAGTTAAATAACCGTTCACTATGATCAAAAAAAGCTTGACAAAGCAGCTTTATGAATCAGCTTAAGCCAAAGCGTTCACTAGGAACGTGGCCTTAGAAAAAAATAGATGCATCGTTGGACGCACGAGAGAAGCGAAGCTTTTATGATCATACCAGTAAATTTTATTACACTTCTTTATTATTTTATTTTATTACATGTTACATTCATTTTGAATTATTTTTGTAAATGTGTTCAATTATTATTATGAAATTTTATTAATGAAGTTATGGATTTATGATCACTGAAATAGCAAACGTATGTTACACAGAGCCAAAAAACCTAATAAAATAAAAGAAAATCAATAAGATTTCTCTATGATTTTTATAAAAGAAGAAGAAGAAGAAACCATAGAGAAAATCTTATTAAAACCATGAGCTTTTTTGTTGAGCAAACCACATAATTTTAAGAAGAATCTTATTGTTTTTTAAAAGAACACTTTTAAAAACAGTAAGAACATCATATCAAAACTTCTTGGTTTTTAAAAAGAAATCTTATAGATTTAATAAGATTTATTTTTGAAATTTAATAAGGACATCTTATTGATATAAGAGGATTTTTTTTAAATTTTAACAAAAAAATATTTTTAAATCAAAACGGAATCTTTGTAACCTTTTACCTAGAAATATACTTTTAATTGCCTGTATTATTAAATAAAAAGACATTTTGATGGTTTATTAAAATTTATTAGGAAATAAAATTTGACTTTATCACCAAAATACCAGGCGCTGTTGAGGCCTTCAATGAAAGTGGCGACATCCTCAAACTCCATTTTTTTAAGAACTTCCTTCGAGCTTACTCCATAAATTTTTAGTAAAGTCAAAATTGAGTCACTCAAGCCCCACGACTGAAATATGGCTTGAGTTTTCAGAATTTCGGCCTCGTCGAAAACAAGTTCGGAAACATAAGTATCATTATGCATTATCACATATTTTTATTTTACTTTAAATAAATTAAATCCATAAAATGCACATAAACTTCATGAATTCACTTCCTAATTACGACTGAAAGCTAAAGCAAAGAATAAGTAGCATTTTCACGGTTATTACCTTCTTAAAAGGCTGTTTAATAAGAAAATCTTATAAAAGCAGATCAAAAAGATTTTCTTATTAATTTAAGGTGGTCTCTTCTTAAACTATGGAGAGTGAAAAAAAAAAGATTTTCTTATTAAAGTAAAGTATTAATAAGATTACCACATCATTTCATTCACTTAATAAGAAATCTTGTTAAAAAATTTTTCTTGTTAAAAAAGTAGTTGTAAATTTTTAATAAGATTTTGTCTATGGAATTAAAAAGATTTCTCTATGGAAAATTCTTATTATGTGTTAGTATTAATAAGAAAACCTAATAAAACAGCTCAATTAAGTGATCTTATTGATTTTATGTGGTGGTTTCTGGTTCTGTGTATAGATGTTATGTCGTCAATAAATCTAGCTAATACTGCTCACTAGTTGTTCCTAATCGTGTTGTACAAATATTTGAATCGCATATTATTTGTAAATTAAATTTATCAAAAAGGAATATTTTAAGTGCCTCTGAACATTCTTGCCTCAAATCGCAATTAAAATCTCCACCTGAAACAATTGGCATTTAGTGATAATTTTAACCCAGTTCAATGAAACCTTGCTATTTTAGTTGTTTGGATAGCTAATGCACAATCCTTTTGATCGATTATTAAGATCTTCTGCATCATAGCTTCACGCATTCACAACAGAATATGTAGGATAGCTAATACACAATCCTTTTTACATATTCTTGTCACATACTGCAACATAGCTTCAGTTAATACTTAATATTAAATGAACTAGCTAACATAATGAAGGTGTTTGACTCAGGTGGTAGCGTGCTGAACTATCAATCGAAAGGGTGCGGGTTCGATTCTCAGTGCTGTTATAGAAATATTTTGATGCTGATTTTCTAGATTCAATTCTTTCACTTGGGATGTACCAAATAAATGCAATAAGAAATGGTTTAAATAGATTGCTAGACCTAGTTTTTACTGACTTAGAGTTTAATACTGTATGTAGTGAAGCAGAATTCATATTATCCGACAATAGCGTTCACCATAAGGCTCTTCTAGTAAATTTTGATATTGTTGCCTTAAATAATCCCTTCTTGGGTGAACATATTTATGAACATGATTTTAATAAAGCTGATTGTGCTGTAATATCGGATTTTTTGTATAATGTAAACTGGTGCACAATCTTTGGTGATAGTCTCTTACAGAATCATCTCTGTTTAATAAATATATTAAGGAAACATTCACGAGATTTGTTCCATTAAAAAAGGTTCGTATAGCTACTAAGCCAAGTTGGTATAATAGTCGCCTGGCTAACCTTAAAAATACTATGAACAAAAAATACAAAAAGAGCAAGATTAACATAGCTTTAAAACAGGAATATGTTCTGGCACGTAAACAATATGAGACACTTAAAAAATTTTTGTATAGGAATCATTTGCTGGCCTTAGAATCGAACATTAAGTGCAACCCAAAAGCATTTTGGACTTTTTTGAACAACAAAAAAAAAAAGTTCGGGTCTCCCTAAAAATATGTTTTTCCAGGATAATAAATCTGACAATTTTCAAGAAATAAGCGAACTTTTTGCACTCTATTTTCAGTACAATTTCAAGTGCTATGACCAATCAATTAATGATGTTGCGTCTGAGTTTAATGTTATTCCTATTACAGATCTTGGTTCCTTAACCTTATCTGGAGAAGAGGTGTATCGAGAATTAATTAGCTTAGATTCGAAGAAGAAATGTGGCCCTGACAATATTCCTCCAATCTATCTAAAATATTGTGCTATGGCACTTTTTCAACCTCTAACCTTTCTTTTTAACCAATCCCTTAAAAAGGGAGAATTTTTAAATGTATGGAAAATATCCAAGATAACTCCAATATTTAAATCGGGTTCGAGGCAAAATATTGCAAACTATCGGCCTATATCCAAATTACCACTTATTCCAAAACTATTTCAATCTCTGGTAAAAAAGAAAATTTATTCTTGCATCAAAGGCGCAGTATCAGAGTGTCAACATGGTTTTGTGTCTGGCGGATCTACCTCAACAAATCTTGCACTATTTACTCACTTTATAGCAAGCGAAATGGAGAGAGGTCAACAAGTAGATGTAGTTTTTACAGATTTTCCGAAAGCATTCGATAGAGTCCAGCACTCAGTTTTAATAAGGAAACTTGGTAAACTGGGTTTCCACTCCTTCTTGCTAAGGTGGCTAGAGAATTACCTGTTCGGTCGTAGACAAGCGGTTAGGATTGGTAAATACCTCTCTAAATATATTGATAATTTTTCTGGTGTGCCCCAAGGCAGTCATCTTGGTCCGCTTTTGTTTGTCTTATTTATTAACGACCTTCCAAACTATGTCCAGTTTTCGAGATTTCTCATGTATGCTGATGACGTGAAGTTATTTAAAATTATTAATTCTTCAGTAGACTGTCAATTTATTCAACAGGATTTGGATGGCTTGCAGAAGTGGTGTGAGGTCAATAAGCTATATTTTAATGTTACTAAATGTAGTGTAATGTCATTTACCATGAAACAGCAATTAATTGTAGGCAACTATACTTTGTGCTCTGATATAATCTTAAGAGTTGAAATTAAAATGGATTTGGGAGTAATTTTTGACAAAAAACTTACTTTCGGTAAGCATTATGATGCTGTTATTTCCAAAGCTAATGCAATGATGGGTTTCATCATGCGCAACACTAAGGAGTTCTCAGATCCCTTTACTCTAAAGTCAATTTTCTTCTCTTTGGTTAGATCAAGTTTGGAGTATTGTTGTGTTGTCTGGGACCCTCGATATGCTGTGCATATTTCTAGAATTGAAAATATTCAGAGACGTTTTACTCGGCTAGTGTTTAGAAAACTTCGGTGGGAGTTTATGCCGACTTATGACTCCCGTTGTGCGCTTTTAGGCTTGAAAACTTTAGAGTTTAGAAGAAAGTATTTTTTAGCTATATTTGCTCGTGATATATTCATGAATCACTTAGATTGTGCACCATTGCTTACTTTATTTGGTATATATGCGCCCGAAAGGAATTTGAGACGCAGACAGTTTTTTCAAATACCATATCGCAGGACAAATTATGGTAGACAGGACCCTGTTTATAATGAGTACTTCTTTTAATGCAATTTGTAGCAATATTGATATAACCCAAACTAGGGTCTCTTTTAAAAATTGTATTATGTTAAGCTAATATTATATTGTTAAATTCTTGTTTAATTTTAAGATAATTTTTAGTAACTGTAGAACAAATTTGTTTATAGTTGAATAATAAATAAATAAATAAAATTTTATATTCTCTTAATTTTAATTGACGCAAGCAAAAAGCAACAACAATTCTAAGAAAAATATATATGAAAAATAGTGTCGTTTATGAGATTTCACTCAAGCAAATCACAAAACGGGGCGTAAAAAGCAACGCTTCAAAAATCTTTGTGAGCAATTTTGCGGACCGACGCAACCCACGAACCTTTCCGATTCATACACTTTTATAGTCGCAAAACAAGTTGCAAGTTCGACAAACAAATTTTTTATTTTAGTTTAAAATAAAAAAATATAAAAATATATAAAAAATATTAAAATTTCATTATTTTGAAAAGTTCTTTCAATTTTAATATTAGAGATCATTCTTTAAAGGATCTTTCATATGATAATATGAAAATATAAGAAATAATGGTTGCTTTTATAAAGCAAGACTAGGTGTATCTTTACATGGTTTAAATGCAATAAGGTACAAAAAGTTATATCAATTTAAATTATTCCAAAATGTTTCTTTCTGTCCTTGCGAGAAACAAACTCTTTCACCACCTCCATCGAATTCAATTCTTCGGTTTTATCTTTATGAATGTGTATAAGTGCCGCATGAGTGAGTCGTTTCTGTGTCATAGTTGCTCGAAGATACCTTTTAAGTCGTCTTAGTGCACTAAAAGAACGCTCAGATGAAGCTGCTGATGCAGGCACAGTCAAAAGCAAAGCAATAAGTTTTTCAACTTTATTTAATAGTTTTTTTACAGTATCCGAATTTTTCGCAAATTGGGATACAATGCCTAAAGATATAGTAAAGATATAGTTTTGTTTTTAGATTTTGTTCAGAGGGCACTTTTCCGTTGAAGGCTTCGATTACAATATTTTCCAACGATTCCAGAGTGTCAAGATCTGTTTAAATGTACAATAAGATTTACAAAGTGCCAGTTTACACTAGCTTCACTCAACCGACTCACCGAATGTTAAAGCAAAGTGAGTCGGTTGAGTTAAGCTGGTGTAAACTTGCAAAAATAAAAAAAAAAGTAAAATATCAACCTGTTTGATCGAATCTAGCCGTTATCTCATTTGAGAGAAGATCTAAAATTTCGAAATAATCTTTTCGTTGCCGATCATATAATGGCAACTGTACTCAAGGAACCGGATTTGATGTTTGTTCAAAGCGTCGAGGTGGATTTTCATCAGCTAATTCACAGTAGGGGCTTTCGCATGGTCCAACACTTTGGACCAACATGGCAGATTGTACAACATGTAGTACCATGCGTAAGCTAAAACGATAGTCAAAATTTTTGGTTTTTTTCTGCTGATTGTACAATATTGTACAATTATGTAAAATTACTGCTCTAATGTTAGGGCATTTAAAATTTGCTAGCTATTAGCCGGATGTGTTCTGCTTGAGAGCTTGCAATTAATGATGCTGCTTTACAAGTTGGATCGTTCGAACGCTCAATCAAATAGTCCCATTAGTTTTCCATCTAACTTATCGTACAACATGTCGTCCAATATGGAAAGCCCCTAAGAACATGTTAAATTTTTTCTTACCAGAGTTGCAAAATTAACAAGCATTAACCCTGCAGACACACGTGATAGTAATGGTATGACAGTTGAAAATATGTATTAACTTCGAAATGTTGCGAAAATATTTCGAAACAAGCTACAAATTACGCTTTGGCCATACGTGATAGTAAAAGTGTGTTTTCAAAATGTCGTCAAAGGCAACAGTTCTAGCAAAAATAAAAGTTCTGTATGAACTTAAAAAATTACTAAATGAACTCATTTTTCAAAAAGCTCACGTTCACGATACAAAGCAATTAACTTTAATATTTGCGCTATATTTAGTTTCACCTCCATTTTATTTTTTACCGAAAGCAAGTTACCAGTGTTGCATATCGGTCATTCCATGTCAAATCGGACGCTTTTCAAAACTCACATTTCTGTAAAAATTTGGTACTTTGCACGAGGTTAGTACTTTAAAAGAGAAAAATATTTGCATATTTTTTTTATAATTTTCAATTTTTTTGCAGTTATACACAGTGAAAAATTATAAAGATAAACAAAAATTGTCATTTGGACATGTACTCAAACAACTATATCTTCCAAACCGTAAGTCCTACAAAAAAAAAATGTAAGACATATTTTAAAGATTCTGAATTGCTCTTTATTGTAGTGTCCTTTTTTACAAACACTTTCGAGAAAAATTCTAAATTTTTTGACCACTAAAAATTTCATTCCCATTTTTCAAGGTCAGCACCACTATTTTTTGGCACTTTGAAAATGTTATCGTATTGAGGCATTCATTCTTACTGCATTCTCTTTTTTGTAAATTTTTTTAATAGCATATTTTGTTTACACTATCTATTACCCACATTTCTGCATTTGCAGTTTTTTATACCTCTTATGATTTAGAAGTGATCAAAAACATTTATTGCTCGCAGTACCAGAAATGCTCTAAAAAAATTTGTTTTTTGCTCTCCTGAAAAGTTACTGAAAAACATATAGCTGTTTTTGTTGGCGCAGCGACGATATGTACCTAGTTTAGTAAAAAAATACTAAAAATTCTATTTTTAATTAAAAATTAAAGTATTTTGTACTTAAAAATTGTGTAGTCAGTTTTTGAAAATTTCGTTAAAAATAGTAAACATTGATTCTCCAACATCAAATTTTGAGAATGCATTAAGAATGAATGCCTCAATACGATAACATTTTCAAAGTGCCAAAAAAATAGTGGTGCTGACCTTGAAAAATGGGAATGAAATTTTTAGTGGTCAACAAATTTAGAATTTTTCTCGAAAGTGTTGGTAAAAAAGGACACCACAATAAAGAGCAATTCAGGATCTTTAAAATATGTCTTAAATTTTTTTCTTGTAGGACTTACGGTTTGGAAGATATAGTTGTTTGAATACATGTCCAAATGACAATTTTTGTTTATCTTTATAATTTTTCACTGTGTATAACTGCAAAAAAACAATAAAGAAGTATGCAAATATTTTTTGTTTTTAAAGTTCTATCGACGTGCAAAATTTTAAAAATCTCGGAATCGTCAAAATTAGTTTTTGAACAAAAGCGTCCGATTTGACATGGAATGACCGATATTGTTAAAATAGCAGATATCCTGAAAAATCAAAAAAAATTTCCCCAAAAATACAATAAAATCAACACTTTAATCTGTCTTTACAACACTTTTACTGTCCGCAAGTGCCAAATTCCACTGTCTATGAATTTTCGTTGACGGTAGCTCAGACAGTAGGCAGACAGTGAATCAAATGTGAGTGTGTTAGTAAAAATGTTCAAATGTATTGAGTTTTTCGAACTTGCACTGTCACGTGTGGCTGCAGGGTAAGATACATACTTATGGGTGCTTTTAAACTGAAGTGGTGGGTTTGCAGTAGAAACTCTACATTTTGTTCTATCTTTTTGCAAACACAGAGAAAGAAAATGGTTATCCGCAAGCATGCTTATGAAGAAGAGAGAAAGAAGAGGAAAATATATAATACAAAAATATTATCGTTGTAAAAAAAATTGATATTTTGAATAACTTTTGAAGTTTTCCTTTTAAATTGTTTATCTAGCTAAAAAAGTGGGGGGCAACTTCCCCCCTTATCCCCCGCTTTCGACGCCAATAAAGCTCGAAGTTGGAATAAAATTGGCTTACACATTTGAAATAGAACTTTTTCGAATAAACAAAGAAGGAATAATGAGCAGAAAGCTTTTTGTTTAACTCCGATATTGCGTTACTTTTAATAAAACGCGTGTATCAACGCAATAACGGAACGCAGCGCTGCGTTAACCATGTCTTATAAGTTAACCGTGTATGTGTTTTTTTAACATCTTCAGGCCAGTTGTTTTTGTTGTTGCAATGTTTTGCCTGCTATGCAATAATTGCAAATCATATCACTAACATAGTTGACTTGTCGCTGTTGTTGACGTGTGAACAAATGTTTCGATTTAAAACCAGAACTAAGCACAGTTGGAGGCATGTGTGCATGTTTAATCAAATAAGAAAAAATACACATAAGCATGGAAAGAGATTAGTTTTGGTTTGAAAAGAGTATGATAGAAAAATGGACACCTTCTCCCTCCCCTCGCAAACAGGAGTAGGACTAGTGGGAAGTTAGTGTTTTCAATTATTGTGAGCCAATATTTCTTCTTCAAAGCAGCAAAGAATAAACGTGCGTTTCCTGTGTTTAAAAGAAATCTGCTTGAAGTTAGTAAAAGTTTGCTATTTGAGTTTATAATAACTTAGCAACTATTTGCTTGAGTTTAGTAAAACTTTGCTATTTGAGCTTATAATAACTAAGCAAATATTTGCTTGAATTTAATATAATTTAGCTTTTTCCTAAATACATGAGAAGTGATTTCAATTTAGCAATCTTTTCCTAAAATCACACAAACTAAAATGCTATTTTTCAAAAATATCAAGTCTGCGTATTTTTACAGAAAAAAAAAATTCCCAAAAATCCAAAAATGCAAAATTAAAAAAAAACTAGTAAGGAATTATCTTCGACAGGGCCGAAGTTAAAATACCCCCACGGCCGAATTAGAGTATATATAAAGTCTTATGCAAACTGTTAAATATATTTAAAGATATTTTCCCGTTTTGGTTAAGTCACTTTGTATGGGAGGTACGTGTGGTTTTTATAAACATTCAGTACATAATTTGGTGAGACATTACCTTTTAAAAAGTAACTTTGTATAAAATTGTTCACCCGATTTGGCTTCCAACTTGATTTTTTAAACAGGAACTTTGTCAAATTTGAAGTTATACCCAGCAAGCAAATGACTGTAAGTCATTTATGTCAGAATATTGAAATATGTAGATGCCGCTCTCTTCCTTATGACGGCAGTGTAGTAGTTTTTGTGAAATTTAAGGGGATTTTACTGATTTTACTTTTTTTGGAGATCGCCGTGGTTTTCATTTGATTTTTTTCCAAATTTCCTTCTTAAATTCATATTAATTGTAAAAGCTTATGTGGAAAATTTGAAGTCATTAGATTAATTTTTGCGGAATTGAAAGAGATTTACCGTTTTGGTAAACTCGCTTTGTATGGGAGGTAGACGCGATTTTTATTCGACTTTTCAAAATTTCATACGTGCAAAATTTGAAGTCACTAGGTTAATTTTTGTGGAATTGAAAGAGATTTTACCATTTTGGGTAAGTAACTTTGCATGGGAGGTAGGCGTGGTTTTCATCCGATTTTTACAAATGAAATACTCAAAATAAATATTAAATATTTAAGACACTGTGCGAAATTTGAAGTCGTTAAATTGATTTTTGTGGAATTTAAAGAGATCTTACCGTTTTGGTTAAGTCACTTTGTATGGGAGGTAGGCTATTCTAAGCTATTTAGTACAAAAAATTAAAAAAACCAAAATTCTAAAGCGAAAGTTACAGATGCTTAAATTTGACTTTTTTTTAACATGCAAAAGGCCATCGAATACAAAAAAAAAGTTAAAGAAAAAACTGGGAAAACATTATTCGAAATGTCTTCAATAATTTTTTTAAATAATTTTTAACTATTTTCAAGCCTTTTGCCTTTTTTGTACGGAAAAATTCTTCTCCTCTGGATCTAAATCGTTTAGAATGCAATGGCATATAAAAAATGTTAGATCTTTTCACGAAAACCATTTTCCTTTATTCGATACTTTTCATACGGGCAGGCCTGTAGCCTGACCAAGAAGAATCTTAGGGGGGGGGGGCAATTTTTTTGTTTTTTCATTTAAATAAAAAAAACAATTTTTCAACGTGTGAAATGAATACATTACACATACTTATTAAAAAAACTGTTAATTTTATAATATTTACATGGATATGTAGATCTTTTTATACATGTGTGTTTTTGATAAAATGTTAAATTGGAAGTGATGGAATTATCGTTGAAAAAAATGTATTTATATAAATATTAGTTTTAGGGTAGCAAATAGCTTGAATATGAATTGAATTTCATAAATAAACTTAAGTTGGTAACATATTTTCATTCCTCTTAAGTATATCATTATCTTTTCATTTTATCGCCTTTGAATGGAAAACCTTAATGAGTCTAACGAAAGTCATTTAAACTTCGATTGTTCCCATTGAAAAATGAGACAAAAACATAAACGCTTAGGCTCCACCGCAAAATCATCAAAACAAAAATGTTAATAGACACTCGTTTAACACTCCTGATTAAGAAAAAAAAAATAATAAAAAACAAAGCACAAATCAGTTGCAACAAGCTGCTGCTTTGTGCGGTCTTGGTTAGGAGACTAATTTGCCTGCTAACAGGTAACCTGAACTTGATTTGAATTCGATTAAAGAGTAACGAGAAGCAATGGCCTTAACCACAAACCAACAGAAACAACAAAAAAAAACATATTAGAGTATTTACTACAACAAGTGTTGGTTACGCAGCAAAATCCCATCAAAACTGATGGTCACTCAATCACTCAAACGGACCAAAACAAAATCAAAGTTAGGCAGATATGTTAAAAAAAGTACATTGAAACAAGCGCGATAGTTGTTGAGTTATTAGCTAAAACCTGACAAATCGCTTTCCATTTTAATATCAAAACCAAGCAAAAAACGAGTGAACAAAATTGGCAGCATTTGGCTGGACAGGCCAAATTCCGGGACTGAACTAACTCATTGAGGCATGAGTTAAAGGAAAAATTTTTTTGCTAAAATCAGACAAAACTATTTTTGTATGATTAAAGTAACGCTTGACTACAGATGATTTACAAGCAAGCCGCACGTACTGGCATTGATACATATAACGTTAAATCGGTAAAGCTGAGATAACCTCAGCTATTTCAATTGTATTTTGATTAGAAAACGACAACAACAACAACAATAAAAACAAAAACCGCTAACAAGCAATAAAGGCATAAAAATATAGTAAATTCTTGCATAATTGCTAGTAGCTACTACTTTCATTTTCATTTTAACGATTAGCGCATGAAAAAAACAAATTTCAATAGTTTTTGTGTTTTTTTTTTCCTTAAATATTGTGCATAATTATAGCAAGCAAAGCACAAACATGTTGCGGCTTATCAACTAAACATGTTGCTAAGCAAGTTTAAATCGTATCTTTGTTGCATTCATTGCATTTAACCAAGAGCATCGATCCTTTGGCCATGCATGCAGTAAAAGGAGGAAGCAAAATTAAATTATTTTAATTACCGGCAGCATCTTGTTGATGTTTGATGGCATCATCTTTGATTGACTGTTGTTGCTGCTGCTGCTGATGGTGATGCTGTTGCTGCAATGACAAGGCATGCGCTGCTGCTTCACAAAGACTAAAGTAACAACATATCGTAACAAAATAGAATTTGTTCCGATCGATCATCTTTGCTGTCAGGGTATCTGCAAGATAAAAAAATAAAATATATTAAATTTTTGTGGTTGTAATATAATTGTAATATCTAAACGAAAAAATTTGTGAGTTATGAGAATTTTAAAGAGTTCAAAGGGGTTAACTAAAGATTAAAATAAAACGGATGAAAGCGAAACTTCTTATGAAGTTTGATGATTTGCTTGCTTGTAAATAGCAAAAACTGACAGATAAAAACGATAGTTTTCTAACATTTTTCTAACATTTTCAAAAATTTTCTCAACCTTATAGCGATTTGAATCCACATCCTCTCAATTGTGACGGTGGTTTTTTCTAATGGCTGAGGTCAGCTCAGCCGTGCCAGGGTCAAATGAAAGAACCACAAACTTACACAAATAAAAACAGCACAGTTTTCCAATTAAATTTAACTTCTTTATTTATAACTGCGTCTTAATATAAACTTATTATACTTATTGCAGTGCAGTGTCGTGTGAGTCGGAGTGAGTGTTCGTCGATGACGGTTGAAGGCTACTGCTGTATATCGGTAGTCGAGAGAGAGGGTTTTAGCGAATAAAAATCGGTATCGGTGAACGGTAATCGTTAAGGGGTCTTCTCATTGAGGAACTTTTTTTTTTACTTTTTTTTTTTGCATTTATTTATAGCTTGGGTAGTTGTGAATATGCCCCTATAAGGATTTTTAGAAATTCGAAATACTTTAGAAGATACAGCCTTTTTTGTGAAGCAAGGTCTTCGTCAAAATGAGCTATTTTTTCGACTCATTTTCGAACGAAGCGACATAAAGTAACCACCGAATTCCGTTGAAAATGTTTATTGTTAGGTAAAAACGTGTTTGCACACATATTCATACAAACATACGAATACACATTTCTGCTTATTTTAGGGGTTGAAGCATTTTTTGAGTCCAGGTGTTCAACTGAAAGCATCATTTAGTTCAGTTTGTATCGAGTTGAGCAACAGACGCGTGCGCTTCAGTGAACGGAAAAGTAAATTTTTCATAAATTTATTGTGATTTTTGTAAAATGGATCGGAAAAGTAATAAAACAAAAAAAAAACGCCCAAGGGAGCGTCAGAATCGTGCTAAAAAACGCGGGTTTAGTGGAAATCAGCATCTTAGACCAGAGAATTCTGAATATACCAGTACATCGGCCAAGAAATTCAAGAATAACGAAGACGACGAAGTATCAATCAAAAACAATTTGAAGTATTGCATTCTCGAGTTCTGTTCTGTGTTTACCACGTTGTCAGCGTTGGTAATTTGTGCCTCATGCAAGCAAAAAATTGAGTTCTCAGAAGCCTCACCAAATGTAGTTGGATTTAAAATCGCTTTGAACTGCGCCTGCCCACGCACAACATATATTCCTTCGTCACCTATGATCGGAAAATCATATGAAATTAATCGACGCTTGGTTGTTGCCATGCGGCTTTTAGGGATTGGGCCAAAAGGTATAACCATGTTTTGTGGCCTCATGGACCTCGGACAAAGTTTGTCCAACAATCTGTACTAAACTATCCTACAAAATGTGTACGTTGCTGGAAAAGCCATGTACGAACATGTCATTTCAAAAGCTATTGGAGAAGAAAAAGAGGCTATGATCGAAGCGAATCCAGAGTGCGATCCCACTTTATTTACTGTGTCGGGGGATGGGACTTGGAAGAAGCGTGGCTTTGCTTCCCTTTATGGTGTCACAACTTTGATTGCCAAGCATACCAAAAAAATTGTTGACACTGTCGTAAAATCTCGTCTGTGTAACAGCTGCAAATGTTGGGAAGCCAAGAAGGAAGAAGAGCCAGAGGCTTACCAAATTTGGCTTGATACTCATGACGAAGAATGCACCATAAACCATGAAGGAAGCTCTGGGAAAATGGAGGTGGACGCTGTAATAGAGATGTTCTCCAGGTCGTTTGAAACACACGGCATAAAATATGTAAAGTATATCGGCGATGGTGATTCGCAGACCTTCAAAGGTGTATTAGATGTCGACCCCTATGACGGTGACCCTATAGTGGAAAAGAAAGAATGCATTGGGCATGTGCAGAAGCGAATGGGCACGCGACTTCGAAAAATAAAAAAAGAAAATAAGGGCATTGGAGGCAAAGGTGCGGGCAAGCTCACCGACAAATTAATATCCGAGTTGACCACATATTATGGCCTTGCGATCCGCCGTCATCCTGACTACGTGGAGGATATGAAAAAGGAAATTTGGGCCACTTTTTACCATAAGTGCTCCACCGATGATAAACCGCAACACCAAAATTGCCCCACCGGTGCGTCAAGCTGGTGCGCATGGCAGAAAGCAGCTGCTGAAGGTACGTTAGATAGCTTTCACCACACGTATGCACCTCTCGACAAGAAGGTGATGGAGGTAATAAAACCAGCTTACGAAGCGCTGTCGGCAGATAATTTGCTTGAAAGATGCCTTGGATCTGAAACTCATTCCAATGAGTCCTACAATTCTGTTCTTTGGTCACTTTCTTCGCCCAAACACATCAACTCAGGCGCACGCACCATCGAAGTGGCCAATTTCATTGCAACGTGCCTCTTCAACGACGGTTTTATACCCATACTTAAAATTATGGGTTTGATGGGTATTGCGATTGGCAAAAACGCATACGAATACGCACTATCTCGCAATGAAGACAGATTGAACCGATCAGAGACTCGAGATGCGGCATCATCAAAAGCTGGCAGAACGGCTCGCAGAGCAGAGAGGGCAGCAGAAAGCAGTTTCTACGAAAAAGAGGAAGGTGGCCTGTATGGAACTGACATCGCCGACTAATATTTGTAAGTAAAAAATATCTGAAATATTTAGATTTTCTTTCAAAGGCCCTTTTTGACTACCTGGCCAGTTTCCTTTTGTTAATTGCGTACTTTAATTTGTCACTTTTTTTCTTTTTTTGCCAAAAAAATAACTTTGATACCAGCAGAACTGCTTTTCTTGAAAAAAAATTTTTGGGTTTTTTTGAAACCCTCGTATTTTGACCTATGAGTTAAGTTTTCTCCGGTTCTACCGGACCGATTTTGATGATACAAAGTGAATTCGACGGAAAATTGTCAGCTCTTTAAAACTGCATTTAAACATTTTTGATTTTTTTTTCCCAAAAAAAATTACTTCAAACTTTAAACGCGTTTATCTCTTTTTTTTTGAATGGCCGCCATTTTGTCAAAAAAAATCACAAAATTAAGCTTGAGGTTCACCCGAGAATTACATCTATACTGATTATAACCCCGTTTTTTTTCATTTCAGACGCTCCGGAGACCCGGAATCGTGGCCGCCGTGACGACACCTTTTTTTTCACCACCAACTTTGAAGTCTCATTACTTTTTGAACAGCCCACGTATCGAGGCAAAAAAAATTTTTTTATTTACTTTGAACCATTTGTAATACAATAAATAAAAAAAGTTTTCAATTATTCTTTGCGTTTTCAAATAAGAATTTTTTAAAAAGGGTCCAAAAAACGGGTTTTGAATGAGAAGACCGCCTTAATCGCTGTCGTTAGTCGCAGTCGGTAATCGGTGCCATACGTCAACAGGAAGGCTGAAAATAACGCTAAAAGGAATGCTGCTTTAATATTCGAAAACAAAAGATAATAGCAAAGAGGATAGTCTTGGTCGATGAGTCCAAATGAGGACCCTCCAGGATCTGGCCTATTAATAAGATTCAAATAACAGAACCAAGAGAATGATTAAAAGTGTGCCGCTTCTGGTGGAGGCGAACCAGAACTGGTTTGCTCCAGAGGAAGAAGGCACACAAAAATAAAAAGTGTGCCGCCTCTGGTGGAGGCGAATCAGAACTGGTTTGCTCCAGAGGAAGAAGGCACGCGAAAATTAAAAGTGTGCCGCCCCTGGTGGATGCGAACCAGAATTGGTTTGCTCCAGAGGAAAGAAGGCACGCCAAAAATTTACCGTGTGTTGACTCTGGTAGATGCGAATCAACAGTGATTCGCTCCAGAGTACGACACTAAAAAAAAATCAAAAAGTGTGTCGACTCTGGTAGATGCTAGGGATGTGCAAGTCGAAGTCGAAATAAGTCGAAAGTCGACTTTTGCTTGATAATTTTCGACTTTTGACAATCTTTTCAAACTGATATTGAAAAAAGTCGAAAGTCGACTTTTAATTTCGACTTTTTTCATTTTATGCAAAACAAAACGGTAATATGAGAACTGTTTTCTCTAAACTGATAAAATAGCTGTTTAACAACAAATAAAGCTGCGTTGGCAACTCTTGATTCAATAAATGTAAAATAGTGGTCGTCAAAATTAAAAAAAAAGATACTGTAAGTGGAAGTGTGACAAAGCAATTGCATATCATCTGATTACGTTACACGCGTAAATAAATGTTTTAATGAAATTGTCACTATTTGAAAAGCAGGTGACAATTTTTATCAGAATTTATTATTTTTGAGCTTCAAATTTTGTTTTGAAAAAAAAAATTACAACAAACATATAGAAATATCAAGAATACTGGGTTACTTTGCCAGAATGGAGCTGTTAATAGAAATTTATATTCACAATATTCAAACTACGCTCAAATCGATTAATTGTTTACTATAGAGAACAGGGGAATGTTCTTCTTTAAGTCAAATTGGCAAGAATTTAAAACGAGTCATTGAAATTACAAATTTACCCCCCCCCCCCCCTAAATTTAGGTGATCTTGTGATTGCCGAGATAAGACAAGCAAGAATTTCAAATGAAGAAGTTGTGATAGCGGCATCTTTTTTGGATGAGGTGGCTAAAACAATAATGGACTTCTACAACTGATGAAATTGAAGGCTTGTTGTCTGGAAATGCATGAAAGCTGAATTTTTTTGTTTGGGCCGTTGCAAAAAAATATTTATCAATTGTTGCAACTTCGGTGCCATTCGAAAGGTTATTTTCTCATGCTGGTCTCACAGTGAACCAATTGCGAAACAGGCTTTCGCCAGAACATCTTAACATGTTGGCCAAAAAACATCCGCTTAATTCGTAATAACTCGCAAGCCATACATCCTAGATGGACGATATTTTCACCAAAATGTTTGTAATTACAATACACACACGACTGCAGTCTTAGAAAAAATATTTTTTTTTCAAGAATCTTAGTTTTCTACTTAATTTTCCGTTTTTTGGCCATAACTCCTAAACCATACATCCTAAAGGGACGATTTATGCACCAAATTGTTCGTCAAGCCTCTGCCTACAAGACTGCATCCTTGGAAAAATAAAAAAAATATAACATGTTAATTTCTTATGTCCTTTTTTGTGATTTTATACCTTTTCCGTTTTTGGCCATAACTCCTAAACCATACATCCTAAAAGGACGATTTATGCACCAAATTGTTCGTCAAGCCTCTGCCTACAAGACTGCATCCTTGGAAAAATTCTAAAAAAATATATAAATGTTTATTTCTTATGTCCTTTTTTGTGATTTTATACTTTTTTTCGTTTTTTGGCCATAACTCCTAAACCATACATCGTTCAGTTGGTGAAGATATGTGGTTCCATTGATTGTGCATTCACTTGTGCACAAATATATCGAGCCCTAACCGCCGAATAAACGTAAGCGCCACTTTTTCGAAATTAACTTTTAAATGAAAAACGATAGTACGACTACAAAGTCGTCAACTCCAAAAATTTCACATCTCTACGTTAAACTGTTATAAAGTTATATCTAACAAAAAATAAAATTTACATGTACCGCTTATGCAAAAAAAAAAACGAGGAAAATGCTTCTCTTGTAAAATTTTGTTTATAACGCTTACGTTAATTCGGCGGTTGGGGCTTGATATTCAGCCCAATTATTAATAATTTTTCCTGGGTAATCGGAAAAGGGAGTTTTAATTTTTAAGATAGCAGATAGAGACATCACATGTTTTTTACTTTCATAAATATTGACGGTTGATGAAGAAATTTGCATTAACAATTTCCAAAATGTTCTTTAACTTTATCTTGAAAATTAACTCTCTCTTTTCCGATTACCTGGGAAAAATTATTCATAAGAAGTCTGATTATCTATATAAGAACTAAAATTGCAATATTTTGTTTTTTATTTTATTTATTTACTGAAGTACCATGTTTTTGTTTATTTTTTAACAATAAAAAACATTTTGCATATGGAATCATTTGCTTCTTTGCCCTACATAAGCGGTATAAAACTATTTTAAAAATATTCGAAAAAGTCGATTTTTACATTTTCAACGGTTGAAAAAGTCGAAGTCGACTTTTGCTGGCAGTTGTACATCCCTAGTACAAGCGAACCAGAGATGATTTGCTCCAGAGTTCTGCGCACAGAACCGGAGTCCAACTCCGTGAGCTTACCTAAAAGGAATGCTGAATTGGTTGGTTTTGTGCCGCCCTTTTATATTATGTGGTGTGAAAACCAGTTAGGAATTATACGTTTGCTACTTGCTATTTTTTGATACTTGCTGCAGTGTATTATTTGAAACTACTCTTTTGTGTTATTTTGTCATAAGTAAGTCTGTATGTATGGTTTAGTGACGGGTGTAGTAGTAAGGTATTTGTTGTCGCTGTTATTTTGTCATAAATAAGTATTGTGTGTCGGTATGTTCAACAGCTGCAATATAATATTTAATGTTATTTATATAGTTATAATGATAATTATATAGCTTAAGTTATAATATAACAATTATTTAAATTAGTTTATAGATTAGTAATAATAAATTTTATTGGTAGTTGTAATATTTGTAACGTCACGTTACACAATCTTAAATGAATATAATTTTATCCTCTATGTCACATATATTAACTTGTTTAGGCAATTTCTAACCATAGCACATTGGGCCAGAAATTTCTTTTCCACATTCAAAAATCATATCTTGGCGTTGAATAGACAGAATTTAATAAAACTTGGTGCAGGATACTTCGAATAAAGCATATTTTTCAAGCGCGATGGAAAAATTGGGCGGTAAAAACATGATGGTAAAAGTGGGCGGGATTCAACAAAGGGGCATGACACTATCAATAAAATACTATATCTCGTCTAATTTAACAAAGGGTGTGGCACTTTTAAAGAAAAACTGTAGTTATTATTAATTCTGTGTTATTAAAAAAGGGGCTGGATACGAGAATGAATAAGGGGACGCTATTCCCGAATCTGACGTGTTATGTATGAACTAAAAATAAATATACACGGCATTGGAAAATAGCACTTTAAGAACGATAAATAAATTGTAAAATCGAGAGATTTATAATATATTTATAGAGAACATAAAGACATGTTGCGGGGAGAGCCTCAGGTTTTTTCTTTTTTATTTGTAATTTTTTTCTCCTTTTTTGTTTTTATATATTTTTATATATAAATTTTTTTGCTTTTAAAATTTTTTAATTTTAAAATTTGTTTTTTTTTTAATTTTTTATGTTTTTTTCTTTAGTTTTTTTCAATTTTTTAAATTTTTTTTGCTCTTAATATTTTTTTAATTTTTTGTTTTTTATATTTTTTCATTTTTTGCTTTTAATATTTTTTATATATTGTTTATTTTTTATTTTTCGCTTTTGATATTATTTTTTTATTTGTATTTTTTTTTTATATTTTGCTTTTAATTTTTTTATATGTTCTTTTTATTTTTTCTTTTAAATTTTTTGCTTAGATCTAGTTTGCTTAGAGTTTGCTTTTGCAGTAGTTTACCTGTCTGCTATCGGTTTTTTTATTTAGGTCGTCTTTTTTTTCGATTTGAGAGTACTTTTTATGTTTTGCTTTTAATTTTTTTTTTATATTTTCTTTTTATTTTTTCTTTTAATATTTTTTGCTTAGATCTAGTTTGCTTACAGTTTGCCTTTGCAGTAGTTTAACTATCTGCTATCTGTTTTTTTATTTAGGTCGTCTTTTTTCGATTTGAGAGTACCGCACGAAGTTCGTTTTTTATAAATTTCTCGAAAATTATTATAAACGTGCAAAAATGTGCGTATCCCTCTTCAAGTAAATATCTTAAAGAAAGTAGTAGCATGTAAATAATTTCAATTACCAGCGAAATCCTGGGGAATCATCTGTAGGTGTGGCATTTTTTTTAAACCCCACTTTTGTGTATTTAGTATTAGGAAAATGGATTAAAAATAAAAGAAAATATGTATATATATATTTTTTTCAATATCGTATTCAATATCTTTAATTAAGTGCTAAAAATTTTAAAAAACTTGAAAAAATGAAAAAAAAGTTGTTGTTTCTGTGGAAAGATTCGTTAGAACAATTATTTGTTCTAACCTTGACCTAAAGCTCAATAAACGATTTTAAACTATCAAACAACTAGAATTTGTTTTTAAATCAGTGTTTGGCAAACACGAGCGCACACGCACAAATGTAATGTATGCTTGTGTTCGTTTGCTGAGAGATAGACTGAACGATTCTAAGCTTTACACCTCAGCTATGCAGTATTTCTCTGCTACGCCGCATCATTTGTGTGCTTTTCCGATCATGTCTGTATGAAAAAAACGATTTGTGCCGAGCACGCGTGCCTATCGCGTGCCAAAACTGATTTAAATCATATAAAATCAACAATTTTAAAAAACTTTAAGAGATATTTATACTGTCGATGATTTCAAATTTTAGCTGTAAATTAAAAATAAATGCAATTTTTGACTTTAAATATGTCCCAAATCGCAATTTTTTATTTATATTAATAATAATTGATCTCAGGGTACCTTAATGTGTCCCATTATCAATTGCAATAATCATTTGATTATTGACAAAAACATATTTGATTTTTGGTCACTTATTGAGGAATTTAAATGTGCATAGGTAAAATATTCAAGTTGCAAATTTTCATTATCAGCTCCTCTGTTTAGCATGATTATTTGTACGCTTTGTCAAAAAAGTCTATCTACTATCGCTTAATTTGAGTGCTATCTGTAACTTCCGATTTCTCTAGGTGGGAAACTTTATAAAGACTACTCAGAAAATTTTTGCTCCTCATTTGGGAAAATTAAACGCACTGCACGATCGATGTACCAAAAGAAAGATTAGTTTAATGCCCTTTTTCCAATTTGATGTAAGTCTAATGAACAAATTTTTAAGAATGGTACTGTTTTTACAGTTCGTATACATTTAAATGCGTGTAGATTTCTTGTAAGTCGTTACAAATTTTTCAGAAATTTAATGTTTTTATCGGCCACTTTTTTGCTAGTTACTATTCCATATTTAATTGATAAATATGGCTATTTTCACACCCATTAGGAAAAATTTATACTTAAGTATCGCTGTGGTCGTTACATGAAATTGCCCATACTTTCGGTCCACCATGAAATTTCTGCGAATTTCCTAATTATACTTTTATTTCTGAATATCATGGTCAGATCTTGAATAAACCAAGCTATAAAATTTTTAATCAGAAAATCGTTGCGGCCGTTACCAAGTAAAAAAAAAAAGCCAATTCAAGATATATCTTAGAAAATATCCACACTTGGGTAATGAAATTTGGTACCAGGATTTCAAGTACCATCCAAAAACTGGGCGGGATTTGACTTGGGAGAGTGGCACTTTATTTAGTTTTGCTATATCGCAGTATGTATTGACTGTAGGGTAATGAAATTTTATACAGGGTTTCATACATCTCCTAATACCTAATTACGGAAAAAAACATCCTGTCTGAGCTAAAACTTAAACCGTGATCCATGCAATCATACATTTCCTAATATTCGGTAATTCGGATTTCGGTTTCAAATTTTTTAAACTCAACTAATACTTCGTACATTCTACGAATAAAGCGTACGGTCAACCTACGAATGAATTGTTTCTACTAATATTAATTTTCATTCGTAAACAGTACGAAAGTATAACTAAATACTACGAATCAGGGATGAAAATGTAGGCACAATTGTGCATATTTTGGTACTTTCGAGATCAGAAGTCGCTTTAGGCACGTGCCTTTTCATTTTGCCACTATTTCAATATCTCAAAATTAAAAAATTTTCAAGTTTAAAAATTCCTCAATTTCACAATTTTGGTATAAAATGAAGCACGATAAAAATGAACTCGATATTTTTTAAATCAAAATATATATCTGTAGAATTGTCCAAGGACTCATCCGCTTGCGTATAGCGAATATTTTCTATTAAAAACCTAATTGAAGCAAAGTGTAGCAACAAACTTAATCTAGATACATGATATGCTCTTGTTCAAACTAAAAGTTTGTTAAAATCAAGTTCATGCAGTTGTTTTAACTATAATATATCTTTATTCAGTAAAGAAAGTCTGCCAATAGAGGACTTGGAAGATGATGAATTACTTTAATATTATTATAATTATCTTTGTTTCTTCGCTTTCTTTAGTGACTAGCGGGACATAGCGTCTCAACTTATTGATTATAGTTTCATACTTTTATAAAGATTTGGTCATTGAATCAACTGCATTCCCTTTAAATATTTATTTTCCAGTTTTCGGGATTTTCTGTTCTTAAATCTAGTTTTCGACTTAAACGCCATGTTGTGGAGAAAAATGTGGGATTTATTTTTACGGAAGTAATTAATGAAGTAATGCCAAAATATGAGCTGTGTACGGTATTACTTATATAAAACTTAATGACTCTTTTGAAAATTTTTATTCTTGTGTTCCTTATCTCATTAAAAAACATGATCTCATAAACAATTATTTAATGAATATTTATTTATTTCTATTTAAAAAACTGTCTAAAATCTTTAATATGGGCATTTCCACCAAAAGGTCTACCACTCAAAAATTAAATTTAAGTTAGAATTTTAATAAACCTCCATAATAGAGAAGAAAATGTTTAAATTTATATTTTTAAAAAATGGCAACAAACGTGATGAATGGCAACAAAATTTGGCAAAAGTTACAAAATTTTAGCCAATGTTGGAGTTTTATAAGTATAATAAATACTCGAATAATACAAAGTTTAATTAAATTTTTTCAGTTTTCGATTTTTACGGTCCTGAAATATACGTTATACGTTTTTTTAGTTCAATTAAATAAATAAAACTACAAAACATGTGTTTTGTAACACTTCATAATTATTTGCGTAAAAATATTTAAAAAAGATTTCTTCAACGAAGCAATTATGAATATATAGTAGCATTAATCCAGATAATATTTAAATACCTTCGATATAAAAAAATCGTGCACATTTCGCAGATCTTTTCTTTTATATTGATGCAGACAAAAACCATTTCTATTTTTTGTAGCGTAACGCGACCTTTTTTGTTTGCTTATATCTTTGGACAATACTTTCGATTGCTTCCATCTTTTTAATTTTTCTTTGCTTTTTTTTATTTTAATTACAAGAAAGGCGTGCGTACGTTACGTGCGCCACCATGAAAATGCCCATGAAAATTAATAAAGGCCATTATATGGGCATTGTCTATATATTAAAGACATTTCAATATTTAAAATAACAAAACATAATTTGAATTTATATAGTTTTTACTTTTATTTCATATAATGTTATTTTATATTGTTATTTTTCTTAAAAATAAACCTTTTAAAAAAATTTTCAATTCAAATTCGACTTCTTTCGGGGGTTATAATTTTCTTAAATATGTTACCAAAGATACGTGACCGAAAAAAGATTGGGAACCGCTGTTCTAGTTGATTTAGTTTTGCAATGTTCATATAAAAAAAAAATATGAAAATACATAAAACATTTCATTATTTTTCTCAAAATTAAAAAAGCACTGATCTCATTTTAACAATTAATAATTCTACGTGTTCATCGAATTGAATTAGTATTTCTATGTTTACATATTAATTTATCGCTCATTTCGTGCAAAATCCATGTAAGACTCAAAATTTGAAATTTTTCAGGAGACCGTTTTGAACTTTTTTAAATTGCTCTAGCTTCCATAGAGACAGCGCGACATAAGAAAGAATAGGGATTTTTTTTTGTGCACTTATCTTAAAAATGCCTTATTTTGAGTTGTGACAGTTTTGCACGCAATGAGCGCGATATGTCAAAATAAAATTTGGGATACAAAAAAAGACGGCACTATTTTCTTCAAAACATTAATATTTTTCTCTCTAATTCGGCACAATCTCAAAAAGTCCAATTCTATCCCTCCTACGAATGTAATGGAAGAAATTCCGAAGTTATTCGTACGAGAAATTTACGAATATTTTTATTTATATATACACAATAATTCGTTCAATGCACTCATATACATTGTTTTCTTTTTTTTTACGAATATCATTAATTTATTAACCCTTTATAAGGCAGAGGGAATATTTTTCCCACTAACAAAAGTGTTACATTTCAAGTATACAATATACAGTGTTGCGCAAAACAATAGCAACAAAATAAGTGCGCTGCAACAAAATCGTGTATCTTTTTTAATATTGGGGACACACAAAAATGATTATAGGAATCAAAGCTTATATTCATACATCATATATAAAACAAATCAAATTCAAATTTGGTTTTGTTTTTGTTTTTTTTATTATTGTAAATTTAAAATTAATGTGGCTACATTCAATTTGTCTGAGAGCAAAACAAAAGCAACAAAACTTGAAAAATGTAAAAAGAGAACAGAAGTTCCAAGAATTTCCGGTAAAAGTTCCGTTATTGTAAAGCACGTGTTGTTTGTTAGTCATAAACATTTAAATTTAGTTTTGTTTTTGCTCTAGTTGTGACATTTACTGTTCCATTTATAATGGCACGTTTTAAATACTGTGAAGCTCTAAAACTACAAATTATTTCCGAATATAAAAAGGGAAATTCGCAAATATCTAACGAGAAACAGTTTGATATTAATCGGTCAATAGATTGCAGATTAATAAAGAAATATACCATCACAAAAGACGTAACAACGGTACATTAAAGAGGGCGGCCGCGGAAGACATCGCTGCATGATGACAGGAACATTTGTGGTGTGTTCAAGCGAAATGCATTTGCCACAGTCAAAAAGGTTGTTGGACACTTGATTTAGATATCCACCACAGCACTGTTTGAAGACGAGCCGTTGAGAACGATTAAAGAAGTTACAGATCGGCAGAGAAAACTTTGCTTACAGCTAAGCATCAAAAACAAGGTGAGGTGTTGCAATTTAAACAATTCTGTCTGAAATTGTGACAAAAAGTTGCAATTTATTGCTTTTTAGACTCAGTCTTTCAAAAAAGCACCTAAATTGGACCGTTAAAAAAATCGAAAACCGTTTTTTAGTGATGAATCAAAGTTCAACTTGATTAATTCAGATGGGATGTGCACGGTACGGCGCCACCCAGGTACACGACTTGAAGCCCGAAACTGCAAAATAAATTTTAAGCACGGAGGCGGTGGCATTATGGTCTGGACTTGTTTTTCCTATAATGAAATTGAACTATTTCAAAAAATTGATGGAATATGGATCGATTTGTATATAATGACATTTTAGAAAGCAAGATGCAACCACATTCAGAGTGGAATATGGCGCTTCAGTGAACGTTTCAGCCCGACAACGACCCGAAGCACACTTCAAAGCTCATCAAAGATTACATTAGAGGCAATGGAATTCAAGTCCTTGATTGGCCGGCACAGTCACAATGACTTGAATCCCATTGAAAATCTTTTTGGGATTTTGAAGGTAAAAGTTTCTGGTCAAAGATTTATCAATAAGACTGCACTGTATGAAGCCCTGAAACTTAATTGGGAACATATACCTTATACCAACATATCTAATATAATAGAGTCGATGTCGCTCAGATGTACAGTGGTTATCAAAAATAATGAATCTTACACCAAATATTAATTATGTAGCTTGTGTTTTGCTCTCAGTCAAACTGAATGAAGTCACATTAATTTTAAGTTTAATAAAGAAAACAAAACCAACTTTGAAAATGATTTGTTTTTAATATGATGTATGAATATATGCTTTGGTTCCTATAATCATTTTTGAGTGTACCTAATATTTAAAAAGATACACGATTTTGTAGCGGCATACTGACTTTGTTGCTATTGTTTTGCGCAACACTGTAAGTTACATATTTTCACAGCGTAATTCACCGCAAATTTTGGTGATAAAATATCGACTTTGCCTTATAAAGGGATAAACAAATAAGTTCGTACACAAAGCCAAAACAACCTAATAAAATAGAAGAAAATCAATAAGATTTCTCTATGGTTTTCATCTAAGAAAATTGTCTTATTAAAACCATAGAGAAAATTTTATTAAAACTATGAGCTTTTTTTATTAGGCAAACCATTTAAAAACCAAATTTTAAGAAGAATCGCATTGTTTTTTATAAGAACACTTTTAAAAACAATAAGAAAATCTTATCAAAACTTCTTAGTTTTTAAGAAGAAATCTTATAGATTTAATAAGATTTATTTTTGAAATTTAATAAGGACATATTATTGATTAAATGGGATTTCTTTTTAAATTGTAATAAGAAAATATTTTTAAATCAAAACGGAATCTTATTAATCTTTTAACTAGAAATATACTTTTAATTGCCTGAAATATACTTTTAATTGCCTGTAATATTAAATAAAAAGATATTTTGATGGTTTATTACAATTTATTAGGAAATAAAATTTATATATGTATTAGGCCGGGCCGATTTGTGGGAAGGCAAAAAAATCGCCCATTGCTCAGTGAAAATCGTATTCTAGGCATCAAAATGAGAAACTTTGCGCAAGGAACTATACCTCTAAAACGAATTCTAATGCCCCTACTTTTGACTTTTGTTCCGTAGGGTCAAATTTTGAAAAATCCTTCTTTGACCCATTTAGAGTGCCCCAATCGAGTCCAAATGTATGGCCGACCTCCACTAACTTTGAAGGGCCGATCCACCCATGCCAGTGGCGACCCCATTTTGCTGATTTTTTCATGTAAAGTGCCAAAAATTGTGATTTTTTTAAATGTTTGTATGGGGAACCCCCAGGGGGTTCCATGGGGTGTGCCACTGGCATGGGTGGATCGGCCCTCCAAAGTTAGTGGGGTCGGTCATACATTTGGACTCGATTGGGGCACTCTAAATGGGTCAAAGAGGGATTTATCAAAATTTGACCCTGCGGAATAAAAGTCAAAAGTTGGGGCATTAGAATTCGTTTTAGAGGTATAGTTCCTCGGGCAAAGTTTCTTATTTTGATCCCTAGAATATGATTTTCACTGAGCAATGGGCGATTTTTAAATCGACCCGCTCTAATATGCATATATAACAAGTTCGGGAACATAAGTTAACATTATCCATTATCACATATTTTTATTTTACTTTAAATAAATTAAATCCATAAACTTCATGAATTCACTTTACAATTACGACTGAATGCTAAAGCAAAGAATAAGTAGCATTTTCACCGTTATTACCTTCTTAAAAGATTGCTTAATAAGAGAATCTTATAAAATCGGATCAAAAAGCTTTTCTTATTAATTTAAGGTAGTCCCTTCTTAAACTTTGGAGTGTGAAAAAAAGATTTTCTTATTAAATTAAAGTATTAATAAGATTACCACATCATTTTTCTCATTTAATAAGAAATCTTATTAAAAAATGTTTGATAGTAGTTGTAAATTTTTAACAAGATTTTCTCTATTATTTGCATATTCTTATTATTTGGTAGTATTAATAATAAAACCCAATAAAATAGCTCAATTAGGTGATCTTATTGCTTTTATTTGGTGGTTTTTGGCTCTGTGTAGATACTACCACAGGTATTAGTAAAACTTCACGAATAAATTTGTAAAGATATCACGATACAAAAGCTTCGTGTATTTTACGAATATTCGTAGATTGCACAAATTTTTTCGCCACGATTCATGTTTTGGAGATTCACTTTCATTCTTATTTTTCTGTGTGAGTATTGTTAAAGCTCACTTATAACAATCGTAGTGATAGGATCTGATTAATGCCATAAAAAATTGCTTGTGAATATTTTCGAAATATAAAAATCAATCAAATCACGGAAAAAACAGCACTAAATTGGCTTAAATTTATTCAGCAACCGATACTTTGTTGTCTGTAATAAAACTGAAATCTTTGCTTTGATGCCACCTATGAATGAAAAGTTTAATATTTCATACCACCCAGAATTGCCAAAACTTCACAGCCGTTGTTGTCGTCGTCGTCGTCTTCGTTGCTCCCCACAACTTTTGACCGCAGTCAGCTTTTGATCACTCTTTTAGAGATGATGTTGAACGGCGCTTGCAACTTAATTGTGCAGATCAATAGTTGTTGGCTGGCTCTACTGCCTTCCTCAATCTCAACCAAGCCAAGCAAGCCCATGGGAACAGCAGCAGCAACAACAACAACAATACAACTGGTTGTAGCAATAAAACATCTTTTGTCGGAATAACAAAAAAAAAAAAAAAACAAAATAAGAAACAAAAGCATACAATCAACAATGTAACTGCAGTTGAAGCCAACGTACGATTGGTTGTTTACTGTCTGTCCACTCAAGTCTAAGTCCCAAACCAAGACCAAGTCCAAGACCAAGTCCAAGTCCAAGTTTATGTACATCTTTCCCAGCTAATATATTATTTTTGCACTGTGACTTTATCAACTGATGCCGCACATTAAATCATGCTGACTGCCTAACTGGCTGGCTGGCTGACTGGCTACTCTCAGTTACCATGTGAAAATAATCTCAGATGACTTTCGATTATTCTTTGCGGGCAACTCAGCTGCTTGGAGTCGATTGTGTTGTTGGGTCTTTTTCCGCTCTTTTTTTTTTTTGCTTTATTTTCGAACTTTGTGCGTTTAGCTTGCGTTAACATTTTCATGACATTTTGATATTGTTTTATGGCGAAAAGAAAGGCAAGGCGGTTCCTTACAGTTTTATGTGCGTGTGCTATTTTTGTTTTATTTGTATCACAAAAGTGAAATGTTCTTGTGGGTGGTCTACCGAGGATGCATAATCGTCAAAGTAGTGCATTGCAATATCAGTGCAAGTTTTAATTTAGCTATGCTCGTAGTTTGGGATGGGAATAATAATCAAACATTGAGGCAATAAACCATACAAATGAGTTCATGACCAAATTTGGAACAATGGAACAGTTTTTTACTGCTTCTTATAATGTTATAAAACAGTTGTAAGCAGTTTCTCATCATCATCATCATAATCATTATCACCAAAATCCTTATCAACATCATTAGCATCATCATCATCACCAAGAGCGCCAGAAGTTAAGAAAGATTAAGTATCTTTAAATTGTCGGCGGCGGCAAGTGTTTGTTGTGTATTGTTATGTTGTTGCCTTGTTCGTAATATTCGCCAGATTCATTATCAGGGTGGGCTGAATTTGAACATCATTCGATATGTTGAATAGTATTCCCCCCCCCCCTTTTCCCTCCTCTCTTACATATCTTGCCATTGTGCTGCCATCTGAAGAAGATCATACTTTTGCTTATTTGCCCTCAGGGAATGCAAATAATTATATATGCGCATGCGCACAAACCATGTAAACGTGTAACGTAACGTAATAAAAAACTGATAGCGCCTTCAATGCATGTAATTTGAAAATGAAAGTGAAACTTTAAAGAACCGTATTTAATATTTTACAGCAAATGTTGCGGGTTTCGTTAGCCGACTCAAGTTTGTGTCTTAAGTCTTTTGTTTTGCGCCACTTTTAATTACGATTAGCTTAGGTTTAATATAAGGCAATTTGTTTTACATAAGAAATTCTTTTATAACCATGCAAGACAGGCAAATTTCGAATTTTTCGATAATTTCTGCTGGACGAGGCTTTGCACACGACATTTGTGTGAGTGATATGGTATTAACATTACACTTTTTAGCAGCACGAAAAACTAAAACTCTTTCTAAAAAATACAGTTGTGCTATTACTAATTTCAATTACAAAGTCTGATCATTGTCATCAATCAATATATTTATTTCGGTAAGCATTTCTGAAGATGTCAGTATTGACAGGGGCTAAAATGGTGAAGGAGGTAACGAATAAAAGTGCTCGAAGAGGAGACGTGCACAGTTTGGTTTGTTTTTATGATTGGTGACCATATATAAAACATGAAAATTGAGCTTTAACGATAAATTCTTTAACCCTTTCAATGGCTAGGCTAAGCTAAGAACAAAATAGTTTTTTTTCAAAATCTTTTATTTTTTTAATCCCTTGAAGGTTTTTCAACCCTTTAGATCTTTGTTTTGTAAACCCTCTTAATATTGTTATCATTAAAGTCATAAAAAGATAAAAAAACATAAATTTGAGTTTTGCCCAGTTGACTTTTTTTTATAAAATAGGTCAACAACATTTTTTTTCTTTTCTTCGGCATAAAATCCAAAATCCAACTGACTTTGATGTCAAATATCTCTAAATTTATTTTTATCATGTTGGTTCATTTTTTTTTCATAGAACCAAACGATTTGATTTAAAAAAAAATTGTTGCAAAATAAATTTAAAAATTACTTTCTGACGTGTGCAATATATTGGGCAAATCCACTGAAAGGGTTAATAAAAGCCAACCTATAAGAGATGGAAGAACATGGTGTAAGAGTGAACTTTAGACATTGCTAAGATGTACAAAAAACAAACCTGAGAACCTTGCTTACCCTAAAAAACTTTCTATATTTTTCTTATTATATTACCAACTAGCTAATATACCCGGTGTTACTCGAGAAATTATATATATACTAGGGCGGGTCAAATTCTGGCTCAGCGAAATTCGTAAAATACATGTAATTTCAAGACTTTTTCTCCACTACAGCATATACAAATTCTGAAAAAAAGCTGTGCGGACTTTCGTAAATAGATTCATACACATACATTCATACATTCATATTTTATAATTGAGAACAAAATCTATTTACGAAAGTCCGCACAGCTTTTTTTCAGAATTTGTATATGCTGTAGTGGAGAAAAAGTCTTGAAATTACATGTATTTTACGAATTTCGCTGAGCCAGACCTCCGAAAAATTCGTCCATAAAAATTGACCCGCCCTAATATATACTATACAAATATACAGCTGCGAGCAATGAAATAGTTTGTAATGGGTATAGACATTTTAAACTTTTTCAGACTATGAAAAATTTTAAATAATAATACCAACGGATGCATTGTAAAAGTAAAGCCTACTATTGTTAAAGCCTTCCAACTATGTCTATACTAAAAAATTTTTGACTCATGTATTCACAATATATATTTTTTTATATAAAAATTGGTGTAACATGATAATTACATGGAGCAGTTAAATAGTAATATGTATATGAAAAATTTAATATTGAGAACACAATGATGATTTTTCTGAAGTTCTATCTAAAAGTATATTAAGTACTTGGTAGCATGACCTTTATTTTTAATTACGGCTGAGCACCGCTCCTCATGGAATCCACAAGGGTCTCGCATCTCTTCAGAGGTATAATTTACCATCCTCACTGAACCATGGAACAAAATTAATTGTTGTTTTTTGTCTTAGCATCCCACATGCTGTTTTAACATCTAAGATTTTCAATAGGATTGAGGTCAGATCTCTGAACTGGCCAGTTCATAAGCTCAATTTCATTCATCCGAAACCATTCCTTTGCTAGTCTATTGGTATGTTAAAAGACATTGCATATGTAGCAAGAAATGATATAGCTCTTAAACTTCCAGAGCCTATTCAGCCCGCTGGGAATTTGCGAGCATCTGCTATATTCATTTTCAATGTAAATTTAAGAAAATACAATATCAAGCAGTATCTCGATGTACAAATCGAAACACTATTTCAAACTTTAAGCAAAAACGTCGTAGGATAACCAATGAATTGTTTTTATTTAAAAATTTAATTTTTTTTTTATTTTTTTTTTTAGAGGTAGTCTTGTTACGGTGTTAGATTGTTGAAATGTGATGTACGTGTGAACACACGCATTAAATTATTTTGCTACACCTAGACTTCTGCCAAAACTAGATTGTTAGCTGACAACAAAAATATTCAACACTGTACCAACACTCATAACAATAGGGTCGAGGTATTAATAGAGTGTTGAGTTGTTGAAATATGACAAAACATGCATTTTGTTGTTGTGTTGTTGAAATAATTAACATTTCAGCAATCTAACACCGTAACAAGACTGCCTCTGAATACCCTTAATATGTTTTTTTAACGCAAATAGTGATTGTTTTACAAACACTTAATTTTTTGGCATTTCAAAGAAAAAGATATAAATATAACTGAATGCAAGAAATATCTACCTCAAACTAATATACTACTATATTAAAAAAAAATAACTAAAATTTGTATTTAAAAACAAGTTTGATTTAAACTATCAAACGTTAAGAATTTGTATTTAAATCATATAAAATAAAAAGAATAAAAATTATTTTACTAGAAAAATATTGGAAATATTGTTTATTTTTCTTGAAAATTAAGCTATGGCGAAAAATCCCCCATCTTTGGATTCCCCACATTCACCAAAATAGATTTTTTCAGATATAAGAATATAACTACTATAAAAGATGCGGAGCTACAGTATTGATTCTAAAAATATTAAAGTCAATAAAACAAGGATTGTATTGGTAAAAAAAAAATTTTGAAAATGCATTTTAACTAATTTTTTATATCTTTTTGAAAAAAACCTGGCGAAGCATCACCCTCCTACCCTAAGCTTTATTTAAAACTCGAACTGAAGGCCAGGTGTGCAGCGGTATCGCAATGTATCTTAATAGTCGAAGTGAACTGGGGTATGTGCGTTATGGCTTTCTCGCACATTCAACGGGTGCTACCTCAACCTAACCTAACTTAACCTACCCTAACCTAACCTAAACTAGCCTAACCTAACCTAACCTAACCTAACATAACCTAACCTCATATTACCTAACCTAACCTAACCTAGCCTTACCTAACTTACCCAACCTAAACCGATCTAATCTCACCAAACCTAATCTAGTCTTACCTTACCTAACCTACTCTAACCTTACCTACCCTACCCTAATGTAACCTTACCTAACTTACCCCAACCTAACCTAGTCTAATCTTGCCAAACCTAATCTAATCCAACCTTACCTAACCTATTCTAATCTAACATAATCTAAACTAACCTAACCAAACCTCATCTAACCTAACTTAACCTATCCTAGCCTAACATTACCTAAATTACCCAACCTTACCTTATCTAAACTAGCCTAACCTAACCTAATCTAACCTAACCAAACCTCATGTAACCTAACCTAACCTAATCTCGCCAAACCTAATCTAATCTAACCTTACCTAACCTAATCTAACCTAACCAAACCTCATGTAACCTAGCCTAACCTAACCTAACCTAACCTAACCAACCTAACCTAACTTAACTTAACTTAACCTAATCTAATCTAACTTAACCTTTTATTGATTTTAACTTTTGGCTGTTGAAAAATTAGTGTCCAACCGATTATTCGGTTCCGGTTTCGGTTTCGGTTACTGCCAGTTTCGGCTATTTTTGTCAGTTATATGACTGACAATATGGCCATATTGAGGCCGAATAGCCGAAACTTTTGGTAAAAATTTCTTGCATCCGTCATTTAATTCAAATAAATAAGTTTAGTTTAATAAAAATATTTACATCGCATTGTACAAAACAATAATTATGAATTCGTCTATAATTTGATTTATCTTGTTAACGCAAAACACTTTGGTTAATTTTATGCGTTCGATACTATCAGTTTCGATTTTATCATCTTTATTGCAATTACTTAATTATTAAACGAACTCGGTGTATGTGGAATAAAGGAAAAGAAAAAGAAATATTTCTATTTTTATAATACGAGTTCTAAACCTTTAGTTCTAAACACAAAAATACTTTGTATTGTACACTGTTTAAAATTTTGGACTACTTTTTAATCCAAATTAAATTTAATTTAATAAATTGGAGAAATTCGTATTTATCTAGACGCACTCAAAAGGTTTTATATAAGAATTCTCTTTCAAAATGTATTTCGGTCACTTCTGGCGTTCCTCAGGGCAGTCATCTTGGACCGGTTTTGTTTTTACTATTCATTAATGATCTTCCTTCGGTAATAAAACACTGTAACGTCTTAATGTACGCTGACGACGTTAAACTTTTTCTTTGTTGCAAATCACCCGAAGAACGACATCTTTTACAATCTGATCTAAATAGACTTGTGGACTGGTGTAGCTTAAATATATTAAATCTCAACTTAAAAAAATGTAAGCAAATGACATTCTCGCGAAGATCTGCTAATAACATAAATTACACTATAAATAATACTAACTTAGAAATAGATTCCAGTTTTCTCGATCTTGGCGTTATTATGGATTCAAATCTTCGCTTCAATCTCCACGTTAATATGGTGATAAATAAGGCAAGAGGAGTCCTTGGTTTCATTAAAAGATTGGCTAAAGAATTCAGTGATCCCTTTACTACTAAATTATTATATACCTCTCTCGTAAGGCCAATTCTTGAATATGCATCAGTTATATGGAACCCACAATTAATGTCTGCATCGACGCCATAGAATCCGTTCAAAAACAGTTTTTACTTTTTGCTTTACGTCATAGTCGTTGGAACCCCAATATTATGCTTCCATCGTATGAAATACGCCTTAAAATTATTTTACTACCTTCCCTAAGAAGCAGAAGAATGATGCTTAATGTCATGTTTCTGTATAAATTACTTCGTGGCTAAATTTTAACATCCCAAGGAGAGGAACTAGACATTTTCTGTTTTTCAAGTTGAGTCAGTGCAGTTCTAATTACGCTCTTCATGAACATTTACGATGTATGTGCAGTGATTTAAATGATAACTTCAACATGATTAATTTTTCTGATTCGGTAGACGTCTTAAAACGGAAAATTATATTACATTTAAATAATTTAATCAATTTAACTTCATCCTATTATACTTAACGCAGTTTTATAACAATGTAATATTGGTAATTGAGATTGTTCTGTTTCTCCTTTTTGTCTCGATATTATGTTTTATAAAGTAAGCACCATCAAATATGAATCGTTTTTAAAACTTACTTTTTAATTATTCAATATTTAATTTTTAATCGAATTGTGATTTACGTGCTCACGTGGCTTCCTGATTTGAAATTAGACTGAACTCACACTATCACCTGGATTGGTGTGCCAGAGTATATCTCTTTTCCACACAAGTTTATGCCTGCGTTGGCCAAATGCATATCCAACTAATTGGGATTTTGATTTGGCGGATATGAGATTTATCTCATTTCCACGTAGGTCCTTGGGTTGGACAATTGCCGCAAACCAGTTTAAATGAGTTTAGTGTTTTGGATTGTTTTTGAAATCAGGATTGCTTTTCGGGTACCTTAAATTGATAATTACTATGATTTAATTCGATGTTGCTTATTTATATAGAATCAAGTTTATTTAAATACGCGTTTTATATATATTCAATTTTTAAATTCCGCTGAAAAGCCAATTAATGTGCTTAGTGGAAAATCCTAATTGCCAATAGGGGGTATGTTTAGTACGTAGGTGCATTCTGTCTGTCCCGGCTGATTCGGGCAGGATCTAGAATGTAAATCGTGCATGCGCATAGGACGGGTATACGTATCTTTGGAAGATTTCATACCTCCGGGCGAATAAAAAAAAAAACCTCATCTATCCTAACTTAACCTATCCTAGCCTAACCTCCAACCTAACCTCATCTGACCTAGCCTAACTTAACCTTATCTAACATAACCTAAACTTACCTAATCTAATCTCGCCAAACATAATCTAATCTCGCCAAACCTAATCTAATCTAACTTTACCTAACCTAATCTAACCTAACCAAACCTCATGTAACCCAACCTAACCTAACCTTACATAACCTAGCCTAGCCTAACTTAGCCTACCCTAACCTTACCTAACTTGAACCAACCTAACCTAACCTAACCTAACCTATCCTAACCTAACCTAACCTAACTTAACTTAACCTAATCTAATATAATTTAACCTTTTATTGATTTTAACTTTTGGCTGTTGAAAAATTAGTGTCCAACCGATTATTCGGTTCCGGTTCCGGTTTCGGTTACGGCCAGTTTCGGCCCTTTTTGTCAGTTATATGACTGACAATATGGCCATATTGAGACCGAATAGCCGAAACTAGCCGGCTATAATTTAAATATATAAGTTTAGTTTAATAAAAATATTTACATCGCATTGTACAAAACAATAATTATGAAATCGTCTATAATTTGATTTATCTTGTTAACGCAAAACACTTTGGTTAATTTTATGCGTTCGATACTATCAGTTTCGATTTTATCATCTCTATTGCAATTAATATTAAAGCTTTAAAGGTACGGAAGCCAAAAATTGATAGTTAAATTTCCGAACGAACTCGGTGTATGTGGAATAAAGGAAAAGAAAACGAAATATTTCTATTTTTATAATACGAGTACTAAACCTTTAAAAAAACAAAAATACTTTGTGTTGTACACTGGTTAAAATTTTGGACTACTTTTTAATCCAAGCTTTGGTTCAAAGGAATTTTTAATCCAAAAAGTACTATTTTTTAATCCAAACAATAGTTTAATTTAGCTGGGTCTCAAACCTACGTTCCTGAAAAGAACCTACTTGCATTCGTAATGATGCAAAATAAGCGAAAGTATGTTAACAACTGAGTTGGACGAGTAGATAAGGTATTGGACCAGCACATCAGAGGACGTGTTTTCAAATCACGAACTGGTCAGAATATTTTTTTATTTTACTTTAATTTAGCTGGGTCTCGAACCCATGTTTCTGCTCGCTTGCTTACTTACTGCAAGCTTACTTGCATTCGTTATGATGCAAAATAAGCATAACTTTCTTAAGAACTGGACGAGATGGACGAGTGGATAAAGTATTGAACCAGCACAACAGAGCACGTGTGTTCAAATCATGAGCTGGTCAGAGAAGTTTTTTATTTTAAGTTGATATTTATATTGCTTTTTTTTTAAACTTTTTGCGGATTGAAAACTAATCTTTTTTAGATTAAAAAATGTTTAACTTTTCCTTGGATTAAAAAGTTATCTTTTTGTTGTGTTGTCCTATAAGTAATCAAAAAAAGTTTTAAATTTAGTCCAAGACTAAATCAAAATCGTGTATAACTATAAAAATGTACAATGTAGGTGCATACTATTTTGAGTGTGTACGGAAGATATAAAGTATGCAATAATTTTGTAATAAAAAATAAAATAAAAAATGATCTCATTTATTTTTATAGTAAACTTCAATTAATTATTATAAACTTCAATATTCAAATAATACTTCTTCCATACTAAATTTTGTTCTTATGTGTATAAAAGTACCTTTGTTTCCTTTTAATAAAAAAAATTCTTTGTAAAAACTTGAATTTTCATATTAATAGCCAGTTTCGGTTTCGGCCGAATACTCGGTTTCGGTTTCGGCCAAAATTCCGGTTTTGGTCGGACACTAATAAAAATGTACCAAAACTAGGTCAAAGTCAAAATTTACAAAAATTGCATGTTGTTTTTGTGTATTTGATAAAAATAAAAATAATACGTCAACCTTTTTTGTAATAAAATCCCAAAATATTTAGATTTTTTGAGAAGAGCTAAAATCTATGCGTCTCTGATTTTCGCCAATATGTACTCATCTAATATAAATCATGTATCTTTATATATAATATTCTTCTGTACATGACTGTGTTACCGAACTGAAATTGTGTGTGCATGTGTGTGGCTGGGTTTGTAAATGGTTTTGGTCTAAAGTTTGACCCGGTGGGTCGCGCTGTTGTTGCTGTGACAGTGTTTAAAGGGTTATTTGAGAGTATAACTCAGAAACGAATTGAGAAATTGCCATGATTCTTTCACTACACCATTACTTTTTATGCAAACAAAATTACAAAAATACAAAGTGAATAAAACTAAAAAAAAAATCTTAAATTTTTATGATATTTGTTGTAAGGCTTGATTTTTACAATAGAAAGTTTATATAATAAGCTCTTAAATAATAATTGCTGGTCACCGTATACAGGGTGATTACATTGCTTTTCAACAACACTTTCAACCTGACCCTCTCCGATGTGGTTTAAACTTTATATACACGTAGTGTTGGCTACAATTTAGAAAATCAATTTGTAATTTTTATTTTTTTCGAGTGGTTAAAAAATTGGGTTTTTTTTCTTGAGGACTGTTTTTCATTTGATCATAACTTCGGTTAAGTTTTAGATAGAGCAACGATTTTAGTTTCATATTTAAGATATTTTCAAAAGGCTTATTTTGCATAATAAAACTTTAGAATGTCCCAAATATTTACGTTATTTTTTTTTTTTGCATAAAAATTTAAAAAAAAATATTTTGATGAAAGTCAATTTTAAAAACTTTGGAAAAAATATATATTAATTGATGATAGTTTATCTAAGTTCTTTCAAAATTTCAGCCTGGGATGACAATGGTCACACTATTAAAATAATTTTTGAATTAAACTTACCTTCAAATTTAAACTCAACACAGCAGCTTGCGAGAAAGCAACAAGAACTGAACACACTAAAGAAGACCAAGTGCGTGTGTATGTGCACAGTGCGTCATCGATGCTTTGGTCTAAGCTAAGCGGAGTTGATAAAATTCTTCGAAATAAACTTATCTAATAACAATTTCACACAACCTTCAAAAACAAAAAAACCTTCAAAAACAAAAATCCTAACGAAAATTACCGAACGTGCTTCAAATCCCAATAATAGCCAGTTCTGTGAGTGCAACTGAAGTGCTTAAATATTAAACTTTGACGTCAGTGTTTTCTTAAATTTCAATTTACATTAAATGTCTAGTTTCAAAGTTTTGTGTTGTAATCCTTTTAAGGAGAAAGATCACAAATTTCAAAGGCGCAAATTACGCTCGGTTTTTCAATGAATGGCAGAAAAAGTCCCCTTCATAACACTTGAACATAAGATATGTGGCAAATGTAGAAACAAATTTAAAACATTGAGCTTTTTCAATTTTAATTATTATTAGATGAGTTTATTTCGAAGAATTTTATCAACTCTGCTTAGCTTAGACCGAAGCACCGATGTCGCACTGTGCACATACACACACATATAGTCTTCTTTAGTGTGTTCAGTTCTTGTTGCCCTGTAAGAAAATCCACTAATTTAAAAGTAGTTGAAAAAATTGTTTTTTGTCAATCACAACTAGTTGAAATTCTGACTTTTTTCCATAGAACGAACTTACATATTTTGTATGGTGCTGTCCGCTAAATAAGTCAATCGACTTTCGTCTGCATATGTTTTCAACTACTTGTTAATTTAGTTGAATTTCAATTATTTTTTTTACTACTTTAAAATAAATCAATTGAAAACCGCATATATTTTCAACTACTCTTAAAATTAGTTGAATTTCAATTATTTTTTTAACTACTTTAAAATAAATAAATTGAAAACCGCATATATTTTCAACAACTTGTTAAGTTAGTCACATTTAAACTATTTTTTTAATTAGTTTAAAATAAATCAATTGAAAACTAGTTAATATTCCACTTACTGAAGATAAATTTAAAAGCGTAAAAATTTTAAATTTCTATACATCAAAGAGATCATTAATTTTATTGTTGTAAAAAGAAATACATGCATTCATATTAGTGAAAGCCTAAAGTTAATAACATTTGATGAAATGGTTAAATATATAAACTTGTAATCTAATAAAATATTGCAATAAAGACATGTCAAAATCAGAGTAGTCGATACCTTAATATAATTCAAAGTACTTTTTAAGCCACTTGTTTTGAAGTAGTTTTTTAATTGCTTCATATACAATGCAATAAAAACTATTCAAAATTGAAGTGGATGCCGCCTTAATAAAAGTCAAAGTAGTTCATAAACTAGTTAATTTTAAATTAGTTTTTAATTAGTTGTTTTACAAACAAGTTAGTTTGTTCCTATAGGGTGCTTTCTCGCAAGCTGCTATGTTGATCATAAATTTTAAGATAGGTTTACTTTGAAATTTATTTAAATAGTATTCCCATTGTCGTCCTATTCTGAAATTTTGAGAGAACTTAGATAAACTATCATTAATTCATATAAATGTTTTCCAAAATTTTTAAAATTGACTTTCATAAAAATATTTTTTTTTTTAACTTTTATGCAAAAATTAATAACGTAAATATTTGAGAAATTTTAAAGTTTTATTATGCAAAATAAGCCTTTCAAAAATATCTTTAATATGAAACTAAAATCGTTGCTCTATTTCAAACTTAACCGAAGTTATGATCGATTCAAAAACAGTCCACAAGAAAAAAAACCGATTTTTTTTTCAATTTTTGAGTACCCGTAACTCAGAAACCACTCGAAAAAAATAAAAATTACAAATTGATTTCCTAAATTGTAGCCAACACTACTTTTATACAAAGTTTAAACAAAATCGGAGAGGGTCAGGTTGAAAATTTACTTTTTTTTTGTCGAAAAGCAATGGAAGTACTCTACATATTTCAGGTGCTTCACGAACAAACATTTTTTATCAAAAAATTCCCAATGTTTTTGAAAAGTTATATAATTCTAATGACAAAAAGAACTTTTACTACCGTTTTTTTGCCTACAAAAAATTTATGGGTTTTAATTGTGTAGATTTACATGGAAATTGGCTGAAAGTCTTAACCTTCCACTACACACGAAGCCTTACATGGCTTTTCATTTTCAAATTCGAATTTCCAATGGATATTAGAAGTTACGAAAAAGAACAGTTATTAAAATGCATTAGCATACGCTTGTAAATGTGTGGTGAATGTTGTTGTCTCTTTTTTTTACACAGCTGCTAAGAAAATCTCAGTTAAGCTTATCAGTGCGTGTGGTTTCTTATTTTCAATTCAGAAAAACAGAGAATTCAGAAAACAAAACATTGTTTTTTCTAAGTAACGTGTAAGTAAGTTTACTTATATACTTTTTTATAGAGTTTATAGCCTACTGATTTATGTTTATGTGATTGTTTTACAATTACACATGTAAAACTCATGAAATCACGTATTTCTTCGGACAGTCATAAATAACTTCTAACGGAAACGCAACTACTTTTAAAAAAAATTTTGTTTGCGTATCTAATTATTCCATTTCAAACATAAATCCAACAAAAAAAATTTTTCTATCTGGATCATAATGCGTGGAGTAGAGGGTTAATAGCCATTGCTTTAGACAATCTTTTTAGGATTTAAATTTTAAGTTATTTTTGCATAAATGTGTACTTAAATAATGCATTAAAAATTTAAGTGATGTTTTGTGAAAATATAAAAGAAAAAGACTTTAAAGAAATAGGCAGAAGAAGATTATTAAATAATATCCTGAAAATAATCCTTATTGCTGTCTAATATTTTATTTATCTTAAATATTTTTCTTTAATTTTGCCTATTATATCTATACTTCCTGCTTCAATGTAACAAAGTTTCAACTGAATAGTCAAAAACGATTGCATTAAGATATCAAACAAAAGACTTAAGAAACGAACCTGGCCAATGTGAGCAAGTTTAAGGCAGGTTCTCTTGAAGCTCGACCAAAGAATTAAATTTTTTATTTTTTTTATTTTTTTTTTATTTTTCGATAGCTTATGATGTGTAGCATATGTTTCCAAAACAGTTTGGCCGATAACAATTGCATAAAAGGTTATCGCACACGAAAGGAATCCATATTTTCATTAACGCACTTGAAGCAATCGTTAACAAAACCTTATAACGCATTTTCTGTTTTACAAATTGGTCTCTACGATATCTCAAGTAGATAAAATTTATTGGATCCCAAACCTAAATAACGAAAATATTGGCCGGTATTGTTTTTTAGAGAACTTTTAACTGCGTAAAATGTGAAAAACGCTGCTTAAAAATCATATATTCACTATTTTTATTATTTTCAACTATTTATTGATATTATAGCTTCAAGTTCCAATAAATATAATATTATTTATAAAAGTGTTTGGTTTTTTATATCAGATGACATGAACGTGCTGTGGGTACCTTTTTTTTCAACGTGACGTTTGACGGCGTCATTTAAACTTTTATGCAACAAGATAAATATTTTCCTACACCTTAAGAATCAATAAATAACTGTCAAAAAATTCAAGGTTTTCATTTATTTACTTCTATGAAAAAAAAAACAAGAACATCACCATGTTTTCGGAGGTCTAGATGAGAACCTGCCCTTAAGCTAATTTGTTCGAAGGAAAAAACCACTCAAATTTAAACTAAGCAAGCTAACACTAAATACATTTATTCTCACACACAAACACACACACACAAGCATATAATATATACAAACAAACACTCCTGCAAGCAATAAAAAACAACTATAAACCATTTTTAAATAGTCAGTTGCTGCAACTTCGCCTTTGTTGCGATGAAAAATTAAAAACAAAAAGCTAATTACACAAAAACGATGTGCCAGTATTTGTCACCAATAACAAACGCTACTTTGACAGCGCAATACTAGTAGCAGCACAGATGGTGGCAGCAGTTAATTTCATTTAAAGAATGCCATCTTCACTTCAAGTGAAAGATAAATAGTTAAATGCAATAAGTTAACATAAGTTTAAATCATAAGTGGTAGGAAAAAGCAAACATAGCAACAACAACAACAATAATAACAACAACAAAAACTTCCTAACAGACCGAAATGGACTACAGCTGTCCGTCTAGTCATGCATCCATCAGCAACAACGCGCCTATCTAAAAGCCTAGCAAATATTGTTGAATATAAAGCTAAAGTCAGACCGCAAATGAGTGAAACTGATGTTAATTGCGTTGACAATATTAATGATAATGAAGAAGATGATCATGATGATGGTAATGAAATTGTTAATAAGTTAAATATGCATTTGTTCAACATAAAAAAAGGAGTTTAAGTAAAGGTTGCTTAACATATTAAAGAGTGTTTTAAAGAGCAGATAAAAACGCACCATAAACTGTGATAATAATCCAGAAGCTAAAAACTGCTGCAATAACTAGTTGATGATTAGAAATTTTAGATAATTTTTTTGTGATTTTTTCTTAAGTATGTTTTGATTGTTTTATTAATGTTTTGAATAAAATGCTGGCAAAAATTTTAAAGCAATACTTTTGTGTGAATTGCACAATGTTGTCGCACTTTGTTTTTGAGTTGACACCTTTTTACTTTGTATCGGTTAAGCACTGTAGAGTATCCTTTATCTGTATAAATTTTTTTTTTTAATGAAGCTTATTACTTATACTTGGCAATTTCACTTTTATATGGTTTTGCGAGAACTCAACGGTCGTGGAATTTTAAATTATAGTAATATTTCTTTGTTTTGATTTGCTTTTGGTTCCGCCAAAAACATCTGTTCAATTCAACGCTCGTTCGTTAACTGATTTTGCGCTATTTCCTCGCGTTACCAGCAACTTGTCGCTGATTGTTGTAGACACTGTAGAGACAACAGTTAAACTTAAACACAACATACCGTGTACCATACCGAATCATTGCGCTGTCTTTATTGCTTTGCCATCTTGACCAAAGCAAATCAATAAACCCTCCTCTACTTGGCTTAGTTGATGGTGTTGTAGTTGTTGTTGCTGTTATTTGTCTGCAAGAAGTACGTGCCAACTGCTGCGCATGCGCAACTTTAGCTGATAATCGTGTCTTTAGCCGTGTCTATCTGTCTGTCCGTTTTGTTGATGTTGCTTTGCGTTGCTTTGGTTTGGCCAAAAAGGAATTTTCGCGCCTTATTAATGAATTTTCATTAAAAACGTTGCAGCAACATTGTGTCTGCAAGAATGAGTATACAAACGAATTAGTGCTTTTTTTTTGTTCAATCAAATGAATCTCGAGTAGTGGTGCAAGTTTAATCATCACAGCATTGCTTATAAACATTTTTTATTTATTTTTTTTCGACTTTTTTATAATGAATATAAAAATAAAATTCATTGATAAATTTTATTGCTTACTTTTAACTGGTCAGTTGTCATTGTTGTTGTTTCCAAAATTTTATGTCAAACAAGTTTTGTGAGCAATAAAATCTTTTTATCAGGCAGAGCAAGTTCGTTTCTTAAGTCTTTTGTTTTCATCTACTAATATATATGTTAAAGTAAGCAAGTTTTAATGTCATGTTGGATTTTTTTTAGGACACAAAAAATTTTCATTACACCCACATATTACACACCTCAAACAATCCACCTAGTCACCTGCACAAACAATAGCCTTCATCAACCAACTCCCATATCCATTCAAATTTGAGCTGTCACTTTTTTCTTCGTTACTGCCTGACGAATTAAAATCATAAACTGTCATCGTTCTTCCATCGCTTTGAGTGAGAGCGGATATTAAGACCATAAATATTGAATATCGTCTTACATACATACCTTCACGAATATTATTTGGTAACTTTCATTTTCTGAAGTCTGTTGATGTAATCAAAACATCCAAACTTCGACACACAATAAACCTTGTAAAGTTTCAACTATCCACTAAAACTGCAAAGTTCTCTCCATTGCCTAAGGTCAGTACTAATTGGCTGACCTTATTTTTACTCTACTCCTTCGGTTAGCTTGTGCCAGACATTAATGCACATAAATATTTGCATCTTCAGTCTTTATGTCATAATTATGTTGTTGTTGGGGTGTGGAAACATATGTTTGCTGCATGAGGAAAAACGTTTAAAAATATACATACTACTAATATTGCAGCAGTAGCAGCATCAAAACATGAGCAGCCAAGTGCCGTTGTTAACAACGTTATGTGTTAATTTAGAAAATTAAATACACTCAACAAAAAGTGTTCATGACACTTGAAGCAATCCAATCGGCATTAGCAGATCTTAAAACCATTGCTATTACATCTTCTTTGAATTAAATTTACTGGTTTCTTTTGAAATGTTCCAAAAAAGTTGGCCTTCTTAAAACTTGTTTAAATATCCTTCATGAAAGAGCTGTTAGAAGTTGAAGAAAGGCTAAACAAAACCTTTGTAACCTTTGCCAATTGTCCAAGGTTCGAAACCTGACATGGTTGCGAAAAGCTTTTATTTTTAACTAGCAAATACCCGCTGCTTCGCCTGCGATAAAAATATTAAATACCATGTAAAAATTTTAAATCTTAAAATGAAAGTATTTAGTTGTATTAAAACAAATTCAAAATATAAAAATTATTGTGTTCGTTTTGTTTAATTATGAAAAAATGGTACATATATATTAAGAAATTACTTTATTTAATTTGAATAACTTATTTTAACGGTAATTGTTATGATGACATAAATTTACCTGGCTTTCTTTTTTTTTACTTTTGAAAAAGTCCTGCATAAGAGCGTTATAAAAAAATTATGTCAAAAATTTTTTAAATTTACAATCAAAAATGTAATTTTTTACATATATTCTGAAAATAAATGTATTCTTCTTAAATTGTTGTAGTTAATCGGCCTTCTTCAGTTATTAATTGTTGTAATTGGGCTTCGGTCAAACAACAATTCTACTTAAATTTAAAAAAAAAAACCGATATAATGATATCAAACTTTTGGCGATATCTCAAAAACTATAGACTTTATCAATGCATAACAATGCATTTTTGTATGGAATCAAGTCGTTGATTAATAAAATTAACGGTAATTTTCTTTTCTTTTCTGAAATATTTTGTACGGATATTAGGTATGTTTTAAAAAAACCGTTATTATAAAACTATAGATTTTCTCAGTATAACTCATAAGCCTCAGAATGAGAAAAAAAACGTTTGAAATTTCATTTTTGGCTTAGCAAGCAAACATTTTCGCAATTTACAAATCGATTTTCATCCAATTTTCTTTGTTTGAAAATTCAATTAAGTAAATTGGGAAAATGAGAAGAGGTTTACCGTTACCTCACCAATGCAATGTTTTATATTGTTTCAAAAAACCTCTAAAATATCCAACTTGTACTAAACAATAGGCCAAGAGTTGCTTTTTTTGTACATCTTTTTTTTAATTTTAATTTTTTTTTAATTTTAATTTTACTTATTCTTTCATATAACATAATTTACCTGCAAAAATTGTTCTATTTTGACACAAACAGTTTCTATCATTAAAAATCATGGGCCACCTACCCCCTGCCCCCCTATGATTTTTTGATGAAAACTAATTTGCTTAAAATGTTGTTATATTTTTTGCAATGTGTTACAGCTTAAAAACTAATGCATGTGAAAAACATATTCAAATAAAGCTTAAAAAAGAATTCTGTGAAAAATATTTCAAATATTTCAAACTATTCCAAAGTTATATACATAAATCTATGTTTTAATCTATTTCCTTATCTATATATTCATAGTTAACGTTATAGTAGCATTTGTCCTGACCCAATTCAATAAATTTTTTATGATCGTTTTGTAAATTTGTAAAAGTGGAAATTGACCTTCGAACAAAACACATGCTAGACGTTTCCGTTTGAAACATCAATGCATGACGATCAGAATTTTCTGATATATACAGCATTCTTATTGATGATAGTATTGCCCGGCAGACGTTGCCCTGCCGCAGACCACCTTACTGCTATACACGAATTTTCATGCTATTCGAAAAAAAAATTTATATATTCGCCATATTTAGTAAAGTTGCCGAAAGTAGCCGTATGAACTAAATTAACAAATTTTAGACTAATACAACCAAAACCGTTCGAAGTACAACATTTTTGATTAATTCTGGGCGGTAATGGGAGAGTGGCAAAATTTTTTCACTTAAACCATCTCACACTCGAAACAATAGAATACCGGAATTTCAGCTCAATTGAGCTTAAACCTAGTGCGCTTTGCTTTACTCCAAGTTTATCCCCCGAAAAAAGGACTAAAGTGGGTCATGCCCATTTTTAGTAGTTAGCGAAAGTAGCCATACAACGTAGATTACCAAATTCTAGTCTCTCATACGACCAAAATCGTCTAAACTATAGCATTTTTTGCAAGAAATGGGCATGGAAAGTAGACGTGGCAAATCTAACATAGCATATTACGATAAAGTTGGAATAACAAATTGTTTGATATCTATATCGTGTTAATCTGTTCAGTGGTTCTTGCGTGATTGTCAAACATCCGTGCAGTGTCACAACGCTTTTATATATTCGTATAGATAGACTAACACAATCTCAAGTGGGGAAAAGCTGGCTGGCAAGGCTGCAAAATATAATTAATGCTTATAACTAAATTCTGGCAACTCCCCTCAAAACATTAACAAAGAAAATTAATTAACACTGTATGAAAGCAAGAATCTCCCTGAAAGTAAAGCTGGATTCACTGATCACCTTCAGAATGTTTTGAAAGTTTTTTTTCATATGAAGTTTTCGCTCAGAGAGAAAAATCTCTGCACGCTCTCAACTTTATTAACATTATTTTAAATCCCACAAAAACATTCTGAAGGTTCTCAGTGAATTCAGCTTAACTACACAACATGGCTGTCCTGTTATATTAAGAGAAGCTCTCTCGACAAAGAGAGAAAAGCTTTGCTTGCTGATATATTGTGCTGCTGGTTGAATGTAGGCATCAAATAAAATGCGTGATTTTGCAATTATAAAAGAATACATGTTTCGAAAACCTTGGTAAGCTATAACAATCTATATTATCATAGAAATCGAATAAAAAAAGAATTATCAAAATCGGTTCAGCGGTTACCGAGCTTATTCTGGATCAAATTCGTGAGTCTCCTTTTATATAATAGTATAGATAATTTAAAAACAAAATATGTTTATTAGTAATTTTTTAAGCTTTCAAACGAACTTGTTTCGAAGAGTGGTTTTGTTTGGCACAACAGCTGATGGAACTTACAAGTTATTTGAAGAATTAAGGCATGCTAGTTAGAATTCGAACTCAGGCTCTCTGCGTATTAGTCTAGCGCATTTCCATTGAAATGTCAACTGCGCCCGAAAAATAGAAGCAAAATGTGTTTATAAAACAAAAGAAAAATTATTTAACAAAAGAAAATTACTGCTCTTTTATATTTGCCAAATATAATAAATAATTTTTTAATAAAAAATAAATATACAAATAAGTTCAAGCCATAGTAAAATTAGAGAAGGTAGAAGCAAGCATTTCGGAGAGACAGACTGCCGAAACTGTCAAAACGAAATTGACAACTTATAGAAAATCTAAAACTGATGAGAAAGCGAAAATTGGCCGCATTCCGCAAAGTCAACTGTTGTGAACTGTTATGGTAGCGATACCGTAGAAAAGTTGACAATTATTTAATTGAATTATTTTAAGTAATTATGTAAATAATTCAATTGCAAAGGTTTCTCACTCAAACTTCCAGCGTTCTTTCAGTGCTTCAGCTAATTTTAACACAACAGTCAGTTACCAACTGTTGACTCCGCTGAATGCAGACCCTGATTTCCTTTTGTTCTCATTCGCAAAAAGCTGACTTTGACAATTTTGGATATAAGAAAGAGCACGCAGACGCAGTCTGAAAAGCAACTACATTCTCTAGTTCTGCCATGGTCCAAGCTAATCGAAATTGGTCCAGAACGTTGGGCACATGTATACAAAATTGTTGCGGGTTCGAACCTCGTCGGAGTCTAAGCAATTTTTTTAAAAATTTTGTGTTTTGGTTTTTTGTATGGTGCTTTTATGGACTTCGTCGAAAAACACCATATTTTTAGTCATAATTAAAAATTTAATTTTTGTAAGACCGCGTCTATAATACTCACAGTTTCTAAGCTCCAAGCGGTTTGTGTGATAATTGCATCGCTATCTTGTAATTTTCTTGGTTAAATTTAATTTTATATTTAGATTGTATAATTTTTTTCTTTTAATTCCTTTTTCTGTTGTCAGATTAAAGTCCATTTCCTGTTTCCTTGAAAGTGCTTAACTCGTTTTTGGCAGTTTTGTCACTTTACCATATCAACATATTTTACCTCTTTTTCTTATGTTACCTCAGTTTTCTGAGTTTTCCTTAAACGTTAACCTTTTCTTTTAAGGCCATACCTATAGATGGGACTCTACCCGGTATTTACCCGTACATCGGGTAAATTCCTTTTTTGGGAATTTATTTGGGTACTTATAAAAATTATTTGAAATGCAGCATCTAGCAACCACTCATTGTCAATCTGCTGAAACGTCATTTTAAATGAGGTCATTTTTAAATTTGCAATTAAAAAACTAAATTTTTTAACTTAGATTCTGAATATTAATATATTCTTCTTAAGTTTTGAAAAATGTCCATTATTACGACTTCAAACTTTTGGCTATATCTCCAAAACTAGCGATTTTTCAGTACAACTGAGATTTTATCAGTACAACGCATTTTTTAATGAAAAGTCGTTAATTAATAAAAATAACAGTAAACGAAAGATTTTTCAAAAATATTTTATATGTTTATCTAGTTTTTTAAAAATTTCCGCTATTATGACATCAAAATTATTGCGCCATCTTGAAAACTACTGATTTTCTCAATATAACACATTTTCTTTAGAACAAGAATTAGAAAAAACCGATTGAAATTTCAATTTTTTAATTTGCAAGCTAACATCTTGGCAATTTTCAAATCGATGTTCATCAAATTTCTTTGTCTGAAATTAACCTTTGTCTGAAAGGTTAATTAAGTGAATTTTGAGAAATGAAAAAGATTAAACGTTACTTCACCAATTCAATGTTTTATATTGTCTTCACAAAACTTTTAAAATCTTCAATTTGTGCTCACAATTTCCATTTTCCCCATTCTTTCATAGTACATATCATTTATCTCAAAAAATTGCTTAATTTTGACACAAAATTCAACAAACAGTTTCTATCATAAAATATCATGGGCTACCACCCCTTATTATTTTTTGTATAAAATTTTATTTTTTCAAAATGTTATTATATTTTTTACAATGTTCTACAGCTTAAAAAGTAATTTCTGTGAAAAAAATTTTAAATATTACAGACTACGTTATCAAATTTTAGTCTTATGCTGCGTCAACATTGGGTCAAATGACTCATTTCAGCCCATTCAGCTAAATGAGAAATGAAGATATTTCATTTTCTATACAAGTTCTCAGTTGCAATTCAACTTATTTAAAACAATTGAATGAGATTGGATACGTTCTTAAAACTTATTACAAACTATTTCGAATGCATTCAATGGAGAATGTGTAAAAAAACTCCGATCACACAAAAAACAAGGGAAAACGTCAAACAACAAATCATTTTATACACGTGTATCATCATCAATATCAACCAGTAAAACAAAACAAAGAACGTGTTGTCAAATGAAATGAAATCTTTTTGCAAAAAAAACAATGTAAGCACTTTTGAATGACTGATTCCAAATGAGTCATTTGGCACAATTTAAACGTAGTATTATGTGACTAGAACCGTTTGAAATATAGCATTTTTATTGATTTTTTGGAGGTTAAAAGGAACGTGGAAACCCATTTTTCCACTTTTTCCCATTTTCACAGCTGTCGAAAGTAACCATACAAATAATATTACCAAATTTTAGTCTTGTACGACCAAAACGTCTGAAATATAGCATTTTTAGCATATTTTAGACGTGAAAAGTAGGAGTGTCAAAATATTAGTAGCCTATCACGATCTTTGAAATAACAAATCGTTTGGTACCTATATCGCCTAAGTCTGTTCAGTGGTTTTCGCGTGATTGTCAAACATCCGTGCAGTGTCACAACGTTTTTAATAGTATAGATAGATATATAGATGGAATAGATTGATAGACTAATACAATCTCAAGTCGGGAAAAGTTACTGGCAAGGCTACAAAACATAAATTATGTTTGTAACTGAGTTCTGGCAACTCCTCTCAAAACATTTGCAAAGAAAATTAATCAACACCATGGTAAAATTAGACGGTAGTATTAGGGCAGAGAGCCGGTGGCCGAAACTGTCAAAACGAAGTTGACAGCTCATACAAAATCTGCAACCAATGACATTGCAATGAGAAAGCAAAAATAGGCAAAAATAGGCAAAAATAGCTGAGTTTGACAGATATGGTCACCATGAAAGAGAGCACGTTCAGCCCTAGCACTACCTTGTCTAGTTTTCCCATGATCAACACTGTATGGCAGCAATAATCTCCCTGAAAGCAACTACATACATAACATAGCTGCCGTGTTCAAGGCTTATTTATAAGGTTGTGGCACTTGAGAGCGAGCTCGGTCGAACTGATGTAAAGAAAGCAAGAAAATTAATGCATAGAACAAAGAAAAGCACAGTGACTGTTCAAGCAAAGGCCGAAAAAGAGTGCATTTCTCTCAAGTGCCACAACCTTATAAATTAACCTTGGTCGTGTTATATTGTGAAAAGCTCTCGCTCGGAAACCTTTGTTTGCTGTTTTATTGTGCTGCTTTTTTAATGTAAGCATCACATAAAATACGTGAATTTTGTAATAGTTAAAGAAAAGGCTTTTCGAAAAACTCAGTAAGCTATGACACTGGAAGCTATCATAGAAATTGATTAATCAATGAATTATCAAAATTATCAAATTGTAATTAAAGAACTAATATAAAGACTTATCAAACAGTTATCGGTTCAGCGATTACCGAGCTTTTCTGGCTTCAAATTTCGTGAGTCTGCTTTTATATAATAGTATAGATATAGATATACCATATCCCGATAATATTTTCCCTTAGGAATCTATTAAAATTTTGTTTTATTTAACACGAATAAAAAGCTTTTGAAAGTTTTATAATGTTCTAAAACCATGTTTTTAAATAAGTAGTTTTGGGTTCAGATTAAAGTTCAATAATTTTAAATTAAAGATTTTACTAATGAATTTCCTGACATCACATCTAGCAGTACTTTCCTAGCAATTAATTAACCTATTAACCTATTAACTAATCCGCACACACTTAATAATAAGTTTTACATACATTCTTAACTTTACCGCGGGGGGGCAAAATAAAATTTGCAAGAAACAAATAGTTTTCGCTTTACCTTACTGTATATTCATTCATAGTTTTTGTTCCAGCCTAAAAATATTTTTTTTTTTAACTATTCGTCTACATTTTTACATGTATTCCACATTATCCGTCTGTCGTACGTTTGCTTTTGACAGTCCGTACACTTAACATTTATTTAATTTTGGAATATAAATCAGAGCACAAAAAAAAACCACCTAAAGTCTTATAAGAATTCTGCAAAAAGCGGTTTAATGTGTAAGGTAGATGTCATCAGTGGCTTAGCGGCCATGCCCGAACAAATGTAATTCAAAGTGTGCACAGGTGGTGGAGGCCTCGCAGTTACATTGTTTTAAGAAATACTTGTGTAGCAAACACTTGGCACAAGCTACTTGCTTATAAATAAAAAATTAAAATACAAAAAACTATTTTAAGTCAGAAAAATAATTTAATAAAAAGTTAGTTCGAAATTTGAAACAAAGAAAGAAAAACGTATCTTTGAATTTTCCTTTGCTTTTTTCAGCATAAATACAAGAGATACACTTGGTTACGTTATGTGTTCATTTACCACTGGGTTGTTTTCAGTATGCTCTTTAAAGCGCTCATTAAAACATACTCAATATGGGAGAGTATAAATGTGCAAAGCTACCCGAAACCAAGGTTTATTTGTAAGCAGTGTGGCCATTTTAGCCTTTTTCAGGCTAGATTTAGCCGGTTTTTTAGCGGTTTAGCCTGTAAATTTACGATTTAGCTTCATGGCTTTTTTTTAGCCTTTTTGCCTTTTGAAAATAGCTTTTTTTGTCTTTTTGGCGAAGTGTCAAAAGCGTAGTTTTACCCTGTAGTTCGGTGGACCAACTACTTCGTATGAGAATTCACATACCCTTAGGGCCAATTTTTCAGTGCGAGCTTAAACTCTAGTCAAATTAAACTGAGGTAAGCTCACCAAAATTGGACGTTTAACCTCGTTATTAATCGGTTTAACTATATATTTTAGCATTCGTTGAAGTTAAATTGACTTAAATGATCATATAATGTGTTTATTTTTTGCCTAAAACAAGTTTAAACTTCCAATTTTGATGATTTAACCTCAGTGTAATTTAACTAGAGTTTAAGCTCGTACAGAAAAATTGGCCCTAAGTGGTTGGGCCTAGTATTTTGTACGTCCTTTTAACACATCGATGTCATTGACAGGGGTGAACGGACCCAACGTCCATTACCATGGGCTTTCGACCATACCAGTAAATGGCATGTCTAAAGGGATATGCTGCCATCAGCCAAACTACAGGGTACTAATAAAAAAAATTCTGTCCCCGTATTTTACTACGCAATTAATTTCCGAGTCTAAAATAGACGAGTCTACTGACATTTCGGAAAAAATCGATACTATCGTAATAGCCGACAGTATATATAAAATTTTTTGAAATTGGTAGAATTAGAAGATTCTACATTGCAGTAGAATTTAAGCATTGTAAATATCATTTTAAAAACACTTCGTGAATTTAAGTTAAGTAAAGCTAATTTCGGTGGCGACCGTAGCCTAGTAGGTAGAGTGCGTGGCCCCTAAGCTTAAGAACCGCGGTAGCCCGGGTTCTATTCCAGATCAGACAGAAAGTTTTTTCAATTGAATTAATTTTTCTGTTCGGTCGTCACTTCTCTGCAGACAATGCCAAACCTCAGAGAGTAAAAATTGCCATGTAAAGCTTCTTGAGAACATGAGCCGTTCGGAGTCGGCATAAAACACGTAGGTCTAGTTCTCGGTCATTTTTGAAAAAACATTTAATAACACGCACAACTCAATTGATCAATAGGAAGCTAGGTCAAAGTCCTTCCAAAGGCTGAAATGGCCAGTTTATTTTTATTTTTATTAAAGCTAATTTTAAAGGGCTAGTGACAGCAGGACCTTCAAATTGATGGGCAACGGTTTCAAAACTTTTTATTTGATTTACTTTTTTTTAAAAATCATGTTTTAGAAGTTTAGAGTACTAGAATGGAGTACTTGATATCACTGACCTTTGGAGCAAAAAAATTGGTGTCCTTAAAACACAAACATCGATACATGCATCATGCTTTAAGATCAAACTCTAAATGCAGAAGCTATGACGAAAAATTTAAAACGGTGCCTACGTTCGGCAAAATAAATTAAAAATTTTTTTAAATAGATCTACTAGAATAATTGAAATACTTACATAAGAAAAGGCTAATTATTTTATGCGAGCTTAAATTTTCTGACATTGCTGGTTTCTGACATTGGTGGTACATAAGGATGGTAAGAACTGAGATTTGGTAATTAAGTACTTAAAAGGGGTACTTGAGTTCAATGACCTTTGGAGCAAAACAAAAATACTCTTCTCAAGACAAAAATATCGATATACCATATATTAAGACCGGACTGTAAATTTCGAAGATATGACGAAACGTTTGATAAACAAAAATCTTCGGAATTACCTTCCAAAAATGCTTCGAATTAGATGGTGTGCGGCGAATTTTATTTTGATACGGTCTAGTACCTATATTATAAATAAATCTATGTTAAAAATTAAATAAAAACCTTAAAACTGTATGAAAAATATCTGTTTGTTTTTTAGCTTGTTTTTTCAAGTCATTTAGCTTGTTTTGACTTTTTTTTGGCAGTTTTAGCTTTCTTTTTTTTAAGCTCGTTCCCATACTGTTTGTAAGGTTGTTGCACTTGAGAGAAATGCACTCTTTTTGCCGCCTTTGCTCGAACTGTCACTGTGCTTTTCTTTGTAATAAGCCATGATACAATTATTTGACAAGGTAGCCGCGTAGACTGGCTTTTTTCTCACGAGCGGCGATGGGTAGTTGTCAAAATTAGCTGTTTATGCAATTAATCAAAGAAAAATGAAAAAATAAGCGACGAATTAAGCATAGCTAGTCAATCGCAACAAACTAAAAACATTCAATCAACTTCGCGAATAAATTTAATGAATCAAAGATAAGTTAAAAATAAGCACATTGCTAGTCAACAGCAGCAAACTACAACATTCTTTAGCTGTTTTTGACAACTACCAATCGCCAAAAAACTGTCACGGCTACCTTGTCAAATAATTGTATCATGGTAATACGCATTAATTTTCTTCATTTCTTTTCAACCATTCTGACAGTTCGACCGAGCTCGCTCTCAAGTGCCACAACCTTATAAATGAGCCTTGCCCGACACCGCAATAGAAACAATGCGGAACACTAAAGCAGAGGAAAAGAGAGATAAAGCTTTATGCTGCTTGTGTGTCTGACAATTTAATGAAGCAGTGATTTTTATTAATGCTATTAATCGCTCACTTTTGAAAGTAAGCAGTGTTTTAGCATTGACGATTTATCGATGACGATTTATATTTTTCATTTTCATGCCAAAAATTACGATTTTCAGCAAAACTAACGTTGCAGCATGCTCGACAAAAATTTTTAAATGCAGTTATTATGTTAAAATAACAAATAAAAATGTAAAAATTTTGTAAAAAAACAAAGACTGAAAACTTTTGTTTTCATTACCTCTATTAAAGTATTATGTTTTATTTGATTTAAAAAGGATTTCATCAAAAGTGAGCGCCGTTCATTTATTTTGTAAAGTCGAGCGAGCTCACATTTTGAGCGCGCTCACCTTCGCTCAAAAAGTGAGCGAAATTAACAGCCTTGATTTTTATGTTTGGTTTTTTGGCTACTGAATAAATTTAAATTTTAATAACTTTTAAGAGTGGTTTAAAAAAAATCAAGTTAAACGTGTAGCTTTATATTAGTGAAAGAATTACTCAAATCGGTACAGCAGTTTTTAAGGTTAGCGTCGTCGCAGATACGTGAGAATATTTTTTGCAATATTTATGTAATAGTATAGATATATTTTATGTTTAGATCTAATATTTTTTTTTTAAAGCTTTATTGTTTGCGTTTTTTAGGTAATTTTTGTCAGTCATTTTCTGCAGTTTTTAGTTAATTTTTGTAATTATTTGTAGGTCATTTTTGCAGTTTTTGTGTCATTAAAATCCAAGCCCTGGTTATCAGTCACAATCGATAAGCACATGGGGAAAAAATTTCTTAGAAACAATACTACGGGTCCGCCAAATAACTTTTTTTTTAAAGTTCTATAAAAAAAAGCTACTGGATATTTTCTCAAATTTCTTTTTTTATTTGAAAGTACAATCTTTCCGGTTAATAATGGAAAATAATTTCATTCAAATGGCTGCCTCGGCTGGCTATGCAGTAGCCTACACGATCGGTCCAATTTTAAACCACATTATCGATTGTGTGCAGCTGTATTTCACCAATGGCTTCACGAATATTGTCCTTTAAAGCGTCAATTGTCTCTGGCTTGTCGACGTAACACTTATCTTTGAGGGCACCCCACAAATAATAGTCCAACGGTGTCAAATCTCAACTCCGAGGTGGCCAAACGACATCAGCTCTGCGGCTGAAAATGCGATCTTCAAAAACAGGGCGCAAAACATCGAGTGTAGCTTCGGCTGTGAGGCACGTAGCGCCGTCCTGTTGAAACCAAATGTAGCCAATATCCTCCTCTTCAATTTTTGTGAACAAAAATTCGTTCAACATGGCCCGATAACGATCGCCATTGACTGTAACGGCCACTCCTTGCTCATTTTCGAAGAAAAATGGCCCAATTATACCTCTGGACCAAAATCCGCACCAAACAGTGAATCCTTTTGGGTGCAGCGTCTTTTCAATGTATGCGTGTGGGTTTTCTGTGCCCCCAATGCGACAATTTTGCTTGTTTACATACCCGCCAAGATCAAAATGAGCTTCATCTGAAAAAATTATTTTTTTGGCAAAATCGCCATCTTCTGTAAGTCGATCGCAGGCCCACTTAGCGAAGCGAAAATGCATTGGATGGTCAGTTGGCTTCAACTCCTGAACCAATTGGACTTTGTATGGCGTCATACCAAGGTCTTTATGCAAGATTCGTCTCAATGATGTCTCCGAAATGTTCAATTGCTGAGAACGACGGTGAATTGATGTTGATGGCGCTTCACGCACACTTTCTGCCACAGCAGCAATATTCTCGGGTGTACGCACTGCTTTTGGCTTTTTACGCTTTGGTTTATCGATGAGGATGCCAGTTTCTTTCACTTTTTTCACAAGATAACGAACATACGGAGCTGACGGTGCTTCTCTTCTTCCAAAATCCGTACGCAATTTTCGCACACATTCTGCAACATTATCATGATTTTCAAAGTAATGTCGCAATATTTCCCAGCGTTGTTCAAGCGTATACACAACCATATTCGTTCAGCGGAAGGATAAAACTAATTATCTGTCTAAGTGTTACCATTCACGAAATAAGCACTAGTTGAAAAAAAGCGTTAGATGGCGGACCCTGTATAAGGCATGCTAAAGGATAGGCATAGTCCAAACATCGGCTGGGAAATTATCGCATGCATTAAATGAACTTCTTAAGAAAAATTCTTCATGAATGTAATGAGAAAGGCTCATCTCTGTTTGTCCCACAGGCTGGAAAAAATGCCTCTTCTCAATTACATTTAGCATTCCTTACATGAAAGATAGAGAATTTTTCCAATTATATATTTAATACGAAATGAAATTTTTCTGAATGAATGGAAAGTTTATTATATTGTTCTGATTCACAAATCAGGTCCAAAGCAGGATGTCTGCAACTATAGACCGATAAGTAAAATCTTATGCGTACCTAAAGTCTTTGAAAAAATTGTTTACGAAAAATTACCGGTTCTTATCTTCTTATCTGGCAGATCAACTGCGACTAATCTAAATCTATTTTGCTCTTCTGTAATTAGAAACTTTACTTATGGTTTACAAACGGATGTTATCTTTACAGATTTCACTAAAGCGTTCGATAAAGTTAATCATGAAACTCTTTTGCTAAAACTTTCTGCTATTGGATTTCATTCAAGACTACATGCATGGCTGAAATCGTGTCTCATTAATCGAAGGCAAAACGTGAAAATCAATGATTGCTTGTCCTCAGCTATTCAGGTCTCGTCAGGTGTTAATCAAGGGAGTCATCTTGGTTCACTTTAATTTCTTCTCTTCATTAATGGCCTTCCTCTAGTCGTGGAGCACTCAAGATGTCAATAGAGTCATAGGTCAATAGAATCTGTCAATGATTATAAACTTCTTCAATATGATCTTAACTCTGTTGCCAATTGGTGCTTAGTTAATAATATTCCCTTAAACATTTCAAAGTTCCAGTGTCACGAAATTGGATCAAAAATTATCTTTTAAAAATCATATCGAATTCATAATTTCGAAAGCTAACTCAATGTTAGGGTTTCTAAAAAGAAATTCCACTGATTTTTCTGACCCATACACCCTTAAGACACTTCATTGTTCTTTAGTGAGACTGCACCTTGAATATTGCTCGACGATTTGGAACCCTTACTACCTTGTATACTCCAATGGACTGGAATACATGTGGTTCAAATTAAATTGGGATCTACCCGATGCGCCCTGTTAGCCTCACTCCACTTACTACTCGTAGAAAAATTTTCTCTGTCATGCTTATTTGGGATCTATTTCATAATAACATCCAATGTCCGGAACTACTTTCTACTTTTATTAATAACATCGTTGTAGGCCTCTGTAGTCTAGTAGAGAGTGCTCTAGACTATCAACCCAAAGGTCCCTGGTTCGAATCCAGGTTCGGACATGGTTATTTACACTTTCTTTGTTCTTTCCTACATTCAAGAATTATGGAAAACTACAAATCCACAGCTAAATTGTGGAAAATGTGGAATTAAAGAACAGGAACAACTAAGGACTGGAAATGCTTGCCCAGGTTAAGGCATATCACAAGCCTTGGTTAAAAGCAATTCAAATTGTCTTTCACGTTTGTTTCGCCTACTTAATAATACACGTATGGTTCCAATCAATTCCTCTAAATAATCTATCCCTTCCCTTTCAGGTCAAAGAACAAACCATGTTTGTATAAGGCGGTGGTTCTTTGATCTCTTTAAAAAAAATACGATGTTGAATGGGGTAAAACCCTTTCTACCCCACATCTTGACGCTTGATTCAGTAACAGTGCTAATTGAACAATTCTTCTGTAGGGACGATGTGATTGGTAAATAATCTCTCCAGAAGCGCCTGAGATAATAAATGCAATCAGATCCTTTGTACTGTAGGAATGTTTTTTATGCGTGTAGAGTACTTTCTTTTTTGACTCCGTGCTCCGCTTTAAGACTTTTTTTGCAGCTATAAGCATTCACCTTAGAAATAGAATAATTATTTAAGTAAAAACAATTTTTAATACAACACTTTTTTACAACGAACTAAAAAGTATAAAATAACTTCAAGAGTGGGGCTTTAGTTCTACTAAAAACGTGGGACGCATGCTATAGAGAATAATAAGGAGAGTTATTAACAATTGTAGTACGTTAGTGAACAAATGATTTCTTAACACCCAGGTCTCTTGACTGTCAGGAGAGAAGTCTTTGCATGGATAGTAGATCCATGTAGATACTAAGTAGATACTAAGTAGATATCTAACTTAGTAGATACTAAGTTCTACTTGGATTTTAGAATTCTTAAATCTTAATGTTATCGAATTTATCCTGGCTGACGACTTTTTTGTTAAAAATTTTCCTATCTATTCTTTGCTATTTGTTAGGTTAGGTTAGGTTAGGTTAAAGTGGCTGCCTCAAATTGAGACGCACTTAGGCCAATAAGGCCCATTGTGGTACCACAGGGGTTGATCTCCCTTCTCTATTCAAACCAGCTTGAGCTGTTCACAAAGCTTAGGATTCGGTATATCGATATTTCCGAGAGTTCTTCGAGGTCTCTGAAAAACCAGTTGTTTAGGTGAAGAAAACGTTTTTGAGCCAGCGCTGGGCAGGTGCAGAGAAGGTGTTCTGTAGATTCCACCTCCTCCTCATCTCTACAGCTTCTGCAGAAGTCGTTGTGGGGTATGTTTAATCTTTGAGCGTGCCTGCCAATAAGGCAGTGCCCTGTCAGGATCCCTATCATGGTGCCAATGTGATCTCTACTAAGAGATATGAGTTCTTTTGAACGCTTCAGATTGAGTTTGGGCCAGATTTGCCGTGTTATATTACAAGTGTTACCTGCTGACCATCTTTTGTTGGTGTTGATACAGGATAACTCATGTGTAAGGAGTTTACATGTGGTGAGAGGAATACCAAGGTTTGTCTTGTCTGAAGATAGTTGTTTGGTAGTACCTGTGCGAGCGAGTTCATCTGCTCTGCAGTTACCTAGAAAATCCCTATGTCCAGGAATCCAGCATAGGATAATTTTGAGCTGCTCTGCCATCTCGTTTAGAGATCTGCGGCAGTTGAAAACTGTTTCAGATGTTATTTCAACAGTTCCTAGGGCTTTCAGAGCGGCTTGACTGTCAGAAAGTATGCATATATCCATGGAAGATATATCATTCTTCTGAAGCCAAGTTAACGCTTCATGTATAGCAGCGATTTCAGCTTGAAATACACTGCAATGGTCAGGGAGCCTGAAGGCTATATTGATGCTTAATGTTTCTGAGTAGACTCCTCCACCTACTTTGCCATCTAGTTTTGATCCATCCGTAAAGATCTCAATGACATTGTGAGGTGAACGGTTTTCTTGTTCCCACTCTTCTCGAGAGGGAATGGATACATCGAACTTCCTCTCAAAGAGTAGTTTTTGTGTGATGTAGTCAATGGACCTAGGTAAAGGAGGGAGAAATTTTCTGATACAAGAATGTCCTAGTGTACCTTCTTTCCACTGGGAGGTGGCTACTAGGCGAATGGCTGTATTAGCGGCCATCTGTTTAGCTAGGATATCAAGTGGTGTAAGATGGAGCATTGTGTCTAATGCGTCTGTCGGAGTGGTTCTTAGGGCTCCGCTAATGCACAGTTCAGCTGATCTTTGAACTTTACGGAGAAGGTTATGGTGAGTCTGTTTTTCGAGTGCATGCCACCAGACAATAGCACCATATAGCAATATTGGCCTTACAACTGCTGTATAAAGCCAGTGAGTAACACTTGGCTGTAAACCCCATTTGCTACCCACCGCCTTTTTGCAAGAGTATAGGGCAATGTTCGCTTTTTTGGCTCTTTCGAGCAGATTGGGCTTCCAGTTTAGTTTCCTATCTAGTATAAGGCCCAGGTATTTTGCTTGATCTGAGAAGATAAGACTTGTATTTCCCAGTTTTGGAGGGCTAATTTGAGGTACATTGTGTTTTCTTGTGAAAACTACTAACTCAGTCTTATTAGGATTAACGCTGAGTTGACAAGAGTGTTTAGGCAGTTTTGCATAATGTCTCGGAGAGTAGATATATATTTTCCAGAGGTAACAATAGCAACGTCATCGGCATAAGCTATCACCCTGCACCCCTCTAGTTCTAGTTTGCCTAGCAGTTCATTCACTGCTAAATTCCAGAGTAGAGGCGAAAGAACCCCTCCCTGAGGGGTTCCTCTTGGTACAGATCTTAGCGTGGATGCCGCTCCAAATTTTGCACTTATAATCCTGCCAACTTGCATTTGGTTTATGAGTGCTATCAGCGCGGCATCCACCCCAAGCTCCGTCAGCGCACTGATGATGGCCCCTGCCTCGACGTTATTAAAGGCTCCTTCTATATCAATAAAAGCTATCATTGTATATTCCTTCAGATAGAGGGATTTTTCAATGATGGAGATTATGGAGTGGAGAGCTGTTTCCACTGATTTGCCTTTGGTGTAAGCATGTTGAGCTAGAGATAATGGCTTCTTATCTATCATGGATCTCAAGTGAATATCAATTAATCTCTCGAGGATTTTTAGAAGAAAAGATGAGAGACTAATTGGTCGAAGGTCTTTTGGGTTTACGTGTGAGCTTTTTCCTGCCTTAGGTATAAAGATAACCTTCACATTACGCCATCGCTGGGGAATGTGGTTCAGGTCAAGGCAGCTTTGGTAGATCAGCAAAAGCCGCTCCTTAATGATGTCATACGACTTTTGGATTTCAATGGGGGCTATACCATCTGGTCCTGGTGACTTAAATGGTTTGAAGCTACTGATTGCCCATTCGAGCTTTGTTTGCGAGAGTATTTCTAGAGATCTGTTTACAGGTGGTAACTGATATACCTGGATTGGATCGTTGTATATCTCTGAACATCCCGGAAAGTGGGTTTCTACTAAAACGTTCAGAGATTCTTCACTGCTTGTGGTCCAAGTACCATCTTCTTTTTTCATGAAGCTTGGATTAGAGGGAGCCTTAGCTAGAATTTTCCTGAGCCTTGACGCCTCAGAGGTCTGTGATATATTTTCACAGAAGGTCCTCCAGGACTGTCTTTGTGCTTTTCGTATTTCATTTTTATATTCCTTGAGGGCTATTTTATAATATGACCACGTATCTGTAGATCTTGTGGTCTTTGCCCTGTTGAAAAGTTTTCTGGTCTTTTTCCGGAGCTCTTCTAGTCCCTTATTCCACCAAGGAGGCTTTTGCTTCCCCCTCAATGTTTTTAGCGGACAAGCAGTATCTAGAGCTTTATTTAGCGATTTAGTGAGACTATTAACTAAGTTGTCTAAAGATTGTTTATTGGAAGGACGATTAGTTGGTCCAATTGAGAGATCTGTATTTAAGGAATTTATATAAAGATCCCAATTGGTTTGTTTAAGATTGCGAAATTCGCATGATCTCGAGTCAAAGTTATCAACATCAAAGAGGATATATCTATGGTCTGAGAAGGAGTGTTCATTAGAAACTCTCCAGTTTTTTACCCTATTAGATATATGGACAGAGGCAAGGGTAATATCCAGAACCTCCTGTCTATTACTTATAATGAAGGTGGGTTCATTACCTATATTGCATATATTAAGATTAGTTGTGAGGATGAAGTCAAATAGAAACTCACCCCGTTTGTTGGTGTCTGAGCTACCCCAGATCACATGATGAGCATTTGCATCGCACCCGATAATAAGGCTCTTTGCTTTTGATGCTGCCTTGGAGACTAAATTTTTAAGGTTGTCTTCTGGGAGGACTTCGTGGTCGTGCGCGAGGTAAGCTGAGACGAGCCACAAGCTGTTCTGGCCCATCTCGACGCTTATAGCCACGGTGTCTTTGTTACTGAAATTAGAGAGAGTAAATACACTCAGGTTTTTCTTAATTAAAATACACGCTCTTGGATTACCTTGTGATTTAGTATACACAAGCGTGTATGCTGGAGTCCTGAGTCCGCATACCAGGCCACAGACTACCCATGGCTCCTGGATCAGGACGATGTCATCTCCATCTTGGCTGAGACGGATTATCAGGCTGGCGGACGCAGCCTTGGAATGGTGTAGGTTAATTTGAACTACCTTCAGCATTTGAGCTTCTAGTAGCTAAATCAACCTCCACCACAGTTGTGTCAGAGTCCTCGTCTGATTTAAGAAGGCTATCCTCCAATGAGGATAGCCGAAATGTGCGTGCCAGTTCCATCACGGAGCTTACGCCCTCCGGTTCTAGCACAGGGGGGCAGGTTTGAGAAGATGGTGCGTTTTTAATTACTTTGGAAGCCTGCTCTTCCTCCAATAACGCCTCATCTTTTTTGTAGACCCTCAGTTCTATGGATGAGAAACCATAGTCTACCACGAAACCTTTGGATGACAAGAGAGCCAGGGACTCCTGGTTGATAACAAATGTTACCGACCTAAAGTCCCCCTTCGGCTCATCAACCCGTGTCACCTTCCAGTTTGCTGTTGGTAGGCCATGATTTCCCAACCTTATTGTCTCAAGGATTATTTGAGGGTCAGAGTGTTCGGCTGGGACCCGGGAACGCGCCCTTGGTCTGTTTGGGATCAGATCCCTATCAATGACCGCGAGATTCGCGCCCGGCCATACCTCACCAATCCTTGAGATTGCGATCTTATATAGATCTAGAGACCTTTGGTCAGCACATGCGATCAGCTTCACATGGCCTTGATGCCATCCACTGTCGCGACACGAAGGGCCTCTGCCGGGAAACTCCTTCATAATCGGAATGAAGATAGTGGCCAGTTTTCCCACTACCTTCCTCCATTTTTCAGGCGAGATGCTGCCGTCTGGGTCGCTTCTGTCAATCACCGCAATGGTAATTTGTCCAGCCGCGATTTCGCTGAAGAGTTTTGGAGTGGTTTTGTTACCACAAATTTTCTTGGCGCCCGGCATAGGGACCTCCTCTAGAGATCGCTGACGCTTAGTAGGCACCGGTTTGGGTTGTTGAGAAGCTTGTGGCTCCTCCAAGGTGCCTACCGCCCACTTCCAGGACTTCCACTGAGCCTCGGTACGCTGGTTCTCGGGAATTTTCGCAATGCGATCCCTTACCCTTAGCGCTGATTTCCGAGAATCACGGCCTGTCCTTTTGGTGGATGGCGTCTTTGTAGCCGGGCCCTTGTTGCTACTTCCACATGTGCCTGGTTTGGTAACCACTGCACTAGCGTCCGCAGCAGAAGCATTTAGAGACTGCGCGTCTGCAGGCTGTTGGCCATAAGGAGCGTTTAAAGACCGCGTGTCTGGTGTAGCTGTAGGCTCCACTTCGTTGGCATTTAAAGATTGCCCATCTGTCTGTTTTTTATTATTATTATTATTCATCTTGGTCGTGCGACCACCCCCTCCCCACCAAGATGAAGAGAGTTAAACCGACAGGCTCCGAGACCACTCCTCGAACGGGATCGGGTCTGCATTCAAGGAATGAAAGATCCCCGTGTGCAGCCCCGATCCAACCCGAGATTTGGCTCAGAGTCTGTCAGTAGAGTGATCAAAAAATAGAGAGGGGAAAAAGATGTCGACCGCGCCCTAACCCCAATGCCGCGGTAAGGCCACAGTTACACTCTGAGGCGGCCAGGTATCAGAGAGGCTCCGTTAAAGATTGGACTTTATTACATGGGCTTCCAGCCTAGCAAATCCTCAGCACGGGTCGCATTACACCTTGATTCAGCCCACACCCCTACCGATGGGGAGGATTCTTACCATGCCATACGAGACTATTGAAGAGTCAGAATACGGTAGGAAGAACCCCCCCCTCTGCTAACCGCCGTCTTATGATTAAGAACACTGTAGCGGTTATTACCAGCCGGCACCCACATGGAGGGTTAGGTAGAGGATTTTTGCCAGCCCGCTATTTGTTGGTTATTAAAAATTTGAATATGCTAGTGAGCAAATGCTTTCCTAATCAACCTATTCTTAACTCTTTAATCATGGATCACTAACCTATTGCTGAATTGCGGCACAACTAACTCTGGATGTTTTCCACACATATAATAAACTCTCTGCTATAAGGATATAATTGCTTAAACCTAAGAAAAGTGTAGGTTTCAAGATTCAAGATTATTTTTACCATTTCAAAATGTTTTTTATTAAAAGAATTGATTTGTTACATTTGATTTTTTGTTCGTCACAAATGTGTTGCATTAGAAATCTTACATAGAAACAGTGACTGGGTGGATTCCACCCTAAGGTTAGTGATGCAGGGTTAATGGCATGCGTCCTACGTTTTTAGGAAAACTAAAAGCCCCAAACTTGGAGAAATTATTTTATACTTTTTCGTTCGTTTTAAAAACGTATTATATTAACAACCCTATTCTGGCAAAGTGACAATTGTTACCCAGTATTTTTAAAATTTATATGTGTTTGTTGTAATTTTTTGATTTCAAAACAAAATTTTAGACTCAAGAATTATAAATTTTGACAAAAAAGTCATCAGCTGTTTAGATAGTGACAATTTCATTAAAAAATTTCAGTTTTGAGCTTAAAATTTTATTTTGAAATCAAAATATTACAAAAAACACATAGAAATATAAAAAAAACTGGGTATTAATTGTCATTTTGCCAGAATAGGGCTGTAAACATTTTTTTTTACTTACATTATTATTTTCTGATTTTTAGTCTTTGTCAAAAACGTTCAAAAAGTGACCACTAAAAGTGACCAAAGAATTTGTTCAAGAAACTGAAATAGTTCTATAAATATTAAAAATGAAACAAGAAAAAAAACGGAAAAAATCCATTGACATTGCTTAGGCTCGAACTCACAACCTTACGATTATAAAGCAAGCGCCCTCTGATCTGAGCTGCAGAACTCATGAAGAAATATATTCTAAAAAGCAATAAATACAACTATTTTCTTATAAAATAAATAAAAATATTTTATTTAAACTACTTTTAACAAACTTTTTTTGTCACCGTCAGCACAGTGTGAAATTTCCGCAATTTAGCGGAACTTTAACATTTCTGCCCGTAATTTTCAACTGATTTAGCTTAGATCGTATTAGACTAAAATGGTAGTTTAGTGCGTATGGTTACTGTCGGCAGCTTTAGTAAAAATGGGCGTGGTCGCACTAAATCGACGCCCACTTTTAAGAAATCATTAAGACTCCAAAACTACTGGGCCGATTGAGCTGATATTTGGGCATTAGAATGCTTCAAAGTACAAAATACTAACAGAAACAAAAGAAGCCACACCCCCATTCGCCGCCCACTAATCAATAAAAGGTCGATATTTTCGATAGTTTTGGTCGTATAAGATTAGAATTTTGTTCTTATGCGTACTGCCAGCAACTGCACTAAAAATGGGCGTGGTTGAACTAAATATACGCCCAATTTTCAGAAATCTTTCAAATTCAATCAATAAATCCCTTCTGACTGGGACAAGTACGCCCGGTCCACTAGTTTTTAAAATAAAATAAAGACATTTGAACTTACCTTTAATTAATCATCTAACCTAACAAAAAATGAAAAGTTTTGAAGGTTTATTATAATTTTGTTTATAAAAACTAAAGCCATAACAAAAAATTTAAATTTAATTGTTCAATATAAAAATAAGAAATAAAGAATTTGTATAAAGGTAATAAAAAATTAATATGATATAGAATAAAGTTCTATACTTTAAGAATCTGTGTCTCCGTCCTTTTCCTGAAATAATGATGCATCTTTTAATAAGTTTTGAACTTCCCGCTCAATTACTGAATGCGTTCTTTTGGGGTTTGCTCTAATACTTGCAATATATGGATCCGATGTTATTAGAAGGCGATTCATTATATCGGTGTTAGTGTCTATTCGTGATGTTTTTCTGGTGAACATTTCGCGGTATTTCCGAAAATCTTTATTTCTCGCCTCCTGAGCTTCTTCGGAAAGTTGTCCAATAGGCAAGATATGTGAAACTATTATTTCTCTTCCGTGAAGAATAACTTTATGTACGGTAACAGGCATATTGTACCAGGAGTACTCATTTAAATACACCGCAACTGTTTCTTTGCAATATGATTCAAATTTGATCAAGTCTATTTCATACCCAGAATTAATACACTCTAATATGACACATAATCGTTTGATTAATTCAACATTTACTCCTGTGATTAGTGCTCATATCTCAGCATTTCTAAAAAATTTTCGGGCAGTATTGCCATTGTTCGTGTTTCCTCCGTTTTGTGTTGGCATGTCTACTAACAGTCCTAATTCCGCTCTTAATTGATCTTGCACGTATTTTTTTTTTTGACAGTCCTTTTTTTTTGTTTGTTTTCGGGGCCACGAACCTGCCATGCTTTAAAATCGAGTCTATAAGATATGTGTAGCACACATTCAAAAAAACATATCCGTGAGTGGAGTGGAGACAGGCCAAAAGAAAGGAATTGGTCATTAACTTCTTTTTTAGAAACAATATTTATATGATTCATTTCTTTGGGTTTTGCATGGCATAAGTAACAAGATTGAGATGAAGCAAATGAAGAAACAGCATTGCAGACTTTTCCATCTATCATAAAGAATATCTTATTTGTTGATAATTTAAATCTTTTGTCACCGATTTCAATGTTGGTTGAGGAGAGTAATGAAGCTTGCTGTTGTATATTAGAAACTTTTATATTACTGAAATCAACGGATTCTTTTTCAAAATAAAATGCGACTGGGCGGCAGATCTAGTCAAAGATGGCGCAGAATTTTTCCAAATAATGGTCTTACACTCACTGTCAAGTAAGTGTAATTGAATTGGAACCATACATATACTAAAAAGACTTTCGTCCGTACAACTTCTGTCAGAGAATTTTTGCCTGTATCTGGTCTGTGCTGCTCCATCACACCCCCATTTTGCAATCATGACAAGATCTCCGGTACTTGCAAGATTTTTAAGAGCTTGCTCCTGGCCTTTACATAGTCGCATTGCAGTGTGATCAATCAGTGATTGATTGTAAAGGTATTTCTGCCGAAAATTCTGTTATATTTAACCTGAAGGATAACACATCTTTTTTGCTTCCACAACTCTGTAATAAGGTGGATATAATTTACTTTGAAACTCACTGGCTTGATCCCGTATAGCATTGTATCGACCTGTGGATATATTAACATCCACAATTAATGCCAAAGCCTTATCTGGATTCATTGCTGGAGGCTTCTTGGAAGTTTCGTTTTTCATTTTTTTATATTTTGTACCTGCAGTAGAAGAAGAAGACCTCAATTTCCTTACAATTGCGGCCACATCTCGCTTACCAGTTTTGTACAACTTAATTTCGGCAGCTTTTGTTAACTCTTCTAGACTTGAAGAGTCAACTAAAACTTTAACTTTTCGAGATTGAACTTTTGAGCTGCATTCCTCAAATTGTTTATTTGGCCTTTCACTTCTATTGCAAGAGTTTCTTTGAAGAAGGAAAGTCACCTAAAAGATTTGTTGAAAAATTAATGTCGGTTGAAAGCCAGATATGATTTTTTTTAAAAAACCTCTCTCGAACTCTACTTGACTGTGCCCATTTCTTGTAAATTGTACTTACCCAAGTTTGTATAAAGGTCTTCCAAGACAAATGAGAGTTCTTTGATAGTTCTAAAATACTAAATTCTTCCATTAAAAAAGATATTATTCCGTTAACTTTGTTCGCTTCAGGAAGCTGGACCCAAATCTCAAAAATTGATAAATTTGAGATGTGACGGCTCATAGTGTCAAGTTAAAATAAAAATCAGGGTTGCAAAATGTAACAATGGTTTAATTCAGTTTTGAGTATGAGAAGACCCCTGTATCGTAACTGCGTTAAAATTTGGGCGCCAGTTGATTCCAGTCTATAAAAAAAATCTATCGAAAATTTTTAGTTTATTTGCGTGCTCTGAAAATTGAAGAACCTTTTTATAAGTACATAACGAAATAAAAAAAAAAACATGAATTAATTAAAAACTCTAATTTTATAATACTAATATATCTGAAAAGCCAATAAAAGTTAAAAAACTTGTTTGTAGCAATCAAATTTCTACGAGGCATATGCCAAAGAGCGATGGAAACTGGGGGCGATGGATCAATGCAACATGTCTGACTGTCTCAACCTGGCGAGGCCAGCATAATCTTTGTGAAATCGCCTCAAGTCGACTCAAACCTCCACGTGGTGTTTCCTGGGCAACGTCAAAACTGACAACCGTTAGTTTGGCGGCTAATCTGAGCGGCGGGCCTCCCTAGGCTTAAAATAGGTTGTGCGTCGGGTTTGAAGCCCACCCGTAAAAACCCATTTCAATGAAAACACAAAAGAATAGAAGAAAACTGATCCCCAAATCTGATGACGACTACCGCAAACGAAAAACTGATAATGATTTACGGATATGCACCTGGAATGTCCGAACCCTTAATTGGGAAGGTGCATCTATCCAACTGACTGATGTCTAAGAAAGATACAAAGCTGATATCACTGCTATCCAAGAAATGCGATGGAAGGGACAGGGTTGCATTCGGCATGCACCCTGTGATATCTACTACAGCGGCCATGCGGAGAAGCACGAGTTTGGATGCGGATTTGTAGTTGGCAAGAGACTACGGCCCCACGTCCTGCGATTCACACCTGTGAACGAACGACTTGCCATAATCCGCATCAAGGTTAGATTTTTCAATATAAGCCTAATATGTGCGCACGCTCCGACAGAAGACAAGGACGATGAGATCAAGGAAATTTTCTACGAGCGCCTTGAAAATGCTTACGAGCGCTGCCCCCGCCACGACGTTAAAATCGTGCTTGGTGACTTCAACGCTAAGGTGGGCAAGGAAAATATTTTTGGTCCAACAGTCGGAAAGTTCAGCCTCCACGACAACACCTCCGATAACGGAATGAGGCTGATTGACTTCGCCGCAGCACAAAACATGGTCGTAAGTAGCACTAGATTCAAGCATCTCAATATTCATAAAGCCACCTGGATGTCCCCTGATCAAAAAACAAAAAATCAAATTGATCACGTTTTGATCGACGGAAGGCACTCTTCCAGTGTATTGGATGTACGCACGATCCGTGGTGCAAACATTGACTCGGATCACTATCTTGTTGCAGCCAAGATCCGTACACGTCTGTGCGCAGCTAAGAATACACGCAACCCTACACAGAGAAAGCTAGACGTCGACAAGCTGCAATCGAAACAGACAGCCGATGCTTTCGCCACTCGACTCTTACTCCTGCTTCAAAGCACTCCTCCAATCGATGATATATGCGCGCAGTGGACACACATTTCCAACTCCATGCATGCGGCTGCTGAAGAGGTGATTGGCTACCAACGCCCTCGCCGAAACCAGTGGTACGACCAGGAGTGTCGCGACGCCACTGTAGAGAAAGACGCCGCCTACAAAGCCACCCTGCAGTCGGTTGTAACGCGCGCTGCTAAGGAGCGATACAAAGAAAAGAGGAGGGAAGAGAGACATATTTTCAGGCGGAAAAAAAGAGAAGCAGAAAAGCGCGAGCAGGAGAAGATTGAGATGTATGGTGACAGGAATGAGGCCCGAAAATTTTTCGAAAAAATAAGACGCCTTGCCGATGGTTTTAAAACCGGGGCCTCTTCCTGCAAGGATGAAAACGGGAATCTAGTGACAGATGTCCAGAGTACACTGACGTTATGGAGGGAACACTTCTCTAAGCTTCTAAATGGCGACGCTGACAACAATCCCGCCAATAGAGATGATATTCCGGAAACCCCAATTGCGGATGACAGCGTCGAGGTTCCGCTGCCCGACTATGATGAAGTTCTGACAGCTATAGCTCGGCTTAAAAATAACAAAGCCGCGGGAGCTGATGGCTTACCTGCTGAGCTGTTTAAGAACGGAGGCGAAGCTCTACTTAAATGCATTCACGAGCTTCTATGTAGAATATGGTCGGAAGAATGCATTCCGAACGATTGGAATCTCAGTGTGCTCTGCCCAATCCACAAGAAAGGCGATCCCACTATCTGTGCCAATTACCGTGGGATAAGCCTTCTTAATATCGCATATAAGGTCCTGTCAAGCGTTTTATGTGAAGGATTGAAGCCCATTGTAAACGAACTGATCGGACCTTATCAGTGTGGCTTCAGACCTGGAAAGTCCACCATCGACCAGATTTTCACGCTACGACAAATCTTGGAGAAGACTCAAGAAAAACAAGTCGACACCCACCATCTTTTTGTCGACTACAAAGCCGCCTTCGACAGCCCAATAAGGAAGCACCTGTACTCCACCATGTCTGAATTTGGTATTCCTGCAAAACTAATACGACTTTGCAGGATGACACTGAGCAACACCAGCAGCGCAGTTAAAATCAGGAAGGACCTCTCCCCACCATTTATTACCAAACGAGGTTTCAGACAAGGTGATTCCTTATCGTGCGACTTTTTCAACCTAATGATGGAAAAGATCATCCGAGCTGCTGATCTGAGACGTAGTGGCACAATATTCTACAAGAGTGTTATGCTGCTTGCGTATGCTGATGACATAGATATCATTGGCCATAATACGCGCGAAGTCAGTGCAGCATTTTCCAGATTAGAAAGAGAGTCAAGTCGAATGGGTCTGACAGTGAATGCAGATAAGACGAAATACTTAGTGTCAACAAACAAACAGTCCCAGCGTCTTGGAACCCACGTTACCGTTGACAATACCTCATTCGAGGTTGTGAAGAACTTCGTTTATCTGGGATCCAGCATTAATTCAACCAACGACATCAGCATTGAGATCAAACGAAGAATAACTCTTGCCAACAGGTGTTACTTTGGGCTCAGTAGGCAATTGAGAAGCAGAGCCCTCTCTCGACGAACGAAAATCACGCTCTATAAATCGCTCATCATGCCCGTCCTACTTTACGCATCACAAACCTGGACGCTGAGCAGTTTAGATGAAAAGACTTTAGGAGCATTCGAGAGAAAGATTCTTCGTAAGATCTACGGACCAATCTGCGTCAATGGCGAGTACCGAATACGGTGGAATGATGAACTGTATGAGCTGTACGCTGACATCGACATAGTCAAGCGCATTAAAATCGAGCGGCTTCGCTGGCTTGGTCATGTTCAGCGCATGAAAGACGATGCTCCAGTGAAGAAAACATTCGATTCGGTACCCAGCGGCGGTCAACGCAGAAGAGGACGACCGCATCTTCGTTGGAAAGACCAAGTGGAGGACAACCTGACGAAGCTTGGAATTTCCAACTGGCGCCAGCAAGCGAAAGACAGAAATGGCTGGCGCAAATTCTTAGATGAGGCCAAGACCGACATACGGTTGTAGCGCCAACTAAGTAAGTAAGTATATGCCAAAGAGCGTCTGCTTGATCTTAAACCAATTGGGACTTTAGTCTCGTTCTATCGTGTTTTATTGATATTATGCATGAGTAACGGTAAAAATTTGTGTTGTATTTTTACTGTAAGCAGTAGTTGTTTTTTAAATTTGAAATATTTCGAAAATTTAAAAATGTTCCGCTAGATTGCTATAACTTCGCACTGTGCTCAGTGGTAAATTTTTCAAAATTTGAATTTGTTTCATGGAAAAAAAAATTCGTCCACATCGTTGAGGCTTGAACTCACTACCTTGTGGTTATAAATGAATCGCTTTACGCTATGAGCTACAGAACTCGCAACAAAACTTTTTCTAAATAAGATAATAAATTCACTTCAGTTGTAAATTTTTGAAATTTAAAAATGTCAATGAGCTTTTCAGTATTTTTGTTTGAATTTTATATACATGCATCAAATAATTGTATGCATTTTAGCCCAACAAATAAACGCACAGACAAGAAAATAAGTGATTGTTGTGTTGTCATCCAGTTCTAAGCTTCATTTTAAGTTTAAAAACTCTAGCTCATCGGGAAGTTGGTTAAAAATGAATTCCAAGATTTGTGCGGGACACACATGAAGCAAAGCTAATAAAAACGTGTTAAAATAGTAAAACGCTTTTTGTGAGTTAACATTAAACTTTATACAAAACGACAAGTGTACGGATATATGTATATCTAAAAATTAAGTTTAAAATTAAATTGATTTAAATTTTCAGAGTGTTCCTCATCACATCGTATGTTAATCATCTCAACGTAACTCTTTTAATTGTCTTCGACTACACCAAAGATCGCCTCGCGCGGCCACTCATAACTCCATCCCACACACACGTTCAATGCACAGAGCCACACTGAAAAATAAACACCAGCAAAATAACAAAAACAACAACCACAACAACGTTAACTAAATGCTGGTAAATCGATATCGGCTTACAATATAATTTAACTTAACAGCCGGCAAAACATCCTCAGGCAATAAAGTTTATTTTTATTTTGCTCTGAGCAGACTAACTCACTGACCAACTGACTGTTACCCAGTGGGCATTTCAGCTAGCGATACGCAAAAGAATGCATGCTAATAGTGCTCTTATTGGCGTCAATATACCTTCCATGACCGCTGCATTGATGAGTGCTTCTGTAAGGCCTACCTTTTGAAGGTTTGGAGTCTTTTCCTGTTATTTTATATAAAAAAATTTTTAAAAAATTTTTAAAAAATTATAAATGATCAGATCAATTAAAAAAAAATCAAATCTTAAAGAAAAAACAAAAAAAAAATTATTTTTTTTTGTCCGAGTTGGGACGCGAACCCAGGTCTCCGAAATCTAACACATTGCATATCACATTATATGAAAACTTTTATATGGAAAAATTTTAAGTCTTTTCTATTATTTTTGTATCAAGAAATTTACAAAAAAATTCTAAAAAAATTTTTAAATGGAGCTGGGTTGCGAACCCGCGCTCCCGAAAACTTACTTTCATTTGTAATGATGCAAAATAAGCTGAAGTTTGTTAACAACTGAGTTGGACGAGTGGGTAAGATGCCAGACCGCCAGCTGAGAGGACGCTGGTTCAAATCTGGAATTTGTCACAGGTTTTTTATTTCAAGTTGATATTTATATTGCTTTTCTATTTACAATATATTGATATTTATATTGTTATACAAAGCCTATAACAAGTGAAAACGATATCCAATTGAGGCCAATTGGGAAAGATTTAGGCAAGCAAGAAATGAAGCTACCTTGGCAGTTAGACTGTCCAAAAAACAATATTATATATCTAAACTAAGCCCAAATCTATCTTCTAAACAGTTATGGAAAAATCTAAAAAGTATTGGTATCTGCAATAAAGGCTCTGAAGTTTGCCGTACTGATCCAAATCTACTGAATGATTATTTCACTGCGAGCTCGTTACGAGATGATAATGCCGAATACATTAATAGCATAGTGCCTGTTGAGTTACCGCATGATTTTAGTTTTAGAGCTATAAATGAGCTAGATGTTGCCCGCTGCATTAAAAAAATCAGTTCGAATTCCATTGGTGAAGACGGTGTGTCGATCAAGTTCATTAAGCTTATTTTGCCCCATGTGGTCAGTCCACTTGCTCATATCATTAACCATTGCATCACTACCTCGTGCTTTCCTGCCAGCTGGAAAGTGGCTACAATTGTTCCGATTGCGAAAATTGCAAATGCCCGCGAGCCTGGTGACTTCAGACCAATCAGCTTGTTGTCATCGATTTCGAAAGCATGTGAGGCTCTTATGGCGGAGCAAATAAGTGAACATATTCTATCTCTGGGCCTTATGTCTGATTTTCAGTCAGGCTTCCGTAAAGGTCATAGTTGTTCAACAGCTATAGTTAATATCTTGGATGACATCAGAGCTCCCTTCGATAATGGTGATCCAACCTTGCTTTGCCTTCTCGATTTCTCTAAGGCTTTCGACACTGTAAACCATAGTATCTTATGCAAAAAACTTGAATTGCAGTTCGGATTTTCTGAGCCATCAGTTCGCCTTTTAAGTAGTTACTTAAATGGAAGGTCCCAAAGAGTCAGCCTAGGCAACAACTTATCTGCGTATAATCAAATCTCTTGCGGTGTCCCTCAAGGGTCAGTCTTGGGACCACTCTTGTTTGCCATGTTCATCAATGACATTTTTGTGAAATGTGAGAATGTATCCATGCATGCTTATGCTGATGACTTACAGTTATATATGTCAAGACCCACAGGGCTTGTTGAGGATTTGTGCGCAAGAGTTAATGATGATTTAAAATTAGTAGTGGAATGGGCTAGGGAGAATTTGCTTGCACTAAACCCCTCGAAATCATGTGTCTTGCCAATAACCAAAACAGCTTTCTTCAATCTTGAGTTTCCTCCGATTATTCTAAATAACACTGAGTTAAAAGTTGTAAGAAAGGTAAAAAAGAAAGGATCATATTAATATGTGTGTAAGTAAGGTCTATTGTGTATTAAGAAACTTAAGAATGACTGCACCGTTTGTTCCCACCGAAACAAAACGTAAACTTGTCCTGCAGATTTTAGTGCCAATAATTACATACTCAGAAGTCGTGTATAGCAAGCTGGACTCAAAATCCTCACATAAACTGTTAGTTGCCTTGAATAATGCTGCTCGCTATGTCTATGGTCTGCAGATGCATGACCATGTCTCCTCATTTTCCATTCGATTACTTGGCCGTAGTCTGAATAATCTTTTCGAAGCAAGGAACTGCATTTTCTTGCATAAAATAATATACTCGCAATGTCCACGATATCTCTTTGCAAGACTTCAGTTCTGCAGATCAAGTAGAAATCTGAATCTCTTAATACCGCGTTTTAATTATACAGCATCAAGTAGACTATTTTTCGTTAGCGCAATAAGGCTGTGGAACTCACTGCCCAACCATATAAAATTAGTCTCCAATAGATTAGCCTTTAAGCAATTGATACTCAAATATTTTTCTTAACTTCACATAACTTAATTTTTAGTCCTAGCTCTAACACAACCTCTTATTCTACCTCTAGCATTTTTTCACCGCAGGTCGTTCATTTGATTAGTCAATTTATATTAATGTCATATCTTTTAAAAATATTTTCAATAGTTTTAAATATCTTTTTCACTGTGACATGCACATGATAATTAATTCTTGAATGTTAACATTTTCTCTAATAAAAAAAAATTATTGGTATCATTTTATGAGTTGAGAATTTCTGTCATTAATGATAATAATCTTAGTTATAAAATTTCAAATAGTTTAGTATATAAGTATTATATTGTTGTTATTTATTCTAAGAATGCGGCGTGCAAAAGACTCAAGTCTTAAATGCCAACAATATTTTTAAATAAATAAATAAATAAATAAAATATTGCACGGAAGGGCTAAGAAATCCATATGATGGCCTGCTAGAAGCGCTTCAAAGACCTGCTTTTGCCCACTGGGTACGGTGTGATCATGTGTGTGTGTGTGTTTGCTAAACGCTTGTTTTGCATATGTCTTTTGATAAAAGACATGCAACTGTTTTGTCTAATAAAAGATGCAAGCAAACAAAATATGGAAATGTTAAATCAACAACATTATGTTGTCGGGCTCTTAATAGCACAAACTCGAAACGGTCAGCAACAAAAGGCTTAAACGATGATCAGATCGGACGCAGACAACGTCAGATCATGTGTGGGCAAGTGGGCAGACAGCTAGTCTTGATCAGGCTATTTTTTGTTTCTAATTATCTTGTTTATCTGAAGAAACTATCGACTTTGCATGGCGTGCCTGCGAGCGTACGCTGCAAAATGGCTAACTTATGCGCCAGGCTTTATAGTGACAAAATTATTAGATTCAATTAATTTATGATTTTCAACTGTTGTTGTTGATAAGCTTAATATTTTCGTAGATTTATGTAAGTTGCATGGATATTAAATTGAATTGCAATAAGTGTTTTTTCAAATATTGGGTAAAATGTAAAAACCGGTTTCTCGGAATAACCCTAATTTTGCTTGAAACCGGTTTTTCGAATAATTGAAATAAGTAACTGCTAACGGTTTCCATTGAAATTATTTTATTTTTGAATTTTTTTTTTAAAGATGAAAGAACCGAGGCAAGCACCTTATACAAACAACCTGACCTGAAAAGAATGGGATCGATTTTTAGAGGAAGAATTTATTGGAACCAAACGTGAATTAACGATAAGCGGAACAAATGTGAAAGATAATTTAAATTGCTTGTAGCCGAGGCTAGTGTTGTGCCTTTACCTTGGCAAGCATTATCAGCCCTCAGTTTTTCCTGTCCTTTAATTCTACATTTTCCACAATTTAGTTGTGGATTTTTTGTTTCAATAATTCTTAAATGTTGTCAAGAACAAAGAAAGCGAAAAGAACCATGTCCGAACCCGGATTCGAACCGGGAACCTCTGAGTTATCTGAGAAATTATACAGAAAATAGATTAAATATCGTACATATCATTACAAAAACTGTAAAAACATACATAATATACATAAACAAACATAAACAAACATAAATAAACGCCATTTTAATGTTTTTAAAAAAAAAAATTTGGGAACATTAGGAAAATAATGAAGATATGGCGTTTGCAGTAAATTCGTAAAAATTGAGTCGATTCTTATCGAAAGTAAATTCACCACACACGTAGCAGAAAATATTTGGATCGTTCCTGCACTGAAATTCTCTCAGTCTTTTACTCATTTTATTTTGTAGTTTTTTTTTAATTTTTATTATTTTCTTTCTTTTGTTACAAACTGTGCGCTTCTTTTGTTTGCCACGTTTTTTGCTAGAATATTCTTGCTTCTATTTCTTTTATACAACTCACCAGCGTTGCAGTCATGGTACAATTAAACCAGGTAGCTTCACGACTGACTGTGCTCTCCTTCTCATACACGGTTAAAAATTTTGGACTAATTTTTAATCCAAACTTTGGTCTAAGCGAATTTTTAATCCAAAAATTACTATTTCTTTACTAACTAAGGTAGGGATTCTTTAGTTTAATTTATTTTAATCCAAGAAAAGTTTAAGTCTTAGACTATTTTTGGACTACGAATTCAGCTGGGTCTCGAACCCACGTTCCCGAAAGCTTGAATCAAAATAAGCGAAACTGTGTTAGCAACTGCGATAGACGAGTGGATAACATGTCGAACTGGCCGACGAACTTGGGTTCAAATCAGGAGATGATCAGAATAAATTTGCTCTTTTCTTTTTGCTGACATGCATTCTGAAAATTTTAAATTTTTTGCGTATTTAAAAGTAATCCTTTTTAAATTAGAAAATTTTAAATTTTTCTTTGGATTAAAAATTAATCTTATTTTGGTGTTGTCCTATATGTAATACAAAAAAGTTTAACATTTAGTCCAAGATTTTTACCCGTGTAGCCATTAGTGTTAAATTCAGGAGTTTCGCTTTGACGGTCTCAGCGGTCGCGCTCTCAGTCATGAGCCTACCTGGTCTTATTGTAGCATGTTTCTTTGTGTCTTTTGCGTTCTTTCTCAAAACACCTTATTTGACACTTATTCCTTATGAGCAATAAAAATAAAAAAAAATTTTACATACAACTACCTTTGCTTGTTATGTATTTAAAATGCATCAAAAGACAATCACTAAATTTGGGTGCTTTCGTTCAATTAAACACAGCTTTTTCTTTTCTCAATAGATTTTCTTCAACCAGTCTTTTTTTCAAAAAAGTACAAACTTTAAGAAAAAAATATCAAAACTAAAAATATCAAAATATTATGATTTCTTTTGTTAGTTTTCCCCCCCGTTTCGGCATTCGTAATGATGCAAAATAGGCGAAACCCTGTTAACAACTGAGTTGAACGAGTGGATAAGATGTTGGACCAGCACATCAGAGAACTTGTGGTCAAATCATGAAAAGGTCAGAGTAAATTTTTTATTTTTTTGGATTAGAAAATTTTAAACTTTTCCTTGGATAAAGAAGTAATACTTTTTTGGTGTTGACCTATATGTAATCCAAAAAAGCTTAAAATTTAGTCCAAGATTTTTAACCGTGTAGGAAATTTTATAAACTTTAATTTGATATATAATTTGTTTGATCATTGTTGCTGGTTCTGGAGAAATATGCTATTAACAAGAACTATCTTTTTTTATTTGTAAAAAAATACTACAGTGGACAATATCACGAAAACGGAGTGACAGAAAAAAAGAATGACATTTTTTAAAACACCTACCAATTTTACATTAGAAATGGTAGTAGCATTCATTGTACATTCTGGCTGCAAGCCAGTGTAATTAATCAATTAATCCAAAAAATGTTGCTATAGTAAAAGTATAGTGGAAACATTTTTTTCCATTCTTGCCTTTCCAAAAACACCAAAAACTTGGGTAATTACATCAAATATTCTGACTTTTGCCTATTGCTGGCATCTAAACCGTAGATAAGGGGGGGTTCAAACTCCCCTTAGCAATCTAGAATATTTTTATATTATAATATAAAAACACAAATATTCCAAATTATTTAGTTTTGCCACAAAACGAATGTAAGTTGAAAGTTGTATATGCTTAGTTTGGTTAGCAGATATTTAGTTAAGGGCAGGTTCTCTTCCAGAGATCCAAAGAGGTGATGTTCTTGATTTTTTTTTGATAGAAGAAAGTAAAGTAACACCTTGAGTTTCTTGGCAGTTATTTATTGATTCTTAGAGTGTAGGAAAATATTTTTTTCTTGGTGCATAAAAGTGTAATGATAAGTGTAAATACGCCCTCAAGCGTCACGTTAATAAAAAAGGTGCCCAAACGGTCTCCATTGCAAAGCGAGTTCATGTCATCTTTAAGGCCAAGTTTCAATTTTTTGGGTAAAAAAGCGGGTGTATTTGAATGACTTTATTTCTGTTGTAAAAAATAATTTTTTTTATATATTTAGTTAAATCTTTGATTAACAATAATTTTTGTTTTTTCTTTGTTTTTGCATCAATATTTATGGTTAGACAGCGCGTAAAAGTTGAGGTCGCGAACGTGAGGTCTCTTGCGGCTTGCACGATATCTCCTCTTCAAGTAGCCTGAAACAAAAAAATCAAAATATCAAAAAAGGAGAACAGTTTTGCCTTCTGCGTAAACCAACAAAAAGTTTACATTTAAAAAAAAATAAAAAATGCCGCATAAATTAAAAAAATTTAATTTTTCGTGCGCAAAGTTGGACCTTATAAATTAGAAAACTATTTTCTTAGTTTACGCAGTGCGTATTTAATTATTTAAAAATTAAAACAAGATTTTTGTTAATCGGACAAATACTTTTCGAATTAGAGTGCAAGCCTTTTCAAAAATATAATTTCGAGAAACACGCGTTTAAAGTTTGTTTTTAATTTTAAAGTTAAAGAAATTAATATTTTGGACAAAATATACTAACTAATGATGGATCATCGATTCCTGGGGCATATAAAAGTCTATATATTTCCTTATATATTTCTTCTTGCTGAGGTAGAGCCTCCTTTTTGGCCATTCTTGCTTCCTTACTTGCCTGTTGATTTTCAATTTCAGCCAAACGAATTCGTTCTTCATCACGCTTAAGTGTAGAGTTGAATGCGTTCCTCTTTTACTAACGATCAAGACTGTACTAACCACAATATAAAAGCTATACTATAAAAAATATATATATAAAAAGTATGTATATGGGCATTTCCACGGTCAAGCACGCGACATACGTACGCCTTTGAGGTGCAAAAAAAATAAAGAAAATTAAGAAAAACTTTTTTGTTTTTATTTTTCGATAGCATTTTCACAGCAATATGTTTAGTACAAAATGTAGGTTACGAAGATTTTATGTTTTCAATATATTAGCAATAAACATGCGATCTAGCAAGCGACAAAGAATGGAACTCGTTTTCAACTGCATCTAGAAAAATTCAGAAATTTGCGAAACGTAACATCAAATTTCAAAGCAATTAACTTTAAACTTAAATGGAATAATGTATCCTTCTAATGATAGCTGTTATGTTGAAATGGTTACCATAGTTGTTTTTTTTTAAGCTTAAGTATAATCTAGCAAGAGACATCTAGCACGCGACACATTTTTCCATTGCAATTTAATTGGGTAATTAAGTAATTAGGTAGTTAAGTAATTATGTAATTTAGTAATTAAAAACAAATTCAATATATTTTCCATTCCTTCCATCAACCATTTTTTCATTACCTTGAGCCAATTTAGCCTTCCATTTTTACAAAAACAAAAATGTTTACGAAACATTTACTAAAAATTTACGAAAAAGAAAAACTATATTTGTGATTAAGACTGCATCAGAAAAAATATAGTATTAGAACTTTTTTTATGTAAAACGAGCTTAAAGTTAAAAAAATATAATAAAAAACATATTTTTCATGTTTAAGTTGCTATAAATTATTCCTTAGCTAAAAATACAAAAAAACTTTGACAGATATTATTTAACTAATTAAAAATCTTTAAAAAACTGTTTCAAAGAGGTTCCCATCTGAAATACTTTTTAAGTTTTTGCATTAAAACGGATGACACCTATACTTCCGCTTATAGATCGAAACAGGGGAAGATGGACCCCCCCTGCCATACAATTTTTTTCTTTTCTTGACCCAAGGAATCAACCAGCGCCGGATTGAAACGTTGATCTAGGACACCCTATATACATATATACAGTGCTGCGCAAAAAATAGCAACAAAATCGGTACGCTACTACAAAATTGTGTATCTTTTTAAATATTAGGGACACACAAAAATGAATATAGGAACCAAAGCATATATTCATACATCATATTAAAAACAAATCATATTCCAATTTGGTTTTGTTTACTTTATTAAATTTAAAATTAATATGACTGCATTCAGTTTGTATGAGAGTAAAACAAAAGCAACATAATTAATATTTGGTGTAAGATCCATTATTCTTGATAACCGCTGCATAGCTGACCGGCAAAGTAGATATGTTAGTATTAGTATATGTTCCCAAATAAGTTTCAGGGCTTCATACAGTGCAGTCTTATTGGAAAACCTTTGACCAGAAACTTTTACCTTCAAAATCCCAAAAAAATTTTCAATGGGATTCAAGTCATTGTGAATGTGCCGGCTAATCAAGGACTTGAAACCCTTTGCCTCTTATGTAATCTTTGATGAGCTTTGAAGTGTGCTTCGGGTCGTGATCGGGCTGAAACGTTCACTGAAGCGACATATTCCACTCTGAATGTGGTCGCATCTTGCTTTCTGAAATGTCATTATATACAAATCGATCCATAATTACATCGATTTTTTGAAATGGTTCAATTTCATTATAGAAAAAACAAGTCCAGACCATAATGCCATCGCCTCCGTGCTTAAAATTTATTTTGCAGTTTCGGGCTTCAAGTCGTGTACCTGGATGGAGCCGTACCGTGCACATCCCATCTGAATTAATCAAGTTGAACTCTGATTCCTCGCTAAAAAAACGGTTTTCGATTTTTGAACGGTCCAGTTAAGATGCTCTTTTGGAAGACTGAGTCTAAAAAACAATAAATTGCAACTAGTTGCCACAATTTCAGACAGAATTGTTTAAATTGTAACACCTCACCTTGTTTTATATGCCAAGCTGTAAGCAAAGGTTTCTCTGCCGATCTGTAACTTCTTTAATCGTTCTCAACGGCTCGTCTTCAAACAGTGCTGTGGTGGATATCTCAATAAAGTGTCCGAACAACCTCTTTGGCTGTGGCAAATGCATTTCGCTTGAACACACCACAAATGTTCCTGTCATTACGCAGCGATGTTTTCCGCGGTCGCCCTTTTTAATGTACCGTTGTTACGTCTTTTGTGAAGGTATATTTCTTTATTAATCTGCAAACTATTGACCGATTAATATCAAACTGTTTCACGTTAGATATTTGCGAATTTTCGTTTTTATATTCGGAAATAATTTGTAATTTAAGAGCTTCACAGTATTTAAAACGTGCCATTATAAATGGAACAGTCAACGTCACAACTAGCACAAAAAAAACTAAACTTAAATGCTTATGACTTACAAACAACACGTGCTTTACAATAACGGAACTTTTACCAATAATTCTTCGAACTTCAGTTCTCTTTTTACATTTTTCAAGTTTTGTTGCTATTGTTTTGCTCACAGACAAATTGAATGTAGTCACATTAATTTTAAATTTAATAAAAAAAAACAAAACCAAATTTGAATTTGATTTATTTTATATTGGATGTATGAATATATGCTTTGATTCCTATAATCATTTTTGTGTGCCCCCAATATTAAAAAAGATACACGATTTTGTTGCAGCGCACTTATTTTGTTGCTATTGTTTTGCGCAACTCTGTATATATATGTCGTTGTCGTTTCGTTGTTGTTGTCGTTGTCGTTGTCGTTGTCGTTGTCGTTGTCGTTGTCGTTGTCGTTGTCGTTGTCGTTGTCGTAGTCGTAGTCGTAGTCGTAGTCGTTGGCGTTGGCGTTGTCGTTTTCGTTGTCGTTATTGTTTTAGTTGTTGTTGTTGTTGTTGTTGTTGTTGTTGTTGTTGTTGTTGTTGTTGTTGTTGTTGTCGTTGTAGTTGTAGTTGTTGTTGCTGTCGTTGTAGTTGTAGTTGTTGTTGCTGTCGTTGTCGTTGCCGTTGCCGTTGGCGTTGGCGTTGTCGTTGTCGTTGTTGTTGTCATTGCTGTTGTTATTGTTATCGTTATTGTTTTTGTTGTTGTTGTTGTTTTTGTTGTTGTTGTTGTTGTTGTTGTTGTTGTTGTTGTTGTTGTTGTTGTTGTTGTTGCTGTCGTTGTCGTTGTCATTGTTGTTGTTCTTCGCCTTTTTGTTGTTGTTGTCTGGTAGATGTGAAACAACAACAAAAATAAAAAGAAAAAGAACAGTTGTTGTTTCACATCTACCAGACAACAACAACAAAAAGACGAAGAACAACAACAAAGACAGCAACAACAACAACAACAACAACGACGACAACAACAACAACAACAACAACAACAACAACAACAACAACAACAAAAACAATAACGACAACAATAACAACAGCAATGACAACAACAACAGGTAAAAATATAATCCAAGGGCGCCGAGAGGCGTTCCCACTCACAGAGCATTTTCTACTTATAAATACAAAAATATCTCTTAAACGGCTTTGAATTTTATTTTGAAATTTTTTTTTTACACATTCTTAAGATAATTTTCAAAATAATAAAAACAAATAAAAAATTCAAAAATTTTTTAAAAAAAATTGAAACTGGGCCTTGAAAAAAAAAAACAAAAAAATGTTAAAAATTATTTAAAATTTATGGGAGCTGGTACCTGTAATATCAATAAATAGTTGAAAATTACAAAAATGGTGGATATGTGAATTTTGAGTACCGTTTTTTTTAATTTTTCGTTCTTTATAGAGCTCTAAAAAACAGGCCAATGTAATCTGAATTAAATTTAATTATCCAATAAATTTTATCTACTTCAAAATGAAAAAAATTCAAGTCAATTCATAGAGTAGTTCCTGAGATATCGTGGAGATCAGTTAGAAAAACATGATTTTTTAGAAAACGTTTTTTAAGATTTAGTATACGATTTTTTCGAGTATTTTATAAAAATATGAGTTCTTACTGGTAACATGAGCGTTGTTACCTTGTTCGTTAATTTATTTACTTACCGCAAAATTAATTTTCACTTTCTGTAAATTATTCTTTAGTAAAAATCATGTAAAGTTAATTGGTATTTCGATCAAGTTTCTAACCGATATTTCAAAAGTTTCTAATAATGAAGCGCTTAAGACAAAAAAGTTGGTCATACTATTTAAGAAACCAATAGTCTCGCTCGAAGAAGGAAAGAAATCACATATATTTGAGGCGCGGACAAATCTTTTTCTTTTTTTTTTCATAATTAAAAAAAATTATGATGCATTTTAATTTCTTTTTATGACTAAGAGCTTACCGACCTTAAAAAAGTTCGTAAAGTATATCATCGTTAAATTTGTTTGCAATGTCTTAAAATGAAAATAAATTTAATTTCAAAATAAGCATTTTTATCATTGAATTAATCGGTTATAAAAGCCAATTTTTTAAAAATTTCTTGTTTCACCATGAGCATTAGCTCATGAGAATGAGTGAATTATTTGTATTTTAAAGCCTTAAATTAAAAAGGAATTTATTGTAATAAAACAAAAAGGTCTTGATTAAGATCTAGTAGGAAAAGGTCATGTGGAAGCCAGGCATCCACATCTATATTTTTTAATAATACCATTATTGCTTATATCAAGAAGTACAATTATAACCTAATTAACTTATTCGGTTTAATTTTAAAACAGTGGTCACGCAGGGTTCAAACAACAACAACAAAGAGAGCTTTCCGAGTGTACAGCTTGACACTGAAACAAGATGTTTTTAAAAGCTCTCGTAAAATTTGGAGCAAGGAAATATTGTCGAGTGTTGGTTTTTCTATATAACGATTTCTTTTTGTGTTTGTTTTTGTGTTTGCTAGTTTGACATAGAAAAGAGCAAAAAAGGTAAAAGTGTTAAATAGAATGTATCAATGTGTTTTAAAATTTGTATTATTTAATTGAGTTCTAATTTTTTTATTTAAATTTTTAATGTTTTATATTGTTTTGTTTTAATTTTAATGACAGATTTTATTTAGAAACAGTGTAAAATAAGACAGCGAGCAACGCCCTTACCACATGAACGCTTAAGGCAAACTGACTTCAAATTTAAAGCATAGGAGAAAAAACAAACTTTTACGCAGTGTATAAACACAGCAAGCCGATTACTGCTTTGTGTGCAAAAACACAAAAATACACGACGTCCACGTGTTATGGGAAAACATAAGCTGATAACCACTGCTTTAAAGACTTGACGGCTGATTCCCAAATTTTGAAAGAATTACAAGAATCATCATCTGGCAAAATCAGGCAAAATCAATCTGACATAGACAGATCGAATTACAAGTTTACTGTCTTAGAAAGAAAAAGTAGGAAGTTATCTTTTCTGAAGAACTAGTTAAGCGAAATCAATGGCTTGCGAATTCAGATAAAATAATTTCTCAGATCAGTTCATAAAATTATATATCATGATGTTGTCAAAAAAATTTACTCCCAACATAAATAATTAATTTAGGATTATAGAGCGAAGCTTATATCTCTTATTCAATTAATAATATTATGAGGTTTTATAATCAATAATTTTCTCTAGGGTAAATGAAAACACCAAATTTCTTTTGATTTTGATTTTGTAAACTCCTCTTTAAGAAATACCTATCCACGGCGTTGGCTGGCATCGTCTTTAAGAAAATGCAAAACAAAAATTTTACAACTAAAAGTTATTTGCATTTAATAATTTTAAATAATACTTATCTTATATTTCTTAATACATATAGAACAACACATAAAAATGAAGATTGCTATTTAGAACACATTAACTTCTAAACTTGTAAAATAAATTATAGTACAGGTTATATTACAACCTAAACAAATAGTGTTTAGACTAGGGTTTCCTTAAAAGACCAAAAAAAAATGTTAATCTCTAGTAATAAAACTCATTTTCTGTTTGTTTGTTTGTTTGTTTGGCCTTTATACAAATCTAAACGGCTCAACGGATTTTGTTCAAACTAGGTACACATATTAAGCTTATCCCAACTTAAAATTTTACATACTTAGTTTTTGCCACGCCCCCTCTGAAATTTTTCAACTAACGGTACTTTTGTTATTATAAAACTTTTTAGTATCGGAGATTTTTGTATATTTAATTTTAAAAAATTTTTGTTATTTTGACATCAAAAACACTCACATATCTTCAAAATTGGAGAAATTTTCAGTACAACGACTTTTTCATAAAACATCGTTACCTAAGAATGAGAAAAAAACGACATGAAAATCAAAGTTTGGTCTTTCGATGCAAATATCTCCGCTTTCCATTAATATATTTCATTCAAACTTTTTTTGTTCAAAAGTTCAATAAAATCACTTCACAAAAATAGGTTGAACTGTACCGTTAAGTCAGTGTATATATGTTTTATGAGTATGCCAAAAAAGGTCCAAAATATTGTCTATTTACTCAAAAAATGACTCAAAAATTGTTGTTGTTGTAAAAATGAAATCAATTAAAAACAGAAAATCTGACTTCCTTTCATATGACATAGCATTTATTTGCAAAAATTCTTTCAGCTAAGCGCAAAAATTATTTTACTGTTTTTGTCATCAAAACAAGGGTACCCCCTTTGATTTTTTTCGCGAAATTTATTTTTTCCAAAACGTTTTTTTATATTTTTTACAAAAAATTCAAGTCTCAAAAATAGTTTATGTGAAAAAACTACCCCAATATCTCTTTCCAATCAAAAGTTATGGCTAAAAATCTATTTTTTCATACAATTGACTATCCCTATAGTAATAAAACTCATTTTCTGTTTGTTTGATAGTGATCTACTTATTTTTTGCCTCTACACCCCTCGCCCCCCTCCTATTAAATTTGTTTTGTTGTGTTGGCTCTATTTTTTCTCACTATTGTGTCACCGTTGTCACTTAGTTCTTTATCAATGGTACTTTAAATGTTGTATATATATCACAATTTTATCGAAAAAATGACTGTGAATAAGAATGCTGTTAAAGTTAATATTTTCATGTAATCAGTTTTAGCTATATGGCAATATAATAAAACATATGCGCATCTGGTCAGCACAATTATTTCATTAGTTTTGATCTGTGCGTTAAATTCACAGATAGATGGCGCCACATTTGTAAGATGTGTGGGTACAGACTATACTTACACCTTGCGGTGAAAAGCTGAATACTGTTTTTTCAAAAGTTTCTTCAAATTTAACCCCACACGTTTGGGATTACAGACAGGTGGCGCTATTTTCTGCTTACAGAAGAATATCTGATGTTCTTATACAGCCAGCAAATAAGTTTTGCGAAATATTTTGCGAAAATGCTATTGCTACCAAACTTTTAAAAAGTAAAATAATGCAGTACTGCCAGTTTTTTCAGTCGCAGCGTCATCTAGCGTCATTAACACTTAAAAACATAGAATTGGATCAATTTAAATGTCTAGCTCACTTGCTGGACTTTTTGTTGTTTTTGCTTTGCTTGCAAATGCGATTTATTGATCCTGATCTCCAATGAAAAAACGCAGCTAATAGAAATTTTAGTAGGTACAATCATTTTTAACACAACGAATTTTCATAAAACATTGATATCTAATAATGAGAAAAAAATTATATGAAAATCAAAGTTTTTACTTTTAATGCCAATAACTCCGCTGTTTTTAATAAATTTCATTTAAATTTTTTTTGTTAAAAAGTTCAATATGTTTTTTAATATTAATCTTTGTTTAGACATTAAAATGTCCATATCTCAAGGACGCACTAAGTCCCACCATAATTTTTATTTTGTTGAAAAGGTAATTGTGCTTGCTTTAAGATTAAGTAAATATAAAAATTCTTTTTAATTTTTAAAATATGTTTTTCGTACCCCTTTGAATTCAATTAGCTTACCGCAAGAGATGGAACCACCAACAACAAAAATTTTCCTAAACTTTTTTGTATTAATGTTCATTCAATTACCTTTCTAACGGTAGATAAATAAAATTAAATAAAATAAAATTCAAATAAAATTCAACATGTTTTTCAATATTCCCGATTTTAAAAAACATTTAATCGAGAAGTGTATGTTAAAATGTTTATATAAGTGACTCTGGAGTAACACCGGGTTAATAGCACGCAACAACTACTTTTTTTAGTAAGAAAACATTTTGAATGTTTAGAAAGAAGAAACTAGTTTATAAAGTATTCGATTATGCCAAAAACACGGTTTATCGAAACTGTTGATTTTAAGAAAATCAAAGCCGAAAAAACCCAAAAGTTGACAAAAACCCAATTTTTTAATAACCCGAAACCGGTCTTAAAAACTCTAATTGCAATGATATGAAATTACATAAATTAAGTGTTGAAGGTATTTTTTTTAATTCATCTCGAAACTATTGCTGCTGTCCTTAGAAAGCAGCACTTGAAGTTTCGAAAAGTGTGAAAAAATTCTCACCAAATGTTTTGCTGCCAAATCAATTATTGCACTCTGAGTCGCACTCTAAGCAGCACCAAAACGAAAGACTTAAGAAAGCAACGCGCTATGTGACAGTTTTTAACAAATCTCAACAAACCATGTCTGTTGCATATTAAATGCTGTAGGTATGCACATAATTGTATTGGAATCGACATAGGTATATTTATGCCACTTTAAAGAATTTCTTTTCACCAACAACCATGACAACTTTCCACACTATTTTTGATTTGGCATGCATTCGACATTTGTCAACAATTTCGACGCAAGCACTTGCAACCTTTAAGCAATTTTTTCAAAACAATTTACAAAAACAGTAAATTTCTAAAACAGTTGATTGTCCTATGTTTGTAATCTGTGTGTATGTATGTGTGTGTGTGTCTATGTGGCTGCGTGTGTACAGGAAACACATATACTCCTCCTCGAAAACATTATGCAAATTTTCTAAATTGAAATTTGCACCAACTTTATCTGGAACTTGTAAATACAACATCGTTCCAAAGCTCGTTTGTTCGTTCGTTTCACGCCGCTGACTATCAGCTTATTTAGCTATCCATCTAAATTGCTTCTGTTCATTTGTCAAATTGTCAATCGCTTGTCATAAAAAAATATTTATTATTTACTTTGGTTCAACTCACGAGCCAATGCGCGCAATATTCAGTGTTTATTGTAAAATACGCTTTAACACCACAAAGTTTGTAGTTTTTTTTTTCTTTTTTTTCGCCCATTTTTGTTTTAGCAGGCAAATTTGGCAGAAATGGAAAGTGCTGAAAGTAGTTTTTTAGGCGCGTCTGTTACAACTTTTTGGCATAGCAAAACGTGCTACTAATAACATTATTTGTCAAATTGTTGTCGATTAAAATATTTATTAAATTTCTCTATTTTAGAGGAAGGAATGTAATTTCATAACATAACAATGCTGAATATGGCTTAAGACTGAAAATTAATTTCTGAAGACATGGAAACAATTTTTGTATTTACTAATTATGACAATAAACTAAAAATAATAACGATGAGTTTTCTCCTATTCTTATTTAACCTGAAAGATTTAAAATACTAGAATACTAAAATACTGAGAATGTTTGTGTATAAGTTTTTTCATATATTTTTCTAATGAGCTTTTTATTTTAGCATTTATGCCAAGAATTTCAGAATTCATTGAAAGCCGGCTTTGAAGAAAATAAAATTGAAGGGGTGGTTAGGTTAAAAAAAAATTAACAAATTAAAAATTGCCATTATACCATAAACATTATTTATCATTGCATTTATTAAACCAAATCTATCCTAATCTACCATTATAACATAACTATCATACAAAATCATCATTCCATATCTATAATATCATCATACTACATATCGTACCATACTCATCATACCATACCTTTTCATACAATACTTTTATACCATACAATGCTATTTATCATATAAACCAGAGGTGGGTACGAGTGAAGCCAATAAGTGCCACATTAAGATTTTCAATACCTTTCAAAGAGCCACAACGTACTTCAAATAAAGAAGAAAACCTAAACTAAAACCTAAAAAATAGCCTTTAGGTTATTAAAAACCTAATTTTAATAAAATCAGCAAAGAAATTAAGGGAGCAGAAAAATTCGTTAAACCACAAACCACAATAAAGGTTTGTTAGCTTCTTCATTTAGCATCAATTTTATTTTTAATTTTAATTTTAATTTTAAAAGTTAATTTTTTGGCGAGGTATCCGACTTTGAATGGAAAAGGATAACTTTGCCTTTGATCATCGATATCTCTGCAACCAATGATCGCACAGGAAACTAAAATACGCTTCTGAAGAACAAAATAAATTTCCTATATATGCTTTTCATTCGTCTTTGACTTTTCATTTTCGAGCTTTTGATTTCAGTTTGAAAAAAGTGCAAAAAATTAATTTTTCAGGTGTTTAAAAAAATCCATCTTAATTTTGCAATTATTGCCAAAAGTACTTATGTTTCTAGGTTTTTTTTAGCTCTTTCCATGCTCTAAAAGCCCTCACTATTTTTAGTCTGATCGGTCGAGCCTTTTTTTCGATCTGAATCGTCAAACTTTGAACTAAAGGAGCACGCGCATTGCTTCTTAAACATAAATTTTTAAGAATTTATTTCTTTAATTTCGGATTATGGCCTGCTTAACTCAAAAATCACATAAAATTTTGTTAAGGATAGGTTTTTAAGGTATGAATTTTTTATTTTTTTCGGAGGTAGCTTGACATAACAGACAATATCCTAAGTAAGAGATGTCCAGTAGAGTTGCACAAGATACCATTATAAAGAAAATTCAATTTTTAACAATAACTTTAAACATTACTTTCCAATCAGTTTGATAGTTTAAGTGTGATAGCTCAAAATATCTGTGGTCACAAGGAATAACGACTTAACTCAAAGTATCGTAAAAAACGATATTTTAATTGCACGAACTACGACCCATTTTTTTGAAATATATGAACCGTTACAAACAAAACATGTGCAGATATAAGTGATGATCAATTCTGGGCAAAAAATGGATATCTGCATACTTCCAAAAATTTGCAATAAAGTAAATTCCATATCGCTTTTTTAGGATATTTTGAGTTTAGTCATTATCCTTGTGACCACAGATATATGAAAAAACTTGAATTTTTCGGCCAAAATTTAAATCAATAATTCATTCTATCGGCATGCAAAATAAGTAGCAAATTTACCAAAAATTTAAAAAAATTATTTACGTATAAACTACTTTTATAAGATGCAAATGAGTAATTGATGAAGAAAATCACTGGAGCAATTGAGTGATGGTATCAAAATTGAATTCTTACTCTGTTTTTGTATTTATACCCTACAGCTGAACTGCTAAGCGTCTATCTACTTTGTAGAAACTTTTTAAGGGCCAGAAAGAGCCATGGCCGGTAAAGAAAAGTATATTTATTTTTGATCAGCATCCTCCATTGAGTAATTGGTTTTTCATGGACATTAATTTTTCGCCGCGATGGTTAGATCGCCCGGCAGACCGCGTGGGTTGTGAAGTCATTAAACGTAAAAAGTATTGAAAAGAGCTGAAAGTAGCAGCTAGAAATCGCACACGATTACTTCTTTCTAATTTATATTTTTGAACGGGAACCCTTTTCTTTTTTCGTAAATCTTGCGTACAACAATGGTAGAATTATGAGATACGACCGACTCGCTTAGTGCCCTCACGACAAAACTTTCTATTGAGAAAATGAAGGAAGGAGTTTTTGACGGTCCACAAATAAGAGAAGTGCTCAAATACGACTATTTTTCTCATTATTGCTATCTATTGATGCTTGGAAGTCATTCCAGTTAATTGTTCAAAATTTTCTAGGAAATAACAAAAGTCCGAATTACAAAAAAATTGTTGAAGATTTTCTCAAAAACTATGCAAAAATGGGTATGTTATTTACACATATCTGTGTCGACAGGGAATAACGACTAAACTGAAATTATCGTAAAAAACGATCTTTTTATTGTACGAACTCCGACCTTTTTCCTGAAATATATGAAACGCTACAAACGGTAATAGGTGCAGAATTAAGTGGTTATCTATTCTGTGCAAAAAATGTTTTCCTGCATTACATTGAAGATTGGCAATGAAGAAAATGCTATATGGCTTTTTTACGATATTTTGAGTTTAGTAGTTATTCCTTATCGACACAGATATATTGTTATTTTATTTAATTTTTTGTCTTTGTCATTGAAGTTCATTCATTGCTTTTGTTTACTAAATGATAACATCTGTAAATTTAATTTTAATAGGTATAAATATGTCGCTCAAAATGCATTCTTTGCATTCCCACTTGGAGTTTTTCCCAGAGAATCTATGTGACGTAAGTGACGAGCAAGGTGAAAGATTTCACCAAGAAATGAAACTCATTGAGCTGGGAGACTATATTTGGTTATTTATCAGAGAAACGAACCCAGAGAAAAACAGAAGGCAAAGCTAGGGCGCTACATATTTCTAACTTTAAAACATAATATTGAAATTCGATAAAAACAATTAATGAAATGAAAATTTTTTTATATACTATTTAGTTTTTAGCAAGAAAATAGATGTTTCTCGTATATTTTGGCCCATTACAGCTAAAAAACTTAACCAATTGGGTAACAATCTTAAAATTGATTGTTGAAAATTTGATATCCCTTAATTTAATATCTAGTACGACCCAATTCGATATCTTTAACTCGAAAAATGAAAGGGTATAAATACTGAATTTGAAAATATTGAATTTTGATATAATTACTCAATTGCTCATAGCTCCGATACTTATCCATAGATTTTCTTCATCAATAACTCATTTGCTTCTTAAAAATATGGTTTATACGGGAATTGTTACTTATTTTGCATGTCGATAGAATGAATTATAGATTTAAATTTTGGTCGAAAAATTCAAGTTTTTTCATACATTTTAGGCTATCACGCTTAAACTATCAAACTGATTGGAAAGTAATGTTTAAAACTATTGTTGACATTTTACTTACCTTTATAATGGGATCTTGTGTGACTCTATTGGACGTCTTCTACTCAGGATATATTCTGATATGTGAAGCTATCTCCGAAAAAAATAAAAAAAATAATAAATTCATACCTCAAAAAACCTATCCATTAAAAAATTTTATAATGTGATTAACGAGCAAAAATCTTCTGTGGGTAAAAATCAAGAGTGTCACCGTGTTTGCCAAAATATTGTTAGCTAATGTCTGTATTTACTTTAGCTTAAAGACGTATGTAGTTTTTCTTACAAAAATGAAAGCATTTTGAGAACGTGATTTTTTACTGTTTTTCTTAAAAAACAATTTTTTCCTTGCGGAAAAATTTTTTGTCCTTATTTTTTACTAAAATTTTTTTTGATAGATCTTGACTAACGTTAGATCTAACAGAGTACGATCTAAATTTTTCGATACGCCCGATTATACACATCATACACTATGGTGCAGAACTAAAATCGAGCTTCTTTAAAAAAAAATGGATCTGATAAAGAATTTAAAAATTATTTGGCGAACATAGATGGTTAGGTTAGGCTAAAGTGGCGGCCAGTCAGACATAGACCAGATATTTGGTCCGTTGTGGTATCACAGGGGATCTACTCCTCCTCTCCTAAGTGCTGTCGTGAAACCACCCTGAGCTAATAATAAAAAGCAATAGAGGCTTAACGTCTAGCTCCTCAAGATCCCTAAGATCATCAAAAAAGAGGCTTCCTAGATGCTTCTGTCTTCTTCCGCTAAAGCGGGGCATGAACAGAGGAGATTCGATACCGACTCCTCCTCTTTCTCATCCCTACAACTCCTGCAGAAGTCATTCGCATGAATCTCCATTCTAAGGGCATGCCTAGAGTATTTTGCCTCTTCCACGAAGTTTAGCAGAGTGCCAGCCAAACGTGGAGGAAGTATTTACTTTACTTACTTAGTTGGCGCTACAACTGTATGTCGGTCTTGGCCTCATCTAAGAATTTGCGCCAGCCATTTCTGTCTTTCGCTTGCTGGCGCCAGTTGGAAATTCCAAGCTTCGTCAGAAGCCCCTGGAAGAACATTGCTAAAGGCACCTTCGATATCCAGAAAAGCTACCATTGTGTACTGCTTATGGAAAAAGGCATTTTCTATAAAGCCTACCAGGGAGTGCAGGGCCGTTTCTAAGGACCTACCTTTCCTGTAAGCGTGCTGTGAGGCTGAAAGCAAATTTGTGTTTATGCTGCAATGAATATGAACGTCAATCAGTCTTTCGAGTGTTTTCAGCAGGAGAGATTAATGGGTCTGAGATCCTTCGGACCCGTTTGCGATATTCTACCCGCCTTAGGGATGAATATTACCTTTACCTCCCTCCATTTTAATCGTATGTATGTCATTTCAAGGCAACCTTTGAAAATGACAAGAAGCCATGGAAGGATAATGGACGACGTCTGCTGCAGAGCGGCTGGAACTATACCATCAGGCCCAGAAGACTTATATGGTTTGAAACTAAACAGAGCCCATTTAATTCTGTCCTCTGATATGATTTTTGAAGGATTACTCATCGCCGGAGCCCTCTCACACCTTATGTGAGTGCGATCCACAGAGCAATCCAGGAAGTGGGTACTCAGAAGAAGATCTAGGGTCTCCTCGCTAGAGGATGTCCAAGTATCATCTGATTTCTTTAAGTAGCTTGGACAGCTCGGATTAGAAGCAAGGATCTTACGTAGTCTTGATGCTTCAGAATATTCCTCTATATTGCCGCAGAAAAGCCTCCAGGAATTGCGCTGAGCCTTTCGAAGTGCTTTCTTAAAAATTTTTAAACTGGATTTATACTCATTCCAGCATTGAGTTTTACCCGATTTCTTAACTTTATTAAAAAACTTTTATTATTAATAAAGCGAACATAGATAGTTCTGGGAAAAATCGGCGAGTAATACGGAAAAAATAGGCAACCAAACTTATGCATATTCTACAGGATTCATACTTTAGATTAGTATATAATTTGTCTCCTAATCGAATGAGTGCAATTTATAAAAAAATAAACCCATTTTTGAAATTTTAATTAATCATTGTCTTGATAGAAGTTTTTTAGAGAACCCACTAGCGATAAATATTTTAACATATTAAATTTGATATAAAATACTTTTCATCGATTAAACGGATAAGTGAAGGAAGATTCCTATTCGGATCTTAGGACAGAGGGTACTCACTCACCTATTGCGTGAGTGGGCGTGTCCCTTTTCTTTAAGTAAAAAATCTTTGCAAGGAGATTCTTTAACCTACATTCAAAGTTTTATCATCTAACTAATGTAAGCACTCTCGTTGTGGAGTTTTTAAGTTTCATTTTCGGTTTTTATTTTATTCCTCTTTATTATTAAACTCGAACATAGAAATTTTTGCAGTCGTTGCTTAGCGACATTCATGGTAAGCTTATCATCCAGATTTTGGAACGCAGTAACAAGGGGGTCGTACCTTTCTGGTAGAGTCAGAAAAAGTTGCACCAGCAAATCCTCATCCTTCATCTCAGCACCAGCCACTTTTAGTTTTCGCAATAAATTTTCGAAACTTACCAAGTGTGCCGCCATGGAATCTCCTTCTTTGATCTTAATCTTGTTGAGCTGCTTCCTTACCATGAGTTGGTTGATCACGGACTTCTTGGCAAACACGGATTTCAAATTGTCCCACATTCCTTTTGCCGTCTTTTGATCCCTTATGTACGCTAAGCAATCATTGTGCACAAATGCAACAATCCGCTCCCGTGCCTTCTTGTCTCGCTTCAAAAACTCTTCTTTGGCTGCAGTCTCAGGCCGTTAAAACATCCGATACGTTTAGCGAGACTAGGTGAGTTAGCACCCTAAACTGCCATTCGTCAAATCCACAGCCGTTGAATTGTGGTATTCCACTGAAAGCTTCCTTTGAGTCGCCCATAACCTATTAATTTTGGATAACTTCGTAGTGGAAGTAAAACACCAATAGTAGTTTAATAGGAAACAAGAAAACCAAATTTATTGATAATTAAATTAGTACGATGTGTATTGTGTGAAAAACAATTTTGGAATGAAAAATTTGATTAACAAATTTTTCGTTTGAAACAATATACAAAACGATTGCTATGTTTCATTGAAATTATTGCACCTTTTCATTAATATAATGTACCTTTTTGGTTCAGTGTACTATATTCATCATACCATTATACGCATCATACATTATGGTGCAGAACTAAAATCGAGCTTTAAAAAAAATTCGAGTAAAAAAATAAAGTATTTAAAAATTATTTGGCGAACATGGATAGTTCTGGGAAAAATCGGCGAGTTATGACGGGAAAAAATAGGCAACCAAACGTATGCATATTCTACAGGATTCATACTTTAGATTAGTATATAATTTGTCTCCTTATCTAATGAGTGTAATTTATAAAAAAGTAAACCCATTTTTGAAATTTTAATTAATCATAGTCTTGACAGCAGTTTTTTAGAGAACCCACTACACAGTAAAAAATATGAGGATAAATTTTATACTATTTGGTATACATATCAATCTAAATCAAAAATGTTTTGAAACCAGACCATTTTTCTCGTCAGACCAATCGAAACCACTATATTTTTAAATTTCCCGATTTCGGTGAGTTTGTTACTTTTGAACCATGTTATAAAAAATGTTATAAAAAATATAAAAGTTACCCTCAAATTTTTTACTGTGAAGCGATAAATATTTTGACATATTAAATTTCATATAAAATATTTTTCATCGACTAAACGGGTAGGTGAAGGTCGTCTTTTTTTCGGATCTTAGGACAGAGAGTACAGAAGGAACATTATTGTCGAATTTATATTTATATCACGCAATAATTTAATTATATATATTGCGTGAGTGGGCGTGTCCCTTTTCCTTAAGTAAAAAATCTTTGCAAGGAGATTCTTTAACCTACATTCAAAGTTTTATCATCTAACTAATGTAAGCACTCTCGTTGTGGAGTTTTAAAGTTTCATTTTCGGTTATTATTATTTTATTCCGCTTTATTATTAAACTCGAACATAGAAATTTTTGTCTAGCCAAGCCACTACTCATCTCCACTAACGCAGTGCAGTCACTTTTCGAGTTTCTAAATTCATCCATTGTTTGGGTGATGCGCTTTGAATGCATAATTCCTAAATTTTATTTAACAAAAATTTGAAGAAATTCATGCATGCATATATGCTTAGGCTAGGCCAAGTCGAACAATTAGCAAGTGCTTCTGACAAATATACGCATGGCCTGCAAGAAGAGTGAAAGTTTAGATTTATTGTATTATATAAAAAAAAAGTCAAAAAAAGAAACATGTTGCCAAGCGTTAGGAACATAAAGAATACTGAAAGCAATACTGTTTGTTTTATTTTTATTTTTTTAACAATATATTTATTTATAAATAAGATAATAGAGCATCTATCAGCTTTTAATGCTTTGTCCATACTAAAGCCAATAAATATGGTGTTTCTCGGCTAGACTTGCCTCAGTACTTGATGTTATACAAATAAGACTAACTATGGATCAACTAGTAGTAGCTGCAGCTAGCTGATGCAGCACAACCCAATAGTATCCACATCATTACCATAAACAGCTGCCATTCATACATGCGTTCAATCAGTCATTCAGGCATTTGGTTTGTCGTTCAGTCAGTCGGCCATCATTCATTGAGTACTTTGCCAAACCATTGCCAACAACAACTGCTTGTACTGCTGGCAACTATTGTATTTGGCCAAAGAAAAGTGGTAGTCGGTAAAGCCGGCCGGCTGGTTGCTAAAACGATGGCAATTTTCAGATCTAGAATTCCATATAAGTTTTGTTTGTAAGACCACTTGGCCAAAACGACGTGCAAACACCCGCAATTTCGCCATTTCTTGGAAACAACAACATCAACACCAACTCTTTGGTGTTGGTTGCAATCTCAACTCGTACATTTTTTTTCTGTACTGTTGTTTTCACTTTAAAAAAAAAATTATTTTTTATATATAAACAGCAGAAATAAAATTTATAGCAGAAATAAAAGAAAAAGTCATTTGTTACATTTTGTTGAGGTTTACTTAAGTTGTGATTACAAGTTCTATGATTCAAAAAATTAATTTTTTTATTACCTTTTTCATTACTTTACTGTTGTGCATTTTCATAAGTTTGAATGCAATTAAGTTTGAATCTTTACTATGCACTCGATGCTAGGAAATTGGTTAAAAAAACTGAAAATTCCGCCCACCTTTCATACAAAGTGACGTCATCATAATAGTAAAACCTTTTTAAATTCCAAAAACAAAAAATAATGTTTAAACTTGATATTGAACACATAAGCTTAAATAAATGAAAAGGACACTGAGTCTTAAATGTGAAATATTTGAATAAAAACCACGCCTTATAAAAGTGGCGTCATCAAAATAATGCAATATTCAAGTCTTCGATCCAGTCGAAGATATTTCCTTGTTTTCTGTATGTTGTGTTTGTTGTGTATAGATAAATTCCCACAATAGATCCCCCTCCCTCTACAATAAACCCAATTTTTCAATTCGAAAATATCAAATCAAGGACATATATCTCAAACTTTAGTAATCACCGGGGCTAGGATTTCGCTGATATGTCATCTTTTTTCTGCTGCTTTTAAGACATTTCCTGCTTATTTAGAACGTCCATTTATGTTTCCTAAATTCCAAATATGAAAAGTTTTTAGGTAATTTTTTTTTAATTTTTCATCGTTTTTAATCGGTTTTAGTTTACAAGTCATTTTTACTAGGTTTAGAGCAGTTTTTGGTAATTTTTAGCGATTTTTAATTTATTTTATTATCATTTTTGGACATTTTTATTTTTTAGAGCATTTTTTGGTTTTTTAGGTCATTTAAGCGTAATTTTAAAATATTTTTTTTGTTTTTTTTTTCGTATTAAAAAATGTAAAAATGCAAATTTTTGAACATATTCCTTTAACAATAGAGTGCGTACAATCAAAAGCATTACCTCTCTACAAAGGAGTAGCTTTTTTTATAGACTTCGATGAAAAAAAAACTCTGCGCGTGGTGAAACTAATGAAAGGGTATTTATGTAGAAAGATGGAACAAGGGTTAGAAAAAGTCTCAGGATAGTTAGTTTTTAGGAACTCTATTTTTATGCTCTATTTCTAAAATATTAAGGGTACAAATTTTAATACTGTTTAAATAGAAGATGACATATCGTCTTTTACATATATATATGTTCATCACGTAAGTGCAGAAGTAGAAGAGTTTTTCTGTTTACAAAAACATTTTGCCAGACAATCGACATTACTTAAATTTTAATAACTTAAAAATGTACCTTGTAATATACTGTAACGCCATGTATAAAAATTACAAAAAATACATTTTAACTTTAGTAATGTTTAATTTTTAAAGCTTTATTTTTTGTTTTTTTTTTCCCAGCAGGCACCCAGTCGGCAATGGCAGGCTTTCATATGGATTTCGAAGTGCTCCCACACTCATATCCAAGTATACTTTCTTTTTTCTGTGAAACAAGAAAATTTTTCAGGCCTTCCGCTTTCGCGACTCTAAAAGACCTGCACAAAGACCTTTTTGAGAATGCACGTAAGAAAGAAAAGCAATATAAATATCAACTTGAAATAAACATCGACTAACAATTTCCAGATTTGAACCAACGTCCTCTCATGTGGCGGTCCGTCATCTTATCCACTCGTCCACCGCAGTTCTAAGTAAAATTAAGCTTAGTTTTGCATCATTACAAAATAAAGTAAGCTTTTGGGAGCACGGGTTCGATACTCAACTGGGAGAAAAAAAAAATTTATTTTTTTTTTAAATCTACATTTTTTTACAAATTTTTCTGTTCATTTAAACAATTTTTTAATTTATTTATTTATTATTATTATTCATCAAACAGAGATTTATTCTCTTAATGATTACTTAAAAATTGAAAATACAGTAGATTATAACAATTTGTAAAATTTCTTCATACAAAAAATGTAAGAAAAGTCTTGGAATTTTTCCATATAATTATTTTTAATTTATTTTTTTTTTAATTATTCTGATCATTTATAATTTTTTTCTAAAGTTTTTTATAAATTTTTTCACATAAAATAATATGAAAGGACTCAGAACCTTCAAAAGGTAGGCCTTACAGAAAAACTCATCAATGCAGTGATCAGAGTGCTCCACAAAAGAATTCATGCTAGCACTGCTATTATTGCCGTCAATACACCTTCCATGATCACTGCATTGATGAGTGCTTCTGTAAGGTTTACCTTTTGAAGGTTCTGAGTCTTTTCATATTATTTTATAAGAATAAATTTATAAAAAAAATTAAGAAAAAATTATAAATGATCAGAACAATTTAAAAAAATGCTAAATTTAAAAAAAAAAACATTTTTTTCCGAGTATGGTCTCGAATCTTACATATTTGTATGAAGAAATTTTACAAAATAATTTAAAAAAAAAATTTTAATGAACACAAAAAATTTGTAAAAAATGTAGAATTTAAAATATACAAAAAAAATATTTTTTGTCCGAGCTGAGTTCGAACCCGCTTTCCCGAAAGCTTACTTTCACTTGTATGATCCAAAATAAGCTAAATTTTACTAAGAACTGCGGTGGACGAGTGGATAAGATGTCGGCCCACCACATGAGAGGACGTTGGTTCAAATCTGGAATTTGTTAGTCCTTTTTTTATTTCAAGTTGATATTTATATTGTTTTGATATTTGTTTATTTGATATTTATTTATATGAGAATGGAAGGCCTGGAAAGTGTTCTCGTTTCATAGAAAAAATAAAGTTTACTTGGATATGAATGTGGAAGCTCTTCGAAATCCATATGAAGGCCTGCTAGTAGTGCATCGAACTGCTGTCATTGCCGACTGGGTAGCAGACGAGTGCGCTACGTGTGTGCCTGCGAGTGCTGAGATTCAAGCAGACTTTCAAACGAGTAGGTGAGTGCGCAGTTCTCTATTTAAGTCGGCGGTGCCCATTTAAAATGTGGGCGTTATTCGATAAAGGTGCGTGTAAATATTAAAAAACACTGTATCTCGAATAACATTGACACTAGGGAACTTAAATTTAGTACAGGAGTAGGCACAATTATTGCAAATTACGGTCAAGAAAGTGGGAGTTATTCGACAAATGGGCGTGACAGCATTAGAAAACCACTGTATCTCGATAATATTAACAATATGATACTGAAATTTAGTACAGGATAGACACAATTATGATAAAATACGGTCAAAAAAGTTTGCGTTATTATATAAAGGGGCGTGGCAAAACTAGAAGAACACTATCTCGAATAATATTGACACTAGGGTACGGAAATTTAGTAAAGAGGTGTGCACAACAATTACAAATTACGGTCAAAAAAGTGGGCGTGATTAGACAAAGGGCGTGGTAGCATTATAAAAACTCCGTATCTCGAATAATACTGACACTAGGGTACTGAAATTTTGTACAGGGATGGGCACAATTAGTACAAATTATTGTTAAGAAAGTGGAAATTATTCGACAAAGAGGCGTGGCAACATTAGAAAACATCTGTGTCTCGAATAAAATGTACACTATAGTAATGAAATTTATTACAGAAGTAGGCACAATGAATTTAAATTACGATAAAGAAAGTGAGCGTTATTGGAGAAAGGGGCTTGGCAACATTAGAAAACTTTTGTCTTGTTTTCGAATAAAATTTACACTAGAGTACTAAAATTTAGTACAAGGGTGGGCATAATTATACCAATATACGGTCAAGAAATTGGGAGTTATTGGACAAAGAGGCGTGGTAATATTACAAAACACTGAATCTCGAATAATATTGACACAAGGGTTCTGAAATAGGGGTAGGTACAATTATTACAAATAATTGTCAAGAAAGTGGGCGTTATTCAACAAAGGGCTGTATCAATATAAAACTCACTGTATCTCAAATAATATTGACACTAGGGTTCTGAAATTTAGTACAGGGGTGGGCATAACTAATACGAATAAAAAGTGGGCATTATTCGACAAAGGGCGTGGAAATATTAGAAAAACACTGTATCTCGAATAATATTGACACTAGGGTACTGACATTTAGTACAGGGGTAGGCACAGTTGTTACAAATTACGCTCAAGTAAATGGGCGGTTTTGGACAAAAAGGCTTGTTTAAAAAACCCGTTTCTCTTCTGTCTGGTAAAAACCGTTAGGTTGGCCTTATTTGGGTAACTTACCTTACGAGATCTCGGAATCGTAAACGAGCTCGAAACGAACACGACATCTCGGATCCATATAAAATTATATCAAAACACTTAGAATATTTTCATATAAATTTCTTCATATAAAATTTTATAAAAAGACTTCAAATAAAAATTATGAAATATTTTTTGATTTTAATTGAAGTATTTTTAGCAGCAAACAATGAAAAAATACTTTTTATTAAAAAAATTATATATTTTCATATATAACTCGTAAACGAGCTCGCAACAAACTGAGATCCATACAAAATTATGCAAAAAAAACTTCGAATTTTTTCATATAAATTTCTTCATAGAAAATTTTATAAAAAGACTAAGAAATTTTTCATATAACGTATTTTTAGCAGCTTACAATGAAAAAGTACTCTTTATTAAAAAATATATATTTTCATATTAAAAATTCGGACTCGTAAAAGAGCTCGAAACAAACACGAATTCTGGGATCCATACAAAATTATGCAAAAAGACTTTGAATTTTTTCATATAAAAATTATGAAAATTTTTTTACGTAGAATTACGTCTTACAGCGCGGTTTGTATTGGGGTCATTTTCACGAATTTTTTCAAAGTGATATTTGACACTTTGGGGTATACCTACAGCCTTTAATATTCATCGTACAAAGAAAAAAAAAATGCCATAATATCAGTTTTAGTGGGAATAAAACGAATCTTCTATATATATAAAAATGGATGTATGTATGTGGGTATGTGGGTGGGTATGTGGCTATATCACGTATAGACTCCAAAACCGCTGAACCGATCTTTATGAAATTTTCAGGGAAAATAAAGCCACATCTTGAGAGTGTTCCTGTGAGGTTTCGTAACGATTGGAGAAGGGGGCGTGGTACCTCCCATACAAGCCAAATTTGCTCCATCGATCACAAACAAAAAAAAAGAAAAATATCTCACGGTTTCAATCGTAAAAAACTAAGATTTGGGGATTTTGTTCAGATGGTTACTGTCGGTAACTGTACAAAAAATGTTATATAAATACGCCCACTTTTTCGAGATCATGGCAATTCCGGAGTTCTGCACATTTTTACAGTGAAACTTGCTCTTTAGGTGCTCCAAGAGACGAACACAATTTATAAATGTTTTCACGCCCACTTTTAACGCCCACAAATCAATATCTATATATATATAAAGCAAAACGTGTGTCTGGCTGTGTGATGTCTATAGACTCCAAAACTACTGAACCGATTGACCTGAAATTTTAGCAGTCGATTTGTTTCAGGTACGAGATGGTTGAGGGAAAAAATTTGCCACACCCCCCTTTTACCGCCCCCAAATCAATAAAAATGTTATATTTCAGTCGGTTTGGGTCGTATATGGCTAAAATTTTGTAATTTAGTATGTACGGTTACTGTCGACAACTGTCCTAAAAATGGGTTTCCACGCCCCCTTTTACCGCCCACAAATAAATGAAAATGGTTTATTTCAGACGGTTTTGGTCGTATAAGACTTAAATTTGTTACTTTGGTTTGTGAAGTTACTGACAGTAACTGTACGAAAAATTGGTTTCCACGCCCCCTTTTGCGCCCACAAATCAGTGAAAATGCTATATTTCATGCAGTTTTGGCCGTATGAGACTAACATATGATACTTAAGTTTGTATGGTTACTTTCGGCAATTGTACTAAAAAAGGGCGTCAGCGCTATATAGCCACACCCACTTTTTAAGAAACCATCAAAATTGACTACTGGGTCGATTTAGCTAAAATGTTGGCTTAGTTTGTACGGTTACTGTTAGCAACTGTACTAAAAATTGGTCTCCACGCCCCCCTTTTACCGCCCACAAACCAATGAAAACGTTTTATTTCAACGGTTTGGGTCGTATTAGACAAAAATTTTGTAATTCAGTACATATGGTTACTCTCGGCAAGTGCACTAAAAATAGGCCTGCCCTACTTTAGTTAAACTCACTTTTCGGGGAGTTAGCGTCCAGTGAAGTAAAGTGCGCCAGGCTTAACCTAAATTGAGCTGAAATTTGGGCATTCGATTTGTTTCGATTACGAGATGGCTCAAGGGAAACATTTTACCGCACCCCTTTTTACCGCTTGCAAAACAACAAAAATGCTATATTTCGCACGGTTTTGATCGTATTAGACTAAAATGTGGTTATTTAGTGCACATGGCTACTTTCGGCAGCTGTACTGAAAATGGTGAATATATTTGACATTTCTTGACATTTTTGTGTATAGCAGTAAGGCGGTCTGTGGCAGAACAACGTTTGCCGAGGAGATAGATTGTTCCTGTGAGGTTTGGTAACGTTTGGACGAGGGGGCGTGGTTCCTCCCATACAACCCAAATTTGCGCTATCGACCACAAACCAAATAAGGGATATATATCAGACGGTTTCAATCGTAAAAACTAAGATATTATCATTTTGTTCAGATGGTAACTGTCAGTAACTGTACAAAAATCACTTTTTCGTCGCAATATATATACGCCCACTTTTTCGAAATCATGGCAATTCCGGAGTTCTACTCATTTTTTTACTGAAACTTGCTGTGTACGTGCTCCAAGAGGCAGTCACGATACATAAATGTTTTCACGCCCACTTTTAGCGCCCACAAATCAATATCTGTACATATAAAAATGAATCGTGATTTTTTCGGATGCTTAAAACTTGAAAACGACTAGACCAAATAGGATACTTCCTTCTACTGGTTTGTTCGTAACTGCTACGCAAAGGTTTAGGAAAAAAGTAATGCCACACCCCTTTTATCGCCCACAAATCAATAAAAATGCTATATTTAAGAAGGTTTTGGTCGTATTAAATTAAAATTTGGTAAATAAGTTCTTATGATGACTGTCACTAACTTTAATAAAAACGGGCGTTGTCACACTTCATCTACGCCTACTTTTGGAAATATCACAATACTCCGAAACTATTGGTCCGATTGAGCTCAAATTTTGTAAGTGGCTTTGCTTTGAGTACGAGATGGTTTAAGAAGAAATGCCACACCTTCTTTTACCTCCCATTAATATAAAAACAATTTGTGTTATCGAATAGCGTTATGGGTTGCACAGCTTAGAAATTCGGTATTCGACCACAATTTAGACGTACCGTTTCGGTGATGAAATTTTATGGGCGTTGGACAAGGGGGAGGGGCACCTCTCATACAACCCAAATTGGTGATATCGAATAGCTTTGAATTTATAGGAATTCAGCTTTGGAATTCAGTTTTTGACCTCAATTTACACATGCAGTTTCAATGATTTTTTTTATGGGCGTTGGACAGGGAGGCCTGACATCTCCCTTACATCCCAAATTTGCAATATCGAATTGCTTTGAAGTTATAGGTTGACAGCGTAAAAAATCGGTATTCGACCTAAATTTATACATGCACTTTAATTTCTTACATATTATGGGCGTAGGGAAAAGGGGAGTGACACTTCCCATACAACCCAACTTTGTGCTATCAAATAGCTATATAGGTTATAGGTCACACAGCATCGGAATTCAGTATTTGACCAAAATTTACGCATGCAGATTTACTGATAAAATTTTTTAGAGTTTGTCGGGGGGCGTGGCACCTCCAACTTAACCCAAATTTGCGATATCGAATAGCTTTGGAGTTATAGGTAACTCAGCCTCGGAATTCAGTATTCGACCTCAATTTACACATGCAGTTTCATTGGTTAAATTTTATGGGCGTAAGAAAAAGGGCAGTGGCACCTCCCATACAACCTAAATTTGTGCTATCGAATAGTTTTGGAGATATATGTCGCACAGTTTTGGAATTCGGTATTCAACCTCCATGTACACATGCAGTTTAATTGATTACATTCTATGAGCGGTGATCAAGAGGGCGTGGCACTTCCTATACAACCCTAATTTGTTATATCGAATGGCTTTGTGGATATAGGTCACACAGTCTCGGAATTCAGTATTCTACCTCAATTTAGACATGCTGTTTAACTGATAACATTTTATGGGCGTTTGAATAGGGAGAGTGGCAGCAACGCGCCGGGTTTCAGCTAGTATCTAATAAAATAGCAAAATCTAAGAAGATGAAAAATTCATATATTCGTATGAGGAATGCACAAGCTGCTTCAGTAGCTGCTTATGTTGTTTTTATGGTTGTTGTTGTTGTTGTTGTGTGTGTGTTCCTTTGGTTCATAATCATGTCGTTCCTTGTTGTGCTGCTTTTGTTCTTGTTGTTGTTGTTTTTATTGATATGTATGTAAAATATACATACATAAATCCACATCAGTTGCTAAAATTGTATTTCTTTTCCCAGATAAACGATCGGTTCGGTTGAAAACTGTGTGCACTTCTAAAAGCACTGAAGCGGACCGTTTCGTTGTCAGCAAACTATGCATTGTGTGTTTCACATAAGCGTACCATTTATTAAGTTGTATATTAATGTTGATTTTATATGATTTAATTACAAATTCTAAATGTTTGATAGTTTAAATCATACTTGATTTTAAATACAAATTCTAGTTGTTTGATACTTTAAAATCTTTTATTGAGCTTAAAGTCAGGTTAGAACCATAAAAATGCTCTAACGAATTTTTTCTAAAGAAACAACAACAACAAAATTTTCAATATGAAAAGGAAAACATCACTAGCTGGTTAATTGGTTAGCTTATTGATTAACTAGTTAGAGCAATCAATTATTCTAACCTGACCTAAAGCTCAATAAACGATTTTAAACTATCAAACTATTAGAATTTGTATTTAAATCATAGAAAATAAACATAATAAATAACAGGTTATATAGAAAACTTTAAGTTGTATATTAATTTTATTTGTTGTTTAACAATTGTAACCTTTTCTTAAAATGGTTTTTATTTAGTTGCAACAATAAACAATAAACGGCAACTCAACTGCACTACCTTGATTTCAATACAAGATTCAATGCATATTTCAGAGTTTTTTGGCGAACAGGTGAAAAAGAGAGGGGAAAAAAGACAAGAACAAACGACGCATCAAGCGAATATGACATAAATTTCAATTCGATTCTTGATTAATATAAAAAATTACTTTACAATTATATAGATAACGGTTTAAAGGCACAAACACATGCATTGGCGTCGGAAGCGGGGGGAAAAGGGGGCAGTTTCCCCCGCACTTTTTTAGCTAGATAAACAATTTAAAAGGAAAAGTTATTCAAAATATCAGTTTTTTTACAACGATAATATTTTTGTATTATATATTTTCCTCTTCTTTCTCTCTTCTTCATGTTTCATGTGAAGAAATTTTGGTGAACTTTTTTTGCACCACCATTTGTACTGCCCCCCCAGATGAAATTCGCTTCCGACGCGCTTGAACACATGGCGTTTTCATATTAGCAAATCAGACGCTGCCGTTTTAAGTATCGTTTAGCTGAAACAGTGACATTCATGGCTTGTTGTGTTGTAATACAATAGAGAATACAGATGCATGTAGCTAGAGAGTATGTGGCTACAAAAAAATGTACCACTACTAGCCAAGGTTGCCAGTTAAAATTTAAAACAATTCCGACAAAAAGTTCCCTTTTTGACAGTAACATAAATTGAATACAACAAAAATTACCATGGTAAAGATAAAACAAAAAATACCACGCGTTTTAAAAATACCACCACAAATTCCATATGGGTATTTCCACAGGAAAGTCTACCGTGACCAAAAAATTAAAACTTATTAAAAACTTATTATTTTATGATATTATCTAAGAGAAACATTTTAATTTTATTAATTTAAGCAATTTGTACATAAAATTATTAACCATGATGATTACATCGTCTGCACTGTTTCACAAATGTAGTTTTTCTTTTTCGTAAGTGTTTAGTAAATGTTTCATAAACATTTTTGTTTTATTAAAAATGGAAGGCATTGGCTGAAGACAATGAAAAAATGGTTGATGCAATTAAAGGACAATATATTGAATTTGTTTTTAATTACCTAATTACATAATTACTTAACTACCTAATTACTTAATTACCCAATTAAATTGCAATGGAAAAAACTGTCCCGTGCGACCGAGCTTAATATTAAATTAAAAAATAAGTGTTAAATATTATTGGGTAAAATAAAAGCAATTTAAAAGAAACACCAATGCACAATATCCATAAAATAAACTCTTTGAAATATTCCTTCAGACTTCGCTGAATTCGGCGCTTGAGTTGTTGTCCTCGAAAAAAACTTCCGTTTTTGTCCCGTGCGAACCCCGTTGTTTTTGGCAATTATTTTGAAAAGGAAAAATTACCGATAATCAACCTTAGCACCACTTATAGAGCTTACTATGAGTTATAAGTTAAGACCATTATCAAAATATAAATCCGTGTTATTACTACTTTTTTTTCAATTTAACTGCGTACGACTGTCCCGTGCGACACCATGGAAATGCCCATATGCATTTAAAATTGCCACAAAAATCTCATTCGCATTTAAATATTCCACAATAAGTCCCATATGCACAAATAATTGAAAAAACATTTAGAAATACCACAAAGAAATTTTGCTTACTTAAGGGAAGGTTCTCCTGGATTTTTGTGAAAAAATCCATTTTTTTTTTTTACATAAAATGAAAGTTACATATATGTAGAATGTTTGTGCCAAGGGATATTTCAATACGACGCGTATTTCTCGAGCTAGAGCGTGTCAAACGTACCCATGTCACGCGCGCGTACCAACTTTCTAAAAACTTTAAACGCGTTTTTCTCTGAACCATGTTTTCTAATCTAACGGACAGCACAGGGCTTGTTCTATTGATCCGATTTCCTTCATTCAAAGAATGTTTGAAAGTATATACTTTTTTGTACGCCTGGAACCTAACATTGGCATAAAAAATTGTTTATTTATAATTTTTAAACGAGATCTAAGTAAAAAAAAAAGCAAAAAATTTCAATTTTTTTTTTAAAAGTCCATAAAATTGGTTTTTTTTACCAAACTTAATTGAAGTTAGGTTCCAGGCATATGAAATGTTATCAATTTTAATAAATTTTATACATTTCTCATTTCAGTTCACTACCTGAGGCCCCACACTGTCCGCGGGAGGTCGATGTTTTCGCGCAGAGGTCGACGAGATCCGCCATTTTCAAGCCGCCATTTTAAATTTTTCAAATATCTTTTTTTTTTTTACTCGTCAATAAACCACGAATCAAAGTTCAAAAGCATAAGTTCGTATGTCTTTTCATTTTCCCACAAACCATTCTCAAATTTTGCTTGTTTTTCGGCCAAATCCAAAAAAATCCAGGAGAACCCTCCCTTAAAAAGAAAAAAAAAATTTAAGAAGAATATTACCAAACTCCCACGGAATTTCAAAAAATACACCACTGAATTCCCACGCCAATTAAAAAATACCACGCTGAATTAAAAAATTTAATAGGAATTCCCAAAAACAAAAATTCCTAAGGGCAATTAAAATTTACACCGAATGGGATTTTTCCAACATTACTGGCAACGTTGCTACTAGCTGCTAATATTGTTGTTTTGATTCTGCATGCGCTGCAAAGGGTCGTTCTTCACTCGGCAATTCTATGAGCAATAATTGCTTTAGCCACAAGTAGTTTGTGGACTACTCGGGCTTAGAGGGGACTTTCTTAAACCTCCTCATGCGTGAGAATAATCGACAAGCTGCTTGCGGCAAAGGCAATTATTGCCGAGTGAAAAGCGGGACAAAGAGAATTATTGCTCTCGGAGCAATAATGGCTTTCGCCGCAAACTCGAGAATTTTCGTGTGTGACGAGTGAAAAGCGGGACATAGTAAGCAAAGTTCTGTTTATTTTCTGTGGACGATTCGGTTCATCCCCTCTAACGCTGCTCAACCGCTGTGGTCTGGCTCTTCTCTGTGCGTCGTTGTTTTAGATTTGCTTGGTAATTGTTGTTGGTTCAGTTAGCTGAATTTTTTTTAGATGTTCTTAATTTTTACTCGACATGAACAGCTGAATTTGACAACTAGCTCGCTTTTCTCTACTTTTTTCTTCATTTCTCTCCGAGTTGACCCTACCTGGTTTTTCTGCCATGAGTGTAGACAGATACGTGTAGCTACAGAGGCAGAATGTATGTATACTACGCAGATTAGCGCATGCGTTACTAAACATTTAAAAACTCCATTTATTTTTTAAATGCCATAATAAATTCGAATTATTTATATCATTATATTTTTTCCATATTAAAAATTTATTTTGTTAACTAAAATTTTAATTTTAAATTACATTTAAAATATACATATATGTATATGCTCTTTATACAGTAAAAAAAATTATTCAAATTTACCCATATTTATTTCCATTAATTAAACATAACTTTGAATTTCATTTAGTTTTAACCAACAAAACAAATGAACAAGAACAACAAATTCGTCACCAAAAATATCAAACGAAAACTTTTTATAAAACAAAACAAATTTTTGCATGAAATTAATTTTGAGCTTTTTAGATCAGGTAAGTTTGAAGAAGGACAACAACAATAAGTTTGTTTTTGAATAATTTTTATTTAGAAAATGAAACGCTTTAAAATAGTTTTAAAAAATAAAAATAAAAAAAAACAGAATTTTTCTCTATTACTGTGTAACAAGGAATTCTACGTCTATACTTACGATACTATCGAAACTGTGTCTTTTTTTGATTTAAACTGAAGTACTTTTAGCATTTAACAATGAAAAAATTACTTTAACTGTTAATTAGTAATTGAACATTTGGTTGTCAAAATAGCCACCTTTCAGTTAAAACACTAGCTTCCTAGCGAAGCAAGGAAAAAAGCTCATTTCTATGGTGCATTTCGACAAGCTGTCGAACACTAATGAATAGCCTACTGCTTTAAAATGTCATATGATTAAGTAGCCAATTTGAACGTTCAATTTGTTCTATATAGTTCAAATGAATGAGTTTCAAACTGTGTGAAATCATATACGACTTTAAACAGCAAGTTGATCACAGCTTAATCACTCAAAGACTACTGAAGATGAAATTAGTGATTTCCGAAACAGACTGTCTAGTCAGCTGAGTGATTGACTCTATACAGAGTTGTTGTTGTTGGTGCCTTCTTAAAAACTCACTTGATCTAAAGCTCGCCATTAAATGCATGTAATAATTTAATAGATCACAAATTATTTAACTAAAAATTTTCATAATTTTTATATAATTCTCTTTTCTGATTCTAACTTTTTTATATGAAAATATATAATTTTTTTAATAAAAAGTATTTTTTCATTGTTAGCTGCTAAAACTACGTCAATTTAAATTAAAAAAATTTCATAATTTTTATGTGAAAAATTCTGTCTTTTTATTTAATTTTGTATAAAGAAATTTTTTTTTCATCATCATATAATTGAGTTTTTATTTTAATGTTTATCATTTTCACTGAAAAATTTTTCAAGTTTTTTTTAGGATAAGTCACTTAGAAAAATTTATGGATCCGAGATCTCGTGTTCATAGCGAGCTCGTTTACGATTCCGAGATTGCGAGTCCGAGATCTCGGACGAATCGTTCGAGCTCGTTTACGAATCGTTCTTCGTTTGATGTTTATTGTATTTACATTGTATGATATTTAACTTAATATCTAACCAAACCACTCATATACCATTTTCAATTTATCAACCTATTTTGGCAAAATTAGATAATTTTGAATTTTTGTGTTTTTATTCAATATATAAAAATATTCTGGAGGGCTAAGGGGGGTTTGAACCCCCTGAATCTCCTTCGGGCAGAAAAATCATTGTTTGGCTGGTATATTGATAGATGATGAAAAATTTGTTTGTTAAAATTATTTAACTTATATCACCAACTGTTCCAGAGTTATTCAGGCCAATTCTTAATGATTTGTCCCCGGGGAATTGGAAAAGGGAGTTTTCGTTTTTAAGATAGCAGATAGAGATATCACATTTTTTTTTTGTTTTCACTCATGAGTTTTGATGGTTGATGAACATGTTGGCATTAAAATTTTTTAACTTTACCTTTAATATGAAAACTCCTTTTTCCGATTCCCCAGGAAAAATCATTCAGAATTTGACTGATTATCATTTTTGTACTTCGAGGGATATTTGAACCCCATATAGAATTGTTTAAAATGTTAATAATTTTTGCTCAAATTCAAAGGTGTAGAAATTTTGTTAATAAATACATATTACAAAGAGTACTCGGATAATGTAAAATTGTCAAAAAAGTCCCTGAGTGGGTATGTTTTATTGGGACCATATTTCTAACGATCCCTAATTTTGGTATTTAAAAAAAAATTTATTTTATTATATCTTTGAAGAATACAGAAATCACTACTTCAAAAATAAATGGACAAATAAAAAAGTTAAGGCAACTGATAAGATACGCTGGGGCATCGCACCCATCAGTCTGATGGGTGATGATTTTGCAACTGCTCTGCATGCTCTGCCCAAGGAACATCACAAGTTGGTCGCATGCGCTGCCTCCTACAAGTCATGTGCAAAGACTTTTGCCGAAAAGCATGATGTGCCTAAGATATACACAAGCTTTTATGATCTAGCTAAAAGTAAGAATATTGGTAAGTTTCTACAACTAGTTCGTCGTATGTGCATCAAATCAATCGAAAAAATTAATAAATTTTAAATTTTCCATTCAGATGTGGTCTATATATCGCCGCTGCACTCACAGCATCTTGAGCTGAGCAAAATCATGCTGCAGCATGGTAAGCATGTGCTCTGCGAGAAACCTTTGTGCACCACTGAGGAGCAGGCTATAGAGCTAATTGGAAACTCTCATATACAAGGACGTTTTCTGATGGAAGCGATGTGGTCAAGGTTTTTACCTGCCTACGAGTATATAAGGAAACAAATACGTAGCCTGGTTTTGGGTGAAATCTATAGAGTCGACTGCACGTATGGAGTGGACATAGAGAACTCCAATCGCTTGCTGTAATGGTGTGTTTTAACTTTGGTGCCACACAATTTAATACATTTCCGTACTATAGCAAACATATTTTTGGGAATGGAGTGACTCTTGATTTGGGCATTTATCCCATACAGTTAGCCCAATGGGTATATCGTATACCACCTTATCATATCTTAGCTTCGGGTTTACTCGATAAAGATGGCATCGATGTGGAGGCTAGCATTGATCTAGATTACTGCTGCGGACGCAAGGCAACAATTGACATTAGTACAAATGTTGAGTACGAGAATTTGGCAGTTATAAAAGGTACCAAAGGAGAAATAACGGTAAGCTGTACTTAAATTCTTACAAATCTTTAAGCATAAAGCATGTTTTACCTGTCAGATACCCGACTATTGGTGTCCCACCAAAATTATCGATGTCGATGGAAGCGAAAAATTATTTCCACTACCGCAGAGCGAAACAGAAACAATATTTCCCAACCGTGTGGCACTTTGTTACCAAGCCGAGGAGGTGCGTCGCTGTTTGATGAAAAATAAGAACCAAAGTGAGCTTATGAGTCACAACGAAACGCTGCTGATAAGCAAAATCATTGATAAGGTGCGAAGACAATTAGGTGTAGAGTTTCCAGAGGATGAAGATAACCTCTTGGACTATGAAGGTCGCCAGTAGCGCCGATTAATGACGGTAAAAGTGATATCTTTGCATTGTCGTGAGTGTAGCTGCTATTGCTTGCTGACAATGTTAAGCAATTAAATATACCCGAAACAATGGACTGATAAATAATTTGAAAGTACTGCATTTCTTTAACGTTTCGAAAAATAACAATAAATACAATTTACAGCAAATTTTCCAAACTCTTTTAACTTATCTTAATGCTTATGCTTATCATCATCACTGCAATCAGATGTATCATCAGCATCATCATCATCCTTATCATCATCATCATCAAGGTCATATTCGTCATTGTAGCGCTGTTTTCGTTCTTGTTCTTTAGTATAGAGATCCTGAAAGGCTTCGTACTCTAACAGCTTGATATGGCAAATTTTTGTCGCAAAGGTCTTGTCGGAAGTATCGCAAATTTGATATAAACGCGGATTTGTTGTTGGCTGATTTGGATCTGATTTTAAAGAACGTGGCTTAAACATACCTAATCGCTCAAGAAAAACATGACGACATTGTATATCGAAGAGCGACTTTGACAGCGCCTCTGATTTAACTATTTCTGGTATCTCAATACGCATGAGCTTATTTAGATATTCAAACTTCTGCTCTATGCGTTGCTCGCTTTGCTCCAGTAAATCTGGTGAGTTCATTAGCAGCTTCCAGACATTTCTTGTGGTACCCACATAACTGCGCAGCAAGCCAATGAGTGGCAGTAGTTGGTGTTCATCGGTAACGTCGAAGAGCTCTGGGTATTTTGTGAGCAATAAGTGCAGCAACTTCTCACCAAACTGACAACTGCGCCAGAGCTCAATGCTCTGTATGATTTTTTGTGGTGGACGTGCTATTATGGCCGGATTACTGCAAATAATTTGCAGAAAGCTGTTAGTTTTGATGCCATGATTAGTAAAGGTATCATGTGCTCGTTGCCAGAGATCCGGCGCTGCAGTTAATAGCTTGGGTTGGTTCTTGATAGCTTCCTCGATTTGTGTCGGCTGTAGCATAAATTCATCACTCACGCTTTTAGTGGAGGAAGCAGTTTGGTGAGTGTTCCTTAACTGTAAGAATTATATTATATGTGAATGCTATATAATTTTTATTGAAAAGGTTTACCGTTTGTGTTGGAAAAAGTCTGAGGTAGTTATTTTTAGAAGTAATAAATAGTTTTCGCAACATTTCACGTTTTTTAATGTTTTATTTACAATCAATCAGCTGTGAAATTGGCTGCGTTTACAGAACTAAATTTTTTGCAACTGTTGGGTAAAAGTCTTGTGAACTGCAAGTGCTATTTCCGCTACTCACAACATGTTGTCTATTTTTCGCCGCGCTTTATTTGTCTGCTACATTTACTCAACAACATGTTGTATTTTTCAATTGCAAAATTTGACATTTGGAAGTGAAATTATAAAACGTCGAATAACACAAAATTAAATGAAAAGTACAATTTACGTAAATTTTAATTAATTACTACTATTAATGAAAGAAATGAGTGGAATTTTTGTCAATTTTTGTAACTGTGTTGACAGAAAATGCAAATCACCATTCACAAGACACACAAAGTTTCGAAAAGTGATACAAAATGTTGACAACATGTTGATTTCTGTACACGCCACCATTGTCAAAATTGTTACAGCGAAGAGTGCTGCCAGATATTAATTGCGTATGAGGATTTTCTAAATTTGATTAGATGGTGATTTCGTTTATATGAACATTTGGGCAATTCACAGTTCATGCTAATTAAAGTTTAATGAACTAATTCTGAAATGTGCTATTTTTTTGCATGTAAGCACAAGTGAAATCGGTGTGTTATATGTTGCCACTTTTATACATGCCCCAAGGCATGCTTTTGTAGAGTGTTAATAATGGTATTCCCTTAACGCTTCTTAAACTGCTTAAACCTCTTAAACTGATTAACTTTAAGCAATCGGGGATTCTTAAGCAAATTTTGTATGGGACTTTTTTACAAGGTTAAAGCTGCAATTTCTATGCGTAAATTATGTAAATATGTTTACTTAAACTATCAGCTGTCAAACTTGAAACGATTCTATTATATGCTCAATTAATAACTGCTGAAATGCAGATTGTTTTAAATATTTAATTAATTTTTTCTTTTCACTTTGCTAAGGCATAATTGATAGGCAGGTTCAATTTATAATATCAGCTGTTATTGACATATGCACGGAAAATAAAACAGAATGACAAAGAGTGCATTCCCTTAACAAGAGCTCTGAAGTTTACATATTTACGAAATGGGAAATTTAAATTTTTAAGGGAATACTCTTAATGTGTTATTTCGTGAACAGCTGTCTTACGTGAATCAAAAAAGAGTTGGCTGGTAAGTAATTTTGATGAAGTTTTCAATAAAACTGAATATTAAATTGAATTGTTTAACTTGTAATAGAATCCAAGCATCTAAGCTGCATATGAGGATTCCAGCGTTGATTTGAAACTAAAAATTAATACTTTTCACTTAAGTTGTGCTCACAGTTTTCAAAAATTACTACATTAAAAAATTAGTATATATAAACATTACAATGAGCTGTGAATTGCCCAATTATATGATGAGAACATATCAAGATATGTCAAGCAAATTGTCCGTGACTTTTAATTTGATGAAAATAAGAGATTTTTGATTAAAGTTAGTATTCACGATTCAGTGCAGTTACGGACATGAGAAATTGTGCACTTTACAAAAACTAAATACACGTACGTCAAAAATCTGCACAATTGCTTTTCTACTGTAGCCTAAGATTTGAGGATTTGAGGAATTGAGCAGTTGTGCACTTGTGTGCATTAAAAAATTTTACAGCTTTGAAATAGTGGTGCTGGCGTGTTGACGAAAACCTAACTGCGCAAGTCCTCAATTGCACAGGCAAGTGCACTAAATTGTGAAAACTCCTAGTGGTTAAATCAAAATATTATTGTAAAAAAGTGCAAGACGTTAAGTAGAGAATCATTTTTACGCAAACTTATTTGGTGCTACAGCCGTAGCGGTTTTGGCCTCATCTAAGAAGATGCACCAATAGTTTTTGTTCTTCGCTTGCCTGCGTCAGTTGGAAAATTAATTCTTTGTCAGGAAGGGTTTTTGCGTGTTAATAAATGTTTGAACACAAATTATCAAGAACTGGACCTATGAGCTTAATGCCGTTTCCGAACGACTTATGTTCTCAAGAAGCTTTACATAGCAGTTTTTACTTTCTGAGGTTTGCCATTGTCTGCAGAGAGGTGAACAGAAAAATGAATTCATTTGAAAAAACATTCTATCTTAGCTGGAACTGAACCCGAGCTACCGCGGTTCTTTAGCTTAGAGGCCACGCACTCTACCCACTAGGCTACGGCTGCCACTTACCAGCTTTAAATATTGTCAAAGACTTATTTATTTTTTATTTAAATATATGGTGTGATTTTGGGCTAAATATGTCCATAAATAAGAATTTTCGTCCCCAGCGCCTCCTAAAGGGATCTAACATACACAAAAACCATCAAGAGCACCACACGAACATATGATATGATTTCAAGGTCGACAGCCGCAGCGGTTCGGCCGTGGTGCTCGGACACACATACGCACCAACGTTTTTATATATTAAGGCAACTACAAGGCAACAGCGTAAAAAGTGGCAAACTACTTAAATTTTGCACCCAAAAAAAATCCTGTAGTAAAAATTAATAAAAATGTATTTAAAACAAATGTAAATTAGTAACTCACCGTCCAAATAAAAATGTAATTATTTTTACTAATTTCAATTATTTACTTTTACTACATATTTTTTAACTACAGAAAATAAATACATTTGCATTAAATTAAATGTTTTTTCATTTATTTATAAAAAAAAACTGCAAAACGTTTTCTGCCACAGTACAAAGATTGCTTTTATTATAAGAAGAGCAAAGAATTTTAGTATTAAAAAATGCATTTTAAGAAGTATACTTACCACAGTTCTTCATCACGAACCTTTTATAATTATTTTAGTTGAAATAAATACAATTGCTATCAATTACATATTATGCAAATTATTTTAATGTAGATATTTTTTATTTAAATAAATGTATGTAAACAACTACTTACTACATGCAACTACTTCTTGTAGTATTAATTATTTAAATGTAAATTCAGTAAAAATATATTGAATAACTACATATGTATTTAAAAATATATAAAACTACATATATACGAGGTAAATACACATTGTGTAGTAAATTTTACTACAGTATTTTTTTGAGTGTGAACTGAAATGCGACCTATGCTTTCAGATAATGGAAAATATAAGGACTTCGTCATAGATTATGATTTTATGTTCGGACAGAGCTCGGGCAGACGGCGGTCATAAATGGTATACTACAAGGAGCACAATCGTATGAAGTGGAAGAATGTGATCTTGCCACATACGTTCATCGCGCCTCTTCACTAAACCTGTCTATATCAAATTCAAGCGATAAAAGCTGTATTCGAAAGGATAATAAAGGATTAAAAAATAATATTGATAAATTGCTCTATACTCCCAAACGACATCTTACCGAGCGTTTGCACTGCCCGAACGAACGAAGAATTCATAAAATAGGTGGCTGTCAAGGCTGCCTAATAGTGATTGTATCACACAAACAATTAATTAAAAAATGAAATGACAGCTCATAAAAATATACAAGGGTGGCACCCAAGAATGATCGAATAATAGATTGCGCAGATCATAAAAATAATTGTCTATGATCTGCGCATTTCGTCATGATAGCCTTACTATATGAACTTACGATATGAGATTGTTGTCAATTAATGTAAACAAATATGAAACTAGTCTGCAAGCAGTGCAATAAAATTGTTAATATAATAGACTAAAAAAAATTTTTCCATCGTTTTATATTAAAATATGAATAAAGTATTATGAAAGAGTGCTGCGCATATAATTTTCGTGCTAGTTTTTTTAGTTCTTTTATTGGTTTTAAAGCAAATTGGAATAAAACCAACTTTCACTGGCAAAAGATTCAAGAAACAAACTTCGTCTAGCCTGACGTCATGATTGTAAAAAATATTTTTATAGTAGCTAGAAAAGTCAAAATGAAAAGTAAACAACATGACGGACCTGCGCAATACGTAATCCTTTTATCTATCAATAATGTGTTTAAAATTTTTTTAAGGCTATATCACAATTTTATACGGATAGCAAAAATAATCCTATGCATGTACAAAAAAATAATCTGGACTATTTTGAAGCAAATGAAACGTATAATATATATAGCTACTGTGGAGAGTGTTTTGTTTTGAATGGAGCATTTTTTTTTTTCTTTCGAATCGAGAACGAGTAAAGTACAAAAATTCCAATTTCATAACTATTTTATTAGAAATTCAAATAAGTTCTTTAAAATCTTTAGACGGGTGGGTCGATTTGAGTGCACTGAATGTCTAAATCAAGGCAACAAGGGTTGGGAATTAGAGAATTTTCATATTAAAAAAAAACAATATTCGACTTCAGTAAAAGTATTATTTTTTTGTACTTCTTAAGAATTGAAAATATTTTCAAATAGTGCACAAAAGTCACTTCTGTGTGTTTTATTGTACAAAAATACAATAACCGATGCATTCCCGAAGAGAGTTATCGATAAATTAAAAAAAAATTTTGTGTTTTGGATTAAAGCGAACCCAAATAATATTTGTCGAATGATAAAATTTTGTTAAACTTAAATTCGGCTATAGAATTGGTTATTTCGACATATTCTACCGATAGGGTGGCACTACTTTGCTTTGCTCAATACAATACAATCCAATTGTCAATTGAGTCTTTCAATTGAATTGATTCTCAGCCACACACTGTATAAACTTAATTGAAAGATTTTCTTTCAACTGTCAAATATATATTATTAGTTTAGAAAAAATTTTAAAATTTTCTTCACAAACGACAGCTAAAAATATGTATGTTGACAGCTAATCAAAGGATTTGACCATAGCATAATCGAATTGAAAGACTTGCCAGGAAACTTGAAAAAATCAAAATCTTTTGATTTTCATCAACCGTCAAATCGCCATCAATATTAACGGGCCTAATGGATCACATAAAAATGGCCTTAATAAAAATAATTTCTTGTGCTGGCAATGCTATAATATCCGGAACACAGTAGGGGTATTCAAAATTCAGTGCACTTGCCAGTGCAGTTGAGGACTTGATATCCCAAACAGAATGAACATAGCCAATACGTAGCAAGCTGTCAAAAACGTAGTCAATAAAATGCTGTTCATAGAATAGAAGTTAAGTTGATAGCGCATATAATTTTTTTTAATAAAATTAATAGATAGAGCCTTTCGCATAGAATAATTTGTTATTTTTTAATAATTTGTACTAATTTGTTTTAGTCAATTTGAAGTTTTCTTATTTCAACTATGTATTTTGACACTTTGCTACCGTTGGCTGCGACAAAAGTTAAAAGCTCGTCAAAATTATTGTATTGGTTGCGTTCGCTACGCGTTGGTTATTTTCATTATGTTAATTTCATAGACTTCTTCTATGTTGACATTTCTCCTATTGGCTGCATGTTGGCTATGCTCATTCTGTTTGGGCCAACAGGATATGTGATTTGTACAAAAACACAATACACGTACGTAAAAATCAGCAAAAGTGCTTTTCTACTGCCCCCTCAAACTTGGGGACTAGAAAAGTTGCACACTTGTGTGCATTGAATTATTTGACAGCTTTGAAATAGTGATGGTGGTGTGCTCACAAAAAACTAACTGCACAGACAAATGTACTGAATCGTGAATACCCCTAATGACTGTATTTCATACAAAACATAAACAAACTTTAGCTTTTGTCGTCTGAAAAATTAGAAATATATTAAAGTCTGCGGATGTAATAATCGTCATCACATTCACTCTTTGTCGTGTTTTCTTGAAAAAATACATCTACATAAGAGAATATGCTTTCTATATTTGGCATAATTGAAGAATAGTGAAAACTCAAATTAAATATTTTTTTAATTATATGTATTAAGACCTTCTAAGTTGAAATCCGGACAAATTTCAGGCCACTCGCAAGTGGTTTAGAAGTTAAAGGGATCCAAAGTTGTAAAAATTGGCCTGAAAAACTTGTGATTTCCTTATTTTCCAACCAATTTTGATGTTACCTATGATGTTACCTATTCAACGAGCTATTTATCATAAAATCCATGCATTGCTTTTGAAGATATAACATACGTATTATATTAAGTATTATGCACACTTTTAACGAAACATTTATATAAACTGTTATATCTTCAAAAGTAGCGCATGGATTTTTAAAATATATGACTCTTTGAATAGATAATAGCATATTCTTTCTTTTGATACACATAATAATAAGTTTTGTAAGAAAACAAAAAAATCACTACTTTTTTAAAAAATTTCAAATTCGAGTTTTCACTATTCTTCAATTGATCCCTGTATTTTTAATATTGGTGCTTGTCGCATGTCGCATTTCGCAGTCAATATGTATCGGCTATTAATCTGTTGATTATATTATGCAAATTTGTTGTTCATTCCGATGATAAAAAGAATCATTGAATTTGTTATTGCATATAAGTAAGTATTTCATTAAATTATTATGAATAATAATAGGAGCATGTACATTTGTAAAAAACTTATATGCATATCATCAGATATCAAGTGTAGATAAATTTTCGACAACATTGCTAAACTGTTATTAGTGTAGGAAAAAGCCGGTAGGTAACCATGGTGAGTTATTTTCTTATCAATCAGATATTTGAAGTGAAGTGCTCTACTAGTAACCACTTATAAATTTATCAATATTTTTGCATGAAGTGATAAAGCAATATTTTGAATAAATAAAAATGAAAGTATTTCATTTAAAACCGAAATTTTATTCTTTTACAAACTTCATTTCATCACAAACCATCATGACTCAGTTACGCTGGGGCATTGCATCTGCTGGTAAGATAAGCCATGACTTTTGCGTTGGATTAGGCACACTACCATGTTATGAGCATAAAATAGTGGCGGTAGCAGCACGCCAACAGAAACGCGCTGCTGAGTTTGCTAAGATACATGATATTCCACAGGCTTTTGGTAGTTACAAAGAGCTCGCAGAGTGTAAGGATGTTGGTGAGTTGGATAGGTTGGTGTTAATGAGATGGAGGTTTTTAACCACTTTTTCATTTCCCACAGATATTGTCTACGTTGGATGTCTGAATCCGCAGCACTACGAAGTGGCACATCTTATGCTGGAATACGGTAAGCATGTGCTTTGCGAGAAACCACTCTGCATGAATCGCGATCAAGCAAAGAAGCTAATTTTATATGCCGAAGAGAAGAAGTGATTCCTTATGGAAGCTGTGTGGTCGCGATTCTTTCCGGCCTATCAGTATGTTCGCAAACAAATCGAGACTGGTGTTTTGGGTGAAATTAAGAATGTTGAAGTTTCATTTGGTTCACTTCATTCAAGTGAAGTCGAACGTTTGCAGTAAGTTTGGAATTTTTATAAAAATCGCCGAATCTATTTCTTTAATATAATCATTTAACTATTAGAAAGAAGGACTTGGGCGGCGGTGTGGTCTTAGATCTAGGCGTTTATACTATACAATGCTCACAGTGGGCATTCCAAGAGCCACCACAGAAAATTATTGCCACCGGTGAATTAAATGCCGATGGCATAGATATCAATGTAAAAGCAGAGCTTTACTACACGGGTGGACGCGTATCAAAGATGGCATTCGGTTCAAGCAAGCATCTGGACAGTAAAGCAGTCATAAAAGGCACTAAAGGACAAATCACTGTACATTCAAATTAAGTAAAAATATTGAATCGTTTACTAATTTATGCCTCTCTTAGCTAATAAACTTCTGGTGCCCAACAAAAATCATTGACATCGATGGCAAAGAAAAACAATGGGTTCTGCCTAAAACTAAATTAGAAACAAATTTTCCTAACTCACAGGGATTGCGCTATGAAGCTGATGCTGTGCGTACCAGCATTATAAATGGCGAGCTACAACACAAGCATGTAAGTCACAATGAAAGTTTGCTTATTGCACAAATTGAAGATGAAATTAGAAAGCAAATTGGAGTTGTCTACAAGGAAGATGTTTTATAAAATAAAAAAATGTATGCATTCAAAATGTCTAGTTTTCTAAAACCCTCACATTATTTTTTTTATAAATTATTTATGCGCGTTGTCTAGTAAGGTATCTGCCCACTTGCGGCATGTAACGAAACGACACGAAACTACAAAATATAACTACTATGTGTTCTTATATATACATGCTCACTAAGCGACGACGAAACGGCAATGACTGTTGACGCCAACGAAAAAGCCGGTAGTGATCGTTTCAATGAATTCTGACCGCCTTATCGTTCTCATTGTTTACAAAAATTACAATGGATTCCAACAGTTTATTGTGCAAAGTAAAAAATTCGCCATTGATAGGTCGTTTTTAAAGCATAGGATGAATCCAAAATCTACGATGTTATTAGTTTTCTCCATCTTCTTCATCTAATAGCAAAGCTATTTAAGCTAATTGTGTATTAAAAAATTCTGCGCATTTTTTTTTGTTTTGTTTAATTAAAATTTTTGTTGTTTTTCCATTAAGTGTGTATTAAATATTATGTTATTGCACACCCGTTTTACAGTCGTTTCGTTACGTGCCGTAAGTGGGCAGAGGCTAGAGACCCAAATATATAAAGTTTCCGTGTGAGTGTGCTTCGAGTTAAATTAGAAGATTGTGAAACGGGCTTAATAAAAATAATTTCTTTGCCTGGCAATGCTATAAATCTGTTGATTTTATTTGGTGAATTTGCTGAATATTCTCGTTTAATTTGCTATTGGATTTAAGTAAGTGTTTCATTTAATTATTAAATTAAAATATTAAATTAAATGTAGGAGCATTCAAATTTGCTAAAAACGTCCATGTATGTCAGATATCAAGTGTAGTTAAATTAAGGACAGCGTTGTTATAACTGTAATATGTGTAGGGCAAAGCCGGGATGACCTTGGTAAACTTTTCTTATCAATCGGATATCGTGGAGTGGTTTACTAGTTACCACTTATAATTTTATCAGTCCTTTATTGCATGTAGAAGCACTTTCAATAGATAAGAATAAAAGTGTTTGTGATTTAAAACCGAAATTTTATTCATTCAAGCTTCATTTTATCATAAACCATCATGACTCTGTTACGCTGGGGCATTGCATCTGCTGGCAAGATTAGCCACGACTTTTGTGTTGGATTGGGCACACTACCATTTGATGAGCATAAAATAGCGGCGGTAGCAGCACGCCAACAGGAACGCGCTGCTGAGTTTGCTAAAATGCATGATATTCCACAGGCTTTTGGTAGTTACAAAGAGCTCGCAGAGTGTAAAGATGTTGGTGAGTTAGATAGGTTGGTGTTAATGAGATGGAGGTTTTTAACCACTTTTTCACTTCCCACAGATATTGTATACGTTGGTTGTCTGAATCCGCAGCACTACGAAGTGGCACATCTTATGCTGGAACACGGTAAGCATGTGCTTTGCGAGAAACCACTCTGTATGAATCGCGATCAAGCAAAGAAGCTAATTTTATATGCCGAACAGAAGAAGTTGTTCCTAATGGAAGCTGTCTGGTCGCGATTCTTTCCGGCCTATCAGTATGTTCATAAACAAATTGAGACTGATGTTTTGGGTGAAATTCAGAATGTTGAAGTTTCATTTGGTTTTTCACTAAGTGAAGTCGATCGTTTGCAGTAAGTCGGAAGTTTTTATAAAACGCGCAGAATTCAATTCTTAAATTTAATCATTTAAATATTAGAAAAAAGGACTTGGGTGGTGGCGTGGTCTTAGATCTAGGCGTCTATACTATACAATGCTCACAGTGGGCATTCCAAGAGCCACCACAGAAAATTGTTGCCACCGGAGAACTAAATGCTGATGGCATTGATATCGATGTAAAAGCAGAGCTACACTACACGGGTGGACGCGTATCAAAGATGGCCTTCGGTGCAAAGAAACAGCTGGAAAATAAAGCAGTCATAACTGGCACTAAAGGCCAAATCACTGTACATCAAAATTAAGTAAAAAGTTTGAACCTTTTATTAATTTATGCCTCTCTTAGCTACTCAACTTCTGGTGCCCCACAAAAATTATTGATATCGATGGCAAAGAGAAAGAATGGGTTTTGCCTGAAACTAAATTAGCAACAAACTTCCACAACTCACAGGGATTGCGCTATGAAGCTGATGCTGTGCGTACCAGCATTATAAATGGCGAGCTACAACATAAGCATGTAAGCCACAATGAAAGTTTGCTTATTGCACAAATTGAAGATGAAATAAGAAAGCAAATTGGCGTTGTCTACAAGGAAGATGTTTAATAAAAAAAAAGAAATGTATGCATTCAAAATAACTAGTTTCCTTAAACTTGATTTTTTTCTTTTTATAATTAAAGTTTCTAACCAAAAATCCATTGTCTTACGTATGCCAAAGATGGTGCGATAGTTGTGAAAACTTTGTTACTTAAAAAGAAATAAAGGCTCAACATATCAAAAAACGCTGCGGGTGATTTCAAGCAAGTCTAAAAAATGTTTGTTAAAAAGTTAAATTTAAAAGATTACTCGACATAAAACTTCATTTATCAGAAGATGTTCGAATAAATATTATCGATATCTTCAGTTGTCGAAAATATTCATTGAACGTATTGATTAGGGGTGCCAGCACGTAACTTGATAAAATGGATTTTTTTTTCGATAAAACCGACAGTTGTCAGCACATAAGGCCTAAACAAAATAGACGAGTCGCTACGTAACGAGTGAAGGCGCAAATGTTCGCATAAATGCAATTCAATGTTGCTGTCCAAAATAGACACACGTCAACTCATCGAAACTGAACGAAACGGTTTGACAAAACGTTTTGTTCAGTAAGTACCGAACTTTTAGCGTCTCAACTCTTCAACAACATCTGTTCAAAGTGTGGGAAATTTTTTTCACTAATAGTTAAAAAAATTTTGTTTAATGATTAATTTGTATAATTGCACATCGATTGATAACTAAAAACACTTTGTTCGCAATTGATCAGCTGTTTGAGACGAGTTGAGGAAACCGTTTCATTTTGGGTTAAATGTCAAAACAGACGAAACGATTGCAGACATTCGGCAAGTTGCAATCGTATCGTTTCGTCTATTTTGCTTAGGCCTATACTTTGCTACAATCGACTTTCATCGATTGTATCGTCAGATTTAGCAGCACACAATAGTGGATTGCTTTTATCTCTGAAATACCTCCTTGAAATTTTTTGTATTAGTTATTAATTCATCCTCGCTCTTCGACTCAAAGAATATAATTTTGTATTTGGAATTTAAAAATAAATTTCGAATTTAGGATAAAAAAACCAGTCGACACTTTACAATGACATTTTCAAGTTGAAATCAATGAAACTCGTTTCAATTTATGTGCTGCCAATAAACATTTGTTTCGAGTTGAACATCGATCAACGATCCTCGATTGTAACAAGTTACGTGGTGTCGCACCCTAGGATTTCTGAAGTATTTAATGTGAAAAGTTGGCTATTTATAGTTACCAGAATAAAGGTTTCTGTACTTTTTAAAATGTATTTTACTTAGTTTGAAATTGCAATTATATTAAAATTTTTTACAAACTTAACTTTTGACTGTGTTATATTGATGGGACCATTTAATTGATGTTCTAGTTTAATGATAGTAAATGTTAAGTGATTTGTTATCTTGTAAGAATATAAGAGATATCAGCTGGCTTCGAAATGCATTAGTGTTTAGATAACTAATCATTGATTTGCATTAAAAAGCCTGATAGTAGATCTTTTTGACAAGGTCATTAAAAAGTTAAGTTTACAATGACCTATAATTGAAAATTACACATCATCCATCTGAATTTTTCAAACGCTCGCATTTGGAGTGCATTTATATTGCTACTCATTACATTTCTCTCGTAAGATTTCTATCATTGATAACGAAACTCCAACCGCAGTCTGGCTGCAGCTCATTCAATTCCAATCAGTTTGAAACCTGCATCGGAACCGAATCGCAAGCTTGAAATGAAGAATCTTCACTGGGGAATTGCAGCTGCGGGACGCATAACACATGACTTTGTTGTAGCACTGTCGACAATTGAGGAACATGCACGACACGTAGTCAGCGCCGTGGCTGATGTTGACGTGCAACGTGCCAAGGATTTTGCTGAGCGTCATAATATTCCAAGACATTACGATGGTTTCGATGCACTCTCGCTCGACCCAGAAGTGAGAATCGTTTATGTTGGCACGCTGAATCCTTTTCACTACGCTGTAGTGCGTTTAATGCTCGAGCGCGGCAAAAATGTGCTATGCGAAAAACCGTTGTGTTTATGCTATGCACAGGCAGCTGAACTATACAGGCTGGCCAAAGAACGAGGAGTCTTTTTGATGGAGGGCATGTGGTCACGATTCTTTCCCAGCTATCAACGGTTACGCGAACTCTTACTTGGCGACTGTGTTGGTGAGGTGACGCACATACAGGTGCAGCACGGCTTCCAGGCACAGCAAGTTGAGCGCATCCTTACACGCAGTCTGGGTGGCTCCATAACATTGGATATTGGTTTGTATGCGCTGCAATTGGGTCAGTTTGTATATGGTTGTGCACCGCTGCATGTAAAGGCAAGTGGTAATCTAAATACTGATGGTGTAGATGTGGAGTGTGAATTTGTCCTTGACTATGGAGATAATCGAAAGTTGGCCGCCTATGTGACGGGTGTGGAGAATGTTGAAAGCTTTGCCAAAATACTGGGAAGAAAAGGTGAAATAAAGGTGAGTGGAAGGAAGCGGGGCTGTGATGATGCAAGTTAATAAATTTACTAAGATGTAAAGATAAGAGCTTTAAAATTGATTGTGATGGAAAAGGTTATCAGTTAGCTTGACATCGGCTTTCCAAGATCTTGGGAGTAACAAATTAATCGCTTGCGTTAATTTATTATTTATTGACTTTTGTTTGTTGATAGAAAAAAAAACGGGACCACTAACAACCATTATTGCTTTTAATCAAATTTTATAACATTTTTTTTTATTGTGTTTTTCCTCAGATATAAAAATGATTTTTTTTTCCGATATTTTACAATAAAAAATAAAGATTTATTATTAATTTAAAGATTTATTAATTATTTATTATTTATTTCATAAATAAAAATTATTTATTAGAATTAGATATAAAAATAATTTTTTGATCGTTATAGTAGTTTTTCAATAAATATAAATTATTTGTTGGTTGGTCAGGGAAAAAACGCCCAAAATAAAAAATTAAATAAAGCCCAAAATATTTTGGGCATAGAAAAATGAAATAACGCCCAAAAGAAAAAAAATTAGATAAAGCCCAAAAATTAAATAACGCCCAAACCGAAAATGAAATAAGACCCAAAATTTTTTGTTCTTACAAAAATTATATAACGCCAAATTTGTATGGAAAGTATTTGGGCTTTATTTAATTTTTTATTTTGGGCGTTATTTCTTTGGGCGTTATGTCCCTGAACCAATTTTTTATCTATTTTTCAGAAAACGATTAAAAAATAATTTATATTTCTAATCGAAAAAATATCGATAAAAAATTATTTTATATCTGATCGAAAAATATCGTTAAAAAATTATTCTTATTTCTTATCGAAATATAGCAATCACAAAATATTTGATCGAAAATTTCATCGAAATAATATCAGTAGAAAAATAATTGAAGTGATTTATTTTTTAAAAATCCTACAAAAATCATGCTAAAATTGGAATCTCTAGCTACCTAGCATCACATCGCTATATTTAAAACAAAATAATAACTTTTAATGCATGATATTTTAATCAGAAAATTAAAAAATAATCGATATTTTCAGTTTCTGGTACAAGTTAATTTTATTTTTTTTTTTTATAAAAACTAATTAATAATTTTTAGTTACTTTCAAATCGAAAGAGGTCCTTTCATCATAACTAAAAGTTTTTTAACCTACTCAAACGACATTTTGAGTTTCAAAGACACTAGTTTTGTATGCTACTTTTGGAGTATTTTTTACACCTTATATGTAAATTTATTTATTTAAATGAAATACCATTATAAATAAAAATATTACATGAGAAGAGGTCACCAGCAATAAAAGCTATCGGTCCAATATATTTAAATTTATATATATTTTTATATAATATAAATATTATACTTTATATATTTTTCGTATATAAAAAGTGTATATTTTTAGTGTATGAAATACACCTTTAATTTTTTTTGTATGAAATGCACCCACTCACACAAAAAAACACTTTCAAAACTGTTTGGTGTATTTAAACACTCTTTCTAGGGTTTAAAAAAAACAAGTTTAAAGTCAGCCTTGGAAGGACCTTCAACGAGCTTCTATTGCTCAATTTTTTTTTTTGCGTGTTATTAAATTCGAACACAAATAATCTAGAACTGGACCTACGAGTCTTATGTCGACTCTGAACGGCTTTTATGTTCTCAAGAAACTTTCTTTACATGTCAATTTTTACTCTCTGAGTTTTGTCATTATCTGCAGAGAGATGAGGACAAATTCAATTGAAAAACATTCTGTCTGAGCTGGGGTTTGAACCGCGGTTCTTTAGCTTACGGGCCACGCACTCTATTAGTAGGCTACGGCCACCACTCCTTCCTTATTGCTTTCCATAAGTATTTTTTATACACCAAAAAAGTTCGGAAGCGTATATTATACACTAGAAGGAGTGAATATGATACCCAAAATATTGTATCTTGGAAGTGTGAGAAAATTCATAAAAAAGTATTACATTTTATTCACTTAAAACAGTGTATACACCAAAAACTTGTTTATTAATATGTTGAAAAAATGTGAAAAATATCCCAAAAGTAGTTAATAGTGTTTTTACTACTCTGAAAACGATTTTGAAAATGTTTAGATTTAAAATTATTGAAGTTAAACTAATTTTGATAAATATTTTTGGTCAGCTTTCGAATTACTGGTGCTGCACATCGTTAACAAAGCCCAACACTAAAACGGAGACCTGGCCACTGCCACCGGCTAAACAGGAGTTCCATCACACAAACTCTTGCGGCTTGCGTTATGAGGCGGAGGAAGTGCGCAAGTGTATTGAAAAGCGCCTCACTGAATGTCCTTTATACACGCATGCACAAAGCTTGGAACTTATTCAAATAGAGGATGAAATAAGACGACAGATTGGCGTTAAGTTCGACGATGTTATCAATTTAGATTTATAAGTTTAAAAAATTTTTAATATAATATTTTATTGTAAAGACTAAAGCGAAACGTAAACATTTTATTGTTTCTATTTTTCTTTTGTAATTATGCTTGTCTAAAAAGAATTTCAATACAAACTAAAAGTTTCCAGGAAGTAACTACTTTTAATTGCACCAATATTTTTGTATACACCTTTCATTATATTTGGCACAACGTTTGATATAATTTTTTGTAAGCTGCTGCTGCCAATTTCTTTCTGTATTCCTTGAAATTTTAGGCTACGTCGTTTTTACCTTATTTATAAGCATTTTGGTTTTCGTGTACAAATCAGCCCTATCATGAATAATTTTCCCTTGGGAATTGGAAAAGGGAGTTTTAATTTTAAAAATATTTGATAATTTTTAATGCAAATTTGTTCATTAATCGTCAATATTCATGCGTGTAAACAAAAAAAAAATATGACGTCTTTATCTGCTATCTTAAAAATGAAAACTCCCTTTTCCGATTCCCCGGGAAAAATTATTCAGAATCGGGCTGGTAGTGTAACTTTGCAAGATCTGACCAGAAATTGTAAATTCTTGGTTCTTTTTATATAGTCGCAGTAATTTCTTTTGGACATTGTATTTCAGTTTAATTTACCAATTATTATGATAGATTTCAAAAAAGAGTTTAAGTTATCGTGCTATAGGTTCAAGCGCGTCGGAAGCGAATTTCATCTGGGGGGCAGTACAAATGGTGGTGCACAAAAAGTTCACCAAAATTTCTTCAAAGAAACATGAATGTGAACACAAATTTTTTATTTTAGTTTAAAATAAAAATATATAAAAATTATAAAAAATATTAAAATTATTTTTAAAAGTTCTTCCAATTCAATATTAGAGATCATTCTTTAAAGGATCTTTCATATGGTAATATGAAAATATAAGAAATAATGGTTGCTTTTATAAAGCAAGACTACCCAAGTAACATTGTTGGAGCAACTAGGTGCGAGTGAGTCCTAAAAGTGTTCTATAGGTGTATAATATGCGGTTAAAGCTTTACGGCAGCTTTGTTTGCTGCTAGTTGCTTTTAATTTTAAAGAAAATGCTCTAAATATGATTTTTTTACCATTTTGAACTTTAATACTTTATACAGCTCTGTAAAGGATTTTATCAAATCTGCAAAAGAGCAGAACTCTAAAATTTACTACTTGCTCTGTAAAGGATCATTTAAAGTAATAAAAATTACTATACAGCAGTTTTAAAACTCGTAGATTGAGTATAATATTTGCTTTAATGTGTATTTTTGTATTGCATTTTTAAAGCGAATAGATATAAAATACTGTAAATTAATGCAATAAATTTTTTGGGAATAACAAGTGACTAAAAAATCTGATAAAGAGCTTCTTTGAAAAAAATGGCGATCTTATAAAAAATAGAAAATCTTCGGAGTTGAAGCAAGCTAAATATTAGTGTTTACAATAATATTTAAAATGAAATTGATGATTTCTATGATACATATATTTAAGAATAAAGTACTTAAATCATTTTTAGTTGATCTTAAAGAATGTTAAAAATTTTCCAACTATTTTTAAATAATTAACACTTCTTAATTTTAATTATTTGTTAAGCCCGTTGTAGTTTTTCGAAGTACTACATTCACGTTTCCGATAAATTCAAAAGCGCACCGAAATTCGCAGCATATAACGAATACACGAACATGAGTCTGATATAATAATCACTTTATTATTTCTTTAATTTATTTGTCATTCTTATCATCACAAACACTTGTCAAATTTTATATATTTATTGAGTTTATTTTTAACACATACATACTTAAACGAATAATAAAAAAGAACTTTGCAAGAGCTTTTATTTGGGTTTGACAGGGACTCTTTTTAAAGTTTACAGCTACTTCTACTCCTCATATGAAGTAAAAATAGTGCTTTTAAACTCAAGAAAGTAGCCTTATATATTCTCTGCAAGAGCTTTATTAGCGCGACTAAAGCTATAGTTGAAGCTTGCTGCTATATAAGATAGCACTATAAGCTCTGCAAGAATGAATATATGGCTAATATTGTTACTTGGGTAAGTATATCTTTACATGGTTTAAATGCAATAAGGTACAAAAAATATATCAATTTAAATTATTCCAAAATGTTTCTTTCTGTCCTTGCGAGAAACAAACTCTTTCACCACCTCCATCGAATTCAATTCTTCGGTATTATCTTTGTGAATGTGTATAAGTGCCGCATGAGTGAGTCGTTTCTGTGTCATAGTTGCTCGAAGATACGTTTTAAGTCGTCTTAGTGCACTAAAAAACGCTCAGATGAAGCTGCTGATGCAGGCACAGTCAAAAGCAAAGCAATAAGTTTTTCAACTTCATTTAATAGTTTTTTTTTACAGTATCCGAATTTTTTGCAAATTGGGATACAATGCCACTACAATTTGAAGGTGTTTGGCCAGGCAATTGCTTCAGCAATTTAAGTTGCGCGTGGAGGTCGCTCACATCAAAGTCATCTGCATAAAGATCTAGTTTTGTTTTTAGATTTTGTTCATAAGGCACTTTTCCGTTGAAGGCTTCGATTACAATATTACAGTATTAAGCTACATACTTAAGGGTGCTTTTAAGCTGAAGTGGTGGGTTTGCAGTAGAAACTCTACATTTTGTTCTATTTTTTTGCAAACACAGAGAAAGAAAATGGTTATCCGCAAGCATGCTTATGAAGAAGAGAGAAAGAAGAGGAAAATATCTAATACAAAAATGTTATCGTTGTAAAAAACTGACATTTTCAATAACTTTTGAAGTTTTCTTTTTAAATTGTTTATCTAGCTAAAAAAGTGGGGGGAAAATTCCCCCCTTTTCCCCCGCTTCCGACGCCAATGTATAGGTTGAATACTTGACAATAAAAAACGACATAATTTCCATCCAGAACAGTGGTTCCCAACATTATTTTAACCAGGGACCACTATGATATTTTTATTTGAAGCAGGAACCACAAAGTTTTAAGAATAATAAATTGTATTATTTTAATATACTTCATTTGAAACTTTAACATATTCATTTAATTTGATTAAGATGTACCAATAAAAAAATAAAAAATTAGATGTTAAAAATTTTCAATGTGATTACAATTACTCAAAGTTACACACATCTCAGAACTTGCCTTCAATTGATTACGAAACTTTTTCTTAATTGCAAGCAAAGCAGAAAAACTTTGTTCGCATAAATAAGTCGTGGAGAAGGGCACCACGAAATAACCTCTAAATGAAATAAGCAAAAAAAAAATTAAGCTCAACAAAATTTTCATACATTTTTTGGTGTTTCATATAGCTCTAAATAACTCTCAATTTTTAGGGACTATTTCATCAATGCCCTCCATTTACTTTCTAAATATTATTTCATGTAAATGTTGCCCGCGGCTACGCCTGAGGTGGTCCATCCGTTAGGTCCAATTTTGTAATGTTGTCTTCCAGGGGTACAATTAAGGCTGGTTTGTCCCTGTAAACTAGCCTGGCAGTAGTGCGCGTTTCTTCGAAAATGAAGAAATGAGCCTTGTACGGGCTCATTTTGTGTGGTTACTCAAAAAAATTATTGGGCCAAAATTTTTTTCCATTCGGAGGGGGTAACACCTGCCTCATCGACTCTAAAGGGGGGACTTTTGCAAAAATTTAAAGAAACTAGTTCACAGCTCGCTCTGAGTGACTTTTAGAGGGTAAAATGTATGAGGATGTCCTATTATTTTTTCACTCACAACATTTTTTCTGAACAAACCTTTACCCTATATGTCATATTTCTAGGGGCTCCCCTATAAAATTAACTTTTTATGAAAAATCGTTTAGAAGCTCATAGCTCTCCAGGGGTTGCTCCTAAAAGATTCACATGTATGAACATGTCCCAGTTATTTTTTACGCCCAACATTTTTTCTGAACATACATATCTCCTTTCTCCTCCCCTTTTCGATGCACCCCTACAAAAATTTGGAAAAATGCAAAATTTTCGAAAATATTCGATATAACTACCTCGGGGTGACTCTTGGAAGGTTCAAATGTATAAGCAGGTACTAATTATTTTCCCCCCCAATATTTCGTCCAAACATACCTTCCCCCCATCTGCGCCCTTTTTAGGTGCTCGCATACAAAATCTCAAAAAAATTGGGTAAAAAACCGAAAATAATGATTTGAAGCCCTCTTAGATGGTCATAATTTATGGAGTCCCCTTAATTTTTCATAACCAACATTTTGTCTAAACATACCCTACACTCAAAAAAATATTTGTTCATATTGATAAATTCCTAGGTTTAGTTGATAAATATTTTTTCAATATACAGTGAACAAAAGCTTTTGTCAATTGTATTTAAGGAAATAAGTTGAAATCATATTGACAAAATTTTATTTTGTTTATTTGATAAAATAAACAAAGGCTTCAATTTGATATAAGCCTTTATCACGAATATCGCGTTTTAATTGTTGATTTGATAAAACAAATCTGTCAATATGAATACAGAATATTTCAACATGAAAAATGGTTTGTTGAATAGAAAAAGGCTTTTCTGTTGAAAACATATTTTTTATCAATAATACTAAAATGTTTTGTTGTTCTGATAAAAAGATTTTATTACATTTTATATATAATAAACCTATTACATTTTATATGTAATAAGCACATTACTTATAAATACAATTATGGAATTCCCAAAGGTTGATATTATCCATGCTACTCATTATTAGCGCTGTTTACATTATTATAAATCACAGTATTGTTACCATTGCTGTTCACGTTGTGAATTTTTATAGTGAACACCACTAATAACGAATAGCATGGATAATCTCAACGAATAATAGAAATAAATAATAAAATAATGCAAATAAGTAAATAACCAATTCCTGCCGAATTCATTAGAAAAAAACTCAATTTGTAATCACCGCTAATGATAAATGCTTTTAGAAACTCAGCCAAAAATGTAGAAGTTCCTCATATGTCCAAGTTGCATTATGGCATAATTGGTGCACTTGAACACAATAAAAATTGATTTCACAAGATCACATTCACTGTTGGTATAATAATGTAAACGGGTAATTAGTTGTCAGTCAGCTGTATTATTGAGTTGACAATACTATAGCTGACTGACAACACTTTTATAATTATAAACTGTGTCACAGATAAGTGTTGTCAGTCAGCTATATTATTGAGTTGACAATAATATATCACAGTTGACACAGGTGACACAGTTTATAATTTTATATCCTGATGACTTAAAAATTAAGTCGAAATATCGAAAATAAAAATAAAAAAATAAACGAATGTTTTTACTTTAAAATGTTTATTGCAAAAAAGGACTGACAACACTTATCTGTGACACAGTTTATAATTTTATATCCTGATGATGACTTAAAAATTAAGTCGGAATATCGAAAATAAAAATAAAAACATAAACAAATTCAAAAGAATTTTTGTTTAATTGCTACGGCCGTAGCTCAAACAATTAAGGAAATTAAATCTTAAGAAGGCCGATTACAACAACACGTAAAAACATTCGGGTAAAATTATGAAGTAAAATAAGTTTGTTTTTATTAGTTGTTGCGAAATTTTTTATACTCCGTTACGACTAAGAGCAAGTCTTGAAATTCGTCTTCGTTTCTGCACAAACCTGCGTTGTACTCCTGCATCATTTTTACTCCTCTTTCAGCAGTGTCGTTGACTACTCTCAATTTTTTCCTGCTGCTTGAGTGTTCTTGTAGTCTTCTAATTCATCCCAGGATTCTGGAGGATATTTGAGGAAGTCTTGAGACAAGCCGAAGCGAGTGAAAAAACTTAGACGTGTTGCACGTGCCGAAGTCACTTAAATCTTTCTTTTAAAACTGTCCATTTATGACCTTAATTGTTACACTGTGCATGAATCGGTCACTTTTTTTTTTGCAAACAAGCTAGGGACATATTATTTCAGCATAATTCTTCGGCGTTTTCGAGAAATTGAAGGTTTAAGGTCAAGTACATGTTGATGCAGTTTTTGTTAGAAAAGCGTTTTTCTCGTTAACTTTATCGACTTCATGCCAATGAGTGAAACATTAAGAATTACCTGGAGAATAATTTCTTAAAACAGTTTAACCCTCGAAACCCAACACTTATGGTCCAAATTGACCTAATAAATTAAAAAAAAACCCTTTTTTCATATAAAAGCTTTGTTCAAACAAAAACAAGTAAGCTTTTTGACGGAAAAATATTCCCCTAATATAGTGGCGCTAAATGAAATTACAAATTAAAACAAATTAGCTAACCTTCTGTGTCTAAAACGACCTGAAAGGTATTAAAACTAAGTTTTTCATACATATTTTTCTTTATTTTCTCAGATAGATTCATCTGTTTCTTCTGCTTCTTCATGTAAATTCCAACAAATGTCTCCTAAGAGAGCATCTACTTTTTACCACTATACAAGTGCTTGAGTCTCGCTGTCACCTGATGGAAGCGTTCACCATGCTCATCAGACTGGTCCGATATTCTTCGGACCCGATATTTACTGGACCCGATATTCGTCGCTGATTGAAGGATAAGCAATTTAAACTAGCTCTCAGCCATTATGAGTTGTTGACATGGGATTAAATGTGTTCTAGGAATTCATCGATCCGACGATTGGCGCTTACACATTGACAGATTGCTTACAGCTTTCCATACTTTAAATGTAAAAATGTCATTGAAAATTTATTTCCTGCCTTGCCACGCTGGAAAATTAGGACAATCCCCAGACGAATCTGATGAGCATGGCGAACGTTTCCATCAGGTGACGGCGAGACTCGAGTACTGGTACAGTGGTAAAAAACTAGATGCTTTCTTAGGAGACATTTCTTAGAATTTACATGAAGAAGCAGAAGAAACAGATGAATCTATCTGAGAAAATAAAGAAAAATATGTATGAAAAACTTAGTTTTAATATCTTTCAAGTCGTTTTAGGGACACAGAAGGATGGTTAATTTGGTTTAATTTGTAGTTTAATTTAGCGCCACTATATCACGGGAATATTTCTCCGTCAAAAAGCTAACTTGTTTTTGTTGGAACAAAGCTTTTATACGAAAAACAGGGTTTTTTATTTCTGAGGTCAATTTGGACCATAAGAGTTGGGTTAAGGGGGTTAAACTGTTTTAAAAAATTATTCTCCATATTTTTGACAAGTTAAATTTCTAAATTTTGCACTTAACACATCAACTATGATGACTTCTTGAAGCTAATAATGTTATTAACCCGAATCACCCTGAGTAAATTTTTTTTAAATTTTCAGAATGACCTGTTAACGCAAATATTAAATGTCTTAAACTAAAATAAGCACATTTTAAGTGTTTGTGTTTACGTTGCCATATGGCAACGACAGGGTGTTTCGGGTTAAGGAGGGAAACCTAAGTAACTCACGAAAAATATGCGTATTTTCTAGAATTTTTTATTTGGCTCAATGAAAAGGTCAATAAAAAAAATCTGTAAAGTACGTCTTATAATATAAGTATTGATACACAAAATGTAATTTTTTTTTAAATTTCAATACAAAATGACGGCTGTGCAGCATTTGTTTGAAGGCGCCTATTTTTTGAAAGGGGTTCATGGTCGGACACCTTACGTCCTTAATTTTTGATCTGGAACAAAAAACAAAATTTGGCCAGGTTTAACAGCTATCGACACACGTAGGATTTTTCGATACATAGATTTTTCGCTAAATGGTGCGTGATCGAACAAAACGGTTACAATTTTCACAAAATTGTTGATAAAACAAAAAGAAAGCAATATACAAAAAAACTTACGTGTGTCGAAATAAAGGTATTTTGAATATACTGTCAAAATTTCAAATCGATCGGTGAAGATTTGATCGAGTTTTCCGAACGTCTCAAAAAATTTTTTTCGATAAAAACGCGTTTAATGTGTTAAGTACTAAAAATTCGTATATTTCCATATATCTCTAATCGCAGAATGGAAAATTTAGGAATCTAGACACTTTTGCCGGATTCAATCTCTTGGTATATTATTTTTAAGACCCTAATGCATCTTTTAAGAAAAAAAAAAAATTATAAATTTTTCAAAATTTAAATTAGGTTTCCTTCCTTAAGAAGCAATAATATTTCCCTTAAAGATCACCTCACTATCAGTCTATATATAGTATGTAGATGCAGTTTTCCATTGAACTTCGTACAGCTCCTAGATAAGCTCCTACACATAAATCTTATAATTTTTTTATTTCAAGACAGACTTTTTTATTTGTAAAATTGTGTTAATATGTTGTTGTTTTTAATAATTCTTATTTTCATTACTAGTTTCTTACAATGAAAATTATCTTATTATAAAGCAAACGGAAGGCCGACTGAAAAACATTAAATAAAATTAATAAAGATTCCTCAATAAAAAAATTATAACTTACAAAATGATGACAATTTTGAAATATAATCTATGGTATATTACAATATTAGTGGAGTTTAAAATTAAATTTATGATGAAATAATTTAAATTAATACTAATTAAAAAACAAATAATTACAAAAATGATGCGATGGAGCCTAAAATAAACTATTTCTCTAATATTAATGGCCTTCTATTGATGGCAGCGTGAAAAGAAAAGTTTTAAGCAAATTTTCATGTTTGAGGTAAGACCTAAGCTATGAGGCCTATATTTGAACAGTTTTAAATCGACCCAAAACTTTGGAGTTTTTTTTATACTTAAAATTTTTTAACTTAAAATGATTCAATAAATCAATCAATTTGCGTAAATCAGACGTAAATCCAAAGAAGTATGTTTAGGATAACGTTAAACTACAAATTTTATAAAAGTTAGGATATATTTTTGCTAAGAGAAAAAGTGAAGATTCAGACTTTAGATACTGATATACAAAAACTTTGATATTAAGCATTATATAAATATAATGAATTATTTTGTTTAATCCTGAAGAAGTAATTTATTCAATTTGGATTCGGCCCACCGTCTGCTGTTTGGTTTTTATGGTACACAAATTTCTTATATATTATTATTATTATTATTTTAATAGTATTTAATTTATTAACCGAGTTAAGCAGCTATAAATTAACTGAAAGTCTTTTTTAAAATATTAACACAAAAGCACTTAAACCAAAAACGACTTTTTTTCAAAGAGATATAAACAAAGAGATATAAAACTAATTCAAAAATGAGTGCAAAATTTTAACGTATGTTTTGTTTGCACTTGTATTCGCAAAAATGTAGGAGAATAAAAACTAATTTTCAAAAGTCGTTGTTGGTTGAAAAACACCTTTCTTCGAAAGCTGTAACTTAGGCTAATATATGTATACGACTTTATAACATAGCGATTAAGACGAACTAATTACATTTGAATTTCAAAAAAAATAGCTTAAACAAGTTTTAAAGTTAAAGGTGAAAAACAAAGCTTTTTATGTGAATAATTTTAAAGCAGGCTTTGCCGAGCTTAAGTTAGCTTAAAACATAACTTAATGAGGTGCTGGCATAAATGTTACAGTATTTTATGTTTTTTTTTAAATATTTAAATAGTAGGTTATAGGCATTTATTTTTAGTAATATTTGTTTTAACTTAAAAATGTACTTCTTATAATTCATATTCCAATATTAACACTTTTATAATTATTACTAGAAATTTTTGCTCCAAAAATCTTTACGTACAATGATGAAAATTTTTATAATAAGTTCTGAAACCATTTTTGTCTAATTTAAAGCCTAAATTTGGCAAAATAATAACTAAAAATAATAATTTAAAAAATAATTACAAAAATTATTAAAATAAAAATAAATTATTATAAATATAGAAATAATTAGGGTATTCACAATGTGCTATCATGTCATATTGTTATATTGTCCTAAAATTTTACAACTAAAATTTACAAGATAAATAAATGCAAATAAGAAACAGCTGTTTGATTACGACACTTCAATAAACATAGCTTTCAGAGTTGTAATATATTAGTACTTTTTTGTATGGAAGGCAACAATAAAATGTTTTAACTAGTGTAAAATCTTAGGACAATATGACATGATAGCACACCTTGTGAATACCCTAATAGGTTTTTTCTGTAATAAAAAATGAAGTAATATTTTGAGAATTTCTTGAGTTTGTGGTCTATAAAAAAAATTATTTTATTATCTTTGTTCCAACGAAAAATGAGCTTAAGTTATAAAGATTTTTCTTAAGCTTGTTAGTATCTTCCAAGCTTCAAACGCGTGTGCTTTCAGAGGATTTTTCAAATGTATCTTTAGTCTCAGTATTAAATTAAATTTAGTTCTGTCTTTTTGCAAAAAAATCTAGTTTTGGCACTAAAATAACTAAACATAATGACACAACTTCCGTCATTTTCAATTAGTAAAAAAAAACTATGTGCTTTCGTGTGCCCGATTTGTGCTTTTAAGAATCGGTATCATTGCTCCTTTAATGTTATGTAAGCTCAGCTATTAATTTATTCAGATATGTCGATGTTGTGCTATTATAAGCCCGAGTTGTGTTGTAATGTGCGATATAAGCAAAAATAAAATTTTTTAAAACCTTATAACGCTCTTAAAATTCGCTAATATGCGGTTAATTTTAATCTCTCACCGGTTTTGCAACTTGAATACATTACAGCACAGTTGCAAAATTTCTGAAAACAATAATTGCAAAGCTAATTTCACGCAAAAAAAACCACATGATAGCACACACCAAGCGCATTGCAGCACATTGTTTTTAAATAAATATATGCAAAAATTTCAGTTTTTGTTTACTTTTAAGTATTTTTAGTAAGTTACACTTAAAAAAAATTGCTGATCGGAAAAATTATTCAAACTTTAGTTTAACTGGATTCTGTGCTTTATAAATATTGAACAATTTTTAATGCCTAGATATGTTGTTTTTAATTAGAAAAAAAAAATTTAAATCATTTTAAGCATAAATTCAAATATTTAAAAATTTATTTACATTTAAGCATATTGAGTAATTATAAAATGTATAAATTAATTATAAGAATAAAAGCAAAAAATTACAAAATAAGTTAGCAGAACAGTCTTTGTAACAAATAAGTTAAACAAGAGCGTTTGCTGTGAGTAGCACTAAAAATTGGTTTCAACTGAACTCAAAATTAAATTCATGTCTAATATGTTGTTGTTTTTCTTTTGCAAATACCTCGCATGGCTTTCTTCACATAGTTTTAAGTTTAAAGGTAAATATTTTTACAAATTGTTTTTACAAATAAATAAAGACAACTTTTTTTTTGCTATTTTTTCCACTCTTGTTCTCTTTACGTTTAGTTTTTAAAGTTAGCTTAATTGTTTTTGGTATTTGAATAATAAATGTCTGCTTCTTTAAACGCTAGATCAAGTCTTCATCCTGACTACAGCATTTGCACAAAAAATAAAAAAAAAATAAAATAAAACTATAAAATTATAAAACTTCCTCAGCTCACCATTTAAGTAGCGGCGAGTGCGCTGATGGCCACATCAGTGATAGACGTAGTGGTTGCTAATGCATCGGGTAGACTTGTGGGCTCTTGTGCAATAATAATCGGAGTTTTGTTGGATTGTTGATCCTTTTTCAGGTCTTCTAAATTCAGCACTGCCGCTATAGGTGTTGAAAGCAGCGGCGACGCTTCAATTTCTTCTTCAAAGCCGATGCAACTTTTGTTAGCAATTGACTCAATAGTTGGAGTATTGATAGAACTGGTGCTAATCAATGCATCATGGTCGTCGATAGCAACAGGCGCTATATCTGTGGCGCACAATGGTGCATTAGATACGGTTGATGTTGTGTGCGCTACGGCCACAAGTGCAGCGGTCGTATTCCGATTATGTTGCAGCAAATTATTTATAGCTGATAGGCGCGAGGAACTGGAAATAGGTGAATTCAAGCTAATAAAACTTGTGGGTCCATCGGTCGTGCTACAGCTGCTACTTGCAGCTAATGTGGCGGCGGTGGTGGTTTCTAGTGCGCTGACATGATAATGTATTGAGGAAGCAGCTGTAGTTGTGGCTGTGCCAAAGGGTGGTTCTGAGGGCACAGCGCAGGAGCTTAAATTTCTAACACTGTTGCTGTTGGTCGTAGAATTAATTGCAAGATAATTTGTGGAGGAGGCAACGTGATTATAGGAAGTGTAGGAAAGCGGAGAAACCTAGAAGAACAATAAAAGTTTATTAGAAAATAGCTTTTAAAATTTTATATCATTAATAACTAAAAACTATTAGTAGCATAAGCTTGTAAAGTTAAACAACAGGCGTGTGATGTATACAGTTATTTATTAACTTCCTGTCGATAACATATTTGAACCTAATCGATACACTGGTGTTAAATACAATAGATTTTTGGAATCTGATTTAAAATTATGTCAGATATCTGAGGTCAATCGAAAGATATAACTGTTTTTTTTTATACAAGTAAAAATTATGTTTCATTCCAGTTTTTACTACATAAATCCAATACTAATTAATGAACAAAATTTGTTTGCTGTATATTAACCCTTTGACTACGAATGGGTGAAAAATAATCCATTTACATTTTTAAGTCGTGTGAGCACAATTTTCGAGATATTTTCACAAATTTGTGCCACATTTTTCGAACTTGTTTCAATTTTAAGAGAAAAAAGAAACTAGGAACTCGTATGAGAGACTACAAACGATTTTCAAATACGAGCGGATATATTTTGTCATCTCAATTATGTCAAATCTTTATGAATCAGCTACTCCAACAAAGTAAAAAATACATTTTTCGGATGGGTTTTTCCGTATTTTTTTAATACTTATAGTAAAAAAAAAATTGTAATTTTTGCTGCTTTCATTTCACTTTTGTGTGGAAATATGACATCAGTGATGACAATTTCACACAAAAATTTCGTCGTCCTCAAAGGGTTAATTTGTTTGTAATCAGGTTTTCAAAAACGGCTCCAACAATGTTGATAAAGTTTACAACTAAGCAGTTTACAGGGGCTAAAAATCAATATAGCTAGGAGAAATAAAAAAAAAAGAAAACCGAGAAAAAATCCTAAATCGCTAATATTGCTAATCATTGCTATGTAGAAATTTTATTGTACTGTAATTAGTTTCGCTATTGCTTATTGAAAAATTCCTAAGCCACTCATCCGATTAGCATGTTTTGCTATATATTTATTTTTTTATTTATTTATTCATGTTTAAAGTGTGATTGTTCATAGTTTGTACTTGCTAAATTTCACTTTGTCTTTTTATTTGAATAATTTAAATTTTTGTAGCAACCTTTGTTTTCTTGCTTAAAAATAATTTTCTAAATTTTAAGATTCAGAAGAAAATTTTTACTAAGCAGAACAGAAGTTGTTTTTATAATAATAAATACTTTTAATGTAAAATAAAATTTGGTAAGTGAGCGCAGTAAACATATTCTTAAGGATATAAGCTGAATCACAGTAAAATTATTTTTTTTTACATGCAATAACAATAGAGTTCAGCTACTACAGCTTTTTCGCACTTTCTCCACATTAGACTATCTTAAGAACCAACTTAATATCATTGAAATATCTCAACGATATACATAGATAAAAGTAGTCCAAAACAATCCAAAGTGAGAAAAATTTACCCACCATAATATGGGTTGGGCTCAGGGACAACACAAGACATAACAACTAACCATCATACATTAGTTTTCAATCTACTTTTGCGTTGACCTTTCGATTAGTTAACATCAAAAAAGCTACAGTTGTTACTCATGCGATTTAAAGGAGCAATAGCCATATAATTTGTGCTACTAAAAGGTAAGTAAATTAAATTGTTAGCGTTTCTACTGCTTCTACGGTTAGTGTTAAAATTTATAAGAGTTAGGGGTTCCTGTGAATCGAAAACACCAGTTATGAGTTGTTGTAAGTTGACGATATCAGCAGACTTCCTTCTCTCATTTAAGGATTGCATTTTTAATAGTTTTAAACGATCCTCATAAGGAGGAAGATTTAAAGTGTCAGTTCCACTTAAGCCCCTTAGAGCAAACCGAACAAAACTTTTTGAATTCTCTCTATTCGTTCAACATGTACATTGTAACTTGGCGACCAAACTTGACTTGCATACTCCAAGTGAGGACGGACAACTGAATAATACAGCGTTGTAGTTGTAATCATACTATTAAATTCTTTGGCCCAGCGTTTTATAAAACCGAGCATAGAAGATGCTTTTTTACAAATGCTATCAATATGAACGCTAAACGATAGCTTAGAAACCATGCATATACCAAGATTTTTGACAGAATCTACACGATTTAAAGCCGTATCTTTTATCTTATAATCAAAAATTAAATTATTCCTTTTTCGCGAAAACGTCATAGTTTGGCATTTATCTGGATTAAGAGACATATTATTTTTAGAACACCAAACTTCAAAGGATTTTAAATCAGACTGGAGTAGAACTGAATTGTCTTTAGAATCTACTGTTCTGTATATTTTCATATCATCTGCATAAATGACCAGATGAGAGTATTTGATGATGTAGGTTACATCATTAATGGCTAAAATAAACAGAAGTGGACCAAGGTGGCTACCTTGAGGAACACCTGATGCAGCAATAAATTCAGCAGACAATACACCTCGAAATCGTATTTGATAAGATCGCTCTGTCAGATACGATTGAATCCAGCTTACAAAAAATTGTGGAAAACCCATTAACTTTAGTTTAAATATAATTAATTTGTGTGGTAGTTTATCAAATGCTTTACTAAAACCAGTTTTAATACAATCGACCTGGTTACCAGAATAAACTGAATTTAAGCAGAATGTTGTAAAATCGAGGAGATTAGACACAGTGGATCTGCCAGTAACAAATCCATGCTGACGAGTTGTTATGACCCTCCCACAATGAATCTTCACACGATCATTCACGAGCCGCTCGAAAAGTTTTGGAATCAATGAGAGTTTAGCGATAGGCCTATAGTTGTTTACATCATTCCTACAACCTTTTTTATAAATAGGACTTATAAAAGATTTTTTCCAAAAAAGTGGAAAATTACATTCCCTAAATGATTTATTGAATAATAATATCGATCCAATATACTTTAAAATATCCTCTGAATTAAAATAGGGTCCAACTGAATAGGGTCCAACGAAACCCTGATTGTAGAGTTCATATATTCAAAATAATCTTCATCAGGATTAAAAGAGTCTCAACAGAATGAATCTTTAAAGAGAGTGGCAAATAGGCCACAAATTATAACGGGATCGTCAGTAAATCCGTCAGAAGTCTTAAATGATGAAGGGAATCCATCAGATTTTTTTTGGTGTTTATGAAACCCCAGAATTTCTTTGGATCAGACAATATTCTCAGCTTAATATTGTCTAAATAATTTTGATATAAGGTAGCTGAGCAACTTTCAAAATCCAGAAACAAACGCTTGTAGGTTTCTAGATCATTTAAGTCTAAGCTACAGACATATTTCTTCCATGCCCTATTCCTGTTGTTGCGAAGAGTCTTTAATTCCCTTGTGTACCAAGGGTAAGCACAATTTTCGCAAATTTGAGGCTATACGGCACGGACTCAGAAAACATAGTAAAGATTTCCATATAAAAAAAATTAATTGAATCTTCAAGATTATTACCATTAAAATATTCTAAAATTACATTAAGTTTACTATGAAGTAAATGATTCAACCTCAGAAAGTCAGCTTTTTTGAAATTGAATTCATAAACTTTATCTATTGAATTGGAATTCACTATATTTTCCCTGTCGGACTTGCACCATATGCTCAGTGGTGAATGGTAGTCATCAACAGAAGTTAGAGCATGAAGGGGGGCCCTCTTAACAATCACGTTGCTACAGTCTGTAGTTAAGACCAGGTCAAGAAGTCTTTCACGACTATTATAAATACAATTTACTTGTTGTAAGTCAGAACATATATTATCAACAAATATATGCTCTTGGCGTGTCTCCGAATTAGATGCACAAAAATATGTATCATCGTCTGAAGATTCCCATTTCAAGTCAGGCAGATTAAAATCGCCCAACAATAAAATGTCACTAACGTCAAGAATATTTATAACGTATTCTATGCAATCCGCAAGGCTTGCATAAATTTCCACACTGCTCTTTGGAGGAACATAAGCATTAACTACATATACATTAGAATTACAATGTACAACCTATTATCCCTGAAAAGGAGTCTTATTATAAATTTAAAAACTTAAATATCGCTGCTCCAATGGCATTTTTAATAAAGAGAAGGATTTAATCATCACAGTTATTAACCAGTGATCCTTTCACGTATTTTAGCAATCCTGTTAAAAGCAAAAATAAGCAATCCCCAACAAAATACAAAAAAATGTTGCTAGTTTAATAAAAACTTGCAAACTTAAATCTAAGTACTAAATAATACAACAAATTTGTAATGACATCGACCCCTTTGCGCCAAATTATCGTATGTGCCAAAAACTAAATTTTACAAGAGAGTGTTTTACATATTTTTCTGTGCTTTATTTTGCAATACCAAATCCAAATTTTACGTGTACTTACCCGAGAAACAGTTTGTGTCTTTACCAAACTACCCAGACACAAAAGTCCCGAGTATCGGACTCAATTTTATTTTTAAAAGCTACAATTTTATTTTTTAAGAGTTGTAACGAAAAACTGCGAAGTTTATGAAAAAAAAAGTAATTGCACATTGATATGAAGCCGAATGCAAACAAGCTTCAGCGTACAGGACCAGAGAAAAGAATTCATATATTGTGTCAATAAACTAGCTGATATGTATCGAAACTGGCCTGAGTCTTAACTATAATATACCCGAAACATACCCAATAAGTACCTTGAAAGTCACCTGAAATAGTACCGTAGTAAGTCTGTATTATGTCAATAAAGTGTATAAAAACGAGCAACTATATTCGGACACAATAAACTGACGAGTGCCCGATTCGGTCTTCGTTCATACATTGTGCCTGCCCAAGGTGTTCCAGAACTAGCACTTCTTTCGGTGCATAGGTCGGACATTTACCGACACGGGCACAGGACATATATTAGATACTTTATTGACACAAAATATGAAATTGTTTCTCGGGTCTGCCATCTCGTTTAGAGATCTGCGGTAGTTTAGAACTGTTTCAGATGTTATTTCAACAGTTCCTAGGGCTTTCAGAGCGGTTTGACTGTCAGAAAGTATGCAAATATCCATGGAAGATATTTCATTTACCTGAAGTCAAGTTAACGCAAGTAAAGCAAAAATACAACAACAAATGTGAAAATATGAAATGGGAGAAAAACTGAGAAATTGACACTTAAAATCTCATCGCCTCTGTGGTGCAGTGCGCTAGTGCGCTTGCACGGCGTATCACAAAGATTTCTGATTAAGCCTTTAGCAGGGCCGAAATTGTAATAAAATCGCTAGTGATTTTTTTGGAATCAAACCAAAAAAGGTTTTTGAAAAAAATGTTGCGAAGAAAATACTTCAACAAGTTTAAGCTTTGTGATAAAAAACATATAAAAAAAAATGTTATAAAATTGAAATATGTTATAAATGTTATGAATTATTATAATTACTAAAAAAAATATCCTTTTTATAATTGTGGTTACTTATTCAAAAGCCATTGGGCGAAAATTTATAAACTGATTATATTCCGATTCTTGCAGAAGAATTGTGGTAGCAGTAGTGCTTATTTGAGATTTTTTACCTACTTGAAAGCATCAGTACGCATTTCGTTGTAATTCTTTAGTTGTTTGATAGCAGTAATAATGATTTAATTGAGATTTTTCGGTTGCTTGGTGTCAGCAAAATTGATTTTATTTTGACGATTTGGGTTGTGTGATGATAGCATTTGTGTTTTCTAAACACATCTTTTTTATTTTAGAATGATCCATATTGTCTCCCCACACCTTCCATGGAAGCAAAAAAGGAACACTTTTGTGTTTTTATTTAGCTTTATTGTATCGCCAGAGCATCGATAGCTTTCGTATGATATGCAATGTTAAAAAATATATATCCGCTGAGCCTACATAAATGGTTATGTAATTTTTGTAATTTTTTTTTTTTGATCTCTTTTGGTTTAGAAGTGATCAAAACTGCTATGTGCTCGCAGTAGTAGAAATGCTCTAAAAACAATCAGTTTTTTGTCCTCCTGAAAAGTTGCTAAAAACACATATGTAACCATTTTTGTATACGCAGCGACGATATGAAGTTACATACAAAAAGGTATCGATGGTTGACAGAAAAAACATTGCTGAATTATTACTAAAGCATCGATACGTACGACTGCTGGGTATAAACAAAAATCTATTTTTAAATTGTTCCGAAAATTAGCTTTTTTGCTTTCATTGTCAAACTTATTTGAGTTGCTGATTTGAGTTGTCAAAACGCTTCTACAATCGCTTTCACTGAAGTCGATTCATAAGTTATATGCATAAATATAGGTTTTAAACGATTTCCTTATCTATATATTTATAGTGGACCCAAAAGACGTTGTCCTGACCCAATTCAATTAATTTTTTTATGATCGTTTTGTAAATTTGTGAAAGTATGTAAATTGACCTTCGAACAAAACACATGCCAGACGTTTCCTTTTGAAATATACAGCAATTTTATTCACTTATAGTATTTATAGTATATAAAAAATTTTATATATTCACCATTTTTAACTAAATTTTAAAAACATTTTAGAAAAAATTATCAAATTTTAGTCTAGTACGACCAGAACCGTTCAAAATAAACGATTTTTGTTTAATTGTGGTCTGTAATGGGGGTGTGGCAACATTTTTTCACTCAAACCATCTCATACTCGAAACAAATCGACTGCCAGAATTTCTAGTTTAGCTTCAATCTAGTGCGATTTGCTTTACTTCACGCTTATCCCCCAAAAAGTGGACGTAACTAAATTGGGTCATGCATATTTTTAGTAATGTTAGCAAAAGTAACCATGCAAAGTAAATTACCAAATTGTAGTCTTTTCTGACCAAAATCGTCTAAAATATAGGGCTTTTTAAGTACATGTTCAATCTTAATAAATGCTTTGGTAGGTTTAGACCTGTAGATGTGCAAACTGGACTTTTTATTTCTTAAAAATTTAAACTTTTAAGTCATAGCGAGTTAAAGTTTGCATAAAATTTTTATGCTGCTTTTTCTCTTCTTAATTTCAGCATATGCCTAAAAATATGTGAGGTATTTAGCGCCACCTATCGGCTAATAGCTATGAAACTGTTATACTGACGAATAATCTTTTATAATTTCACAGCATGAATTGATATATTCAATATCAAAGTGATACTCGAAGGATTTCTTACAGTTGAAAAAATATTTCTATACTGCTGCTCAAAAAATTTTTTAATTTTTAAAAGTTTACACAAAAATTTAATAAGAAATTGGTAATGACACATTTTTGTCTGGTTTTTATCAACGACCTTCTGACGTGGACGTATAACCCAATACATTCGTTTGCGAACGACAGCAGCATTTGTCATTCATATTCATTCAAAAAAAGCCCAAGCTCTCCAAGATTGAGAGAAAGAGGCAAAATATGAATGACACACTCCTTAATGACCTACAAAAAATCTCCGAGTGCGGTCTTGCTAACAGAGTAGAGTTCAATGCAAGCAAGACCTAGCGCTGTCGGGTTAACAGACAAGCATGTGGATTGCCGCTTAGCTCCTCTAATTATGAATGGTGTCGATCTTGTGGAATCAGCCGCTCTTGACGTTTTGGGCATATTGATCCAATCTGATCTTCGTTGGAATGATCATATTTTCGATGTGTCGAAAGAAGCGGGCAAGTGCATAGGTTTTCTAAAACGGTGCAACAAATATTTCATTTCAGCTGATCTTCACATGATCTACACCTCATATATTAGGCCGAAAATGGAGTACAATTCGCTCATTTGGGCAGGCGTTTCAAGATCTTATTTGGAGCTTCTGGATCGAATTCAACATCGTGCGATATATTTGATAGGGGATGAAAAGTATTTCATCCTCTCTCAACTCTCTTGGGCATCGACGTAATATTGGTTGCCTAAGCCTTCTGTATAGGTATTACCATGGGAAGTGTTCAAGGGAGATACATGGCCTGACGCCACAAGTTCGTGTTTCTCAGGTCCATTCGGGCAGCTGTCTAAGCCCACTCCTTTACCATTGCATCGATGCCTAATATAACTTCGCATTACCGTGATAATTCGTTCTTTAGTCGCACGGTTAAGTTGTGGAATAGTCTCCCAGCGGGTGTGTTTCCCGGCAGTTTTGAGCTGTGCAAATTTAAAACAAATCTTCACCGACACTACTCCATCTATCCACCCTCCAACTAACTATCATCCATCTTCCGAATCAACACAATAGCTGCGTTCCATTCGCTTCAAAATAATCTAGATTATTTTTTTAAATGCAAAGCAAAAACAAAAATAATAATCCTATAACAAATAGGATTATTTTTGCTATCCATATAAAATTGTGATATAGCCTTTAAAAAAATTTGAAACACAGGTGCCGCACCTGTATATTTTTATGAGCTGTCATTTAATTTTTTTAATTATATGTTTGTTTGATACAATGACTATGACAGTTACCTATTTTCTCACAAGATGCGACCATCGAATGTTAAACAAAAGAAAACAAAAACCGCGTGTGGCACACACATTGGACGCATTCAGCAAAGCCAGCAATTGCACTTAAATTATTTATATAATTGCATAAAATTAATAATTAAATTAAATAATTTAAATTTTTCTGACGTTTACAGTAAAACACATTCAGAGAAAAACATATTTCACTAAGGTATCGCTACCATAACAGTTCACAACAGTTTCGAACGACACACGATCTCATGACACCTAATAGTTATTGTATCATGATTGCTTGTTTGAATTTAATTTTCGAAAGGAACGCAGCTAATGCTTACACATTTATAGGGGGCATCCCCTGAGCGTTTGTTCAGTCACAAAAACAAAATATCGCGTATATTACAAAAAGGCCAAAATTAATTTCATTTCAATTTTGATGAGTTGAAAATCTATTCAATAGCTTAAAGTAAAATGTAGGTATGCTTGATTTTGGCGTTTTAAGGCCACACGGGTTTACTAGTAGATTATGACATCTATATTTCTTGCATTTCAAATGATAATCAAGGTAAGTAATAAAATTATCTATCGAGATAAAAAGTGTTCAGAAGTTAATATGTACATATATTCAAATTCCTTGGCCATGAAATGATTTATCAAATATCTTTAAATAACTGAATGTGGAATACCAACATACTTTTGATTCTAAAGAACACAAATAAACCATTTTTCTTGAATGAAACACAACACAAGTAATATTTAATAAACACAACAGTAAGGCGCCTTACGCTCCATAGAAAAAAAAGTTGTTCGGCACAAATGCTCAAAATAATCCTTGGTTTATGTCATGATGATTCCCCAAATATTTCGACTCTAGCGATAGCCATACGTGAGCTGGATGGTTTAACCTCTAAAAATTGAGTTTTTTGTAAAAATATTGGCTGGTAAATTAATTGCAAAAAATTTAACTGTCGGAAACTATAAGCCAGAAAACGCTCTTCCAATTTGCATCAAAAAATTGTAAATGTTTGCAATCAGACCAAAGATAACGGTATTTTCCATGCATATATTTGAAATTTTTTTATTTTATTTCCACACAAAAAACTTTCTAAATTTAATTAACTTTTTATTTATTTTTTAATTTCTTACAATATTTTTTCAGTAGGTGTTTATGTTATAGTTAATATATTAGTTTTGATATATATTAGTTTAAGCAATTCTGACTAAGAATCAATTGGTCTGTTTCCGTACTCACACTGTGTGACTTGTGAGTCGCTATTTTCTGTTTCCGTACTTTTTGTGTATGAAATGGGAGAAGAAGAACAAGCATACAATCGCTCTCTCGAGCACAGAATGTGCACAGAGCGTGCTAGAACTCAAGACTTCGAGTAAATTAAGAACAAGCATTTAATAAGAAGAAGCATCAAGAAGAACAAGCAAATGTCAAATGTTTGTTTGTTTTTCACAAATATTTACAAATTGTGCAGCTAAAAATAAATTTACGAATTTCAGTTTCTTTTCACCTTCCATTTTTAACTATAAATAAAGTATTTAAAGTCATTTTATAACTTAAAACATAGCTTAAAAGATTTTATAGCTTAAAAAATTTACTTCACAAACAAAATTACGCCAATTTCAATTGGCGCTATTTGCGTATGACTCGTCTGCTGTCAGAATCGACTGTTTTGTGCTCGAAACTTGCTAGAAGCTGTATCCGTACTTTTGCTAATATTCTCAAAATATTACAAACATTTTTAGAGGTTATTTCAAACCATTTCAGCTCACGGATTGCTATCGCTAGAGTAGAAACATTTGGGAGTCATCATAACATAAACCAAGGATTATTTTGAGCATTTGTGCCAAACAACTTTTTTTTGTGAGGCGCCTTACACAACAGTACCTTAAAACTTACCGTATTAGCTGTTGTAACGCCATTCGAGACAGATCCATAGTTAAGAGTAGTTGCATGATAAGATGTTGGCGGCGGAACGTTAGCTGAACATACATCTCCATAGGATGGGATTAATTCACAATACGAAGTTGTGGAACCTACGCCAGCACTAGAGAAGAGGCTCGCCTCTAGACAGTTATCTACAACTTGATAAGCTGAATGTAAAGGAGGCGCCTCTTGACTTATGACAGCGTCTGGTTCTACAATTTCGGCATAATGTTGTTGGTGGCTCTGTTGCTGAAAATAGCTTGGCGTCGACGTTTGCTCCATTGATGGATATGCTGGCGAAGCATATCCTGAACTGTAATTAGATTGTGTCGGCTGCATGCTATAGTAATTGTTAGACATTTGATTGAGGGCTGATGTGGAGACTGAAGCGTTAGTCAAGGGCGTAGCATAACCTAAATTCGTGGCGTGGTGTGGTGACTTTTGCTGATGCCTACTTTCCATTTCCAAACGCATGATGGTGTGTATAAAATGAGTGCGCACACGCGATGGATTAAATTCAACACGACCGACGGTATTGCCGCAGGCGTCACGCGAGCAACCACAAGGAAACATAGCACGATCCACCTAGGGAGCGAGAGATTGAATAAGAGAGAAAAAGAGAGAGACATAGAGAGCGAGACAGAGAGAGAGAGAGAGAGAGAGAGAGATAGAAAGAAGTGAGGTTAAATAAGATTTGATGCAATTGATTGCAGAAAAAAATGTATGCATACCTGACACTTGATGCCTGCCTGGCTGCAGGCACATGTCTCGGGATCGCAGAAATCGCGACAGGTACAGCCGCATACCTCACGCGAATTCCTTATATCGCGACACTCCACCTTTTCGCTAGCATCAATTTTTCGTACTCCGGCTGCTTTGAGTAGCGCACGCCGCTGTTTGGGTGAAACAGGCTGCAGAAAACCACTTGACTCGCCATCCGCATCAGAGCTGCCTTCACTTAAATAGTCCTCTTCACTCTCCTCGCTATCCTCACTCGACGAACCACCTATGGCGCCACGTGGTGCCACTTCCTGCAACTGTTGGCGATGAGCGCGTCTAAGCTCAGCAGCATGTTCAGCCAGTGTCAGAGTTTTAAAGGATATATGTTGTGCGCTCATGCCTAGAGTGCAGCCACCTGCCGAGGGCACACAACCGAAGCCTTGCTGGCGTGGAAAATAAAATACCTGCACATTGTCAAAGTTTATGGAACGCTTAGTCTTCTTTTGCGCTGCTGCAGCGACGTGCAACGAGGTGGCATCGCTCAGTGCAGTATGTCCATCAAGAGCTGAATCCACTTCAACTTCCACCAGGCGACGTTTAAGATTTGAGCGCATGGGCTGCTTGTTGGCCGAAGGCATAGTCATTACTGGTTTCCGGGACAGCGGTTTGCTTGCCTCAAACTGGCTGTCCACATTTGGCGATGAGAATGCGTCTTGTTTATGTGTAGGTGTAGCATTATTTTGACTTGTATCTGCGACACTATTGAGCGTTGATTGCAGCGTCGAAGTCTCCGAGCCCAAGCCAGAGTCGGAGCCTTCACTGCGCAGTTCTTCAGGATTTTCTTCATCTTCTTCGTTAAGAGATTTGTTGAGTAAAGTTGGAGCTGTAACTTTTTCAGCTTTGTCCGGGACTTTTTCAGGCGTTGCTGTAGGAGTTATGGGCGGCGTTGAATCGCTGCACACATCTTTATCTACACCAGGTGCATTTGGACATGTCTTAATGTCATCAATGCTAATCCAAAGTAAATCGCTCGAAGTGCTGTTGTGTGAGAGCAAAGGATTTGTTGTTTCATCCATGGGCACCTCAATTTCGATGAACTCATCTATAGCTAAAGGATCTTCGGATATAGCATCGGAGTTTCGAGAATTATTAAGCTCAGGCTCGTTGAGAATAATTACTTCATTATCTAAGGAAGAGGATGAAAGAGAAAAGCTACTCAAATCAATTCATAAAGAATATTATGAAATTACTCACTTGAAAATGCATCAAATTCGTGCGTTATATTGATGAATGGAGCTTCTTCCGCCACTACGTCTTCTTCATCATCAGTTACCAGTACTTCTGCTTCTTCGGCAGCAGCATTGGACTCTTCCTCGCTGCTAGCAATAGAGCAGAAATCGTCTGCATTTACAGGAATGCCTTTCAAATCATCGATTTCAGCACTTTCAGCAGCATCATTTCGATTTCCAGCATAGTCTTGAGTTTCATTGTAACGGTTAATAGGATTGCGCAGCATCACGCTGCTTTTGATCTGTGCTTCTATGTCTTCAATATCAACAGCATTGACATTGCTGACGTTAGCTTCTGTTCTTCCAGGTTTGTTTATTTCCTCCACTACTTCGTCGTCATTGTTTAATAGCATAATTTTGCTTGCATTCATCGTGTTTACTTTTCGTGCCTTCTCTTCCGCTTCTTCTGTAACACTTTCAAAAACTTCAGCTGATTCTGAAATAGTTTCTTTTTCTTTATCAACTTTTTGCGTTGTTAATGCTGTTGTTGTGGATGCTATTGTTGCTGCATGAACGGTTTGTGTGTCTTCTGATGATGACTCAGTCGTTCCTCCAAATATGGATGTGCCACTCGCATTCTTCTTTTGTATGTAAGTTAGTAGATTCTTGATGGGTCTGAACATTCTCCGTTCGTTAAGAGTAGCCAACGTTGTTGTAACGTTATATGTTGCTTCAACAGCTGCAGCTAAAACGTTTTGTAGTGCGAATTTGTACGGCTACAAGTTGCGGGTTCAAAAACAGTGATAAGAAGAAATCGGCTACAGCTTCAACAACAACACTGTGCATCTGTAATAATGAGGTTTATTTTACAGATAAGATGAATCAACAAAAGATATTTCTAGTAAATTGAAAATATGAATATCAATAATAATGTGCATGATATTAGTTTGGGATAAAATTACAAAAACAAAACGGTTAAATAGTATGTGTTTAAGCTGTACCAAATGCATAATTTGCCAAAAATTATACTCATATTTGGGTTATTTTGATCAATATCGTATCTGATTAAACAATGACTCTCAAAATATGTTTGTTTAGTTTTAATTAAGTGTAACAAATACGAACTAGTCACTTTATTTTGTAAAGTGGTACAACTAAGGTTTCTGCTTTAAGTTAATCTTTTAAAGTTTTGCTAAACTCATTTAATTTAAAAATTGTCGTTTTATACTATTTGAATGTTTATTCAACTAATTGTATAGTAGTTCTCATCCACAATACCAATGTGGAATCAATCATTTTATATCAATCGACTAAATATTGGGGGCACAAATAAGTTAAGGAGTTTATAAAAGATAGCTTAACTAACATCGAACTATCTTTTAACTATATTCATGTTTAAGCGTCATCATTTTCCTCAAAAATCGTTTTGCTGAAGTGTAAACAACATACTTTCTTTGTGCTCCAACCATGTCATCCTTTGTGCCAACGAAACACAATTTTCGGGAAGCGTTGCTTATTTGTTTTAATTTGAAGAAAAGTGCAGGTGAGTGTCATCGATTGCTGTATGAAACATTTGGGGAATATGCTCCATCAGTTAAAACATGTGACACTGGTTCTAGCGATTTTGACAACAGCAACAAAGAGCGCGAAGGGAGGCCAGCAAAGTTTGAAGACTTGCTGCATTATTCTGTATCACGAAGCAGCACACCAACGACAAGCAAGACACGAGAAGCAATACTTTTCTCTATACGAAATTCTAATGCTTCTCGTGTCTTGCTTGTCGTTGGTGTGCAAATTCGTTATACAGAATGAAGCAGTAAGTTTTTAAAAACATGAACCATTATTGGACCAATATTCATACCAAACTCAAGTGAAGCACGCTGAAACCTTGGGAGTGACTCAACAAGCAATTCAAAGCATCTCAAAGCCATTGTTATGGTGCAAAATCAAGAAAAAAATGGGTTCTGTACGAACACAAGCCAAGACGTCAAACGTCATTTTTTCAATTTCGAACTACTGCTCCAAACGCAAAAGCGTAAGATTTTTTTTGCATAAAATCGTTACGGTCGGAATGGAGGAAAATCTGGCCATAATACAAAAAAAACCTAGGTTGTTTTTTAAACAAAATAAGGTATTCTATTAGGAACTTATCACTGTCCCAAATGGCAAAAGGATTAGGCTCTTTTTCACATGTGGGCTTTGAGAGAGTCTAAAAGAGAGCCTTACGCTATACTTGCTCTAGACGTGTTACGAATTGTTGGAGATTTGTATTATCTAATTTTAATACGACGCGTGTGTGGTATTCATGCGTGATAAATTGTTAGGCCTATTATGGTTCACAGCAATACACTGCTGTGTCTTAGTTTAAGTATTAGCAATATACACAATAAAAACAGAAATTACTGCTGTGTTGTGAACCGTAATAGGCCTATATAACATTTGAAGACACTTGCTGATAAAATGGAAAATATTTTTCATGAAATTACTTCTTTAAAGGCTACATTTTAATGTGTCAGTATTGATTTGCTTATAAAATTTAAAATTAAATAAAATTAAAATTAAATAAATAAACGCACGAGAGCGAGAGTGATATTGCGAGTGCAACAAAATTGGACCCAACTTTCTAGATTATAGTACAAAAACACAAAAGTCTGTGAATTGTGAAACATTTATTTAAATATGCGTTCGTATGTTGAAATAAGATAAATCAAGCATCCAAATTAATAGAAATAAATTAAAGCAAACAAAAATAAACAATAGATTATTCACTTAAACAGAAATCGCGGGTGCAACGCGTCTAACTTCAGCTGAATATAAACGTCATATGAGAACATAAATTCAGAAAACATGAAATTATCTTGATATATATTGCACTTCCTTACACTTAAGTTAAGTTAAAAAACGAATACATCTGAGCCTTCAGTTTCTTTGTGTACTGCACGGGAAAGAGGTTCCAAATCTTCATCATCCCAATCACTTTCGCTAACATTTTTAAAAATTACGTTACTTTTGATAAGAGAACGAGAAGTTCGGTCCACAGAAATACTGATGCCCTCTTCAAATATAAAGAAATATTTTGATCAAATGGCTGATATACTTTGTAGCCCTTCCCATTTATCATCTTGTATGACCTTCCTTCCGCAACTTGTTCTGATGATAAGAATATATATTTTTATATTTATTTATATTTATTAGATATTAATTAGTACAATAAGATACAGGAGATCTTTTAATAGTACAACAGAATTATATGCATAATCAACAGTTAACATAGAATTGAATACTTAGAATAACATAAAATACTTAATATATAGTTATTATTTTAATAGTGCAACAAATTTATATGTATAATCAACTGTCTACTTAAAATTTGACAACTTAAAATAACTTAAAATACTAGATATATTATTTATGATTTTAATAAATAGACAGTCTTATAAATATAAAAACAAAGATGAAACGTAGTAAGAAGACAAAATAAATACTTAGAAAAAAGAAGTAATAGATAGTTAGATGTTTGAAAAGTATAACATAACATAAGACTTAAATTTATTCGTGCTGACAATAGATTTTAAACTAGAAGGTAAAGAATTCCAGAGTTTGATGGCGTTGATGAAGAAAAGTCGCTTAGTATGTAGGGAATTGAATTTAGGTATTATAAGGTTGTGTGTTCGAGTAGAAACACTGAAGCGTAACTTCTCATAGAGGTATGCGGGAGTTTTACAGGAAATTAATTTATGCAAAAATAAACAATTTCTCGCATTTAAGTAGTTTATAATACTACAACCTAAAATGCTTCTACTCTCTTCAGATACATGGTCAAAGCGTCTCAGGCCAAACACGTATCTTGCTGCATCATTAAAAGCAACCTGAATTTTATGCGAAGAGTGCGAGTCAAGATTGCTGCGTATTAGTTCTGAGTAAGATATGATTGGAAGTATTAATTGTACAACAAGCCTCTTTTTTGTCTCAATCGGAGTAAATTTAGCAGACATTCGCAAACATCGAAGCGTGTAGTAAACTCGTTGAACAATATTGTTAACATGATCAGAGGATGAAAGTCTACAGTTAATATAAAAACCTAAACTTTTAACTTTATCAACCACTAGTAGGCAATTATTACTTAAAAAGATCGGTGGTATTTGTTGGTGGTCAAGTTTATCCCTGGAGATAGGAAGAACATATGATTTTTTGGCATTAAGGCATAGATCATTATCTGATGCCCACTTTGCGATTGCAGTTAGGTCTTCATTTAGTCTACAACATAAGTCCTCAACAAGTCCGATGCGATTGGATGTATATAACTGAATATCATCAGCATAGCCGTGCATTCTTACGTTATTGCACACTTTAAAAATATCATTAATAAAAATACTAAAGAGCAAAGGCCCAAGAATTGAGCCTTGGGGCACACCCATATTAACATCGCTATAATCAGAAAAACAGTTGCCAATCTTTACTCTTTGCTTTCTTCCATTAAGATAGTTGGCAATAAAGTTAAATGCACTACTAGTAAAACCAAACATACACTTAAGTTTTTTAACTAAGACAAAATGGTTCACAGAGTCAAATGCTTTAGAAAAATCCAAAAGACATAACAAAGTAATATGACCTGCATCATAAGATGAACGAATATCATCAAGAACTTTTAACGTTGCTGTTGCACAGCTATGTCCGGATCGAAAGCCAGATTGGTATGGTGATAGGAGATTATTTGATTTTAAATACTGATTAATTTGGCCAGCCATAATAGATTCACAGATTTTTGAAAGAGCAGACAGAATACTAATGGGTCTATAATCTTTCATATCTGTTGATGCGTGAGTTACTTTAGAAATTGGTATAACTGTGGATAGTTTCCATGAAGATGGAAAACAAGAGGTAGTAAAGCAGTGATTTATTATGTGCGTCAATGGTTTTATAATAAAGGGTGATATGATTTTAATGAATTTTAATGAAATACCGTCATCTCCAATAGCGTTTGATTTTATTTTCATTAAAGAATTAAGAACATCAGTTTCAGTAGCATGCTTAAAAGAAAATTTGTCTTCGTCACGAAATTGATGATCAACGCATTGATAATTATCATTCGAGGCTATGATGTTCGAAAGAAAGAAATTATTTAACTGATTAGGATTGATATCACACTTCAGATCAGATTTATCAGATTTACCGCACACGCCGAGACTACGTATATTTTTCCATAAATCCTTGGATGGCAAGTTAGAATTCAATTTACGTTGGAAAAATATTTTCTTAGAATGTCTGATTGCTGATACAGCTTCATTGCGGGCACGCTTAAAATGCTCCCAATTTTCAGCATTATGGTGCTTTTTCCATTTATTATACAATTTATTCCTTTTTTTATGGCTAAACTAACAAATGACAAATGACAAGACTTATTTTTGATTACTGAAGTACGAAGAGGAACGAAATTTTCAAAAGCACAGCAGACATGAGAAACAAGAATATTTAATTTATCATCCACATTCTCACAGAACCAACAATCATTCCGACAGATATGAGACAGATTATCATACAACATTGAGTAATCAATAGAATTGTAGTCACGGTAAGAAATAGTCATTGGGACATTATTACGACAAGCATTACAATTAATAGTACAAAAAAGTAGATCATGGTCAGAGATAAAAGAAATTTGGTCAAAAAGTAGAAGCAAAGACTCATCAGAAAGTATAAAAACATCGATTAGACTAGGGGTTGCGTTAGGAGCAAAACGAGTCGGAAGAGAGGAGTTAATTATTGTCATTCCAGCCGCATTGACTTTGTCATAAAAACTATCAGATACATTATCCTTGTTGAGCAAGTTCACATTAAAATCACCACATATGGAATAACAGTCAAAGTCAGTCACACGATTACAAAGATCAACGAAAAAAGGTTCAACACTATTACTTCTGTTAGGATTGTAGACGCAAGAGACAAAAATTTTAAAATTGGCATCAAAAATTTCTACATTTATAAATTCAACCTCAGACTCACAGGACTTGTTAATAAGGTTTGAATTAAGACATGATTTACAATAAATAGCAACTCCTCCTCCTCGTCTACCAGCTCTGTCATTTCTAAACAGAGTATAATTATGGATATTATTGTAAGCGTTGGGAATATCGGAAATAAACCATGTCTCGGAGACACAAATAACGTCCACATTTGAATTTTCAAAAACGGTTCTTACATAATCAAGTTTTGACTCGTTTAAACTTCTAGCATTAAAATGGACTATAGACAAACCATCACGCTGTTTACACAAAATATCTATTAACAGTTTACAATTAACATCAACACCATAAGAAGCACTAGAATTCATAGGATCAACTAACAACATAGTCAGACGAATAGCAAAAATCTTTTATAATAGTCAACATATATAAAGAAAATGTTTTTAGAGAGACTGCGTGCCAGAACATAGAATTCCTGGTCACAGTTTACGATAGTTTTCCCAAGACTTAACAGCGATCCACACTGATTTTTTGGCACTTTCCCCGATTTCATCGACGGCACCTTTGCCATGTGAGACAACAAAAAAGTTCCTTTTGAGGTGAGTGAATCTGTGTTATTTTTTGAGTGCATTCATGCTTTCCATTCATAACATACCGGTTCTTGAATTGATCTGCGCATTTATCGCTGAAGAGGTACTCGTATACAGATGTTATATTTTTACTGATTTTATGTACTGAAACATTTTCTGCACAAAGAGAAGCACAGTGTGTTTACTGTGATTTAATCATCGCTTATTTCAACCACTGAATAAAGTTTGTCCATAGTCTAAATACAGCACGTATTTAGAACAGTGAAACTTGACCATGAGATAAAAATACTGATTGTATTTCGTCTTGATTGACAAGTAATAATTCTTGGCAAAATATTTAGTATTTGTACAGTAGCTTTCTAACTGGTCAGTTCTCATTTTGCACTTTTACAGTAACCGGACTGAACATTTTTTACAAAAAAATGAAGCATGAATTTTGCAGTGCTGTCGTGTAGTTCATCTAGCGCTTCATGTAAAGGCTTACTATCTACAAGTTATAACTAAAAATCTGAGTTTATTCACATCAGAAATTCAAAATATCCCTCCAGGAAATGGAATCATTCCCGGATATAAACAGGAAACATTCCATGGAATGTAGGAAGCATTCCCTTCCGTTGGACACTCCATTTCTTTTTTACATAGCATGTCATTAAAGGGAAACATTCCTCTCCACTGTCTTAAAAAGTGAGTTGGAAGCAGTCTTCTCCCCTGTTCTAAAAATCAATGTGGAAACATTCCTCTCCGTTGTTATGAAAATGCCCGGCCAGGATTCGCACCCGGGACCCCTGAGCGACAGTCAAGCGCACTACCACTAGACTATCTAATTCTATACTAAGCGGCTAGGAAACAATGATATTAATATTTTCTGTTGTCATTGTTTGACAATAAGTAAAAGTTTCCACATGCATTCTTAAAGAAGCGGTTTGGAAACAACATAAATACAAAACTACCTTTAAGCTTCCGAAAGATACGGTGGGGAATGTTTCTTTATCACTTTTAGATGGAAGCCTTTCTATTTTTCTTGGAGAGATAGTATAAACATATACTGAAACAATACTTTCTAGTTAGATTATTATTCTATAAGTGGATTTTAATTAATGAACTTCAATAAATCGACCTTTGTCGGTCACCCATCGTAGTTTTGTTCGTATCTGTTAGAAACCACGTTGCACAACATTTATCGACTTCCTTAACGCACTTCCGGATACGTGGTGTCAACTGCTTCACATTTTTGACCTTTCAACCATTCCTCTAGACCAGTGTCGGGCAGCTTTGCACACTTGACATTATTTTTGTGCAGTAAAATATGTATTCATCTCACCTACAGAGCAATCAAAGCTTCAGTGTTCAAGCGAATGTCAAGCAGATAAGATCTGTGCTTGTGTGTTCCTTGAATATATTATATTATATCTGTGTTGATAAGCAATAATAGCTTAAGTCAATTTAAGACAGAACTTAGTTATTGATATAGTTGTGTTCTACGTATATATCATTATAAACACACAAAATCTAGAACTTCTAGCATGGCTTTAGCCAAAGATATGACGCAAAAATGAAAGACCCTTTCATATAACTTATATGGCAATTGAAAACTTTGAAGCAAGATTTTTGGAAATTTTGAAATAAGACTTAAGCTGTTATTGCTCATCGACACAGATATAACGTTAGATTACACTGGATAAAATTTTATGTATTCAAAATTTTTGGAAGCATGTATGGGGAAATTTTTTATTTTTAGAAAATAACGGTATGGCGCATGCCGTTATTTGATGCCCAAAGAGGTAAAATAAAAAAATTATGCATTACAATGCATAACGATAATTTACATAGCCAATATAAGGTAATTGTGGGCCATGCAATTAATTATTTAATTAATTATATATTACGCAATACAAATTCGAGCAAAAAATATCCCATAATGCCTAGAAAGATTTCTGCAAAAAGCGCTTTAGCACTACTTTGTTTTCAGTGTGAGCTTTAAAGCGCTCATTAATACATACTCAAGATGAAAAAGTATAGGTGTGCAAAGCTGCCCGACACTGTTCTAGACCAAACCTTTATGTTCTCAAAAAAAAATCTTCAATTGGTCGGCTGTAGAAAGTTAGTGGGGTTCCTATCGTTAGGCCCAAAATGATATTTATTCTGATCAAGAACTTCAATGTCGTTTTTGCATAATGCGAGGAGGCTTTGTCCAGCCATAATACATAATCATCATCATCCTAATAATATTTATGAATAAATGAAAGCAAAATTTTGTCTAAACAATAATTATGATAGATCACTTGATTTATTGCCAGACCAATTGGCTTTAAGTAAGGCTCTGAAATTACTTTGTCAGGGATAGCAATGTAAAGCATAACTTCGTGCTCAAACTTTTTCTTGAATTTATATTTTATATCAGGAGAGCTTGAATCTATCATTTGTGTAAAATATATCGTTTCCTGGCATTTGAGGAGCACTTAGTGTGAAATAACTCTCGTCACACAAAATGAACAGTTTTACTTTGTAATTTTTGACAATCCACCGACATTGAAATTTTACTAATTGAATTTGCTCTTCAGTGTACTCTGTGGCGACATGTTGTAACTTCACTGTCGAAGCGAACATCGAAGCGAAGTTTTCGATCTAGCAGTATGTTGTAATATTTTCGTTCGACAGGCGATTTGGTTTATTTCGAAGTTATGTTCGAACATTTAACAGCTGCACGCAAGCTTTTTTCTGATACTTGGCATGCTAAATAACGTGAATCAATATTTTTAAAAATTGTTTTATTAATAAAAAAGTAATTTAAACCAAAAATTATAAATTAGTTATTTTCAACAAATAACAATATTTGAAAAAAATAAAGTCAACTTAATTTGAATATATATACTTTTACTAAAGACACTTCTTTTATCATTTCACAACTTAAAATCATTATTTAACACTTCTATGGTAAATAAATAATATATAATAAATAAAACCATGCTTAAATGGATAAATATTTCCATTTATATTGACTTCGCTTCTCGATCACTGCCACCAAAATAAAGTGATATTTTATCGCAAATATCGCCTGTCGAAAGTGTTACAACCAGGGAACGAAAATAAACTCTAACGTTTCGTTCGTTAAGGTAGTAAAGCGTTGATTTGAGAGAACTGAACATTTATGTTGTGTAGCATTCATTACCAAGGTCATTATTGGGTTGCGTTCAAATTTGCATACTTGAACAGAAACATCATTGTTCCGTAGTATAAGCTACACTAAATAACCTTATGAGAAGCGTTGTTTGAGAGACTGAGAAAGCAGAGAGAAAAACATTTTATCTTTGTTCAAGCACATGCTGCGTATCAAGGACGCATTCAGTTTTGTAGGTAGCATACATTTGCAGGGCGCTCTTGTTTTAGTATGAATAATCAAAACATTTTTTTAGCTATTCAGTAAATTTATTTTTATACTGTTTCTAACAGGAAACTGGGGGAAACTGGGGGCGATGGAACAATGTAACATGTCTGACTGTCTCAACCTGGCGAGGCCAGCATAATCTTTGTGAAATCGTCTCAAGTCGACTCAAACCTCCACGTGGTCAAAACTGACAACCGTTAGTTTGGCGGCTAATCTGAGCGGCGGGCTTCCCTAGGCTTAAAATAGGTTGTGCGTCGGGTTTGAAGCCCACCCGTAAAAACCAATTTCAGTGAAAAAAAACAAGAATAGAAGAAAAATGATCGCCAAATCTGATGACGACTACCGCAAACGAAAAACTGATAATGATTTACGGATATGCACCTGGAATGTCCGAACCCTTAATTGGGAAGGTGCCTCTATCCAACTGACTGATGTCTTGGAAAGATACAAAGCTGATATCACTGCTATCCAAGAAATGCGATGGAAGGGACAGGGTTTCATTCGGCATGCACCCTGTGATATCTACTACAGCGGCCATGCGGAGAAGCACGAGTTTGGATGCGGATTTGTAGTTGGCAAGAGACTACGGCCCCACGTCCTGCGATTCACACCTGTGAACGAACGACTTGCCATAATCCGCAAAGAAGACAAGGACGATGAGATCAAGGAAATTTTCTACGAGGGCCTTGAAAATGCTTACGAACGCTGCCCCCGCCACGACGTAAAAATCGTGCTTGGTGACTTCAACGCTAAGGTGGGCAAGGAAAATATTTTTGGTCCAACAGTCGGAAAGTTCAGCCTCCACGACAACACCTCCGATAACGGAATGAGGCTGATTGACTTCGCCGCACCACGAAACATGGTCGTAAGTAGCACTAGATTCAAGCATCTCAATATTCATAAAGCCACCTGGATGTCCTCTGATCAAAAAACAAGAAATCAAATTGATCACGTTTTGATCGACGGAAGGCACTCTTCCAGTGTATTGGTTGTACGCACGATCCGTGGTGCAAACATTGACTCGGATCACTATCTTGTTGCAGCCAAGATCCGTACACGTCTGTGCGTAGCTAAGAATACACGCAACCCTACACAGAGAAAGCTAGACGTCGACAAGCTGCAATCGAAACAAGAGATGCTTTCGCCACTCGACTCTCACTCCTGCTTCAAAGCACTCCTCCAATCGATGATATATGCGCGCAGTGGACACACATTTCCAACTCCATGCGTGCGGCTGCTGAAGAGGTGATTGGCTACCAACGCCCTCGCCGAAACCAGTGGTACGACCAGGAGTGTCGCAACGCCATTGCAGAGAAAGACGCCGCCTACAAAGCCACCCTGCAGTCAGTTGTAACGCGCGCTGCTAAGGAGCAATACAAAGAAAAGAGGAGGGAAGAGAGACATATTTTCAGGCGGAAAAAAAGAGAGGCAGAAAAGCGCGAGCAAGAGAAGATTGAGATGTATGGTGACAGGAATGAGGCCCGAAAATTTTTCGAAAAAATAAGACGCCTTGCCGATGGTTTAAAAACCGGGGCCTCTTCCTGCAAGGATGAAAACGGGAATCTAGTGACAGATGTCCAGAGTACACTGACGTTATGGAGGGAACACTTCTCTAAGCTTCTAAATGGCGACCCTGACAACAATCCCGCCAATAGAGATGATATTCCGGAAACCCCAATTGCGGATGACAGCGTCGAGGTTCCGCTGCCCGACTATGATGAAGTTCTGACAGCTATAGCTCGGCTTAAAAATAACAAAGCCGCGGGAGCTGATGGCTTACCTGCTGAGCTGTTTAAGAACGGAGGCGAAGCTCTACTTAAATGCATTCACGAGCTTCTATGCAGAATATGGTCGGAAGAATGCATTCCGAACGATTGGAATCTCAGTGTGCTCTGCCCAATCCACAAGAAAGGCGATCCCACTATTTGTGCCAATTACCGTGGGATAAGCCTTCTTAATATCGCATATAAAGTCCTGTCGAGCGTTTTATGTGAAAGATTGAAGCCCATTGTAAACAAACTGATCGGACCTTATCAGTGTGGCTTCAGACCTGGAAAGTCCTCCATCGACCAGATGTTCACGCTACGACAAATCTTGGAGAAGACTCAAGAAAAACAAGTCGATACCCACCATCTTTTTGTCGACTACAAAGCCGCCTTCGACAGCCCAATAAGGAAGCACCTGTACTCCACCATGTCTGAATTTGGTATTCCTGCAAAACTAATAAGACTTTGCAGGATGACACTGAGCAACACCAGCAGCGCAGTTAAAATCGGGAAGGACCTCTCCCCACCATTTATTACCAAACGAGGTTTCAGACAAGGTGATTCCTTATCGTGCGACTTTTTCAACCTAATGATGGAAAAGATCATCCGAGCTGCTGATCTGAGACGTAGTGGCACAATATTCTACAAGAGTGTTATGCTGCTTGCGTATGCTGATGACATCGATATCATTGGCCATAATACGCGCGAAGTCAGTGCAGCATTTCCCAGATTAGAAAGAGAGTCAAGTCGAATGGGTCTGTCAGTGAAAGCAGATAAGACGAAATACTTGGTGTCAACAAACAAACAGTCCCAGCGTCTTGGAACCCACATTACCGTTGACAATACCTCATTCGAGGTTGTGAAGAACTTCGTTTATCTCGGATCCAGCATTAATTCAACCAACGACATCAGCATTGAGATCAAACGAAGAATAACTCTTGCCAACAAGTGTTACTTTGGGCTCAGTAGGCAATTGAGAAGCAGAGCCCTCTCTCGACGAACGAAAATCACGCTCTATAAATCGCTCATCATGCCCGTCCTACTTTACGCATCACAAACCTGGACGCTGAGCAGTTTAGATGAAAAGACTTTAGGAGCATTCGAGAGAAAGATTCTTCGTAAGATCTACGGACCAATCTGCGTCAATGGCGAGTACCGAATACGGTGGAATGATGAACTGTATGAGCTGTACGCTGACATCGACATAGTCAAGCGCATTAAAATCGAGCGGCTTCGCTGGCTTGGTCATGTTCAGCGCATGAAAGACGATGCTCCAGTGAAGAAAACATTCGATTCGGTACCCAGCGGCGGTCAACTAGCTCATATTTAGGGCCGAGGGTCACTAATCTTAAATGCAAAAATACCGTACAACCAGACCTTTCATCTGATACCTAGTTCACTATTCTACTACCTCTTCTTAGCCATGAGATTCCTAACTAAAATTAGTATAAAATTTCAACGTTAATATTTCGGTCAAGGTGATGAGTAATTGAACATTTGGTTGTGAAAATAGCCACTTTTTAGTTAAAACACTAGCTTCTAGCGAAGTAAAAAACCTCGTTTCATTTCTATGGTGCATTTCAACAAACTGTCGAACACCAATGAGCCTGTTCTCACGCGCCTTACGTTAGGCGGATCATCGGATTAATTTTGACGTCTACAGGTAAGGTGGGAAGTGGGAAGGTGACAAGTTACGTGAGGCAGCATTTTCAAAAATTTTAAAAATTTTGCGATTCATTTTGACGTCTGTTACTTTGAAGTTTCATTGTGCCTCATTTTCCTCGTGGTTCTCTTATGTTTTAGCGCAAATAAATTTTGTTTTGCATTGGTTGGGTTTTCTGTTTGCGTTGCTGTTTAATTTAAAACTTACAAAGTAATGAATTCTCCGAAATTTAACACCACATTTATGGACTGTTCTCGGAATGCAAAATAAGGCGGGCTTAAAAAAGTCGGTAGTAAGAACACCTGACAGATGCATAGTGTCAAAATAACGCCATTACTCTGCCTTTTTTAAGGCGAGTGAGAACAGGGTCAATGAATATTGAAATAAATAAAGAAGCAATTAGAACAGATGGCAACTTTGGTAGAGTTGATGGCGGTGATCTATAAATAGCCTACTACTTTAAAATGTCATATGATTAGCAGCCATATAATTCAAATGAATGAATTCCTAAATCTGTGAAGTCATATACAAATTTCAACAGTGAGTTGATTACAGCTTAATCACTCAAAGACTACTGAAGAGGAAAATATAGCGATTTCCGAAACAGACTGTCTAGTCAGCTGAAAATGCAGTTTTGATTTCGTGATCTTATATTTATTTTCTTTGCAGGCACTTCAGCTTTTTTAGATTGTCAAAGAACGCGTTTATTTATATATTTAATATACTGGAAAGCAAAATCAATTCCTCGAAGAGAAATTTTGGAGTACTTCCTATAATTAAATTGGCTGCTGTGGTACGTTTCTTGCATGAAGGCGGTAATCAAAAAGGCGTGGGAACTGATGAAATTATTTTTGGGATGTTATTTTGACACTAAATTAAAATTATTAATACTTTTATCTAAAAAAACTCTTAATTATATATTTTTATTTACCTTTTCTGTTCGCTCATCTTCCTCAATTAAAAAAAAGCAATACGAGTAATACTTTAATTTGCCAAGAATGTGTTCAATATGACAACAAGAATAGCACAAATAAATCACATGGCGCTGTTCGCTGTGCCGTTCCTCTTTTCAGTGACAACAAGAATACGAATTTAAATCTCAATGGCACGCGTCATCTCACACAAGATAAAGTGACAACAAGAATAAAGGCAAATATTTATTTCGGCCTGAGATAAGAATTTTTGAACTTTCAGCCCCAAAATGCTCGTTTTTCGGTGTTTTAATATTGCTAGCGAGTTGCTGTTTAAACATTTTTTAACAAAACCTTCAGGAATATTTTGTTGAATAGTTTCACTAAATCCTCAAAAAAGTTTTAGAGCGGTCGGGTACTTTTAAAGGGGTAAAAAATAGCCAAAGACGATTTTGTACAACGAAGACGGCCGAATGCAATTAAAAGGTCAAAGATGGCGCAGGGTTAACTATCTCACTCTCAGGGCCAATTTTTCAGTGCGAACTTAAAATCTAGTCAAATCAAACTGAGGCTAACTCACCAAAATTGTACATTAAAACTAGGTTTAACTAAATAATTTACCATTCGTTGGTGGTATATTAATTTAAATTTTCATATTCAGCCCAATTCAGAATGATTTTTCCCGGGGAATCGGAAAAGGGAATTTTCATGTTTAAGATAAAGTTAAAAAACATTTTGTACTTTTTTAATGCCAATTCGTTCATTAACCGTCAATGGTCATGAGTGTAAATAAGAATTATGTGATATCTTTATCTGCTATCTTAAAAATTAAAACTAATTTTTACGATTCCCCGGAAAAAATCATTCAAAATAGGACTGATTATCTACATCTTTATAAAAAAGGAAACGAAGCTAAACGAGATGCAAAACACGGTAAGCAATCCATTTATATATATAATACAATATTGTCTAACGTTTCTTTCACGACGTTCAGCGTTCGTTTCGTTTTACATAAAGAAGAGTTTAAACTTTAGTCAAATTAAACCTAGCTTAACTCAGCTTAACTCACTAGCTTAACTCACCAATCGATATCATTGGCCATAATACGCGCGAAGTCAGTGCAGCATTTTCCAGATTAGAAATAGAGTCAAGTCGAATGGGTCTGGCAGTGAATGCAGATAAGACGAAATACTTAGTGTCAACAAACAAACAGTCCCAGCGTCTTGGAACCCACGTTACCGTTGACAATACCTCCTTCGAGTTTGTGAAGAACTTCGTTTATCTCGGATCCAGCATTAATTCAACCAACGACATCAGCATTGAGATCAAACGAAGAATAACTCTTGCCAACAGGTGTTACTTTGGGCTCAGTAGGCAATTGAGAAGCAGATCCCTCTTTCGACGAACGAAAATCACGCTCTATAAATCGCTCATCATGCCCGTCCTACTTTATGCATCACAAACCTGGACGCTGAGCAGTTTAGATGAAAAGACTTTAGGAGCATTCGAGAGAAAGATTCTTCGCAAGATATACGGACCAATCTGCGTCAATGGCGAGTACCGAATACGGTGGAATGATGAACTGTATGAGCTGTACGCTGACATCGACATAGTCAAGCGCATTAAAATCGAGCGGCTTCGCTGGCTTGGTCATGTTCAGCGCATGAAAGACGATGCTCCAGTGAAGAAAACATTCGATTCGGTACCCAGCGGCGGTCAACGCAGAAAAGGACGACCGCATCTTCGTTGGAAAGACCAAGTAGAGGACAACCTGACGAAGCTTGGAATTTCCAACTGGCGCCAGCAAGCGAAAGATAGAAATGGCTGGCGCAAATTCTTAGATGAGACCAAGACCGACATACGGTTGTAGCGCCAACTAAGTAAGTAAGTAACTCACCAAAATTGAACGTTTAAACTTGGTTTAACTAGATATTTTAGCAGTCGTTGAAGTTAAATTGGCTTCAATTATCATATAATGTTTTTCTTGTTTGCCCAAATCGAGTTTAAACGTCCAATTTTGGTGAGTTAAGATCGGTTTATTTGACTAGACTTTAAACTCGTACTGAAAAACCGGCCCTTAGCGAGTTAACCTCAGTTTAATTTGACTTGAGTTTAAGCTCGCACTAAAAAATCGACCCTCACTGCTTTTTTCCCATTTTTTTTTCTCTAGACAAGACCTTCTACAAGCTTTTCGGACTAAAAATCAGGGACCCAGAATAATCATTATTTTTCAATTTTTAAATGAAAAGATCACATATAAAAAGTTATTGTAATATATTGGGGGTTGGAATTAGTTTTAAAGGTTTTCTAAGAGATGGCGTAACTATCAATAGATCGCATCGGGCACACCTGTGACTATATTCATTTCAAAGCACATTGTGTAAACTTCATTTTTCAGTATGTGTCATTCCACTGAAGTGTAAACAACATATATTTTTTTCTCTGTGAACATGTCGACTTTCGTTCCAACAAAACGCAATTTGCGGGAAGGTTTACTTTTGTGCTTCCATTTGAAGAAAAAAGCGGTTGAAGCACAACGCACGCTTACTGAGGCTTACGGGGACTATGCTCCATCGATTTCTACTTGTGAGTACTGGTTCCGTCGGTTTAAAAGTGGTGATTTTGATACGGAAGACAAAAGCGTCCGGGCCAGCCGAAAAAGTTTGAAGATGAGGAATTGGAGGCTTTGCTCGATGAAGACCCGTGTCAAACCCTTCAAGAATTGTCAGAATCATTGGGAGTCGACTTATCAACGGTCGGCAAATGCTTGAAGGCCATGGGAATGATTCAAAAGCAAGGAAATTGGGTGCCGTACCAGTTGAAGCCGAGAGACGTTGAACGGCGATTTTGCATGTGCGAACAACTGCTTCAACGGCATAAAAGGAAGAGTTTTTTGCATCGTATTGTCACTGGCGATGAAAAGTGGATCCATTACGATAATCCTAAGCGAAAAAAATCGTGGGGACCACCCGGCCATGCATCAACATCGAGGGCCAAGCCGAATATTCATGGCGCCAAGCTTATGCTGTGTATTTGGTGGGATCAGAAGGGTGTCGTGTACTATGAGCTGCTAAAACCTAACGAAACCATCACTGGGGAACGCTACCAACAACAATTGATGCAATTGAGCCGAGCATTAAAGGTTAAACGGCCGGAATATGCCAAAAGACACGACAAAGTGGTTTTTCAACATGACAACGCACGGCCACATGTTGCAAGAACCGTCAAGGAAACGTTGGAGGCGCTGAATTGGGATGTGCTACCCCACCCGCCTTATAGCCCAGACATAGCCCCTTCCGACTACCACCTATTCAGATCGATGACGCATGGCTTGGCTGAGCAGCGCTTCACTTCTTACGAGGATACCAAAAAACGGGTCGATTCGTGGATTGCCTCAAAAGACGAATCGTTCTTCCGGCGCGGAATCCATATGCTGCCAGAAAGATGGGAAAATGTTGTAGCTAACGATGGACAATACTTTGAATAATATACATTGTACCGTTGTTTCTAAATAAATGCTCAAAAACCGAAAAAAAAACCTTTAAAATTAATTCCAACCCCCAATACATTTCAATATAGTCACGTGATGCCTATAAGCTGGAGAATTTATTTTTGACATGATTTTATTTGCCATGATTTTTATAATATAAATCAAATTATACCAAATATTTTTTTATCAAAATTTTTGGGGTGAAAATTAAAAATTAATCTTCGATCGATATTTTTTTGATAAAAAATAAAAATCAATCGTTGATCTGTATTGCACACGCCAACTGCACACACTTTACAGATATAAGACAAAAGTAAACATAAAGCCCAATGAAATAAGACAAAATATCTTTCAAAATACCGATCTTTTTACCCACATTTCAAACCCAACTATAAACAATGTTCTTATTATAATAAACATGCTTAAAAACTCCAATTTGTATTACAAATCATAAAATCATAATTAGTTTGATCCTTGCTAAAAATTATGATTACGGGAACAAACTTTATTTGAATATTTTCAAGTCGGAACTTCATTTTGATTTGGTTTGATATGCTGTGCCTGCACTGGAGTTACAAGATCAATAAACCTTATACCGTGGCCTTCAAGCTCACTGGCAAGTGCACATATATTTGTGTATGAAGATACTTGGATGCTATCAAAAGTTTGAAAGTTTCATAGTAAAAAAACCATAACCATACTTTGTTTGATAAGGACGTTGCTTTAAGTGTTTGAACTTTTAAAAAAAAAAAGTTTTACAAACCATTATCAACATTCGGTGCGAAGTTACTTTTCCGATGGCTTTCGTCAAATGTTATGAAGAGATAGCGTTACTGATAAACCATATTTTGTTAAGATTGCGATTTCATAAAGGTAAATTAACTAAGCTGCTTTTAAAGTATTCACTTATGACCTTCTAACTCTGGCATAATTTGACTAAATATAAATAAAAGTCGCCTCAACATTTAAATTTAACTAAACTATATGTAAATCAATAATTGTAGCTTTTTACTTAATTAAAACTGGACCCTCATTTCTTGACAGCAAAAAAAAAAAACTAGTTTTTATTGTTTTAATAAAAAAAGACCTGAACATAACGAACAGAACTGAATTTCTGTTTGCTGAATTTTGCTGAATAAATTAAAGAAAGCCAATAATAATGATTTTTATCCAATTATAATTTTTTTACAATTATTTTTTTCGATATTGTTTCTAGTAGTAATAAAAATGTTTTATCGATTATTTTCGATCAGAAATAAAATTTTTTTTTATAAATTTTGATCAATTTTTTGCCAAAAAAAGATAGGCTAAAAAGCCCGAGCATGAGCAGATGAAATATATGGCGACAAGAATGAGGCCCGAAAGTTTTTCGAAAAGATAAACAACTTGCCGATAGTTCTAACACAGGGGCCTCTTCCTGCAATGATGAAAACGGGAATCTAGTGGCAGAAATGCACTGTGCACTGCAGAGTGCACTGACGTTATGGAGGGAACAATAGAAATTACATCCCGGACACCCCAACTACAGCGTCAGCGTTTCGCTGACCAACTATGATGAAGTTTACTGACAGCTATAATAGTAAGCTCGTTTAAAAAAAAATAAAGCCGCGGGAGCCGATGTCTTGGCTTTGCGAGAGTTGGGTTCCGCGTTTCTAAAAAAATCATGAAAAAGATAAACGTGCTCTCCTTTCAAATCAAAATTTCAGAACTGTTTCGCCGTAAAAAAGGTTTATTTCATGCGATTTGTGACGATAGATGAAACATGGATCTATCAATACAAACCGGAGCTCAGTCGGCAGAGTGGTTATTACATGATGAAAGCTGTTCAAAGCGCCCAAAAACACAACAATTGGTAGGAAAAGTTTAAGCCTGCATTTTCTTGGATGCACATGGATTGATCGGATAACGAAGTCGAGACAAAATGTTCGCAGATGAAGAAGAAAAAAATGTTGTTTCACACAGACAAATCTACAACTCACTTTGTTTGAGATACGAACGATAACTTGAAGGAATTGCAGTACGTATTGGTTCCCACCCAACGTTTTCTCCAGACCTGACCACCAGAGACTATTTCCTGTTTCCCAGACACGGTTTCGCTCACAAGAGATTTTACTCAAATGAGGAGGTTCAATTGGAAACAAATGCCTATTTTGAGGGCCTTTACGCCAACCACTGCAAGAAGGGCATCGAAATGTATACAATAAGGTATTGCACTGTTTCACTAAAAAAAATTGGTTTTTCATTGTCAGGCCGAAGACAATGTAGTACATGATAAGTACACGTATAGCTTCCTAAATTGCTCAAAATATTGACCTTATGAAAATTGATTTGTTTGCTAAAAGAAATATTTTTGGTTAATACAATTTCATAACGCATTTTGTGTACATCGAAAAAAAAAATTCATCAAAAGAGCTCATGAATTTTGCTATTTATTACCACTTTTCAACCTTTGTTGTGCGCCATGCCAGGAAAAAGCTCCCCAATCCATTACGTTGCCTCCTCTATGCTTTACTGATGTTTTTGAATACTTCGAAACAATGAGAATATCCGCGAATTAAGCGTTTTTTTAGCTTTTCGATTAAGTTCGTGAATAATTGTCCGTTTTTCCGGAATGCAATATTTGCCACGACCCATTTTAATAGGAAAATAAAACTAACGTGTCTGCTTTTTGTAAGTTTGTTGACACCTCACGCGTGATTCGCAACATGTGGTAAAGCCAAAAAATGCTCTGTTAGGTTTGCCATTTCACCACGAATAGACTTAAAAACGAACAGCGCTTGCAAATCTTTGAATTTTATTATCAAAAATCGTGCTCTATGAAAAAAATTGTCTTCAGCGACGAAGCTCATTTTTGGCTTAATGGGTGCATCAACAGAATTGCCGAATTTGGTCTGAAGAGCAGCCAGAGGCAGTTCAAGAGCTGCCAATGCACCGTGAAAAATGCACTGTTTGGTGCGGTTTGTAGGTCGGCAACATCATTGGACCGTACTTTTAAAAAAAAGTTAAAATGGCAACGTTACAGTCAATAGAGCAAGGCCCAAAATGGAAGAATTAGACTTGGTTGACATGTGGTTTCAACAAAACGGTGGCGCATGCCACACGGCACGCGATGCTATGGACATATTGAGAGGCTAGTTGGATGAGCAATTAATCTCACGTTTTTGAGCAGTCTATTGGCCGTAAAGATCATGCGATTGGACCCCACTACACTATTTTTGTGAGGCTACGTGAAGTCTCTCGTGTACAAAGAGATTGCACCGCTGGAAGGCAACATTAAAGCTGCTATTCGTGATATACCGGTCGAAATGCTAAAAAAAGCATGATAAAATTGGACCTTACGGATGAACCACCTCAGACGTAGGTGGTTCTTTTTCAATTTTAAAAAACGAAACTCTTAAAAAATCTGCAGATCGTACATGCCTTTGCAGAAGGAGATGTACTGAGAAAATAAACGTTTTCAACGGTACACCTTTCTTGGAGTTTTAAGGGGGACGACTAGTGTGCACTTTTCAAAAAATCGTTTTTTTGCATTATTTTGTAGTTTATACTTTCATAAATAGCCTACTAAAATTTCAAGGTCGGGTCTCTAAAAGTTTTTGTGCTACAGCCTTCTAAAGAGAAGCTGCTCATCAGTTAGAAGTGCGCGTTGCTTGAGGGTCGTACTTGATATTCCAGTCACATGTTTTTGGAGACTTATTTAGTTATCTTGTGATCATCGTACAGAGTACATCGCAGATTATTTTAGTAAAAATGAGTAGAAAGTGTCAGTAGTCTAAATTAAAAGGTTCGCATGATAATCCTATGCGAAGATTAACTTCGAAAAAACGTAAGTTTATGGGAATTCAACACACATTCGAACAGTCCACCGCAAATTCTGGTACATCAGCTGAAGAACTATTCCATTCCAACGAAGACAAAATTGTAATTGAATTGTATCTAATTACATTGCTGTTTCAATTTTCAATGACGGTTTTGTAACAATTCTGAAAATGTTTAGTGTGATGGGAATCAAAACTTTACCTGCCACTAAGAGATTAAGCCACTGAGAGAGATGAAAAGAAACTACAATCGTCAGCAGACTGCCTCAAAAGAGAATCGAACAGCTCGAAGGAGAGCTGCAGCAACCCAGCAAGAGCTTTTCGAAGAAGAAGAAGAAGATGATGTATTGTATGGGCAGGTTAGCTCTAAGTATGATATTTATCAATTTATAACAATAAAATCAATACTTTTAATTTTAAACGCGTTTTTCTCAAAACCACTTTTTTGCAATTTCATCTACCGCGTGGAACCCTTACAGATTACATATTAAATCATTCTTATAATATTATTTTTAATATTAAATTTTATACTTAAATATAATTTTTACTAAAATAAACAACTACAATTGATATTTATGCATAAAAATGCATTTTTCAACTTAACATTGTTTTGTTTTTATTTGTACAGAGATGATCAATAATTCAGAAATGAGTATGGTTAAGACAACAAATGGCTGGTAAAAAAAATCATAGATAAATATTTATGATAACTTAAATTTAAGCTGAATATGAGAATTTATTAGGCAATTATTACAATAAAAGAAGTAGAAACCATGTTACCAAGTAGCAGTAATATCTAAAAGTTGTTTTTTAAATAAGTTTCGGTCAGCAAAGAAATCAAGCTGAATTGCTACAGAGTTACAATGCGACAGGCATCGACTTATCGTCTCATTTCGCCCATAATTAGTCCTGTGATACGCCGTGTGGAATAGGTCCGAATTTCTGAGCGCTCGACTTGGCATGTTGAATGGAATAACAGCTAAAAGTTCAGAAGATTTAATTCTACCATCAATTATATCTTTGATGAATAGTATGTTAGAAACGACACGTCTGTGCGAGAGGCTTTGGAGACACAACAACCGACAACGCAACCAGTAAGCAGGCATGGATTCCCAGGAGTATAACCGTCTTAGTGCAAACCTAGTGAAACATTTTTGTATTTTTTTCGATCCTATTCTTAGAAGAATCGTAAAAGGGGTCCCAAATAGCACTTGCATACTCAAGGCCTTACCAGGCTGATAAAGACTGCCTTGGGCGTATAAGGGTCGAGAAATCCTTTGGTGTTTCTTTTTAGAAAACCCAACTGTGAGTTTGCCTTTGAGATCATATACTCGATATGGGCATCAAATGAAAGCTTGTGGTCAAAAACCACACCGAGGTCTTTACACTGGCTAACTCTGCAAAAACTGTGACCAGAGTCATCCGCGTAGTCAAAATTGGCAGGAACGCTCCTTCGATAGAAAGTTAACACTTGACACTTTAAATAATTTAGATGAAGCTTGTTTATGTTGCACCAATAAAGTAAAGAGTGTATGTCCTCCTGCAAATCAGCACAGCCATTAGTATTTTTAATTAAGTGAAAGAGTTTAAGATCGTCAGCATAAAGTAGCGTTTTACAAAACTTAAATGTTTGGGGGATGTCGTTTACGAACAAAATGAAGAGAAGAGGACCTAAGTGGCTTTCCTGTTCTAGATGTTGTTGATCTACCGGGAAAGAAGCCGTGTTAGTGTGGAGATATACAGCTCTGTACCTCAGCAAACAGAATTTTTTCAACAATATTGTCCAACACCTTGGGAATTATTGACAGTTTTACTATGGGCCGATAGTTTTCCACTCGTTTAGCAATACTGACAATCTTCCACTCGTTTAGGAAAATACCTGAAGAAAGTGATTTATTATATAAAAGGGATAATGCATGTTAGAGTGTAGATGCACAGTTTTTTAAGAAAGAGGGTGGGAGCAAGTCAAAGCCCGGACCCTTGCTGCTATCTAGACTATTCAGTGTGTCCAAGACGAGTTTATGGGCATTCTGGATTTTACCTAAATTGAAAAGCTGTGGTATATTAGAAAAGTATTAGGATCGATTGGATGCGAATCTGATTTATACACGGATCCGAAGAAATAAGCACATAGATTACTAATTGCATTGGGGCAATCTGCATGAGAGCCATTATACTCCATAGAATTTAATAATCCTGACGACTTTCTTTTAGAGTTAAAAAATACCCAGAACGATTTAGGGTTTGATTTAATATCATATTCTATTGACATAATATATTTATTATATAGAAAGTTTAAAATATATTCATATTCCCGCCTTCTTAACACAAACATTGCTTTATCAGTTGGTAAACCAGTTTTTATATATTTTGAGTGCGATTTGTTGCGCAGGTTCTTTAGATGAATCAGACGCTTGTTATACCAGGGGTGCTTATTTTTGTTTTTACTGCCAGCGATTGGCATAAAAAGATGAAGCGCATTATTTACGATATTCTTGAAAATTTCAAACATATCAGACAGGTCACCCGCGCCAATTAACTGGTCCCAATCGATATTATTGAAAGGATTATTGAGCGCAGAATAATTAGCTTTTTTAAAATTGTAAAAGGAAGAAGTATGGCTATGATCAATATGGTAATTAAAAGTATAGAAATAGAATTCAAGGATAAGAGCCTTATGGTAAACGGATTCATTGGTGAGCGGCATTTCACATTTGGATATGTTGTATTTAAAGTCATTGCAGATAAAATTTGCTGCAGCTCTAACTCGAAAACGAATTATCCGATCTATTAAATTCTTGTTTTAGCATATTTTGTACTTATTTCTGCGTCCGATGACCTTCCAGTTTTTCGATTAGATAAAAAATGTGTTTTGCCATGCCAAAAAAAAATCCGATTTTGAGCAAAATTTTAATTTTTTTCTTTAAGAATCCGTCATTTTTTAATTTTCTTTTTTTTTCACAATCGTGGGTCATCGGATGGGCAATACCTTCTAGTTTAATAAAATTTTTGTTTTTTTTTATTTCAGGCACTGTCGCAAGGTCGCAATCACTGCAGCAGTTGGAGCACGGTTGCCACCTCAAATTCCCACAAAAAATTTTTCCCACAATAGCAAAAATTAATAACCACGAAAATTTCCATGGTATAAAATTGCAAAAATCCCATCGCAATTAAAAAAAAACACAAAAAAATCCCACGGTCATTCAAAATAACCACGAAAATCCCACGCAAGTAAAAAAACCACAAAAAATCCCATTTGTATTTAAAAAAATCACGATAAACCCCATTTGTATTAAAAAAACTACAAAAAATCTCTCTTCTATTAAAAATTACCACAGTAAACAATACAGACATAACAAAATGTTAAAAATGAAACAAAAAATTACAAAAATAAAAAGAAAATAAAATAAATATATTTCGTCTTTTAGTAATAATATTCAATAAAAAATATTTGTTTAATCCACTTTAGACCTGTATAAAGTTTACAAAAAGAGTTCCAAATTATTTTTTAGGCTTTAAAAAGCAAAACACAATCACAAAATTCTTACCTTTTAAACAATTATTGCTCAGCACGCTCCGCATCAAAGGCAAAATTCTATTCGACTAAAAATTCGATGAACAACGAACATTTCGACAGAGTTTGACGTTCGAAAGCAGCTCGTTATAACACACTGTCTCCACTTACAATATTTGATTGCATGCGAACGAACTGTCAAATTGAATTTCATCGTATTCAGATTTCTTGCTATAATACTTAGGTGGGCACTCCATCTCATGAAATTTCATTTTGGAATTGTTTGTAAAAGTTTATTTAATTAATAATTTCTTCCATTCGCCATTTCATTTTGTGTTTTATCACCTTTTTAATGCTTTTGCAATATTATTTGCTTGAAAAGTTCTTACAAATGCACATACTTACATATTTTACTGAAAAGTGACAGCTCATCTCATGAAATATATCTCAAGAAATATTTCAAGAGATAAATTTCATGATGTGAACAATTTCATGATATGAGTGGGGTACACTTGAGATATACAGGGTCCGCCATCTAACGTTGTTTTTTTTCAACTAGTGCTTATTTCGTGAATGGTAACACTTAGCTCATGTCTGATTTGACAGATTATTAGTTTTAACCTTCCGCTGATATAAATACAAGGCTGGGATATATTGCGACATTACTTTGCAAATCATGGTAATGTTGCAGAGTGTGTGCGAAAATTGTGTATGGATTTTATAAGAAGAGAAGCACCGTCAGCTCCGATGTTCGTTATCTTGTGAAAAAAGTGAAAGAAACTGGCATCCTTCATCGATAAAACAAAGCGTGAAAAGCCAAAAACAGTGCGTACACCCAAGAATATTGCTGCTGTGGCAGAAAGTGTGCGTGAAGCGCCATCAACATCAATTCACCGTCGTTCTCAACAATTGAACATTTTGGAGACATCATTGAGACGAATTTTGCATAAAGACCTTGGTATGACGCCATACAAAGTCCAATTGGTTCAGGAGTTGAAGCCAACTGACCACCCAATGCGTTTTAAAAAAAAACACTATTTGGCGGACCCTTTATATCATGGAATTCAATTTGACAGTTCGCATGCAATCAAATTTTATAGGTTGTAAGGGCCAATCACAAATCAATTTTAAGAAATACCAATTTTTTATATTGATAAAATAGGAAAAAAATTCATTGAAAAATATTCCCACCAAACTAAAGTAACCGAAATCTTAACGAATTCGTTGCGAAAATCATATATATGGGTTTAGACCATGATACAAAGAGCTATAGGTAAAGTATTCCCGGTGCAACAAACAAAATTTACTGCGCACCTCGTCATTGGTGCTCGTCAAATGTGACACTTGATGAATACATTCAAAAGAAAATGTAGAAAAGAGACGAAGATAGCAAAATGAAAACGAACAAACAGTCAAAATTCTGTCAAGCACATCAAGCAACGTAGTCGCTTTTTGTGTAAATCGGTAAAAAGGGGAAACAGCACCCCTACAAAATATGCAATTTTTTCTTCACAAACAGCACTAAAAAATATATTTACGTTATTTTGGACATGTGCTTTATATAACAATATTTATTTCATTTCAATAAAAACAGGTTTTCATAAGAAAATGTAGGCATTTTAAAATCTTTATACCCTATGAATAAATTGTGACTACGTTTTAACCAAGGAGCACCTTGCACGTCACAGCAAAGATGGCGGACATGCGCAATACTTTATCTGTAGTTCTTTGTATCATGGGTTTAGACAATTTTGACACAGGGATGTGCAAGTCGAATTCGAAATAAGTCGAAAGTCGACTTTTGCTTGATAATTTTCGACTTTTGACAATCGACTTTCTGATATTGAAAAAAGTCGAAATTCGACTTTTACTTTAGACTTTTTTCATTTTATGCGAAACAATAACCTTAACGCTAATCTAAGAACTGTTTCCTCTAAACTAATAAACGAAACAGCTGTTTAACAATAAATAAAACTGCGTGTGGAACACTTGATTCGATAAATGTAAAAAATGGTAAACAAAATTAAAAAAAGAGACTGTAAGTGGAAGTGCGACAAAGCAATTGCGTATCATCTGATTACGTTACGCGCGTAACAAAATGTTTTAATGAAAAATATTTGAAAAGTAGGTGACAATTTTTATCAAAATTTATTATTTGTGAGTTAAAATTTTGTTTTGAAAAAAAATCATTACAACAAACACTTAGAAATATCAAAAATACTGTGTAACAATTGTTACTTTGCCAGAATAGGGCTGTTAATACAAATATATATTCACAATATTCAAAGTACGCTCAAATCGTTTAATAATTTATCATAGAAAACCGAAGAATGTTCTGCTTGAAGTCAAATTAGCAAGAATTTAAAAAGAGTCATTAAAATCACAAAATATTTTTACGATATTGAATTGGTAAAACCATACTCCTCTTTAACACTTCTAGATCCTAGGTTCAAAAAGCACGCATTTAAAAATTCTCAAGCAATCTTTCACCTTGGTAAGCAGCAGTACATAAATAATTACTGCAAATATTACCCCCCCCCCCCCCCCCTTCCATTTCGGTGATCTTGTGAATGCCGAGATGAGACAAGCAAGAATTTTAAATGAAGAAGTTGTGATAGCGGCATCAACATCTAATAATCAAGAATCCGATGAGGTGGTTAAAATAATCTTGGACTCTACAACTGATGAAATTGAAGTGATACCTACTCAGCTGCGCCTTTATCTGGCTCGCCCAGCTGTTGATCGAAAACTTTATAAAAATCCGCTTGTTGTCTGGAAATGCATGAAAACTGAATTTTCTTTTGTTTGAGCCATTGCAAAAAATATTTATCAATTGTTGCAAATTCGGTGCCATCCGAAAGGTTATTTTCTCATGCTGGCCTCATAATGAACCAATTGCGAAACAGGCTTTCGCCAGAATATCTTAACATGTTGTTTTTTTTGCGTTCAGTTGGTGAAGACATGTGGTTCCCTTGATTGTACATTCCCTTGTGCACAAATATATCGAGCCCTAACCGCCGAATTAATGTAAGCGCCACTTTTTCGAAATTAATTTTTAAATGGCAAACGATAGTACGATAACAAAGTTGTCAACTCCAAAAATTACACATCTCTACGTTAAACTGTTCTAAAGTTATATTGAATACAAAAATAAAATGTACATGTACCGCCTATGCAAAAAAAAAAAAAAAAAACAAACAAGGAAAATGCTTCTCTTGTAAAATTTGGTTTATAACGCATACGTTAATTCGGCGGTTAGGGCTTGATATTTAGCACAATTATAAATAATTTTTCCTGTGGAATCGGAAAAGGAAGTTTTAATTTTTAAGATAGCAGACATCGCATTTTTTTTTACTTTCATAAATATTGACGGTTGATGAAGAAATTTGCATTAAAAATTTCCAAAATGTTCTTAAACTTTATTTTGAAAATTAACTCTCCCTTTTCCGATATATTATAAGAACTATAAGAACTAAAATTGCAATATTTTGTTTTTTTTTTTTGTATTTTATTTATTTACTGAAGTACCATGTTTTTGTATATGTTTTAACAATAAAACACATTTTTCATATTGAATCATTTGCTTCTAACTGACATACAAAATTGGTAAAAAAAAAGTCGAAAAAAGTTGAAAAGTTGACACTGAACATCCCTATTTTGACACTGAACAAAATATGAAAAATATGCACTTTTATGTATATATTTATACATATTTTAACTGAAAAATAAAAATAAATCCTTCAAAACAAAAAAATCCCATGTGAATTGAAAAAAAAAACAATTAAAAAATTCCATGGGAATTCCCATTTCCCACGGCAATTAAAATGAACCACAAATGGAATTTTTCCCACAGAGGTGGCAACCGCGAGTTGGAGAACTTTTTTTTGAGACTCAGAAAATGGCGGATAGTTTTCCAAAATTAAATATTATCGTACGAAAAACTAACTGTATACTCACTATTTATCCTAAAATATATCTACAAAATTTCAAAACATTTAATGCATTACTTTTTAATTAAAAAATTCCCAAAGTGCAGCCTTATGTTCGTGCGTCACACTAGTCGTCCCACTTAAACAACGTCACATTATAGTCTCAAATAATGATAACTACAGTTGAGAAAAACATTATTAGGCTCAAACCGAACACTTAAAAAATAAGTTCACATTTGTGCTATTCGTGAGTTATGGCTGTAGTATGAAATGCTCTTTCTTTATACTTTTAAAAACGGTCTTGAAATATTGAATTGGTTGACAACTGATGAATTTACTGGGTTAATAAAAATGCAAATCTGCTTTTTTTTAACAACAACTGAGCATTTTAGGGTGTTAAACAAGTTTTAAGTACCTATTCTTATTGTGCTCTTCCAGATCCATTACATTAGGTTACTTCAAAATTACAGAATAACTATCACACAGTGTTATTCTGTGCAAAATTCGCCTTTCTTAACCACTTGTAAACGATCGTCTAGTGTCCAATTTGTTCGCTTTATTTTCAATTTGAATCAAATTTTAGTGCTGCATCAAACTAAATTTAAAAATAAATAAATAACAGTTTGTCTTAATATATAAAAGGCAAGCACGCTGCTCCGTGCCCAATATATCTCAAACTGTAATAATTTGTTGACAGTAAAGTATTTTTACAAGATGTTCTCAAAAATGTTCAGCCTGAAAGTATGCACATCTTAATACATAAAAGGCAAGCATGCTGCTTCGAACACAGTATTTCTCAATCTGCAATTATTTTTTGACAGTAAAGTACTTTTACAAGACATACTGTTCTCAAAAATGTTCAGCCTGAAAGTATGCACAGAAAATGTGTTTGATACTTATCAGTGACAATATTGGGTTTTTACAATAGTACGTTTTGATATAACTTCCTCTTTTTTTCATCCTTTTATAAAACAGTTATGACGAATTTAATGAAATTCTTTTGATTCGATTTGAGTCGATTGTCCTAAAAAATATAATTGTATCAGCCGCAAAACGACATCTGAGTTGCTACGTATATGATGGTTGGAAGGCCAGTTTGTTAAGTTATGTATGAATATGATGTCACCAAACTCGACTGTTTACATTTTTTCAAAATAATTTTTCAAAACTGCTTCAATACGTATACAGTCCAATTCTGAATGATTTTTTCCGGGGAATTGGAAAAGGGAGTTTTCATTTTTAAGATAAAGTTCAAAGACATTTTGGAAATTTTTAATGCCAATTTCAATTAACCGTCAATATTCATGAGTGTAATAAGAAAAAATGTGATATCTTTATCTGCTGTCTTAAAAATTACAACTCCTTTTCCTAATTCCCCGGGAAAAATCATTCAGAATTGGGCTGAATTGATTGTTATTTAAAGAAGTACATTTGTATTTTTCAAAAATCAATTCAATAAAAATCAAGCTTTAACCCATTAATGACTAACGGGTATTTAAATACCCATAAAACAGTGTTTACGAAAAAGGCCATATCTCGAAAGTGGTAGGAGATATCAAAATAATTTTTTTTAAAAACATTATGGAAAAATTAAACTATTTATTGTCTTTGCAATGTGAAACGAAATTTATACAATTAAATGTTCTTTTTCGAGATCGAAGATGTGTGATTTTCAAAAATTACAAAATCCATATATAAAGCTATGTAGAAAATTAGAAAATCGAAAGATCGAGGGAAAAATTCGTGGTCAGTTTGTCCCTAGTATTCTCTATTTATCAGGTGCTCATTATGACAAAAGAATGTTGTCATATATGCAAATTTTTATTAACACCAAGAACCCGGATTAGCCGATTGGGTATTTAAATACCCAATGCAGATTTCAAATACGGTGACAGTTACAAATCTGAAATTTTGCAAAGCAACTTCTATGGCCTATATAAGCTTCCTGATAAATTTTGAAAAAAATCGTACGGCGGAATCTATGAGCAGTCTTTAATGGGTTAAAAAGAGAAAAAATGTGCTTCCGACAAATGGCTCCAAAAAGGAAGTGTGCGGAGGACCTGTCGTAGGACAGGCTTTTATACTAGTAGTCATATAAAGAACAAAGCAAATTATGGTTTCGAAACTGTTTTAAAGGCAATATATGTTATTGGAAGAAAAAAAAACCAGTCATAGTTTTAACGCTACTTTATGAGTGACATGTAACGACATTAGGCAAATATCACTACAACGAACGAACGCATTAACCAAAGAGGAAGGAATGCAAGGCAACAATACAGCCAGCATAATATTTGTAGTAAAAGTGGGTGGCAATTTTAAGTAACTCAGTTCAAGTGCAACAAATAGGAATATAGATCAAGTAAGCTTTATGTGGGTAAAGGATTCATAGAGCCACTATAAAGTAGGGAGTGTACGCTAGTGCGTGTTTATGTATAGAGAAAAAAGCTGACTAAAGAGGCGTTAAGCTACATTAAAGGAATAGAGCTAGCTGGTTTTAACATTTGAACAAAACTGAGTCAACAGCTGAATGGAAATTTAATGTGACCTAAAAGTAGGCAACAAAATGTATTAGCTTCGATTTGATTACAAAAGAATTGTATTTAAAATTAACTCCATTCAAAGGACAATATGTTGAAAGTTTTAAAGGAGCCAATAAATCCGCTCATTAAACGATGCGATGCATGAGTAATACATGGTTACGTAAGCTCTAACTTTTAAAAATTGATGTGATGGTCGAGTAAAGTATGAATGTGGAAAACTGATTCATCAGCAATAACAACAGATTACAATATAATTCACTGAAAGGGCTTTTAACTACTTGATGTGACAAACAAGTTATCACTGATGATAATTGCAGAGCAATGCAAATATGACATTACTATAATCCTTGTGGAGGATGACAAGCTAATCTGAATATCAGTGTGTTTGTGTGTTTCGGTCTGTTGGGTGTAAATTACCTTCGGTAGTGTACAATATTTTTGGCTAAAATATAAGAAGAAAACAACACATAAATATTTGAAAACAACACAAAACCAACAATTCTCACCTTGATGGCTTCGAAGTTAATTCCAATCACGAAAGAAATCCGGCCCCTTAGTTTTGCAAAAAACTGCGTACTAGGATTTTTCACTTATTCGCTGCTCTATTTTTGACACTTTTTGTGCAGCTCTTGCAACTGGTGCTTCTTGGCTTCTTTTTCTTTTTTTTTGTGTTTTATTTATACAAATTTTTTAAATCCTTTTTTTCAAAAACTTTTAATGCTCTGCTTAATTCCGTCCTTTCTAAAAATTAAATTTTTGCACTCGAAGCTCTGTTCAGCACACAACTTTAGTATTTGTTTTTCCTGTATATTATTTAAATAATTTTCTATTTTTTTAGATTTCCTCCTTTTTTAAATTCAATTAAAAATATGCTCTTGTCGAGAAATTTTTTTTGTAAAATTTTTCTACAGTGTTCTTTCGCAGCTTCAATCGGTATGGTTTTTCTTTCACTTTTTTTTTGCCCGAAAATCTTCTACCTTTTTAATTCGCTGTTTTATTTTCTTTTAAAATTGATTTTATTAACTATGCACTTGCTTTGTTTTATTTTCCACACTTTGTTAAACTTTTTTTTAATTAATTTAAGCTTCATTTTATCTTAATATTCATTAAATTTTATTTCAACTTTTCTCGTTTTACTAATTCCTTCGGTTGTAAATTTTATCGCTTTTCTTTTTTCTTCTTTCGTAGTTGTCTTTTTCGTTTTTTCCTTCGCTATTTGTTCTTTCATTTTACGCTGTTCGGTTGATGTTATTCCGTTTTGGCGTTTCGTTCGTTCGATAGAGCAATTTTGTGCCTTCGTCGTCGTTGTTTTTCAAGCACAGTGCTGCATTTATTTAATGGGAACAAAATAAAGGCATAAAATATTTGTAAAAGGGATATTTTTAAAAATTTAAATTATTTGACAGTGGACCCATAATTTATGTGTGTTGAGTTGTGTTCCAGCGTGCTAAAGTTTTCTTTGAGCTTAGTGAGGTTCTATATATAAAGAGACTTATATAAAGAGACTAGTCGCATGAGACTTTTTAAATTCCCTTTTATAGTTTCATCTTCGAAACTGTTTGGAAGAAACATATTAATGGTATTTACTAAAATTTATTTTATCCAGCTAAATTGCTATATTGTTAAAGTTAGCAGCTGTTGATGTGAACGCATCTGCTAAGACATTTTATAATCATGTGCTAAGCTGATATGTCAAAACCAGCTGACGGACTTCTGCAGCTAAAAATATGTAGTTTTAATAACTCGTGTAACCAGAACTCAGTAGCCAAAAAAGTATTTTAATTTTTATAATACAGTGCTTCAACACTTTTGATACATTTGCTACTCAGAAACTTTGAATTATTTTATATCTCTACCAACCCTATTATAAAATTTTTATTTTTTTATTAATAAAAAGCATTTTTTTTTTACTTTGAAGCTGCAAATTATAAATAAGTTGGTACTTGTTAGAACACATTCCCAAAACGATTCATCGCTACACTCAATAAGTTTGACGTTTGCGACTTAACAAATGGTATCTGCTCAACAAAAACACGGTGCTGAGCTTGTTAACTTGCTAAAAAGCTGCTAAGTCTTTTCCGATACAAACTTTTGACAGAACTTAACAAATTTGTTAAGTTTAGCAAGTTAGCAGGGCTTAACAAATGTAGTGAATACCATTATTGTTTCACAATTATTTTGGTTGCCTTTGCTTGACTTTAATAGCGCATTCTTTTCTGAAAAAAAATTCTGCATTTTTTCTGACCTCTTCAAGAGTTCTGCATTTTTTCCATTCTTTTCTAAAAAAAAATTGTTCACCTGAAAATAAATCGTGTTCTTTTCTCGAAAATTCTGACCGCAAAAGTATAACAAATGCAGAATTTTCTGACCTGTAAAATTCGGCGGGTCTGCATTCTGCTCTCTACTAATACAAACATAAAAAAAATAATTTTGACTGTGATATTATATGCTGTGACAATTGTGAGAGGCAAAATGTTCCAATTTTTAAAAAAATTTTAAATTTAACACAAAACAATTTTGATTAAAGTGGTTACTTTTAATAAAATTTAACAGCTCGATGAATATTTGTTAAAAATTCCATGCATTCGGCACTATACATAACCTCAATCGTAAATACATCGGAATTCAAAACAACAGTGCAGCCAATATCAAATGAACAAAAATGTTGCATTTTTTCCGTTCTTTTCTCAGCTCAAAAGAAGTCAACGTTCTGCAAATCAGGTCAGAATCTAAAAAATTCTGCATTCTGTGAGGTCAGAATTTTTTTTCAGAAAAGAATGCGCAATAAATTTTTTACTTTTATCAATGCAAACATTTTTAAAACTCCATCATTCTGAGTTTTCAAGTTTGTTTTGGCCTTAAAAAAATTACCTTTATTAGGGCTGTTTTCTCAATGTTCGGTTAAGCACTAATCGGAACTTTAACCGGCGGTTAGCAAAAAAGCATTTTCTCAATGTTCGGTTAGGTCTTAAGTGTCGGTTAAATTGACGACAAGTTGAGGTTCCGGTTAGATGTTAATCGGAAGAACAGCTGTGTAGTGTAAAAAATAATTAGGTATGTATTTTATAATAAAAAATTGATAAAATTTCGAGGATTTCGTTTTTTTTTTCTAACTTAAATTCGAACAAAAATAGAAAAAGGACATATGCGCATAGGCGTGATTACATGGAAGAGTACTGCACTTTCTTCATATGCACTGAAGTTAGGCACTCTGTAGAGTTTTTAAATTATTTATTAATTAATCCTTGTTAGATATTTACAATTTTTGCATCAAAAATAAAATAAAAAACAAGCGTAAACAGCTTTAGTTTGCAAGTCAACCGCAGCAAACTAAAAACATTCCAATAAACTTTGCGAACAAATTTAACGAATCAAAGAAAAGTTAAAAATGAGCACATAACTAGTCAACAGCAGCAAACTAAAACTCCTTTAGATGTTTTTGACAACTCCCAATCGCCAAAAAACTGTCACGGCTACCTTGTCAAATAATTATACCATGGCCCCACCCAGCAATTTATGAAATTTGGAACAAACTGGAAACATTTTCAAATCTTTTCCGAGACTAAAACAAACAGAAACGTGCTTATTTTCTCATTTAAAAAAAAGTGTGCGTGTCGCGACTGGAGTTTACTCTATAATATCGATTACCTTGAAATTTGAAATATATATAATAGGCAATGGTGTATTGTGTATTTATCTCAAAACACGACTGTTTACACCGCCTTTTTCTCGTTTTAGTTTTACGTTTATGTCTCTTTACTGTTCCATTATTTGTTTTATTTGGCTAATGTTCGTAAAAAACGAAACTTTGACAGCTTGAGTTGTTGCCACCTTTCATTTTTACCATGATATGCTGTGACCTTAAAGATGTTTTATGGTGTTTAGAAAAAACGCGATGTGAGGTGTTTTAAATTTTGTATGGTAAAATACACAAAATAAGTCGTGTTTTGGCTCTTAAACGCGATAAATGCATAAAACACGTTTTGAAGGTTTGGTGTAAATATACTCTAATACTATAGTATGTTTACAATGAGTCATATTACTTTATTTCGAGCTTTTGAATAATTTCGCCTGAAGTAATACAATAAAATACAATAAAATAATGTAAGAACTATGAAAAAATAAGGAATAGCTGTAAGTCTATCAAAATTGGGAAAATTATTTTATTATTAACATGAACATTGTAATTTCAAGATTCAATAAATTCAACCCCTGGGGAAGGTATAAAAACACTACCGAAACGTCGGGAAAAGAAATGGAATAAATTTATTTATTTTCATCTTTAACCAAAAGACCAAAATAGCCGTATCGAACAAAATCAACAATAAAAATTCTAATTTTATAATTTTAGATTTGCTGCTGCTGGATTTCTCTATATGTTAGATTTTCTTTTGCACACAAATTCTTATCGCGTGTTTTTTTATCTTTATGATTAACTTCAGCTTGTTTTGAAAACATATACTATTTGAGAAACAACATTTAAAGCAGCATTAGCGAACGACCAAATACTTTTCTAAGAGCTTCTTATAACTATGACATTTGGGGTTTGTTTTTTTGGTAAATTTCATAAAAATATATTTTTATTCGTCAGATTATAAAATATGTATTATGAATGTGGTATTAAAAACTTGATGTATTGTATGATTTTTTTGTTATAAAATTCGTCAAAGTTGAAACTTTTTTAATAAAAATAAGCTCAATAAAACCCAAAAAATAAAGTCAAGTTTATATAATACGAGCACAAAGTATATTTCAAGATTTAGTTTTTTGAACTTTTTTATATCTTAATTGCAATTGAATTTTATACGAAATACAATAAAAAATTTAAATAAATAAAAATTAAAAAATTCTTGAAATATGACTGTACATTTTTTAAGGAACGAAAATTTAAGTAAAATTTAGTAGATAATATCTAGCTAATTAAGCATTACTAAAGTCGAAGGCTATAACTATCATAAAATATCGTACTTCTACCTTCTGTTTCTTTAAAAACTGCTGCATCTAGCTGCTATTAAGAAAAACCACTTAATTTGAAAAAAGTCTTTAAAATCAAATTTTGCCCTAAAATACACTAATTGCCAAGAAAATTTGTAGGAACTCTTAAATTTAAAGAAAAATAAAATAGAATTCATAATTTAAAACAAGTTGTGACCTTATTTTGTATTAGCAACCATTTTTTACTTTTTTTTTAAATTTCGTTAATTTGGTGATATATTTTTATAGGAGATATATCTAAAAGTTATCCTATTTGAAATATTTTTAGCATGACGTTTAAGTGAAGTTAAACAAACTAAATTTACTATTTAAAAACATAAATAAGCAATTTTATGGAGGTTTTTTATTTAAAAAAAATATGATTTGTATGGGAGGTAGGCGATGCAGTAGACCAAGAATTCTAATTTTCTGTGCTGGGCTAAAACTCATTTGCACAAAATTTCATGGCCCTAGCTTTTATAGTTTCTGAGATAATGCAAATGTCATCCTAAAATCGAAAAAACTTACTGTGTGGTGTATTAAGGTACTATTACAGTGTGTAAAAAATTAAAAATCAATTTTTTCGTTAGAATATGCTTCTTTAAGGTCTTAAGAATACGTATACAAAATTTTAGAAAAAATATCAAATAGAAAACAAGTTATAAAATATATTATATTCGTATGTCGCGTGGAATTCAAGAACCTTTAAATCTTTCATTGCGCTTTTCTCGAAACAAGGTTTTTTGAATCGGCTTCTAAAATATCTGTAGTTCTAGTTGATCGATTTCGATGAGTCTCATTGCGATCCTTACAGACTCTGTTAAGCACTAGACCTATAAAAAGCCAAAAAACTTTTATATTTTTTTGTATGGCTGTAAGTTTCAGCAAAAAAGGGGGTTTTTTGTAAATTTTTTTCAGCGCATGCCATTTTTTTGCGTAGGTTGAGTACTCAACTACAACCATTAACTCAAGAATGCACTTTGAGTTTTTACTTGCAGACGCTTTGTAAATGCTGGAGACGAGAAGCCAATTGCATATATTGTTTAAACACGCTTACTTCAACGCCCTGTAGAAAATTAACAACAACTATAAAGACAAATATTTTTTTTATTTCCTCATGAATAATTCTTCATTATGTAAAACATTTGAATCATTAAAATTTATAAAACTAGGTAAAAAAAAGGTGTTTTTTATAACTACATACTGTAATAGTACCTTGCTACTTTTGCAATTTTTGTGTATGTCCTAAGGTATACTTTTGTAGAGTGTTAATGTGTTATTTCGTGAACAGCTGTTTTACGTGAATCAAAAACGAGTGGGAAGGTGAGATATTTTGATGAAATTTTAAATAATACTGAATATTAAATTTAGTTGTTTCACTTTTAATAGAATCCAACTTTTTAATAGAGTTAGCTTTCATTTAAGTTATCTGTTTTGAAACTACAAAATAATACTTTTCACTTAAGTTGTGCTCACAGTAGTCAAAAATTAGAACATTAAAATATTAGTATATTAAAGCACTAATTTGTTTGAATACTTAACGTGAAATTAAAATGGATTAGCGCCCTAAGGTTGGAAGCTATAACTAGATACTTTTATTTAAAAAAAAAACTAATGAAAAACCGATAGATCGGGAAAACTACACAAAACTATTTCTTTTGAGGGAATTTAATTTGTTTTATTTGGTATAGATTTTAGTTGTTTAGTTTTTGTGCTATTTTAATATTAATCAAATAGTTAATAAAAAATAGTTTTACTGATGTTTTTCTCTGTAAAAAAAAATCGGTAACGCACCATATTGTATAATGGTGCTATATAAAAGTTACTTAGTAAACTTACATCTAAAAAACGAAATTTCTTTACTACATAACCGAATGCGGTCCTGTTTGAATGTTTTTGTGTTTGTGTCTACTTCATTGTGTTTTGGCCAACTCACACGGGATTGTTTGATTGGCACTTGAAACTTACATCTAAAAAACGAAATTTCTTTACTACATAACCGAATGCGGTCCTGTTTGAATGTTTTTGTGTTTGTGTCTACTTCATTGTGTTTTGGCCAACTCACACGGGATTGTTTGATTGAAAATTTTGATTGTTGATAGATTGTTGTTAGTTCACACGACACGCCAATCTGCGTTTACTTTTTCTACTTTTTCTCCTCCATTTTATTTCGTACTATAAAAACATTTTCTTGTTTTCAAAAACACACTATCTTTGAATAATAAAAGAATAATGGTTTCATGCAACGATTTTTCCATTGTGTTATTGTAAAAAGTATTACGTTTCTTTAACAAAAGTACTTTTTAGGTATTTAAACTAAGCAAACATTTTATTTCTCCACCCAGCACACTGTTTAGATTGCTGCTATGTACAGCAATCAAAAAATGAAGAAATTTGAATGCTGCAATCTGTATTCATCCGCTCTCGCTCTCAGTGCTTTTGACAGATTCCCATTGAAAGCAACAACAAAACGAGTAGATTGTTTGATTGGCAATCACCGTGTGAGTTGGGGATTTGTGAAAGTACTTCAGTTCACTTCAACTAGAAGTAAGACCCCTTGAACCCTTTCAGATTGTTCAAGAATTGAATTCAATTTTCATAGTTTGTAGGCAATTCGCCGCAAATCGGAAGCGACGAAAGGGAGAAAAAGCGTCATTTTCTTTTTTGTGTATCGGCGTGCGTTTGATGTACTGAAACGTGAAAACAAGTTATTTTGTTGAACTATTTTACTATATAAGCATATTTCCATCGCTTATGAATTATAATAAATATTTTACGAACAATTTTAAGCTGTTGATGCAATCGCTTTTGTTTTTAAGAAAGCAAGCATAGATGACAAACAATTGAATTCAATTCTTGATAAATGTGAAAGCTTTTGTCAAGTCCAAAAGAGAACGTAAAAAAAAATTGAATTCAATTCTTGAACAATGTGAAAGGGGACCTTTTATATTGATCAATACTTGAAGTCAAGTTTCAGAGTTTGTAGGCAATTCGCCGCACATCGGAAGCGACGGAAGGGAAAAGAAACTTGAAGCTGTACCGGCAATTCTTCGTATTCCTTTTGTTATTTTCGAGTTGTTGGCAGTGCTTTTTATTTTATTTTTCGCATATCAATGTGAGTTGGTTAGACTTCGGTTGCATTAAATTTTTTTGCATTTAATTTAATTTAATTTTGCATTAAATTTTTAAGCAAAAACATTTTGTTAACTTCCATCGTGGTAAAAAATTAAAATTCAGTTTGCAAATTTCTATAAATTATAATTCATTTGCTTGCTACCTATCTTGTTCTGTTTTTATAAAACAAGGAAAGAGGACAAGAAATTGAATTCTAGTCTTGACCAATGTGAAAGCTTTCGTCAAGTTCAAAAGAGAACGCCAAAAAAACTTGACTTCAAGTCTTGATCAATATAAAAGGGGTCTAAAATATAAGGAAGTGGTGTAATAGCAGAAAAGCGTGGTATTTTCTATATTGTTGTTGGTTCACACAAGTACAGAAACAATCCCACAGGGCCGTATTCGGTTATATCGTAAAAGAAGGCCCAAACTGTTAAAAATTGTTATTATGCATTAAAATTTTAGGAACATTTCAAGAATAGCAACAACTCCAATTTTTAAAAAATTCTGATCGCTTGCAATTGGATAAGAAGTTATAGGCATCCAACGTCTATCTTAAAAATCTAGCTGATTTTTTAAGTTTTCCAACCAAACTAAACTTTATGGGTATAAAAAGAAAGATAATACAAGTATATATTCAACAAGATATCAAACATAAAAAGACATGCTTTTCAGATACAACCCTGCTTTTACTTAAAATAGCGAAGTTTTTCCAAATTTAATAAAAAAATCTTAATGCATTTAGTTGTCTCTTTTTAATAGGAGATCTTCCGCCGCTGCTTAGGCATTACAACCCTCAGTAAGTCCAACACAGCTTAAGCTGTCTACAGTACTTCTGGGTGTAGTTATCTTTTTAATAATTCTCTTTTTAAATTATTGCTTTTGCAAAATGAAAACCATTAGTCAAATTATCAGACAAATTCTAATTATAAAAGAAATTATATCAAAAAAGTTATTGACATTTTTCTATATGAACTTGTTGAAAGCAAATTCTAAATGTTTGATAGTTTAAATCATTCTTGATTTTAAATACAAATTCTAGTTGTTTGATAGTTTAAAATCGTTTATTGAGCTTTAGGTCAACTAAAAAGTTATGCATGGAATTTTATGTTTGACACCTTGTTGAATAGATATGCACATTACCTTTGTTTTAATACCCATTAAGCTTAGTTTTGTTGAAAAACTAAAAAACAGCAAGATTTTTAAGTGATTTTTCTAAATTTGAAGACCTATAAATTCTAAACTTGAACTTTAATTACAAATGAAATTAGATAAATATTTTAAAATCCTTTTTTTTTGTGTTTCTGCGTAGTTGTTTTGCAGAAATCAGAAAAATTTAACAAACAGCTACTAAATCTGTTTCATTAGCTGCGTTCCATTCGCTTGAAAATAATCCAGACTATTTTTTTTACATGCAAAGCAAAAACAAAAAAATAATCCTATAACAAATAGGATTATTTTTGCTATCCATATAAAATTGTGATATAGCCTTAAAGAATTTGAAACACTTGTATATATTTAAGAGTTGTCATTTCATTTTTTTAATTATTTGTTTGTTTGATACAATGACTATTAGGTAGCCATGACAGCTACCTATTTTCTCACGAGCTGCAACCATCGAATGTTAAGCAAAAGAAAACAAAACAAACCACGTGTGTCACACACATTGGGCACATTCAGCGGAGCCAACAATTGCACTTAAGTTATTTATATAATTGCATAATATTAATAATTAAATGAAATTATTTATAATTTTTTATGACTTTAGAGTAAAACACATTCAGAGAAAAACATCGTTCACAAAGGTATCGCTACCATAACAGTTCACAACAGTTTTGAACGACACACGTTCTCATGACACGTAATAGTTATTGTATCATGATTGCTTGTTTGAATTTAATTTTGACTGCAACGGTAGTGCCCTCTACGAGTCATTTTTCTTGCCGTTCCTTTGAGAAAATTTTTTATCGCGATTATATTAAGGCTAAAGGAACGCAGATATTATGTTGAAAACAAGAGTGTCCCTCTTATCAACCAAAATATATTCAACTGTGAAAAATGACTGCGCCCCTGAAGCAGTGTTTGTGTTTTGACAGATGTGGTTTGATCAAACTGGCGAAAATTCAACGTAGTCTAATTTTCATTTTTAAACCATTTTTAATAAGAAAAATATACATTTCTAATAAAAATAAGTTAATAAAATATCATAAGAAACTAAATAAAGCCCTTTTGTTAAAAGCATACAAACCTATGGACATATTTACCTGTGAAACGAAAGCGCATTGTTTTTAAGTTTTCGGGAACTTTTACAATTTTTAACCGCACAACTCATGTTGCATTTATTTTTATGGTTTTTTTCTTTGATTTTGTCGCTTTTTAAGCAGTGAAAAATGCTTAAAATTACATTATTTTTAACTATTTTGCTGAGGAGTCTTCCAATCAGATGTCAGGGTTTTCAGAAATGTCAAAAAACATTCTCTGTCTCTCTTGCACAATTTACGAATAGTGCGACAGTTCACGTACAGTGTATGTACAAGCAACACCATTTCCTTAAGGCCCAGTTATAATAGACGTAACGCAATGTGGTCTAATGTCAATTGAGCAGTGTGTTCTTTCACTTATTGTTTCAAACAATACTTTATTATACAAGTGATTATAATAAACGTAACGTAATGTAGCGGGACGTAAAGATCCGTTGGATTTTGATTTCTACGTTACTTTACATTACGTCTATTCAAAGAACAACTAAACATTGAGGTTAGATTCGATTATTGCTTATTTTATATTGTTGAGCTACGCTTTTTGTTGAGTTTTCGTTATAAATGTCCACAGCTATGGATGACAAAGTATTAATTGTACTTGTACAGGAACGTGCAATTATTTACGACAAACAACTGCCTGGCTACTGCCTATTATAATTGCTACAACGTTTTCTTATATTACGTCCCGTCACGATGACAGTTGACAACATTACGTTACTTTACATTACGTCTATTATAACTGGGCCTTTAAATTTTACTTCTATGATTGGGGGACAACACTTGCCAAACGCAAATGTCAACTTATCACGTATGCCGTTCTTCCATCTTTCGTTGCCACCTAGTGCTGCATAGCTATGGTATAGTGAGCAAGCTACAACAAAGACACAAACCACTGAGAACACTTTTGTAGAGTATCTATAATATTTTGGACAATCACCAGCAGTTGTTGCTGAGGACAGCGGCTAAGTAATACACGGAAGTGCTACGCATATCCGGTTAGACATCTTTGCGCATATAATATTTCGCGCCTTTTCAAGGTTGAATGTGTTAAATTGTTTATGCTTCAACGAGCTACCATTGAACTCAATGGAATTTTCATTAGATAAGAAGAAATATAAACAAAAAATACACAACAATGTAAGTAAAAAGAAATGTTAATTCGGACAGCAACTCATAAATAATAAAGTACCCGTGGCTGTTATGCCAGTGGCCACGCTAACATCACAAGGCATCACAAGGTGTTTCTAGCCAAATTAAAATTTTTATGCGTAAAAAAGTGCGGCATTTGTTGTGAAGCCACGCAGCACAGATTTCGCTGAATTAATGACTATTAGGCTTGGGTAGTTCACGAACGAACTAGTTCAATTGAACTATTCGCTCTAATGAACTATGTGAACTAGTTCGTTGATTCTCGTTCTTTTAGTTCTTTTAGTTCAATCAATTTTGCAGCGAGTCAGAACGAAATGAACGAGAAAAAATGTATTCCACAATGGTTTTAGTCCGTGCTGATACAGTTTGTGTCTTAGATTATTTATTGAAATGGTGCTGCTTAGGGCTGCAACTTTGATAGTTTTTATATTAATTTTATATTGTCTTTAACACAAACATATGATTATCAGTAGCTGTAATTTGTCATTT